>JAUIMM010000153.1:32252500-32852500 GCA_031769625.1 Taudactylus pleione | reverse complement strand
CAGATGGTACCTGGTCCCTACTAGGTTACCTAAGATGTTTCCTTCTGTTTCCCCTCAGTGCTGGAGAGGTTGTGGTGCCCTAGGTTCTTCTATTCATATATGGTGGACATGTCCCAAAATAGCGCTCTATTGGAACATGATTCCAAATTTGTTAAGTACAGTGATTAATGTTTCTATAATAATAATAATAATAATAATAATAATAATAATAATAATAATAATAATTTTATTTATATAGCGCTTTTCTCCTAAAGGACTCAAAGTGCTTTACATTTACAGTACAAAATACAAAATAAGCTTAAACAAGGGACATTAGTGAAATGCTTGGGTGAATAGGTGAGTCTTGAGTCTATTTTTAAGGGATTCTAGAGTGGAGGCCTCTCGAACTGTGCGGGGAAGTGAGTTCCATAAGGTTGGAGCCACAAAACTGAAAGCTCGACCCCCAGACGAATTCCGTGAGATTCTAGGTACTGTTAATAATCCTTCGTCAATGGATCGCAGTAATCGAGTGGGACAGTAAGGAATCAGAAGCTGTTTCGGGTACCCTGGGCCATGGTCATGAAGGGCTTTGTAAGTTATTAATCCAATCTTGAAAGCAATTCGCCATCTGACAGGCAGCCAGTGAAGGGAGTAGAGAATGGGTGTTATGTGGCTGGAACGGGGCTGGTTGGTTAATAGCCTGGCAGCTGCATTTTGTACCATCTGCTAGCGGTGTAATTCTTTTGCTGGGAGACCAAGGTAGAGGGCCCTTGGTCTTTTATCTTGGGTCTACCAATTGCAGCACTCTCCAGTAAGCTGATGGTTCAAATATTGAACGCAGCCAGATATCTCGTTGCCTTATTTTGGAAGCGTTTAGAAACTCCTTCTCTCCACCTAGTTATTGATAAAGTCTGGTACCTAGCGAGTATGGAGAAGATCACCGCATATCTTAATAATAGATCCTCTAGTTTCTTACAGGTCTGGAATCCTTGGTACAACTACCAAAGCTCCTCACATAGTTCCCACTCGTTAGGTGGCCTTTCAGCCCTTCTGTTCTGACCGATTGTTTCTACAGACTCTCCTAAAACTAGTTCAGTACCATTTGTTAATGCTTCGGTCTCTGTTGAGGTGTTATACCAGTGAGGTCCTTCCACCCCCCTTTCCCCACCACTCACTTTTCCGTTTCCTCTTTCTCCCCCCCACCCTTATCCTCCACTTTTCTTTTCTCTTTTTTCTCTCTTTTCCTCTACTCTTGTTTCTACAGCTAATATCGTACAATTGTTCATAATACATTGTTACACTATATAGGATCATATTTGTCCAACATGTTCTTCAGATGTATATTTGACTCACAATGTTTTCTTTTTCTCATCTAAAGACTACTTGTCACGAACCTGGGCTGACTCGCAGATACAACAATCTGGATCAGCTGGTTGTGATGCCGGCGCACCGCGGTAACTTACCAAAATACATGGTTCTTTTGCCACCACGCAGACTGTTCTCCGGAGGTCTGCGATCTCCTAACAGATTAATAATAAATCACATTCAAATGACACACAAATATGTAGCATGGGCCTATCTAGGCACACAAGTTCAATAAGAATCACGAAGAATATGCTAGATTAAATGTGTTTAATTCAAAAAATATTTTCAAGTCTTAGTTACAAAAATATTAATAAAGTGACAAACAGATTATAACGCAAATATTTTCTTAAAAAATAAAAGAGAGAAATAATTCAGAGCCCCTAAGACAACTTACACTAAAGTTCTTAGCACTGCTGATGGGGTGGGGGATCTCACCCACAGGAATATCCTGATGCACTTCCAGACCTGACTGTCTGAACCCCAAGGAGTGAACATTGAATGCTGGATGGTATTCCCTTTTTATACATCCCTAATTCTTTGTTCATACTTAACAGGGTCTCCCAATCAGGTCATCAGGGTTTGAGATTATTAGATTTCCAATACAGGGTTACCTGGCCAAACTAACAGGGTCCCTGCTTTAAAGATAAATGATGACATAACTCACTCTTCAACTTCCCCCTTCCAGACCTATAGTGAATACCATATCTCAGCCTCTATAGAATAACAATAGTCTTTAGAAATAGGGCACTGGGGTACAAGGAGGTCTGGTTCTGGAATAACCATCTAGGACACTGACTTCAGGGGTCATAAAAAGTGAGAGGGCTAATTGTTCACACAGGACCTCATACTGTGAGGGATATTCATTCTTTTGTTATCTGCAAGCCATCCATTTGCTAATTCCAGGCCTTTCTGACCTGTACACCAAATAGCAATGGACATACCCAGTTTATACAGTCTATAAAACTAGAGGACACACAGTTATATAACACTCCTCAAATCACAGGACATTGGCCCTCATTCAGACCCGGACGCAAGTGGCCGTTCGTACGTTCGGCGTACTTACAGACATATGTTAATTCAAGCACTCGCTCGTAATTTCGAACGCATCTAAACATCCTCCCCAAACTCTACCGACCCCTCCTCTAACTAACGAGCGTGCCAAATAGCAAGCGTACATCCCCAATGCGGCTTGCAGGGAACGCACGCACAAGTACAAACCGGAAGTGGGCCTGTCAGATTCCGATTACCTGCTCCTTTATTCTGCCTACCTGCCTCAATCGTATCATGCCAATCAATATATCAATTATCTTAATTGCTCTTTTTTTTTTTTTTTGGCAATGCAATAAACTTTACTCTTGTCCGTGTTTGTGTTTACCCGCAGAATACGTACGGCTTAAACATTCGCTGTTATTTGTCAAAATACATGTTTGAGACAATTAAACATTTGTTTTATTTGTTTTTAACCACGCATATTTTCCTTGGTTCATTTCTTTATTTAAATTAGCTTACGCATGTCACTGCATCAAGCCTATCATAACTCTCAAAAGATTTGTGGCCCTGTCGAACACATGACTCATACACTAACCAATAGAATTGGTCCTGTTAATTACCCAAATACATTAGCCAATCAAATTTTTTTTCGGGTCTTTATTAAAATAGATTTTTAGAAAATACACCATTGCCATCATGAGAGCCTCGGCATTCACCAGGCGCGAGCTGATGGTGTTAACCGAGGTCATGGACAGGCGGATCACCAGCCAGCCTCCCCCCATCACCAATAGGGAAAAGCGTTCCGCATATGCGGAGGTACGTGGCCGCCTGCGTTCCTTCGGCCAGCTGGAGCGCAGGTGGTCTGACCTGCAAAGGTGGACGCCCCGCTTGCTGGCATGCTTTCGCATGCAGATTGCGGAAAGTAAGTTTTTCTGACTGTGGTTTTCATGTTTTTCTTTGTACTCATATCTGCATGCCCATGTTTTCATGTATGTCCTATTTATTCTTTGTACTCATATCTGCATGGCCATGTTTTCATGTATGTCCTATTTATTCTTTGTACTCATATCTGCATGGCCATGTTTTCATGTATGTCCTATTTATTCTTTGTACTCATATCTGCATGCCCATGTTTTCATGTATGTCCTATTTATTCTTTGTACTCATATCTGCATGCCCATGTTTTCATGTATGTCCTATTTATTCTTTGTACTCATATCTGCATGCCCATGTTTTCATGTATGTCCTATTTATTCTTTGTACTCATATCTGCATGCCCATGTTTACATATTTGTGTTGTCAAAAATTAGCGTTTAACTAGGTCATGGTTGAAAATAACCACAATTTGTTTCCCATCTTTTAGGGGCAGAGCGAAGACTACGGCGTCATCGCCGTCAAAGACGGCGCTCTCGGCCCCTCTCCCCAACCCCCAGCCAAACCTCCACACCCCCAAATTCCCTTATTTCCCCCTCCTCCCCAGCCTGCACAGACCCTGTGGAAGATGTGTCGGGGCTCCTTCCCCTCCATCCCAATTCCCCCCTCCCCTCCAACCACCCCTCTCGTAACTACCCCCTCCCCTGAATCCCAAATCACCCCTCCAACCTCGTTGGGGAATGTTGGCACCTCCGAGGAGGACGAGGGAGTTGCTTCTGTCCCGGGCGTCATTTTGAACGGTATGTGTTTTTTTTTTTTTACTTTTTTTATAAAAGTGTTTGTATGTAATCCTGTGTCTGTGCCTTTTTTGGGGGGGTTTGTCAGAATTTGGTGTAGATTTATGTTTGTCTTTACCTTTTACTGCTGATTTCCCCATACACATATCACACCTGTCAGAATCTGATGTTTTTTGTTGCAATTTTTGGGGTCTCCATTTTTGGGGCCTTGGTTTTTTTGGGGTAAATCTGCTTTTGGTCACAATATTGTCATTTTTGGATAGCTTTGTTTGGCTTGTTTTTTAATGTGGTTTCATTAATTATGTATTAAGCCCCACACTTTTCTAACCCACAGAGGAACAGAGGCGTTTGGCGGACTTAGCCGGATGCGTAGAAAGGATGCGGTGCTATGTCATCGGGCTGCTGGTGGTCCTTGACCATATGTCTGTCATCCTGCGTCCCTAATTTTTTTGTGTTATTAAAAAATAGTTGTATTCAGTAAAATTTTAAACTTAACGTTCTGTCTCATTCCTTGTCTCCAAATCTTAGATTGTTTACACTGACATAAGTAGACTCTTCCAGCAAGTATTTGCAATTAATGTCACTAAGATTGTGTGTTGTATTTTTAAGGGAAACAGGCACATGAAACACCTAACAGTAACAATCTGCTTGGCCTTTTTTTGTGTTTGACAATTTATATATTACTACATTTTACATGTTCCAATTTGGGGGGCAACCTGCTTAGGCCGAGATTACAAAGACTACTGATTGTACAGGATTCCTTTTGGTGTTGGTTTTGACCCAGAAAGCATCTTTAAATTTAGATCAAATTGCGTCATTACAGAATTAACCCTTAATAAATTTTAACGTGGGTGAACCTGGTTACACTTGCTTGTAATGGGCAATAAAATGACCAAAATTACACTCTCAAAACATTTATTCACAGCATAACTAAAATAACAAAGTGTTGACTCACAAACAATACACACAGTGAAAACCAAAAATACAACCCATAAAACACCATATGAAAAAAGAAATGAAAAACCAAGAACTGGTTGACGAAGGAGCATGCCAACATGATTCCACAAATGTGGCGTTGCAATATGGGTTCCAGAATATATATCCAATGTGTCCCCATGAAGGTTTTTTATGGGTAGCAGGAAGTAGTCATCGTTAGAGTCCCAAAGATTATGAAATCAAACAGAAGATGGGAAACAAAAATCAAATTAATTAGATGTTCTCCAAAAATCCTTACCACATTGTGTCTAAACACTTTTGTGTTGCCAATAATTACCTAAAATATCTGGCCACCACATCATCGCGTATGGCCCCCCCCACATACTGACCTCCGACCAACCTCGGGGGGGCCATCCTCAGGCAAGGCATCCTCTGGCTGCATTGGGACACCACTCCTTATGGCGATGTTGTGAAATATCCCACACAGGACCACAATTTTCGAAACCATATCCGGCAAATACATGAGCTCGCCACCAGAGCGGTGGAGGCATCTGAATCGGCCTTTTAAAAGGCCGATACAGCGCTCCACCACTTGCCTGGTGGCTGTAAGTGCGGCATTAAAATTACTTTGTGGCCCTGGTGTGGGAGCCAAATAAGGAGTGAGCAGCCAGGGCATGCAAGGGTAGCCACTGTCTCCTGTGAAAAAGAAGTGACAACATCAGGATCACTGTGTATCAAGCTTAACATTGTTATGTACTAAAGGTCTCCACTTACCCAGAAGCCACGCATCACCAGCTTGTAGGTTGTTTAATTTGTGCCATATCCCTGATTGCCAGATGACGAATGAGTCATGTGCACTTCCGGGTAATGTTGCATTCAGGGACAGGATCTGGAGGGAGGCATCACATACCACCATTACATTCAGGGAGTGATAGTGTTTCCGGTTGCGAAATATGGCCTCCAGCCATGCTGGAGGCTCAAGTGGTATGTGAGTACCATCCACAACCCCTATGATGTGTGGGATGCCAGCTATTTGGTAAAAATTGGCCTTGGCCACACTAAGGGCACCCATATCCAAAGGCATTTTAATAAAATGATGGAGGTGCTTGAAAAGGGCCTCCATCACTGCCCTCAGGATCCGGGAAAAGGAGGATTGTGAGATTCCCGCCACTATTCCCACCGTTGTTTGAAACGATCCTGAGGCACAGAAATGTAACACCGCCATAAATTGCGTAAGTGGTGGTATTGCTGTAGGACTGTCAATTTGCCGCTCAAGATCACTCTCTATTAATGAGAGAGTGTCTATGATGATTTTGGGCGGAAGACGGTAGCGTCTTAACACCTCATCATCGGGCATTCCAAAAAGGGTGACACGTGTTCGATATATCTGGGGCCTTGCACGCCTACGATGCCTACGCCTGGGACGAGATTGAGGTTGGTCAGCTTCCGGGAGCATGGCCAGAACAATCCAACCAAGATCAACCTGAAATGGCAAGATTTGAATGTAAGGCTTTTTTTGTGCAAAAATATTTGAAAAATTACTTAGCTTGATGATACAATCCAATGATGCTTACATGCCGGGGTATTGTCATGATTGTCCAAACCTATAAATAATAGCAAATAAACAATGCCACAATTTAGGGTGGGCATTTAGGAATCTAAATTGGGTGCAAGACAAAACAGAAAAGGGGAGAAACACACATTTGGGCAAAGAGCAAAACGACAGTGCGCACACTACCTCAATTTGGGCCCAAATGTATTAAACAAATGCTAAAGGGAAAACACAACCAATTTCACGGTTCAAAATAAGCAGATAAAAATGCGCTAATTAGTTCGCAAATACAAGTCAAAAAAATAAGCAGATAAAAATGCGCTAATTAGTTCACAAATACAAGTAAAAAAATACGCAGATATAAATGCACAAATTAGTTCATACATTTCGGACTCACAAAACCAAAGGTTAAAAGTGTAAGGTCAAACAAAGTTGCGTTACAAAAAACATGAACATTTAATAAACAAGTGAAAAAATATACTTACCAATAGACGATATATAAGTCACCGGATAAAAAGGTCGTTGGGGCAGAGCCAAAAGAAACCTAACAAAGGAGAATTTTGTAAAAATTAACGATCCAAAATTCACAAAAAGAAGGAGACACAAAGTGAACAAAAGTAAGACGGCCAAAAACTTACCAAAACAAAACACGACAAAGAAAACAACCACACCAAAAAAAGCGAACGGAAAAAAAAAAACCCAAAAGACAAACCAAAAACAACTCCCAACAACGCCAAATCCAAATCCCACCAACAATCCACTCCGACCAACGTAACCTCCAACAACCAACAACCGCCACCTCGACTCGAGACGCCCCAAGCCATAAATAGTGTTTATTTTCCCGCACAAATTAAGGAGGGATCATCGGAACGCACAATCAATGATGCGGCCGAAAAATAAGGACGCATGTATAAATACGTCACGAGCCAAAAAACACGTTCTGGTGTATTTCTTGTTTGGAGATAAGAAATGCCTACAGACCAGGGAAACAATGGCCAACAGTCTGCCGGTAAGTATTTCATGCATTTCCAAGCAATGATTATTTTGAAACATAATATAGTGCAAGTTTGCAAGCTTAAATTTCTCAACATTTAAACAAATAGGTGAGGAGGATGACATGGAAGAGACTGCTGGGCCCAGTTTTCCGGCCAAAGCAGGGAAAAAGAAAAGGCAGCCACAATTCACAAGAAAAGAGATGGAGGTTTTGGTTCAGAAGTGTGTGGACATCCTGCCACAGACAGACAGGAATATGAGTGCAAGCCAGAAGTGGAGAATGTGGGAGGAGGTAGCCAGTGCTGTCAATAGGGTGGGTGATTATGTCCGTCTAGCCCGGGATGTCAAACGGCGGTAAGTAAAAACTTGACCCCCCCTAAAACCAAAACCCCCCCCAAAAAACAGAATAATGGTTCCTTTTTCACCCACAGATGGGGCGACTTCAAATATCGCCTGAAGCAAAAACTGGCGGACAGGGCTAGGCATGCAAGGGGGACAGGTGGGGGTCCCACCCCTGTGTCATTGGAGTTGAATGATTTAGAAGAGCTGGCACAGGGGTGTGTGCAGGCTGTGGAGGTGTTTGGCGTGTCCAACATGGATACGGACATGCCAGACTTTGCGGCTCCTCTTGTTGTCCCAGGTAAATATTGTGATGTCACCAACTCTGAAATGTTATTGTGGCAATATGTAGATTCTAATGTGACTCTTTTCTCATTTTTCCAACAGTGACACAGGCGGATGAGTCTGCTCCAGAGGGGAGCCTTGGCCGCAGAATTTCTGCTGGCTCTGCAGGGGAGGAACCAGTACATCCGGCTGAGGACCCTGCAGAAGCCAGTCCAGGGCAATCCCCCTCGCAGGCAGTGTCCCTCCTCACGGAACTCAATTTTAAATCGGATTTCCATACGGAGATTCTGCCGAGGATGGACGCCAGTCTGGTACGGGTGGCTGAGGCCCTGGAGCAAAATGCTGCGGCCAACGTGACCATTGGTCAGGCCCTGGCGGAAAATACCAGGGCCAACATCCGCATCGCCAATGCCCTGGAGCAGCTCGTTCGCCAGCACATAGTGGAGCCGACCTCCCTTCCTGCCGGAACATCAGGATCCTCCACCTCTGGCACAACATCAGCCAATCCTCCAAATGTGCCTAGCCCTGTGCCTAGTCCAGAGGCCACAACATCTGCCTCTGGACGGCCCAGCCCGATGACATCCCGGACCAGGTCTGGCGCCCACCCTCCCCCAGCCAAACGGGGTAAAAAATGTTGACAGCACTGGCTACTTTTCCCACTCTCCTTCTGTGCTTGCCCCATATTCCTTTCTGGCCAAAACTTCCCTCTCCTTTCTTGTGAATTGTTTTTAATTTTTAGATGTAAGTTTCCATACCTTTTATGTTTGCACAAATTAAAAAATTATTGGGAATAACACTGCCAAAAATGTTTGGGGCAAAAATGTGCCTGAAAATGTTTTTAGTTTCCAATAAATTTAGAAAAAATGTTCTACATTGTATTCTGACATTATTTTAGAAATGGTTTACATTTAATCCTGGCCCACAAGGCAAAAACGAGCTCCCAAAAAATGTAAATGAAATAAAAAAATGGCCTCTTTAAGGAACACTTTAAAATGTACATAAGGATGCAAATTCTCCAGACAAAAGCAAAATGGAAAAATACACACAAACATGATGACATTATTGTTACAATAGCACAAAAACCAAATATCAACCAAAAAAAACAGACCAACAAATGTACGCTAATTGATTGTGTAATCCTGACATTAGCAGCTATGATTTCCACCTGCGTACGGTTTTGTGCTAACCCAAAAAACTGATTTCAAAACACATTACAAGCTAGTTTTCAATACAAAACTAATTGGTTTTCTGACAAGCCGTGATTAATCGATGAAACATCGTGGAGGGCCGGGACGGAGGAGAAGGCCATCGCTAATGTGGTTGAGTAATCCAGACCCTAAGCTGTACAAGCAGTTTGAACGGAAAGAGGATCATCCAGTGACGTATGACTTGGTACGAACACATTTGACGTTCGCATCAGATAATGTATATACGCCCAAAAAATGCCACGCCTGCGTTTTCCATTTCCCCCCCTGTCAACGCCCAAAAACGCCCTGTTCTGTCAATCACATTTGACATGTCACTTCCTGTATGCAATTTGACGAACGAGACAAAAAAAGCTCGCAATATGCCGCACGCACATGCGCAGTGTTACACCGACGCATGCGCGGTTTCTCATCATCGGAACGCAACGAGCGTACTGCTGTTAACGAGCGGCTCTGAATGAGGGCCATAGATCATTATCAACCCCTCTTCCTGGAATTCCTATCTTCAAAAGAGGTGGGGTAATACCTCAGCCCTTCTAGACACACACAGTTCAATTAAAGGACTTCATAGTTCACAAAATATTATTTCTGGCGATTCTTCTTGCGATTAATCGTCACACTACTGTTGTGAATGTTTTATATATTTTAATTAAAAATAAACTGTTTCAAAAACTGCAGAGGACAAGCTCCACATGTATACAACAGCGATGTGGGGAATTAAAAAAAAAATGCCTTACCCCCACCAGTCCTGACAATGGGTGCGAGTGCCTAGTAATGCACATTGGGAAGTGACATTGTTGCGTTAATGTGCAAAGATGTCACTTTTGGAAAAAATTAAATTATGAAAAGGATGGTGGCACCTCATATATTGTCAGGGTGAACACACGCCTACAAACATGGGAGCACCCACATTTGGAAGGGGTGAGTTACTCCGTGCTTGCTGGTTTGAATCCCTGACCACCAATCCTGAACAAAGCCAACTTGTGAAAACAAGCTAATGACTTAGCTGCCATCTTGTGCACAGAGGCACCCACCTCTGGCGTCACTTACGTACCACCTACGACGCTGGAGCCTCTCCAGCTGTGTACAAATTCTCAGAGGCTCATTAGGGCATGCTCAGAAAATGGTCCCTACACACCCACTTCCTCCCCAAACACTGACTGCCTGTCACTCACTTTGCAAATAAATCCTTTCTGTGACCAGCATTGCTAACTAATTGCTGCATGTGCCAAATGAGGTTTTGACGCATACGCAGTAGCAAGAGAGCACTTCACTTTATCCAACATTGACAATGCTTCCACCTCAGAATCAGGCCATCTGTCTTTCAGAGTGCGCTCTCTGGGGATTGTTGTGCTGGAGTGCCGCACTGTTCACATAACCAGGACCCAGCGCAATGCCACTCCGATAGCAGATACGCTCACTGCCTTTCTTCCACACATCAAGTCAGCTTCCCTGTTCTGTCATCATTCGCACAGCTCCGACAGCAGATGCAAGTGACTGCGATCTTTCATTTTTTTTCTATTATCCCTAAAAGCGATGTAGTTTAAATCCCGGCTGTCATGATGCTGGCGCTCAGAATTCCGGCGCCAGCATCCCAACTGCCGGCATCCCGATGGTAAGTAGTGGAGTTGGGGGAGGGTCAGGGTTAGGCACTGGGGGGGGGGAGAGTTATGTTTTAGGCAGTGGGGGGGTTGGTTAGGTTTAGACTGTGGGGAGGGTGGGTTAGGTGTAGGGGTAGGGTTAGGCACTGGAGGGGTTAGGTTTAGACTGTGGGGAGGGAGGGTAAGGTGTAGGGGTATGGTTAGGCAGTCGGGGGGAGAGTTATGTTTTAGGCAGTGGGGGGGTTGGTTAGGTTTAGGCTGTGGGGAGGGAGGTTAAGGTGTAGGGGTAGGGTTAGGCACTAGGGGGTTAGGTTTAGACTGTGGGGAGGGAGGGTAAGGTGTAGGGGTATTGGTAGGCAGTGGGGGAGGGTTAGGTTTAGGCTGTGGGGAGGGAGGGTTAGGTGTAGGGGTAGGGTTAGGATACTTACCGACAAGTGTTGGTATCCTAACCCTGTTAGGATGGCGGCATCGGGATTCAGACCGCCGGGATCCTGAGCACCGGCATCCTGTACCCAACCCCTAGCATACACTAGCTTAGTGTACAGTGAAAGTATATATGCCTTCTGAAATATACTGTGTTATATGCATTGTTTATATAGATTGTATCACTTTGTTGGTCTTTATCTGTGACTGCTGTGACCAATGACACAGATTAATGTGTATGCTAATTAAAATACACTGTGTTAGATACATTATTCTGTGTGTAGCTAGCTATGTACATTTGGTCAGTGTGACATTTAGAGCTCAATCCTTAGGTGCGAGTTGGGACCTGCTAACTGTTCTCACAGTGAACTCACTCTGCAAATTAATTTGCAATATAATTCCCAACTCACATTGATTTTTTAGGAAATTTGTGTTTTTTTTGTGTCTACCCCCATGAGCTGGTGAAAAAGTAGGGACAAGGTGCAAAACCTCTGGTACCCCCCCAATGAATAATCATGTACTTGGATGGGGTTTAAATAGCAGATTTTGGATAATAAAAACATTAGTTTTCAGGTGAATATCTCTAAAAAGCTCAATTAAGGGTTACATTATGTGGGACAGGTTTGTCAAGGTGTAAATGATGTGTGACAGTTATGGGCAGGTGTAAATGATGTGGGACAGGTATGTGGAGGTGTAAATGATGTGTGACAGTTATGGGCAGGTGTAAATGATGTGGGACAGGGATGTGGAGGTGTAAATGATGTGTGACAGTTATGGGCAGGTACAAATGATGTTTGACAGGTATGTGGAGGTATAAATGATGTGTGACAGGTATGTGGAGGTGTAAATGATGTGGGACAGGTATGTAGAGGTGTAAATGATGTGGGACAGGTATGTGGAGGTGTAAGTGATTTGGGACAGGTATGTGGGGGTGTAAATGATGTGGGACACGTGTGTGGAGGTGTAAATGATGTGTGACAGTTATGGGCAGGTGTAAATGATGTGGGACAGATATGTGGAGGTGTAAGTGATTTGGGACAGGTACGTGAAGGTGAAAAATAATGTGGGACAGGTATGTGGGGGTGTAAATGATGTGGGACACGTATGTGGAGGTGTAAATGATGTGGGACATATATGTGGAGGTGTAAATGATGTGTGACAGTTATGGGCAGGTGTAAATGATGTGGGACATGTATGTGGAGGTGTAAATGATGTGGGACAGGTATGTGGAGGTGTAAATTTAGCTCAGTGAACTAAGAAAGTGCACATTAAAAGAGGAATTCTGCCAGTTTGAATTTCTCTCTGAAACTAGGCTCCTTATGTGGAAGATGTGGGAAATATTGTCTGGGAAGCACATATTTCTCCCACCAGAGCTGGCCGTCTGCTCCTGAGGCCTACAGGGATGCCATCAACCTGTTGGCATGAACCGCCTCCCTGGCAGTACGGTTAGGTTTAAATTCAAGCAAGCTAAAGGACCTCTGATGTCACAACCATGTGACCTGCAATGGCAGGGGCATTAGCGAGGTCGGCTCAAGTTCCGAACATGGGACCCTACGGGTACCCTTATGGGTCACTTTGTTCACAACGCTAAGGACAAGGTGGCTCGCTCCACTGCGCTCGTCACGGGTTACTATTCTCAATAGATGTCCACGTGGATAGTAAAACTGCAAGCCCACCGATTTTGCCACTTCCCCTGCAGTCGCAAGTGACATGCTGATATCAGAGGTCCTTTACCCCACTTGTATCTAGCATCAACTCTGGCGGTACTGTGCAAGAATCTGGAGTCTACTAATATTGTTTCCGGTCCCTGCCATACCTGCTTCTGAACACTGTCTCTGGACTAGGGTCAATCTTATTGGAAGAATCCTACCTGACTTGAGTGTGGATCCTACCTCCAGAGTGTGGAGCCTGCTTGGGTGACCTGGCTGCTACGTGGACACAATGCCTCTGCCCTGCCAGTGACTGTTCCATCCATGACAGACTGGGATGCCCATGCGTTACAGCGGACCTGCACACTCCAGACACTTAAAACCACTTTCTTAGCTCTCCGGTGCCTGTCCAGGCTAGCGCTGAGGTCTGCTCATGCTGTGCATCACTCCAGGATAGCACAGAGGTCCGCTCTAGCTGCACATTGCTCCCGGCTGGTGCTGAGATCTGTCTGTGCTGCGCCTGCCCTGTCCGCGCAGTTTCCTTTCACTGAGCATGGAGTTGGCTCTCTGCAGTCCCTTGCTCACAGCTTGTCTTTCCAGCATGATGGCACACAGGCTGCATGCCAGAGTTCCCTCCTAAACAACATTATGGGGGCAGCCATGGTGGACTCTGTCACCTGACGCTCTTCCTCCACTCAGAGCACTGCTCCCAGACCAGCTGATTGCAGCATACAATCCCTGGGGATCCTCCTGTATAAATTCCAGTTCCTGACTGGCCTCTGTTGCCAGTACAACATCGCTTCTTGCAGTGCTGAGCTCCCAAGTACTCTGTATCTGAATGGCCCCAGTCCATTTTATCCAGTTCCTAGATCTGGTAAACAAGTCTCCTATACCATCTTGCACACCAGTCTGGTTTTACCACCGAGACTTGTTGTTACAGCCGCCATCGGTTCCAGCCAGTACCTCCAACCGTTGGTCCCATCAGATGTCTTCAATCATTGGACTCATATTAGTTCTTCAATTCATCAACATTGGTTCCAACCGATCAAGTTCATCAATCCATCAACATCGGACTCTTATCAAGTAAGTTCTTCAATTCTTCAACATTGGTCTCAAACCGATCCAGCTCTCAAGCCAGCATTATTGGTGTCACGGTCCTGCAGGCCGACCATCCAGATAGGCCAATCTGAGAATTGCCACCCGTGACTTTACTGGTTACCTCAGCATGTGTGGTTACTCAAACACAAACGCTTAGGAAAATAGGTAACATGGGCCACACAAGGCCTTGAGTTTAAGGGCCTGATTCAGAGCTGAACGCTCTGACCAGAGCGCTCGCTCTGAATCAGGGCCCTCCTCCATGAAAATGGAGCTGTCTCCTGGCCGCTCACATTGCTGTGGGTTACCACCCACAGCTTATGCGAGCGGCCAAAAAGATGGTCGCGATGGTCTTGACCATCGCGACCATCGGACTTGCGACGGAGACCCTATCAGAGCCAAAATCACTCCCACTGACATCACTAGTGATGTCAGTGGGGCCGGCTTCAGACGGTAGGCGTTCCGATGGAAAGCCCGTCGCTCCCCGGGTCTCGCGCATGCACACGACGGAGTTCCCTCCGTCGTGCGCATGCGCAGTGAGGAACATCGACCCGCTTGCGAGCGTACTGCTGCTCGCGAGCGGGTCTGAATGACCCCCTAAGAACACAGACCAAGAACTAGAATTTTAAGTACTTAGGGCCTGATTCAGAGCCGGGCGCTCTGACCAGAGCGCTCGCTCTGAATCAGGGCCCTCCTCCCTCAACTTGGAGTGGCCTCATGGACGCTCACATAGCTGTGGGTTACCACCCATAGCTATAGCGAGCGTCCATGATGATGGTCGCGATGGTCAAGACCATCACGACCATCGGGCTTGCGACGAGACCCTGCGGTAGGGTCTCGGTGACCGCAAGCCCTGGAGTGATTTTGGCTCTATCAGAGCCAAAATCACTCCCACTGACAACACTAGTGATGTCAGTGGGGCCGGACTCAGACGGTAGGCGTTCCCATGGGAACGCCTCCGTCTGGCAGCCACGCCCCCGGCACGCCCACCAAAGGGGGCGTGCTGTCACTCACCATCGACAGCATGCCCCCTTTGGTGCGAGACCCATAACGACGGCTTGGCCGTCATTATTCGGGTCTCGCACATGTGCACGACGGAGCTCCCTCCGTCGTGCGCATGCGCAAATCGGCACCATCGACCGGCTTGCGAGCGTCCTGCGCTCGCGAGCGGGTCTGAATGACTCCCTTAATTCCAAGGGTATCTTCAAAGCTTTTGTTGCAAAAAGGTACAAAGATGATGATAATTTTAAAAGGTCATACCAGTTACTCACAATTTCAAGAAATTGTTACAAGTCCAGTCCAGGACTTGTCTCCTGCCAGTATTCCTCCTGCTCCTGAAAATGCTTCTAGGTTGCCGGTTGCTATGAGACCCAAACGTCAGAGGATTGCACATGTTTCCTCCTAGTGTTGCCTGATTGGCAGCTGATCCTATTTGAATTTCCTGGACTGTCGCCGCCCTGTCGGCTATAGAGTTTTCATGTGGAACTTTTGGTTATGCAACTTGCTTTCTGTCCATCCAGACTTCCAGTTATAATCTGCACATGCTGTGTGTACTCTGCTCACCGGCTTCTAAGTGACCCAAGTACTCTGGGTTCAAGCATCGCTGTCTACAGGCCCACCAGGCCATACAGCTATCCTCCTTCTACACCACATGCCAAGCATCGCTGTCTACTCGGCCCTCCAGGCCATACAGCTATCCTGCGTCTACACCACGTTTCAAGCAACGCTGTCTACTAGGCCCTCCAGGCCATACAGCAATCCTGCCTCTACACAAAGTTTCAAGCATCGCTGAAACTAGGCCCTCCAGACCATCCAGCACTCCTGCTTCTACACCACGTTTCAAGCATCACTGTCTACTAGGTCCTCCAGGCCATACAGCAATCCTGCCTCTACACCACGTTTCAAGCATTGCTGTCTACTAGGCCCTCCAGGCTATACAGCAATCCTGTTTCAGCACCACGTTTGAAGCATCGCTGTCTACTAGGCCCTCCAGGCCATACAGCAATCCTGCTTCTACACCACATATCAAGCATCGCTGTCTACTAGGCCATCCAGCAATCCTGCTTCAACACCACGTTTCAAGCATTGCTGTCTACTAGGCCCTCCAGGCCATCCAGCAATTCTGCTTCTATACCACGTTTCAAGCATCGCTGTCAACTAGGCCTCCTGGCCATTCAACAACTTTAGTTTGGGCTGTTAAGTCTACAGTATATTATATAGACTGTCCTATTGTATCAGCTCCTTACTGCACTATTGACATGTTGTGTTTGTACTGGCCCTCCAGGTCCACCATATCATTTATTAAGTAAACTGCCATGATTTTAATATTCTGCTTGTGACTGTTCTTCGATGTGCCTCGTATCTCCAATACCTCCATCTCGGTTCTAGCAATTGCTAGAGGATCGTAGCAGAAATAAAATAAAATAACAAACAAGGGAAGAATCACCGTTCGGATCAACTGGACAGGGCCAAACAATGGCAGAAGTGAGGTCTCTTCCTAAAGGTGTGGTTTTATAAAAAAAATTCAATAAAAATACATATATATATATACAGTATATATGTAAAATTAAATCATATTTTTGTTTTAATGTAGTGTTCTCTAATTTGTGGTCCTCCATTGCCACCTAGTGGCGGGATCTCAAATTTCGATTGCTTTATCTGTTCTTGCAATTTGTGATTTGAATAATTGTATTTATCATTTAGCAGGTACTTTCTGTACTTCTATACAGGATAGTGAATCTTAACTGTGCTGTTCTAATATTGGCTCTGCTGCTCAAACCAATAATGAGGGTCCCCCATCAAAATAGAATAGGAAATAGATGGGATTGTTGGTGCTGAGCGTTTATGCAAATTATGGTTTCAAAGCAGTAGTGATAATAGCTAATCTAAGCTTGAAATTAGCCTCCTAAGACAGATACAACATTAAATTGATAAAATAATTTTTAGTTTTATCTTTCATGTTGCAAAACACACGTGTGGTATTGTTGTTACCAGGGCCGAAACTAGGATTTTTGTCACCCGCGACAAAACAGTCGTTTGGCACCCCCCTGGTAATTCCCCCATAGTAATTCCCCCTGCAGCAGTGCCCCTATAGTAATGCCCCCTTCAGCAGTGCACCTATAGTAATGCCTCCTGAGATAATGCCCCTGTAGTAGTGCCCATATAGTAATGCCCCCTGAGGTAATGCCCCTATAGTAGTGGCCATATAGTAATGCCCCTGTAGTAATGCCCATATACTATAGACCCTGTAGTAGTGTCCATAAGGTGATTCCCCCATAGTAATGCCCCTTTAGTAGTGCCCATATAGTAATGACCTGTAGTAGTGCCCATATAGTAATGCCCCTGTAGTAGTGCCCATAAAGTAATGCCCATATGGTAATGTCCCTGTAGTAGTGCCTTTATAGTAATGCCCCTGTAGTAGTGCCCATATGGTAATGCCCCCATAGTAATGCCCCTGTAGTAGTTCCCATAAAGTAATACCCCTGTAGTAGTGCCCATATGGTAATGCCCCTGTAGTAGTGCCTTTATAGTAATGCCCCCCATAGTAATGCCCTGTAGTAGTGCCCATATGGTAATGCCCCTGTAGTAGTTCCCATAAAGTAATGCCCCTGTAGTAGTGCCCATATGGTAATGCCCCTGTAGTAGTGCCCATATGGTAATGCCCCTGTAGTAGTGCCCATATATTTGAATTTTTATTAACTTGGATGTTTCTATATGATTTTATACTAACGTATATGTGAAGGAAACCCCCTTCCTTTTAGATTAATAAAATAGTTTTTAGTTTTATCTGTTTTAAGAGGCTAATTTCAAACTTAAGTAAACTATTTTCATTACCTCAGTGAAACCATAATTTGCATAAACGCTCAGCGCCACCAATCCCTTATATTTCCACTGTTTGTACTTCACTGATTGGGTGATTTAACTCACCTAGCAGGTCCTACCTGTAATCCCATGTTAAGATTAGTCTCTTTATTTTTTTTCGTGTAAAATGTAGTACATTTTATTATTCTTAAAAGAGAGGGTGATTCCTTTTACATACTTTGGTCTTACACTGATAATTTTTGTGTGGTACTTCTGTGTTCCTGATGTGATTTATTATAATTAGTACCACTTGCTACTTACTACTATCAATGGGCTCTTTGGACATGGAGGCATTTTTAGATAAATCGTCTCAGCCCAAGTACCCGCCCTCAGCTGCAGAGGTCAGAAAAAGGGGTATGGCCAGGAAAAGCTCTGCCGCTTCTCCCCCTAGTGGCTCTACTGACCCAGTGGATCCCCCAGGTCCACCCACTTTATCAGTAATACCGGTGAACTCCCTGCCCCTCGCTGAAATGGCGAGGGAAATGCCCCAAATCATTATGCCTCTACTTGACAAGCGTCTAGATTACATGAATTCTCAACTGGATGCAACTCTAGGCATAATTTATTATTACTCTACATGTTTAAACACATTGGAACAACATACTAGTAATGTAGATAATCAGTTGTAGAGTGTTCAGCGACAAGGCACCTCCCAAGATGTTCTCTTGCAGTCACTGCAAGATAAAATCGATTACTTAAAAACCACCATAGGAGTAATCTCCGATTCATTGGCATACCGGAATCCATCACAGGTACCCAATATGTTGCTTTTCCCAGTATATATCTTCCTGTAGCTTTGGATATCACTAGAGAATTTGCTACTCCTCAAATAGCGAGAGCGCACAGATTGAGACCGAATAGCAGACCGGTACAGGGAAGACCCAGGCCAGTAATCGCATATAGTTCTTAGATTACAGGGCAAAGGAGCAAATCCCTTATCACTATTGTAGATCACATCACAGTCTCTACCTGGACAGGACCATAGAAACCTATTTTTCCAAGATTTTCCTGCGGCAGTCTTGTAGAAATGTAAGGCGTTTTCTAAAGTATGCAAATATCTACATGACAATAATCGTCGTTTTGCATTTCTCTATCCTGCCAAACGTAGGGTTTTTGAAAATGGTCAACCGTTAATATTGATAATCCTATTCTGGCTAAGCAAAAAATTATGTCTTCCCTTTCACCTCCACCAGTTTAACAGCTAGACGTTGCACAGGAGTGCATGATCACATACATTGTTTAATTTTCTAGCCTTTAGAATAGTGTACATAGCTTCTAGGCGTTCTACAGTAGGTGTTGTATTGTTTGGGCATTTTTAATGCCCTATATGCTCTAATGCTCTCACGCATGATTGTGCATCTAAAGACAGACAAATAAGTTCTACTCATTATACCCTCTCTTTTATTTGTTACATTCAAATAATTAAAAAACAAAGTAAACACCCGTTTACTTTGTTTTAAAGATGTACCCCTGAGGAAGTTCTGTTAAGGAACGAAATGCATTGGGTTCTTCATCTATTGTACGCTATTATTGAATGTAAGCTCTTTTGCAGATATTACTGTTTTAATGAAATAAATAATATCTTTTATCAAAGGAAATTTTCTTATTTACTGAGCGGCCATTTTAGCCCTCTTTTTGGGTGTGTTCTGGTGTGAGGGTGTCTTTCAGTGAAGAATACAAAGGATTATCGTGTACCCATATCATCCGTGGATTATAAAGGGTCAACAAGAATTCATTAATAAGAACATTTCTGAAGTGGGGAAAAAGGAAAAAAGGAATTTAAATCCTACCTCTTTATGCAGGACTGATCTTTTTGAATTTCTAAATATTTTTCATTGTTTCTATAGTGTGGTTATTTATATAAAAGATCTTTATATTTTGAGTTACAAGCGCCCGTTTTCTCCTTTTCACTTTTGCATATATATATATATATATATATATATATATATATATATATATATATATTGTCAAACACTAATTTACATAATTCCATATTTACATATGCTTTATGCTGTATAATGAAGCAGCTCATGAGATTTAATAGGGCATTGGTACGTCCATTTTGTTTCTCTGTCCAAACTCACATTTAAATGGAAATTAGTGTGTGTCTTTAAGGCCGCTCCCAAGGAAAACAGTTTTTCTAACAAAGTGAATAAGAGAGTGCCCATATATGTATGCTTGTGATGAGAAAAATACTTGGACCAAATATGGGGATACAGCAAGCAATGAGTATCTCTTAAAAGAATTCAATTTCGATTCTGATTGCCAAGGAGGAGCTAGCAAGAGCAAGCTTTGTCTATCTGATAATGTTAGTGGGTGTATAAGGGAGGCGTATAATCTGAATATTGTAATAGGGTATAAGAACTGTGTGACAATGTCAATGGTTGTTGACTGCTGCATTAACCCTTGGAGAAATGTCCCAGTTAAAAGGGCTAGATCTATTTATTTAATTAATTAATAAAATGACAAATTCTTAAGTATACTGGATTGGAGTATATTACTTATTATGGAACAACACCAGGTTAAAGGTAACTTAAACAGAATATATATATTATATATATATATATATATATATATATGTATATGTGTGTGTTTGTTAAATACACATATATACAGTACAGGTTGAGTCTCCCATATCCAAAATGCTTGGGACCAGGGGTATTTTGGATATCGGAGTATTCTGTATTTTGGAATATTTGCATGAAATAATGAAATATCTTGGGAATGGGACCCAATTCTAAACACATAATGCATTTATGTTTTATATACACCTTATACACATAGCCTGAAGGTAATTTTAAACTATATTTTTAATAATTTTGTGTATTAAAAAAGTTTTAGTACATACATGATATTCATTTATGTTTCATATACACCTTATACACACAGCCTGAAGGTTATTTTATACAATATTTTTAATAATTAGTGCTTTAAACAAAGTTTGTGTACATTGAACCATCAGAAAGCAAAGGTTTCACTTTTTCAGTCATACTAAGAATATTCCATATTTCAGAATATTTGGATATGGGAGACTCAACCTCCATATATATATATATATATATATATATATATATATATATATATATATATATATATATATATATAAAGAAAAAGTGGTAATGGTGCTCAGTCTGTGTACAGTCAGATTAATGTCTTAATAATCCTTGACAGGTATGCACTCCCCAAATCTCAAGGGTGGCTGCTTCTTCTCCCAAAGACTGTTGTTCCGACAGCATATAATCCTAATAGATAAAGAGTGGAGAAAAGAGCGCCTCCTAGTGCAGTATTTTATAATAATTTTCAACCACCACCAGGTGCAATCACCTCTATGTGAATGGAGGTGTACCTTGAAAAGTGGAAACACCACTTTTTTAATAACACGAATGGCCTTTTTAGTCCACAATCTCAGGATCCTATGAGCAGCCTGATATCATAACATTATATTTCAAACTGTACTTGTAATTCCAGGGAATTGCAATAGTTGGTCAGCTTGACTTGCCTGCCTTTCCAGGGGGCCGGGAGCGGCAGCCGAAAATCGGGAGGCTCCCGGCCAAATCGGGAGGGTAGGTAAGCCTGGTACACATTAACAGAAATATACAGTATACACACACTAACACATATACAGTATATACAAAGATACAGTATATACACACTAACATACCTACACATATATCCACACTAACACATACTTATATACACTAACATTCATACACATATATATATTATAATAATGCATACATACACACTAACACATACAGAGACAAATACATACATACTTACTTCCTGTGATGCAACAGCAGCTGGCCCCGGGCATCTCGCAACATTAGGCCCCTCCCCTCCACAATGACGCAATTTGTGGGTGTTTGGGGCGGGGCTTGTCTCATTGGCTCCGCCCCCATTGCAATCATGGATTGAAAAGGAATCTGTCCCTTGCTGGAGTGTTTAGTGCACTCACTGCGGATTATACATGTAAGCGGTGGGAGGAGCAGGACCGGGCGCTGGTCCCCTCCCATTCTGCCAGAGTCCGGGCACGGGACTCTAGTCTCGGCAGTCCCCCCGTGAATGGCGGCCCTGATGTTCCTTCTTGTATATTTTTATTATACATTAAATCCTTCTGTGCAAGGATATGCCTTGAGTTTCTTGGCTGAATGTAAATTCAGAAAATGGTGTTTGAAGCTTCATATGTGCATTTTGTTTATTTTTGTTGTGTCTTCGTTCTTTATCTCCCTGCCCTGCGGTTTGTTAGTTCTTTTTTTAGGAAATGTCACTTTTGCCTTCTCTCCGCTCGCTGGGACAGAGGGTTGCAATTACTTGATTGTATTTACCTTGATTTTTTGTACACCTCGAACAGGAGTAGGATAAATACTGTATGGCTATGTATGGCTCATACTTGTTTAGACTCCAGATTTTCTCTCCTCCAACAACAATTTAAGGTGGTGTCCTGGAATGTGGGAGGCCCTAATTCACCCATAAAGAGGAGGCGGCTACTTACTCGACTTCGCCCGGATATTGTTTTTATTTTTATTCCTCCCTTAGGTCCCCATGGTTAGCTGATTGTGTTTCCTCAAAATATTGTAAAAAAGCAAGCCGGAGTTTAACTTTTTGTCACAGAAACCTTAATTACTTAATTATTAATAACACTGTAATTGATCCAAATGGTCGCTATGTCATTCTAGATGTCGCTATTTGCGGAGCTGAATACACCTTAGTAACCTATATACCCCTAATGTATCTTCTTCTTTATAGAAATCACCCATTTTCTAGCTCAACAGGTTAACGCTCAATTACTAAAAGGGAGTGAATTTAATGCAGTAGGAGATCCTCAACTTGATAAGCATCCCATTTCACAGCACACTATTTCCTCCTCTTGGAGGTCCATATATTTCCTTAGATCTACTCTCCAGCTCACCGATATTTGCCATCTTCTTAACCCAACTGATAACCCTTTCACTTTTTTCTGCGGTTCATGCTTCCTGGTCCCGTATTGATTGTATCTTGGTGGGAGACTTTCTAGTGGCCCAAGTTCATAAAACTGATATTTACCATATTCTAGTGTCAGATCATGCTCCAGTATCGCTGACCCTGCAGAGGTCTATACAGTCAGGAAGTCAGTGTCTTTGATGTTTCCCTCGGTATCTATATAATTCAGACGATTTTAAAAGCCATCTTACTAATGGTTGGATGAACTTCCTAGATGATAACCCAGAATATTGGGATTGTCCAATGATATTTTGGGGGGACATCAAAGGTATTCATGCTTGTTCTCATCATTAAATACATATCTGAGTACAAGAAAAAGTTAGCTGCACAATACACTTCCCTGCATGACACATTGGGGCTGATTCAGCATGCTGAATGCAGATTCCCAATTATCTGGAATCTGCGTGTGCACAGGACCCATTCTGTGAGTGTCATACACCTCCTGCTTCATTTGCATTTTGGCAAGGACAGAATTGCAAAGCTGCCTGCGTGCAGCTTTGTAATCCCTTCCAGTACTGAATCATCCCCATTGACCTAATCCCTGACCGACTATAATGCTGCTTCTAACCCAACACTTTTGGTGACCTATACTTAAGCTCGGCAAATGTTAAATAACTTTCTGCTTTCACAGGCTAAAAAGCATACCACTTTTTCTAAATTTAAATATTTCCGTTGGGGTAACAAGGCACTCCGTCTCTTGGCCACTTTGTCTAGACCCTGGTAATGTAAGAATATTATCATGGCCATTAGAAACCCTCACACTCAGGAGCTTGACTTCACTCAGAATTTTGATTCACTTTGACTCCTATTATTCTGAGCTTTATGTGCGCAAGCTCCAAATTGCTGATTCTTTTTTTGCATAAAAAAAATGTAAAGTCTTGATGTTTAGTATTTTAATTATGATGAGAAACACTACCAAGTTCCTAGCTCAAGAAATATCTCTTGAGGAAATCAATGCAGTAATATCCAAACGTAAACTACACAAATCCCTGTAATACCCATTGGCCTGTCCAATGTGTATTACAAACTTCTAGCTCCCCATGTTTCTTGGGCTCTGTTGGAATTGTTTAACAATATCCTCAATAATCCCATATTTTATAAAGGCATACACAGTTCTCCTACTACAACCTGATAGGGATCCTCAGAGGGTTTATTCTTACCGCCCTATTACATCTATTATCTTCTCCCTCATTCGCTTACGGACCACCAGTTAAGGGATTCGAACTGCCACTGCAGCAACTCCAACTCTGCTGCTCACATAAAGCCTTATTTAGTTTGGATACCACTAAGGCCTTTTATTCAGTTATTTGGCTTCATTTCTTTACTGTTTCTACATCGCAGATGTTTTGCGGCTGCTTTAATTGGATTAATTCAATATTTATATAACTTCCCTTCCACTTCCCTTTTAGTTAACAGATACAATGGGATCACCTATTCCAATGTCTCATGGTACACGCCAAGGATGTCCTTTATGACCCATTGTTTAATTTAGCTATTCTCTCCTTACTTAGATTATTGCAAAGTTCTGCTCAATTTCAAGGTATAAGGACTGGAAGGACTGGTAATAAGCAAATCAACATGATCGCTTTTGCAGATTATGTCCTTCTCTATGTGTCTAACCCCTCGGTTTTTATGGGTCCCATATTTACTATTCTAAAGACCTTTGAAGAGGTTTCTGTTTTTTTTTCCGTCAAGCTCACTAAATCTATAGCACTCTCATTGGGAGATATAGTGATATCCTAATTTCTTGGACCATTTTACTTATCTAGGGGTGCAGATTCCTTGTCACCTGCATTGTTTATATGTTCTTAATTTTACCCCTGTGATAAGAGCTATGTCGACTGAGCTGGAGGGAAGGAGACCTCTACCTCTGACATACCTGGGGAGCGCTATCCTTATTAAAAATGTATTTATTTTCCTAGACTGTTATATTTACTTTAATCTCTACCTTTTGTTCTAAAAACAAAAAAAAACTAAATTTCTGCAAAATTTCTCTGGAATAGCAAGCGACCTAGCTTACTGAAACTGCAACAGTCTATCGCCAATGGGGGGATACATTTTCCTAAACGTATGCATTATTTTTATTCTTCGATACTACGCCACCTGATTGGTTATATGATCAGGATTTATATTCCAACACCCCTTTGGAAAGTAAAATCCTGGTGTTGGGAGGGGAATAGACTTAACCAGCGTCCTGCCTCTGCATGATCAGGAAATATCTGTACATCTGAGGGATAATCCACTCCTCTGGAGAACCACAAAAATATGGATCTGCTCCGACACTAAAATGGATTAAATTCTCACAAGTCTTTTTTTTCTCCTTTTTCTTGCTAATTCTGATTTTCAAGATGGGTGTGTCTCTTATCCCTTTAATATTTGGAGAATAAACTGCATCTCTACCATAGAAGACTTGGTACATGACTGAGGAGCAATGTGAAGATAACAAAATTCTCCTGTGCTTCTACACAATGAGGTGCAGCTCAACAAGGGTGTGATATTCACCAATCACACAATTAAAATAGTAATAGAGAGAACAAATGTCAAGTGCTCTCCCAATAGAGTGAGACTACCTGATATATGGTAAAATAGTCACTGGATGTGACGTCCGTCCCAATGGCAGAATAATATTCTGATGGATGAACAAATGTCCAGTTTCCCCTTCAATCCTTCTGGGTGTACGTCAATACATGTATAATTAGTGTCTGCAGCACCTTCAAATTAGCTTATAAGAGGGGACAACCCATAGTGTAAAACCATAAAAGTGCAAGTAACAAGCAAATAGGTGAATATGACACAGGTAGAAAAATTGCTGCATACCAAAATTAGCCTTATAGAGAAGGCATGAATTAGCTACTCCAGGTAGCATTTCACCTTCCCATAGCAGTCCCTTCTAGAGTCCCTGGTGGCAGCAACTCTTCCAGTAATACACCAATGCGTTTCAACCGTAGGTCTTTATCAAGGTGTACCTGTGTATTCATCTGGTATGAGATATATATATATATATATATATATATATATATATAAAATGTATGTCTTCAGACGCACGCCCTAATTGATTATGATGATAAAGCAGCATGGCGCATCCAGCTGGCACACTTTAAGGCAATTCTCCCCGACTCTGTCACACTGACGGCTACAAAGAGGAAACCAGACTCTTACATGCAAAGCATGCCAGTCACTGTAGTTCTCAGCGAGTTTTAACAGAAGTCAAGAAAAACAAGCACAATTAAATAGCTGAGATGCAGGATTTGGTTTTGGTGCCTACTGGCCCATTTGAGGATTTGGGGAGCATAATGCCTAGTATTTATGTTGAGCGGAACGACAAATTAAGGGGAAAATAAGTTCAATTAGTTGTTTGCATTTTCAGGGGATAACTAGGGCCGATGCCAAGATTATTTTACAAGGCCAAGTCATCTGTGAGTAATTTGTCTCAAAATAGGAGGCAAGGGCGCTCATCATAAATGGCCACTCTTGCGGTCAAAGGTTTTCTCAACATCAAGGATGCTAGAATGCTATTGTGCTCTCAGGACCTCAGAACTTAAAAATCCAGTACTATTTTTTACCAAATAAATGTGCATTTAGATTTAAGAGCTACAAAATACATATCAAAAGTATATCTATGCAGTAAAATTCACAAAGTAAATATATTTAACGAAAAAATGGCGAACTCAAAAAGTCTTCATACTAAACAGTGAGTTATGTAAAAAAGAGGGTGAAATTAAGTAGAATCAAAAAGTAAAAATGGGGTTTAGGGTTCCACATTACAGTAGGGTATTATAAAAAATATCCCATTGCACCAAGATCCTCCAATAACTTCAAAATATTTTTTAGTAAACCGAGAAAAAATTGCATCACACAAATACAGACATTTATTTTCAATATATATGTTTTCAGTTTTAGGCTTTTTAGTGTGATTCATCAATTTAAATGATTTGTACAGTTTAATTGGCTTAAATTGGAGCTATTTTTAGCAAATGGCATGTTTGATGCATCACCCTCTCGATCTTTATTGCTTATTATGTACTGTTCTTATCATGAATCATAGTACTGCACTATTGTGGGATGCTTGTTCCCACAGGCTCTTAAAAACTGGAACATTAGCTGTATAAATGTACAAGTACTTTAACAGTCAGGAAATGTAATATACACAGCACAGTCATTAAAATGTACTCTAAAGAGACATTTGTTATATTACAGTATACCATATTTCTATGTTACAAAAATTAGAGATAATCGTAAAAGTAATTTTCAAAGAGTAATATAATGGATTTACACTGGTTACTCTGGAAACATTACCAGAAAGGTATTTAATCATATATTAACTTGAAATGAGAAATTAAAAACATTGTTAGATCAAGGTAACAGTGGATGCCGTGTACCTGGATTTGACAAAAGTCCTTGTTATGGTGCAATATTAGAAGCTACTATCAGAATTAATAAACTTGGGGGGAGATGTATCAAGCTGTGTAATGAGTGGAGATGTGGACAAATGAAGAATGTAATTTATAAAGGCTACCTCAAAGCTGATTGGTTGCTACGGGTAACATGTCATTGACTTGATACATCTCCCCCATAGTCTTAGATGAGCCATCTATTATGTATCTCTGCATCTGGGGTTCGACAATGAAATACAATGTATCATTAAAACAACCCTGATAGAATCACTTCATTTGAAGTTATGGACTTCACAGAGATTCCTAATTAGTCTACTGAAGCAGCATTAATTCAGGCTATGCAGACATCACAAGGGCAATGAGCGGGATGCACCCTAGAATGGAAGAGGTAAAATCCAGTTTGAGAACCACCTGCACCTGCTGGAGTAGATGCTGCATTACTTGTTCCTCAACTTTAGCCAGATCTTGTTATACAATTTGCAGAAAAGTAAATGGAGTTTGAGATCAATTTCATCAGTTTGTTGCACAACTTATTATTTTAAATGTGGCCCAGGACTTACTATTCCGATGCCTTAAATGTTGGTTTAATGTTAAGGCATACTTGCCTACCTTTAATAATCTTTTCACAGGAGAAGCCCGGGTAAGAGAAGCAGCAGTGGGCCGATGGGGACGTGGCCTGACGAGTTGCGTCATTAAGCCCCGCCCCCTCATGGTGAAATTGCCGCGATTTAGTAAAATTTACATAGGGGGCGGGGCCAAATGCTGTGATTCATGCAGAATCACGTCTTAAGCCCTGCCCCCTTCACGGAGACCCGCGACCGCCGCAGGAATTCTCCTCATTCTGCCCACTTCACTAGGAAGTGGGCAGAATGCGGGAGAAATGTCTATCCTTACGGGGGTGCGGGGGGTTACCTGAAAAATCGGGAGCCTCCCGCGAAAACCAGGAGGGTAGGCATGTATGTATTAAGGGCAGTATTCAATTTGGCTGCGAAAAGACGTTATCGGCTATAATTAATCGCCAATGATGTCATTTTCGCATGTTTCAATTATCCCCGTATTCAATTACAAAGACAAGACTTTGCAAAAAAACGGGGATAGGTTTTCACCATGTTTTACATGGTGAAAAAATTTGCAGAATTGGGGTTTAATGGTACAGGCTTAAAAAAAATAGCCTGCACCCCTGGGAGTGTCCTTTAAAAATAAACGGTGTAAAAAAAAATTTAAAAAATCTTCAGGAGCCCCCCAAAAATGTATTTTATTTTTGGGGGTAAAGAAATAATAATAGGGGAACAAAGTGCCAAACTAGCAAAAATAATTCAGGTGGAGTCCCCAAATATGCGGCTGGTGTTTTCTTCAGTGTGGGTAGAAGCGGCAGCAGAATTTTTAAAAATAACTTTAGGGACTTAAAAATATACTTACCCCCATTTTCGTGTACCCCAAATTTGATAGGAGTAGTTATTCCCCCCCCAAAAAAAATCTAAGTGCTATTCTTCACCACTTCTTCATAACTGCAAATATGCACCTGCCGCGGCTATTGCAAACCCTGACTTCCTTCAGCAGGCAAAAATGGGGGTACCCATAGTGCTGCCCCATGTCTGGACATCTTTAGGGGGTCCCAGGCACAGTTCCCGAAAATTCCCGAATTTTTGCGATGCTTACCTTTCCGCCAGCTCCCGTTTTCACTGCGATGTGGAGCGAAAAGTCCAGCACGGACTTTTCACCCCAAATTGAATACTCCCCTAAGTGTTGCTTAAAATGGCAGCTTTGGTATTGGCTACTTCTTCTTTGGGAAAGCAAGATCCTCTGCAGTTGCATTTGCTATTGGCTTTGATGACTCACATAGGGCAACCACAGTGTAACCGAACTGACCAGTTTAAGACAAATTTGGGGCAGATGTACTAAACTTTGGAGAGTTATATAGTACCAACCAATCAGCTTCTAACTGTCATCTTTCAAACACAGCCTGTAACATGACAGTTAGGAGCTGAGTAGCTGGTAGTTTATCACTTTCCAGTTTATCACTTTCCAGATCTTAGTACATCTCCCCCAAAGGGTTCTACCAGTACTGAAATATGCAGTAGAGCCCAGTCAATGGATGGGAGATACTGACTGGAACATAGTACCAAAGAGATACCAATTTTGGAAACCGTTAAATGGCAATATTAAGGATGAATTAGCTTGAATATAGACTCCAGTAGGGTTTTAGGAATTTATGAATAGAATATTTCGGTTAATTCAACATTGACATAATGGCATAAGGAGAGATGAAGGTCTCAATGGGGTACATTTTCTGAAGTGAAAGATTTTAGAAGTGAGTTTTAGAAAAGATGTTGCCCGTAGTAACCAATCAGATTCTAGCTATTATCTTCTAGGAGGTGCTAGTTAAATGTGAAGTAGAATCTAATTGGTTGCTATGGGCAACATCTCTTCTAAAACTCACTTCTAAAAACTCTCACTTTAGTAAATTTACCCCAATGAGTTCTCTCTTTTTCAACTCCTAATACTCTAAGGATAACAGTATCTTACAGAATGCCAGAGAAAGACAGTTGAAAAAACGGAACTTAATTGAAAATCCAAATACAGGAATTGTTTTTTGTTTTATTTTGCTTTTTTTGTTGAAGGTAGGTTGTGTAGCAAAATTGGGAAAGCATAAGACAATAGAGTGCAAACACCTACAGTACACACTGTATTTTAAGTTAACCCAACAACATGACTAGCCTTGGCCAACATGTATCCCTCTGAGAACTACACTTTTATCCAGAGAGATGTTTAAAAAAGGAATAATGGACAATAACAGGACAGTACACATTTATTAGTGAAAAATACACTGTTGCTTCCTGGGAATTTTCTGTTTGGCCATCATACAGTGGCTCTGTCTCCACTGGCTCATCTTGTGCTGGCCTCTCCTCCTGGACCCGAGCATGGTAGGTTACTATGAGACAAGCAAACAAAAAATTAATTATAGGTTTTAGACTCAAAATCAAATAGAAAATAATGTCCAATGATCCAAAATTCAGATACTTAGAAATTACAGGACATCAATCTATGAAGGACTGGTTAAATACACTCCACACATGGTGGCTGTTAGTGACTTCTAAAGTATCTGACGTTACACATGCAGCCTAATTACATAAGGGGTGGCCATACTGAATTTGACACAAGCTATATTCCTTTGAAATGGTGGACACTTATTTTTTTTTTTTGGGGGGGGGCTCGGGTATTACAAATTTATTTTAGATTAATCTGACTCTGACTATTATGACTTCTCAAGTTTTGTTAATTCTACTGTCACAGGCTAGTAAAAGACCAAATTTACTCTGGCAAATCATTTTGAGAAGAGTTCTCTTATGGTGGCTCCACCATTGCTCCAGTTGGACCTCCAAACATTTGCAGCCTACTGTAACTCTTGGTAAATGCACCACTTAGCTGCTCAGCACATAGCCAGTTTAGGTTATGCTATGCTATGATGACAGTGCTATGATGACAGTGGCGGAGGCCAGTGTAAAACCAATGGGTGGAACTGGTTTCTGCTTGCAGACCCATGACAAACCCCCACATTAGCTGAATGGATTCTCACATTAGCATAAAGTAGTAAACATGGCTTCCGCATTGCGAGCGACTCAGAATAAGCCCCTTTATTTGCATATGCAATAAAAAAAATGTAATGAGCAAATTCATGCCAAAATGTGACATGTAACTATACCAACATACACTCCCAAACAGTATATATAAGCCTCAGTATGCCCAAAATAAATTGCCTTGGTTTACTGTTAAATGAACCTAAAAATATCCCAGATTGAGGATGAGGCTCCTGGCCTCAGCTGTGTACCCATGAAGCAGCACCAGACCACCTTTAGCTACAAATAAATTGGGAGAATATCACCCATGAATATGGGAGGGCATCACTCAACAGGTCAATGTAATGGCCCCTACCCGCTGTAGTATTATAGAGATAAATATGTACAGCCAAACAAATCTCTATTCTATTTAGTTTAGTTTAATACATTATGTGTCACACTACAGTTTCAAAGTATAATCCATACAGTGAATTTTTGGAAAATGCAAATTTCTGAATTAAATGTCACAAAACATTTTGAGCAACTGCCTAATAAGCTGTTGTTCCTACATGTGCCATCAAAAAATGAACTGACCCACTTAAGCATGGACTCTACAAGACAAATACCAGGAGATCCTTCAAATCCTTTAAATTGCGAGATGGACCCGAAATGGATCACTTGTTATTCCAACACATTTCACAGATGCACAGCTCTATTGCGATCTGACCAGAGAACACCTTGAACTTTTCATCATTTTCCACAAACCATTCTTGAACAATACGTGCAGTTTTACTGCCTGCACAGTTTTACGGCCATATTGGCTGCTGATTTTGTGACCTAACAATTATAGTATGGTTTATAATAAATACATTTTTACCCAATATACGAGGGTGGTTCAATAAATACAGTAACTCTAATTGCGTAATGTTTTTCAACTCTTACATATACATACAGATTATTTTTCCACATAGTCCCCATACCTGTCTAAGCTTTTGTTCCAATGAACACCAAGGAATCTATCTTGGCATAGAAGAAAGCAGTGTCAATCGCCTGAAGCCAGGACATGATGGCTTGCTGTACTTCTCTGTCAGTAGCGAATCGACTTTCACCCAGGTGCTTCTTCAATGGTCCAAGAAGCACGCTCTTGTGGTCCCAAAATACGGTTTCCATGGCCGCCTTCTTTGCTGATGGAGTTATTCTGAATTTCTTTGAAGGTGGGGATAATGTGTGCTTCCATGTCATGGATGCCTGCTTCATCTCCAGTGTCACATGATGCACCCACGTTTCATCGTCTATAACAATACGATGCTGGAACTGCACTCCCTACTCATGGTAACGCATCAAGTGCACGAGAGACAATCCCATCCTATTGGTTTTGTGAACTTCTGTGAGTTGCTTTGGTATTAAGCGTAAACATTATTTCCTGTACCTAGTTGCTCATGAACAATGTTGTGCACGGTACCCACTGAGATGTTCAATTCATCGGCAATATCACGAACTAGAATGCGTCTGTCCTACTGAATCAGACCTTCAATGTGGAACAAATTGTCATCTGTGGACATAATTAGCCGACTGGATCGCTGCTCATCTTGCACGTCTGTTCTGCCGTTATCAAAGGCAGCGCACCAAACCCAAACCTGTTTCCATGACATGATGTTCACTGTACACCTCAACAAGTTGGCGATGAATTTCAGCTGCTGATGTTCCCTTTACACGCAGAAATGTGATCACAGTACTCACCTCAATGTTTGACCACGTTTCCGCCAACCCTGCCAACTTACAGCTGATGTTGGGACAGTTTGACTGATATGAAGTGCAGTCTAATGGCCTGAGGGGAATCACTGCTCTACCTGCTGTGGTCTGGCGAGAAATTAGAAAGAAATAGAGTATATTACAAATGTGAACGGTCTTGTTACGTTACTTATTGAATCACCCTCGTATATGTATTTAGTTTATAATCCATGTGCATGATACAGTGACCACTTACTCATACCTCACACTGCAGCCAATGGGTAACAGAGGAAGCAAGACCAGCGAAGAAGTGAACTACCAAGGGTGGGTAATCTTCATCTCATCTCTCACTTCAATGCAAAATAGCGTTCTTGTGAACCTGACACTGGGCCTGATTCAGACCCGGTCGCTAAGCTGCGAACGCTCGCTAGGGGAGAGTATCGCACATCTGCGTATGCGTCAAAGTACGCATGCACAAACCAGTCACTGCGGCTGGGAATCGTACGCTTGTAGTACACAGACTGGACGCTACTTTGAGTGTCAGCGTCGTTTGTGGGTGGTGACAGGGGAAGGTGCTTGTGAATGGAGTAGTGGATGTGCGAACGGAGGTGTGTCTGAGCGTCAAAACGGAGTTTAATGGGTGTGCATGATTAGCAAAGTAGCGTCATTGAACACGTCACTTGGTTGTATTTTAGTCTGAACTGATCGGAGTGCTTGCGATGGGGTAGGGGCTACCTCAAGTGCTGCGTGCAGCTCCGATGGGTCTCGATGTTACCGATTAATCACACATTTCCTGGAGTTGACGTGTGCTAAGAGAGAAAGGTAGGCAGCTTTATACTCCTGCGTACGCTCACTTCCATCGCCCTCTAAGACATAGAGGGCGTCCTTAAGCCAGACAGTGCGATCGCGGGATATGCATACCCGGCCCCTTTTGGCAGCGAGCGCAGCTTAATGACCGGGTCTGAATCAGGTGCTGTGACCAAGTTGTGAGGCATTCTTCATGCACATGAATGAGGGGAGTATATGTGGATCAGAAGTGTCCAACATTTACACTGGAATTTTTCACCAGAACGCTGCTGGTCACCAGCCCAAACAAGGTAAGTCTGGGATGCCCTTAGCGTTAGCCGCGCGCGCGGGGGGGGGGGGGGTGGTTTAGGGAGTGTAGCGGGGTTAGGGTTAGGTTTGGGAGGGAGGTTAGGGTTAGGCACCCCTAGGGGGGAGGGTTAGGATTAGGAACCCCTGGGGGGAGGTTAGGGTTAGGCATCCCCCAGGAGGGTTAGGTTTAGGGAATGGTAAGGGCAAGTTAGGGTTAGGCACCCCCCTGGGGGGGTTAGGGTTAGACACCCCTATGGGGGAGGGTTAGGGTTAGGCACCCCCGGTGGGAGGTTAGGGTTAGGCACCCCCCGGGAGGGTTAGGGTTAGGCACCACTAAGGAAGGGTTAGGGGGGGAGAGGGGTAGGGTTAGGGTACTTACCTGCCCTGTCGGGATCTTCTCCCTTCGGGCTGCCGGCGTCAGGATATGAACCGGCGGCTATTCAGTTTCATACCGGGACATGTGGTTTTAGTGACTTTTTATACATAACAATCTGCTTAATAAATGATTTTGAGACTTTGTGACACATTGTGTCCAATTCAAGATACAATACAATAGTGACTGGATTTAGTATCCTGTTTGACCGCTGCATATATCCTATTTTAAGAGCGGGATCATGGAACTTTAAATTTAATTTCCTGTTACTTGGCTCCTACATGGTTTCGGAATCTGGGCTAGAGATGCACGCAGTGTCGATGCCGGAACACAAGCGGACAATTTTCTCACTCTACGCATACATTCAAGTTGCACTACGCATGCATCCCGAGGGTTACTGATAAAAGTTGCAAAATAAATTTGGACACATAGGCCCGTTTTCAATTTGGAGCGAAAAGCTGAGATCGGCAAAAAAGTTTCGCCAATTACGTCATTTCGCCAGGCGGAAAAGTATCGCCGTATTCAATTTCAAAGACTTTCCGCCTAGGCGGAAAGTCAATGCAATGTAATAGGCAAAAAAGTTTCGCTTATTAATAGCAGGTGGAAAAAAGTGCAGAATAGGGGTTTTGGGGTGCAACATTGCGGGAACCCCCGTGCAGCCTTAAGACAGTCCCCCAAAGGTAAACTGCGTCAATTTTTTTTTTAAAAAGACTTAAGAACACCCCAAAAAATAACTTTCATTTTGGGGGCAAAAAAAAAAAAAAAGTTGGGGGACAAAGTAAAAAAAACTAGCGAAATAGACTCCAGAGGGGTCCCCAAGTATGCCCCAGGTGCATTTTTGATCGCAGTGTTTGCGACAGGTGGATTTTTAATATATTTTTAAACTATACTTTAGCAACTTTAAAATATGCTACCCCCCATTTTCAGGCACCCAAAATTTGCAGGGACTAGTTATTTTCTCCAGAAAATAAAACAAAATGCTATTCTTCACCACTTATGCAAATGGGTGGGTGTCCCTGGGTGGTAACAGTGGGGATGGGGGGTGTCGTGGTCAGCGACTGTGGCTTTAGCCACAGTTTCACTGACACCGGCGGCCATGTTATAAATATCACTGCTGACATTGGCTGTTATAGTAAATACTCATAGTATGCTTTTTTTTGGGGGGTGGGGAGACGGGTTTGTGAATAAATCCATTGATCTAGGCTATATATTTGGGCATTCATTCAAATTAATCGATATACCATATTATATCATACTTGCCGACAATCAGCTCCAGCCTTCCGGGAGGGAGCTGATTGTCGGCTATTAGCGGGGGGCAGGGCCGGCCATTGGGGGTGGAGCAGGGGGCGGGGTGGCCATTTTGTGTCATACTGGGGCGGAGCCGGGGGCGTGGCCGCATGATCGCGTCATCGTGACTCCGCCCCCTCTTCACAATGCTGTTATTTTTGGCATTGTGAAGCAGGGGGCGGGGCCACGATGACGAGATTCTACGCGAATCGCGTCACCGGGCCCCCCGCTGCGGGGATTTCTGTGTTTTTCAGGGAGGGAGGTGGGGAGGGTCGGACACTTCCGGGAGGCTTGCCTGCCTTTCCGGGGGGCCGGGAGCGGAACCCGAAAATCGGGAGGCTCCCGGCCAAATTGGGAGGGTAGGCAAGCCTGTATTATATATGGGGTTGAGTACGGTATCTCGGCGGTCAGAATACCAACAGCGGCATAACAACAGTCAGAATCCCAAAACAAGAACGTAAGTATACTAACCCTAACCCCCCCTCTGCAACCTAACCCTAACCCTTTCTCCCTGCAGCCTAACCCTAACCCTCCCCCTAGTGCCTAACCCTAGACAACCCCCTAACCCTAATAATTAACATCGGTATGCCGGCGGTCAGGACTCTGGAGCCGGGATTTCAACTGCTGCTATTGAAATTCCGGCGCCGGTATTCTGAGAGGATCGGGCTCAGTGCAGCATCCATGCAGGCCCACTCCTCTCTCATTAGCGCATGCTCCCAGTAGACTCTGGCCCTGATGAATTAATGACTGAACAACTGCAGTACTAATAATACAAATTAACGTACTGAAATCACTATTTATGTAATCCCGCACTACCTCTCATATTGATCCAATCCTCCTTCTCACACCATTTGCTTTTTTATCTGCTTTATTTTAGTGTGGATACCTAATAGCAAATAAAGATCTACTATTTTGTATAATCTGTGATACGTTGATTGTGCAACACGATATTAAACATAATATCAATAGTCTTTAACAGAATTAAAATCACACAAATATATGGCTTCTGTCAACAATTTTATTTGATGTATGATACTTATAATAAGCACAGCTGACTTTTTTTTGTATAACACAATTTTTCTTCAAACAATTACAGTGTCTATACAAGATCATTATATATACCTTTTGCCACATACATACAGAACAATATGGCAGCCAGGGGTGATTACTTTGCCTTTGCACACCCTACTAGCAGTACACAGTTAGCTTTTCACTGTTGTGTGGCAAAACCCTTTAAAATACTTATTTTTTAGAAATACTCATGGGAATGGTTAAACAATACTAAAGACGAGCACATTCTGGTTTGTTGATGTTCATCACTACATTGTTTCAGCTATTTCAGGTGTCAGAATGCATTATGAAGTATAACCATTAGATGTCAGCATTTACCGTTTTATTATGAATGCATGGTTTAGTCTAGATAACAAGAGGATCCTCTATGGAAAATGCCAACAAAACAATTGTTTTTTTATTTTTTTCTTCCCAAAGAATGTTGAAACTAAAGCCAAATCTTTTCCCCTACGGATAGTTTTGTAGCGCTCTGTAAGTGACATATGGGGAGGCTTGATGCATTAATTGCTTGTATATTTTAATATTTATTGTTTGAATTATACAAATGGATTCCGTATGCTATCAGTTACCGTGATTTTTAGCAAATTATTTTTTTATTGTTTAATGCTATCATTTGTCTGCTATGTCCATTACCGAAAATATGGCTATAATTAGTCCTACTCGAGGACAAATAAGCTCTGTGCTGAATAGTACTTGGGCCCCGCCATACACCCTTAGGAAGCGGATGAAATGTGTTATTTGCTGTGAAACATTAAGTATAGTTTTGGAATTATAAGTCTCAGCAGGTCGTGGCAGCCATTGAACGCTTGAGCATGCTGGAGCTTGTGGAACTAGAAGTGTTAGCATGCCCAGGGTTGGAGTGGCCCACAGGGATACAGGGGAAATCCCCAGTGGGCCCCACTGCCTAAGGGCCCTACCACTTGTTCTAATGTCAGGTTCCAGACTGTGCACTTGAATAAAACATTGTTAGTCTATAAGAAGGTCAGTTACATGGTCTCTAATGTCTGTCCAAACCTCTGTGGGGCTGGCCTCATCCCCTGTAGCAACTGACCACACCCCAAAGCATGGGCTCCTACCATTGCATTCCCCTGGTGGGCCCTTCATGCTCCAGTCCGACACTGAGCATGCCTTGGTAGCAAGGGTCTTTTGGAACATGTAGTTCCACAAATGTTCCTAATAGAAAAAAACTACTTTAAGAGAATTTTAATTAAAATAAAAAGTCCCTCAAACAGCTAAATCCAATGGAAATCTTTTTTCTAAAGTAGTCCATAGCGAATCTTCATTCACAAAATAATCCATAGGGCAGAGGTTTTCAAACTCCGCCATTACAGTCCAGGTTATAAGGATATCCCTGCTTGAGCACAGGTGACTTAATTAGGGAAATAAAATTAAAATCATAATAAATTAAAGTAGTCTCTTAATTGGTTTATGGCTCCCTTTTGGCTGTCACCATTTTTGTCTCCAAGACGTGTATATGATAATATACCAAGTGCTTGTTGTAACAGTATATATCATGTACAGTAATATTGTATTTATTTTTTTCCTAATATAGCATAGCTATATATAGTCTAATGTAGACTACTAGGGATATATTTACTAAAGTGAGAGTTTTTAGAAGTGGAGATGTTGCTCATAGCAATTCTACTTACCATCACTAGCACATTCTAGAAGATAATAGCTGGAATCTGGTTGCTATGGGCAACATCTCCACTTCTAAAACTCTCACTTTAATAAAGTTACCCCTTTCAAAAGTGTCTGTGCTTTAGAATATATCACTGTTAATTTGGTCACTATTTTTTGTGCTTTGCATCTTATACATTGATTTTTCTGTTTTTGTTTTTCAGCATTGTTAATTAATATCTTTATTATAAAGACAGAGGGCCTGATTCAGCAAGGATTGGTAACATCGAGTAACATCAGACCCATACGCACAGTTAAGGCAGGTCAGCCCTCACTCAAGAACTGCTAACTTCAGCGCACGCTATGAGGCCTCAGGCTGCTTATGGTATCGCAGTGGCTAATTTATGCACACCCCTGCAACGCCGTTGAAACGCACTGGCATGCCTGCGTTCGTACGACCACCCCCCGTTACCACCCACAAACAGCACTTTCTGTCAATCACTCTGTGATGGGTCTGCGTCGCCATTGGTGATCGCAGTTCCATTCGCAGTGGCTGGTTCGCACACTGCGATGCGTACGCATGCGCAGTGCAAAACAATCGTCCAATTGCGTGCGTATTAGCAACTACGATCCTTGCTGTATCAGGCCCCAAAAGGAACATTCATTGCAGAAATGTCTATGGAAAAAATATCATAATTGCTTTCAGTAAATGTATTTACAGTATGCATACACTGTATAGCATCTTGCACTTTGTGTTTCAGAAAATACTTTTTAAAATTTGAAAGCAATGCAGCAATACTGGAAAATTGTTATTTGCTTCTATTTGGAAAAATGTATAAAACACAGTTAGCCAAGTAGGTCCAATTCCAGGCTGCACAAATATGCTTTGTTTTTTGGTATGTTGCACTGTATTTACTCTGGGGGGTCTGATTGTCTTAGGGAATGCTGCCATGTACTATCAGACTGGGGCTGGTGGTATCATATCATAACAAGGGGGCAACACTTTGCAAGTCTCCATGCTATAGTGTGAACAGCCAAGCCTGACATAGCCTGGTACTGGTTGCCGCTTTTGTAGTGGACCTTACTCATTTTTATCCCCCTGCATTAGCAAATTGAAGCTCAGGCTATAGCATTGGTGATGGGTTTCATTTTGGAGTGGGCATGCTATCTATTTATTTATCTTTTACTGTGATTGAATATTGTGAATGAATGACTTTCTGCAGCAAGACTACATGCAGAATAGTAAACCTAATTTTGACAGTATGATAGCACAAAAGTGTAATTAGGGGAAGGCATGATGATATGTTAAAAAAGTGACACAGCAGGTGTCCATTTAATGCTTGCTACAGTTGTATGTATAAGAAGAACCAGCCAGGAGGAGAGGAAAGTGCAGCTCAGCTTACTGTTACATTGACTGCAGTGCCAGGTTGAGCTAAGCATACTGGAAGCACTACCATTGAGATACTTTCTCGAGGCACCTATCGTTGTGTTCTTCCTACTGACAGGTGCAAATTAAATAATTTGTTTTATGTCATATTTATTTTATCGTCTCCTGGTGTTGCTACAAGATGATCTAGCTACATCAAAGTCCTAATGCTCTGCTACACCATTCTTTATTAGTGCTCAAGATATGAACATCTGGATCATCGTCTAGTTTGGCCCTACAACTAAACAAGATGTGTCTTTTTGGTGCTTAAGCTTCACATCGAAGGCATAGAGTCAGATGGCGGTCATTTTCCAACTGTATTTATCAACATGCGCGATAATGATGATTAGAAAATATAAATATTTGTCTGCGCCTGAAATCACTTAAACACATATATTAGTATAAAATTTACAAAATTCCTCAGTAATATGTAAGGGATCTCTAATAGGAACACCTGAGCTAGATTTAATTTTCAGAACATTGTTCTGCGAGAGTTTGGATCGTAGTCTAGACGCCAGTATTCTATCAGCTTTATCCCCCTTTTTGTAAAATGTTTGATTAAGTCATTTAAGCGAAGTCTCAGCTTTTGCTGTAAGGAGGAGACCAAGTTCACCTCTGGTGGCTACAAGATCATGATAGTCATCCACCAGTCCTGATGTTTTGTGAATTTTGTCTAGACGAGCATCGAGATCCATAAGCTCAAGAAGCCTCTTGTTTCTGGCCCTCTTGGCAAAAGCCACAGACTTAATCAAAGACCCTCAGATCACTGCTTTGTGGGCATCCCAGAGAAGCTGGGGAGAGATTGTAGGGTTAGAATTTAGAGAGGAATATTCTGTAATCTCAGAGGCTAGTTGTTATCGCAGGGTAGGATTCATAAGGAGCCTATCATTAAGGCGCCAAATATGAGAATTATTATGAGGAAAGGGAGATTCAATATCTACTGAGAATGGGGAGTGGTCTGACCAGGTGCTGGGGTGAATGCTGGCATCTAGAATTAGTTGTGCGGGATCAATCCCAAGAAAAATCATATCCAGCCTTGTATGAACATCATGGACAGGTGAATAAAAGGTAAAGGCTTTAGCAGTAGGTTCTTTCACACGCCAAGCGTCAAATAGGAGATGTTGGGAAAGAAACTGTTGTAATGCGACAGAATTAGCACGAACCGAGCTAGCCGACGATAGTCACCTTCTCTCTTTTAACTTATCCCTCTCTCCTTCCCCTCCTTTACCTCCTAAGGGTACCATTACTAAACGTAACATTGAGGCTATTGACACTGTTGCTTTTTCCTCTCTGCTGGACTCGCTTCTTTCACCTATCCCTTTTCTCTCTTGTCCTGAACAAGCCACTTCCTTGTACAATGCCTCCCTTACTACTGCTCTTGACTCTGTTGCTCCAGCAATAACTACTCACCCTTGCAGATCCACACCACAACCCTGGCATTCCAAATGCACCAGATACCTGCAGAAGTGTTCAAGAATTGCTGAGCACCAGTGGAGGAAATCGCGCTCTATGGCAGACTTCCTCCATTTCAAATTTATTCTCTCATCCTACAGTGCTGCCCTGTCCCTCTCCAAACAATCATATTTCAAGAATGTCATCTCCTCCCAGTTCGCAAACCCCCAGCATCTCTTTGCCACTTTCAACTCCCTCCTCTGCCCTTGTCCTCCTTGCCTCCCCTCCTCGCTCTCTGCCCTTGACTTTGCCACCTACTTTACATCTAAAATTAACTCCATATGTGAGGACATCTTATCCCATCAGACCCTCAGCACTCCTGCCCCTCCCTTCCCTGACCACCCCTCCCCTTCTGTCTCACCAACTCTGGCATCCTTCTCCCCTGTTTCTGGAGAGGAAGTCATGGCCCTCATCTGGTCCTCTCCTCCTTCCACCTCCCCCCTTGACCCTATCCCTTCCCGTCTCCTCTGTTACCTGTCTCCCTCTGCCTGTTCCCCCTTAACCCTATCCCTTCCCGTCTCCTCTGTTACCTGTCTCCCTCTGCCTGTTCCCATCATGCCCACCTCCTCAATCTCTCCCTATCATCTGGCACTGTCCCTTCTGCATTCAAACATGCCCTTGTCTTCCCCATTCTTAAAAAACCTACCCTGGATCCTAACATACTCTCCAAATACCGACCCATCTCTCTCCTCCCTTTTGCTTCCAAACTCCTTGAGCGTATTGTCTACAACTGCCTTACCACCTTTCTTTCTTCCCACTCCCTCCTTGACTCATTTCAATCTGGCTTCAGTTCTCTCCACTGAAACTGCCCTCACGAAAGTCAGCAATGACCTCCTTGCTGCCAAATCCAAGGGCCACTACTCTCTGCTCATTCTCCTTGACCTCTCTGCTGTATTTGACACTGTAGGCCACCCTATCCTCCTGAAAATCCTTCACTTTCTTGGCTTCCATGGCATTGCCCTCTCCTGGCTGTCCCCCTACCTCTCTGATTGTTCCTTCTCTGTCTCCTCTTAGGACTCCTCTTCCCCCCCACTTCCACTAACAGTAGGAGTTCCCCAAGGTTCTGTTCTTGGACCCCTCCTTTTCTCCCTATATACGTCCTCTCTACGTGAACTCATTAACTCTTTTGGCCTCCAATATCATCTTTATGCTGATGATACTGAAATTTACCTTTCCACCCCTGACCTCTCCCCCTTGCTTCTTACCCGTATCTCCAACTGTCTCTCTGCTATCTCTTCATGGATGTCCCAGTGCTTTCTTAAACTTAACATGTCTAAGACTGAGCTGATCATCTTCCCACCCTCTTCCATTACCTCACTTCCCACAATTTCTTTATCTATTGATGGCACAACTATCTCCTCTATCCCCAAAGTCCGCGGTCTTGGAGTTATTTTAAACTCCTCCCTCTCCTTTAAACCACACATTCAGCACCTCTCGCAGTCCTGCCACTTCCACCTACAAAATATTTCCAGGATTAGACCCTTTCTCACCCAGGATGCAACTAAAACCCTCATCCACTCACTGGTCATCTCCAGATTGGACTACTGTAACCTTCTCCTAGCTGGCCTCCCAGTCTCCCACCTCTCTCCACTACAATCAGTCCTCAATGCTGCTGCTCGGCTCATCTTCCTCTCCAGACGTTCTACATCTGCTTCCCCTCTCCTTCAAGCCCTACGCTGGCTCCCCTTCCCCTTCAGATGCCAATTCAAGGTTCTTACACTCACCTACAAAGCCCTCACTAAATCCTCCCCAACATACATTTCTGACCTTCTCTCCCTTCACACTCCCTCCCGTCCACTTCGCTCAACAAATGCATGCCGCCTCTCTTGCCAACTGATTACTTCCTTTCACTCCCGCCTCCAAGATTTTGCCCGTGCTGCTCCCTACCTTTGGAACTCTCTCCCTCTACCTATCAGACTCTCCACCTCACTGCATATCTTCAAACGGGCTCTCAAGACCCACTACTTCATCAAGGTCTTCCAGCTCTCATCCTAACCCACATAATACTCTCTCCTCCCTATCTTCCCCTTCTGTGTCACGCCTGTCTGTCTGCCCCTCCCCTTTAGAATGTAAGCTCTCACGAGCAGGGACCTCTTCCTTCATGTGCTTCTCCTTATACTTTCTTCTACTCCTTACTCCCCATAAGGGCACCTAACACGTCTTTGCCAACTCCCTGCTGCTTATTGTGAGTGTTTTAATCACTATTGCAGCAATGTATATAATGTCCTTCACTGTACTATAAGTTACTTGTTTTTTTTTTTGTTCACTTATTAGTTTTATGTATTATGTAAGGCGCTGCGGAACACTTGTGGCGCCATATAAATAAAGGATAATAATAATAATAATAATAATAGACAATAGTTGCCCAATATTGCCTGAATACCACGTTTTGCGGCCAGCGTTAGTAAAAATCTACTATTTCCATTAAAAATAATTTGTCAAAATAAATGTATTTTTCAGTCTGTCCCTGTATCCTTATAGGAGTCAAACTTAAAAATGAATAATATTTATTTTTGTTTTATTTTTCTACATATGCACTTATTATACCTTTGCACAGTCTATTGTTATTGTTTACATGGCTGTAATATGCTCTTAATGCCAAGGACAATTGATACAGACAACAATAGAACAGGGCTACCCCATGACAAAATTATAATGGCATTATAAGTGGTTAAACCTGAATCTAGCATCTCTATGATATGAAAATACTTTTTCTTCAATTATCAGTATGTTCCTTACAAATCGCAGATTTAGTATAGTGGTCCTGATTCAGCATGGATCGCAGTTGCAACCGTGGTCACAGAGCGGTCGAAGGTGCGTACTGCGTATGCGTATACATTGCAGTGCGGGTGCGTGAGATAGCAATCACGATCACGCATGCAGAGAGAAAGCCATCGCAAAGTGAGTGATGGGACATCAGCGTTTGGGGTAGTGACGTGGGAGTGGTCGGAGAAATGCAGGCGTGTCCATCCATGTGATTGCCGTTAGTTGGGCGTGCATAAATTAGCCACTGCGATGGCATAAGTAGCTTGAGTACTCACTGCATGCGACGAGCGTTGTAATTTCTGAGACAGGTCGGGACTGCTGCAATTGTGTGTGAGGGGCTGATGTTACCGATGTATACACAGGACTGCGAGGTCTTATGGATGTGAGATAGCAGTAGTGGGGGTCTCTATGCTGGCGGTGCGATTGCAAACATTAGCATATTTTCGCAGCAGATCTGAGTGTGTAATTGCAGCTGCGATCGCAGTGTCCAATAAATACTACATGCCTTCATACCAGTGTTTGTTTTCTTTATCTGAAATCACTTTAGCTACATGAAAAAGTTTCTGTGCCTTTTTAGGAGATTGATATTAATTTGACTTATTTTCAAAGTATGTGCGAAACATTTCCCAGAACACGGTTGCCAAAAAAAAATAAAAAATCTGCCTAAACCTTTGCATATATTTTTCAGTTATATTTATTTTATATCATTAAGTGCTATTATGAGAGGATGTGCTGAGCGAAAATTATATGCGCTTGGCAAAAAATGTAAAAAACTGATAAATAATTCCTTTTGTGCTAGCCAAATGGAAATAACTCTGCTATGTTCCGTTATTACAATATCCAGTAAGGGAATAGATTTGCAGGCTGTGTTTGCTGTATCTCGCATACAAAACACCTTTTATTTTGTCGGTATCCTTTGGGTATTTTTTTGAGTTTATTTATGCTAAAACAATTACAAATTATCAAAAGGTCACTGATGCCCATCATTCATAGTTTGCATGAAGAAATCTATTGAATTGCACTCAATACCCTACACTATAATGGAATTTTGAATGCATATAATTAGTCATGGTCAGATTCACAGTCCATTTTTTATCTTATATTGCACGCTTAGATTATGCAAACTTAACTAATAGCTGAACAGGTAAAATTTCATTTTTAACTTGCAATCTCCTACTGAACTAAGAATGGGCATTTTAGTACAGTATGTTACAGGATACCAAACCGAAAATTTGTTAGAGTAAACCAAGAAGGTGCTGGATAAATTAATTGCTATTTTTAATTCACAATGTAAAACCAAACAATTTGACTTACCTAAATAATGTTTGTATTGGTGAAAGAACCAAGCAAAGGGGAATGGGAAAAATATTTTGAGCACAGGATCGTACAAATAATCAATAATATACTACTAAGATTAGGTGATCCACAATACTATAAATAATACCTTATAAAAGGAAATATAAAGGTGTGGAGGTGCTCCCCCTGAGAGTGTAAATATATGGATATAAAGAACAAGGAGAAAAAAGAAGAACTCTCTTGTTGGGAGGCACTCAGCTATAAATTGTCTGTAATTAATAATTAACTTTTATTATGTATACATTAAAATACATAAGCAGGTCAATAAATACCCACATTAACACATATAACACGCAAGGACATAGACATAAACATATACTAAAAACAAAGGGCCTGATTTAGACCCACTCGCGAGCGGCTGTCCGCTCGCAAGTGGGTCGATGTTATGGACTGAGGATGCGCACGACGGAGGGAGCTCCATCGTGCGCATGCGCCAGACGCGACGAGCGAAGGAAAGTCCTTCGCTCGTTGTGTCCGATCAAAGGGGGCGTGCTGTCAATGTTGATTGACAGCACGCCCCCTTTGGTGGGCGTGCCAAGGGGCGTGCCTCCCTGACGGGGGCGTTCCCACGGGAACGCCTCCCGTCAGATGCCGGCCCACTGACATCACTAGTGATGTCAGTGGGAGTGATTTTGGCTCTGATAGAGCCAAAATCACTCCGGAGCTTGCGGTTGAAAACCTCAACCGCAGGCTCCGGCTCGCAATTTCGATGGTCGCGATGGTCTCGACCATCTCGCCCATCACAATGCACGCTCGTATAGCCTGTGGGTGGTGACCCACAGCTATACGAGCGTCCAGGAGGACGCTCCATGAAAATGGAGCCCGGCCCTCATTCTGAGCGTGCGCTCTGCTCAGAGCGTACGGCTCTGAATGAGGGCCAAAGTCTCAATCATTGAGAAGCTAAGTGAAATATTGCTGAATAGTGTCAATAAGATCAACTAACTTTGGTGGTATTAAAATACACCTGGATATCCGATTATCAAAAATCCACCTGGATATCCGATTATCCTCTCAAAAAGTAATATCTTACCACAGCATAATAGCTAATCAAAAAGCATACAGCAAACACAGAAACGTTAGTTGGCTTGATGATAATGGTATATCGTATTGTAGAAAGATATATAGTGCATTGAATATTTGCAAGATATAAACATATATACCAATCAATTAAATCAAACGACAAATATATAAGTATATATATATAACCAATGACAGATCATCCACAAGTAGCCTAAGAAATTAACCCAGGTACACGCGGACAGTTAAGTATAGATACCAAGAAGTAGAGTGTAGACTACTCCCTTATAGGATATTAAAGTGGCAGCTGCTGCAAGTCATTATAATATATTATTGAATGACATGTGAGCGTACCACTATGTTTCCCCAGAGTAGGGAATAAGTACAATGGACATCTGCTTTTGGACCAAGTACATCTGAGGGTCCTGGTGTATATATATATTGCAGGAGCCTCCTATGGCAAGGTACCAATGAGAGTGCCCATATGGAGTATATAAAGATGGTGTATTATATATCACTCAGCATAAAATCGCAGTCTGTGCTGCTGCCACTCACATACCTAAAGGTTGTGGTGAGTGGTGGGAAGCACAGATCACGTTCTGCAGTGTGGGAAAAGAGATAAGAATTATACAGCTACAGTATGACTGATCCAGTGTGAGCTGAGCCCTGTTACCTATAGGCTTTGCATGGTCATACGCTCACACATAAGATATATAGTCACTACCTGTGCTCAGAGTGAGAAGGAAGTATGGAAGGTACCTGGGTGCACCTATGCAAGAAGTCGGCGTCAGGTGGAGAGGATCTGTCATGGAAATTTGTAACTGTGCTGCTGTGCTGAATCCCACCTGTACACAGCGGGATTCGCGGGTCTGAGACGCGCGTTTCACTGGTCGCTTCCTCAGTCAGATGCCGATAAGGAGAGAAACACAGGTGAACTTTTACCCTGTGTTGTGGCCGATCAATGGGCGCTTGCTCTATCAGCAAGTGTAATGCGCTCGCTGATAGGTTAAAGTAATGTCTCTCTCTATTGGTAGATCGTTAAGGAGAGAGAAACGTGTCACCAGGAGGGGAGGTTTAATTTAAATGAGACTGAAGACTATTTACGTCCCAATAGAGTCGAGAGCTGCATGTTAGGTAACCATGGTTACTAAGAAAACAAAACAAAATAGAGTGAAATGGGGATCAATCGCTAAGGATGTAAAGTGTAAATGGATTAAGAAAGTTAAGCACTTAGAAAGTTATACAATAGCTAGATGATATATGTTACGTGAAGAGCAGATACTGTAATAAATTATCACAAATTGTGAGGTTGTGTGAATGAAGTGATTAATGTGAATAATAGAAGTGAATATATATTATTGAAAAAAAGTAAAAATATAAAATATAGATTGAGAAATAAAGATAATAAAAATAAGATGAAATGATATTAGAATGAAATAAATAAAAAATGTTAATAAATATAATTATTCAAGGTATGTGTGTGCATGGTATTTGATAATGAATAAGTGAGAAGAGTGACTGTATATAATGTGATGTAAGAATAATGGATAGTGAGATATAAGAGATAATGAAAAATAGATAAATGATTTGTGAATAGAAATGAAATATTATAAAAGACATAAGGAAATATAAATATAAAAATGAAAATGAGTAAAGATAAAAATGAAAATATTAAGAAATAATAATGAAGATAAAATAAATATAGATATAAAGAAGAGGTCAAACCAAAATTATAATTATGGTTATAAATCGTGCTAACAATTAGATATATGATGAAATCATAAAAATGTCAATTACACCAATGGGGGGGGGGGGGAAATCAGGGGGAAAAAAAGGGGGCTGCGGTTATCCAGATTAAGGAGACCAGTAGTGAGCCTATAATAGTATCCACTTAGTCAGATGGCTACTTAAAGCCTACATAATAATGAATATTAATTATAAGGAACATAGATGTGTAAAAAATGTTAAGTGTATAACTTTGAATAAAAATTGTGTAATAATATATACACTAAGTGATAAAATTAAAATAGTTTAATGAGGGGTGAAGGAAAATTATATAAAAAGAATAATATAGTACAGCGATGATTTCTAGTGGTTATGACCACTCCCTATGGTGTCATAAGAATGTACTGTAGTTGATCATTTCATTGAGCCCATTGGGGATCACAGTATTAAGTCTAAAAGTCCATTTACTTTCCCATTGAAGTAATGTTTTTATCAAATTGCCGCCTTGAACACCCAATCTTACATGTTCAAGACCGAATGCTTTTAGATCCTGGGTGTGTCCATTATGGTATTTCAAAAAGTGTCTGGTGACTGATGTAAGTTTCTTCATTTTGACAAGGTCATCTTTAGCATTTTTAATATTTCCCACATGTTCTAATATTTGTTGTTTGAAAATTCAACTGGTCATGCCTATGTATTTGAGGTTACAGCTGCACTCCAGGCAGTATATAACCCCCATGGCATCACAATTAATGAATTGTGTAAGGTTAATGTTCTGACCATATCTGTCGATAACATTGTCCTTTTTGATGATATAACTACAGGCCTTACACTTACCACATGGGAAGGTCCCTCTTAATTTTGTTTGTCTTTTCGGAGTTCCTATAAAGTGACTCGTGACCAATTTATCCCTAAGATTTTGAGATCTTCACCAGCTAAAGGTGGGTTTGTTCTCGAGACATTTCTTTAAGTCCTCATCCATAAGTAAGATGTGCCAATATTTTTTAACCATCTTTTGAAGTTCTTGCCACTCATTACAATAGTTGGTGATGAACCTGACCTGATTTGTATGTTCCTGAGGTTTATTATTGTTAAAGATCAAAGTTTGTCTGTTTGTTTTGAGTGCCTGATGTTTGGCATTCTTAATCATTTTGTTACTATAGCCTCTATGAAGAAGGCGTTCCGTCAGATCTTTACTTTTAAGTAAAAAGGTATCATCAGTTGTACAATTTCTTCTGAGTCTAAGGAACTCGCCCTTCGGTAAGTTTTTGATGGTAGGTGGAAAATGGGCACTGCTACTATGAAGAAGACTGTTTGTGGCTGTCTCTTTTCTAAATAATTCTGTCAGTACATGACCATCCTTATCCGTAAATAAATGGAGGTCTAGAAAGAAAGCTTCATTCCTACTGACAGAATATCTGAGTTTCAGGTTGATTGAGTTGCTGTTTAGTTCCTGACTTGCTCACAAGTTATTAGCCCCAAGCATCTTTTTGTGTAATGCTAAGTTTAAAACTTTATAGTGCAGCATGCCTTTTACCAAGCAGCAACACAGCCTGCTAGTACAATAAACTGTACTGGTAAAATCGCGTTCCATAAGTAGCAACACTAAAATAAAAGACGTATCGCTAAAACATATTATTTATTTCATTATTTATTAAAAGTTATTTATATAGCACAAACATATTCCATAGCACTTTACATAGAATATTTCACTCATTCACATCAGTCCCTGCCCCAATAGATCTTATGATACATATTCCCTATCACATGGACACACACGCTACTGTTGATTTTTAGTCAGATGACAAGTAACCTACCAGTATGTTTTAAGAAGTGTGAGAGGAAACCAGAGCATTTGGTGAAAACCCACTAAAACACGAGGGGACATACAAACACCACACGGATGTATCATGACTGGGAATTTATCGCATAAGCTCAGTGCTGTGATGCTGTAATGCTAACCACAATGTCAATTGTTTCTACCCATTTTCTGTTTGTACTGTATATATTTGTGTCCAAGTCCTATAAATGTATCATGTCTTAAGTTAATATTCTCTTATGGGGGGACTATTTATCAAAGTTTGGAGAGAGATAACATGCAGAGAGGTAAAGTTCTGACCAATCAGCGTCTAACTATGATTTTACTGGCTGTGTTTAAAAGATTACAGGAGCTGATTGGTTGGTACATTTTCTCTCTCCACTCTATCTCTCTCCAAGCTTTGATAAATCTCCCCCTTAGTTTGAAATGTACCAGGGAGTAAAAGTGCTAGAAATTATGTATGATAATGAGGATAACTATTTTATGCTGAAATTGTGAGCTAATTTTTTTAACCCCACAGTCCTTGGATCCATTCACACTGATGAAGAATTAAATGCATGTCCATTTGCTGAGCTTATCTTGTGTGTTTTCACATTGTGCATGCTGCAGAACTCTTCATACACCAGAACGGGCGATTTATATATATTTCATTCACATCTCCACGTTCGACTGAATGGCTGTAACGGTGCATTCTCACAGTGTTAACTGAGGGCGTGTTGATGATAACATAAGTACACCTGTTTTCAAGCATATCTGTTGCATCAAGGATAGGGCTGGTGCTAGTGTGCATTCATAATGATGACTAGTATCAAACCAAGCATGGTCCAGTCACAGAGATGTGTACAACTCTACACATAGGTCCACTAAGGCAGAGCGGGAGCAATTCCAGATGACTTGTGTGCAACTCTGCATTGTCTGCTTTCTGTATGGAACTATACTAACTTAAACGGAGGCTAAAGTGACTGATAGAGACAAGCAATGCAAATAAAAGATAAATACAGTGATTAATAAGCATTTATGTAATAGATCGTATTACTGCCTAACCAGGATGTGTGTTTTCATGCTGGAATAAAAATGTGAAAATTGTATTTTTGAAATTCTGTACTTGTGTATTGTATGTTTATTTTGTTCATACTGTGTGATGACTGGCATATGAATTGTAAGTAATTGCTGTTTTATGTTCATTTCGCTCTAAATCAATCCTAATGAGATTAGGCAAGGGAAAACATGTTTACTAATAACAAAGAATTTATTCCTAACTTTTCCAATAATATCACTCTAGTAACAGAAATACACAGCTACAGTATATATGGTGAATGGCCAAGCAGACATCTGTGTTTCCTATGGATTAACTATATCTCGCTCCAATCTATGTGTACATGACTGCAACATGGGGACACTGATAAGAGCTGTTTGATAATCCCTGAAATGTTGTATATCACAGAGAAAAACATTATTTCCTGTTGCAGCTGTGAAACCTGCTTTGATCATCCTCTAACATAGCTGTGAGCTGAGGCTGTTATATCAATTGTTTACTGTTCTAAAAAGAAAATAGTAATGGCTTAGAAATTCTTAAAAGCAAAAACTTTTAGGGTTACAAAAAGCCATAGAAATCACGTTTGCTCCATTAGACTAAACTTCAGTTGAATGTTTGCAAATCATGGAAAAAAATTATGTTCTACTTCCAAATTATGATTAATTTAGATTTGCATTGATTTGATTGTTCTCAGCTCTGAGTTGGTTATTCCCAGCTCCGATTCACCCCATCAAATTGCTACCCACTGTCTACAATCTCTGTATGAGCAGGAGCAACAACACAGATGTGAAAACTAGTTAAGCCGGGTACACACTAACCGATATGTCGTCTTATCCGGTGGATCAGAACAACGTATCAGGCACATTGCCTAGTGTGTAATTGCTATGTCGCTAATGATGCGCTCTCCCGTGCGTCATCAGTGACATCCTCAGTTGGCCTTGCATGCAGGTCTGTTGGGCGATATCGTTAACGGGGGCCATGCTGCCGAGCGCAGCATGGGCCCCGCCTTCGCTCCGTCGCAGCCAGCATCGGCAAGTGTGCAAGTGTGTATGCACTTGTCAATGCCGGCATCCCTGCCGAGTCCCGTCATTGACGAGGTCGGGCACGTCTAGTATGTACCGGCCTTTATGGGGCCTGAAAGTTACACTTTATATTTGCTTTTCTATCTGTGTATAAACATACATTTATGTTTGAAAAATGTTGACTATGTACCGTCTATTTCAGTTCTGCTTGAGCCAACAATTCTGCTAATAGCTCAGATTTAAAAAACGTATAAATAATTTTCAAAGCTGCTATTTTGTTAAATGCACAGTTAGCAATTGTTCGATACTTCCAATGGTGGAGTTTGGCAGTTATTTTTTTATTACCCATTACTTTTTTTAAATTCTGAATAATGTTGGATCACTGAATTTCTCTTCCCACAGTTATTAGCATTGCTTCTTCTACTGTACAATGTACTTTGCAGTGTGTGGTTGTCTGAGCACATTTTCCCATACCTGATTTAGGTATAATCTGTGATGGCAATTTTTCATCATCATCATCTGAGCTTTAGACAAGATTAAATATTCATCCTTACCATCACTATCAGGATAGATATCACACCACAGTACTACTGTCTCATCATGTTCATCCTCAAACTGTATCAGAGAGTCACTGCTTGTGACTGGGGTTCCAGATGGTCACCACTACAAAAATTTAAACTCCCTGTGCTGTTGCACCATTAAGGGGAAATGTAGGTACTAATGCTTTGGAGAGAAATGTACTAAGCTTTGGAGAGAGAAAAAAGTGGATGATGCTAAAGTACGAACAATCAGCTCCAGTTATTTTTTAAACACAGCCTGTAAAGTGACAGCTAGGAGCTGATTGGTTGGTACTTTATCCCCATCCACTTTATTTCTCTCCAAGGCTTAGTACATAGACTACTGTGCGCATGTGGATTGAATATAGTTAATTTTGTTCAAAGTTGACATTCTGAGAGAGGTAATCAAAAGTTATATAGGCATTCCATGTATTGAAGAAGAAAGTTGTGAATATTTTTAGCATGAAAGCACAGCTAGTGGTCATCCTCCTTTTCATCCTGTCTGATTAGAGAGATAGGGAAGCACTCCCAATATAAGATGGCTTTTAAATACAAATAGATCAATTAGTTTGCTTCCTAATGACTATATATTCTGTGAGGCATGTGTTAAGTGGTAAATATTCACAAAAAGAATACAAATAACAGATTGCTTTCAAATGAGCTTCAATCCACTTTTGGGAGACTTCCATTCCTGATTCCATGATTTGAAAAAAAAATTAATAAATGTTAATAGCTGTCAAGATTTGTGAACTAATCTTAGATGGTTTAAAGAGGCAGATAACCAACTCTCTTCTTGTAATTAAGACACCTTTATGTGCCATTAAAACAGCAATCGTGGTCAGTCTTCTTAATGTCCATCATTTTCTGTATGTCCTCACACAATGTCACATCCAGAGATAACAACCTTCAATGCTTTCTGGACCTCCAGTCTGATCCATTTCATTATGCATTTCTTTGCAAATTTCTTTTGGAGGGGTCTCTACAACTAACAACTCAGCATCAGAATCTGCAAAAACTATATATTTTGGTAAATAAATATTTTCCTTTGGCAGTTTCTTGGGAACAAAAAAATACACTAGTTTATGGGAGCTACCATCTTGTTCTTCAGTATAGCCTTCACCTCATTGGATACCTTATTATGCTCACTCTCCTGACCCTGGATGATAACTCCCACTCCTCAAATAGGTTCGCAACAATTTGTTAATGCCTCTGTTTATGCTCTTTGATATGGGCTTCATATGTTATACTGGGTACACACTATAGCGATATATCTGCAGATCGAGTGATCTGCAGATATATCTGCAGATGATGGTCCTTCATACACACTGAACGGCCATCCTCTGCTTCAGCCCGCGGGTCCCGGTGGCCGGGGGGCATGTCGGGTGCGTGTCCCACCCTCCTCACCATGGCTGCCGCTGTGTGTGTACGGGCGGTCTGCAGGCCGCCTGTACACACTTGACGATGGACAGATATATCTTCAGCAATGTTGACCAGCATGTTCGGCAGATAATCGGGGTCAGCAAGGACCCAGCGTGCACGCGCTTTGCTGGTCCTTGTCGGCTATCCATTACACGACTTTGTGAACAATGCGACCAAAACCTCCTGGTTTTGATCGGATCGTTCAAAAAGTCATGTATTGGATAGACCCCTTAAGAGAGTTCACCTGACTGAGTAACTGATAAACTCTTGCTTTTCCATTTGTAGAGCACATTTAGTACCACTTGTTTTTTTTGCACCATTAAAAGAGTCTTGTTCAAAATGTTTATCTCATCATCTCTCTCTGTTTGAGTGTACATCAAACTAAGTTTTTATCTCAACATTCTTGGAATGTCTCAGGTAGTTCTTTTTGTATTACAGTCAGATTATCTTGCTATACTTGCCACTTCACAAGTAACATTTGTAAGGAGTTAATTATACCCCTTTCACACTTACATCTAAATCCCGGGATTTTGCACGTGAACGCGCATTGACCCGGGATTTAGGTAAGTGTGAATGCAAACAGCCCAGGACGTGGTCCTGGCTCCCCGACCCTGCTCTTTACCAGGGTCGGGCTGAGTCCCGGGAAATTGCCAGGTTGATAGACCCGGCAATTTCCCAGCTCTCATATCTGAAAGGGGTTTTAATAAGTATCTTTCAGTATTACAGTTTGATGGGCCATGGTCTCTCATGCATGCTCTGTGTCAAACTGTTATCCCTTTATACATTTTTTTAGTATCTACATTTTCTGCTGAACCTCTCACTTTGTCAATCTAATTTAACAATATTTTTTTTGAAACTTTTGTCTTTTTGTAATGCTATTGCTTTCTCAAACTAGGTCCTCAGGACCCCACACAGCTCAAGTTTTCCAGGTCACCCAGCAGGTGCACAGGTGTATTCGTTAATCACTGACACATTTTAAAAGATCCACAGCAGGAGCTAATTATTTCACTTGTGATTCTATGCGGAGACCTGGAAAACATGCACTTTTTGGGGTCCTGAGAACCGAGTTTGGGAACCTGTGCTTTAGACTGTACATTACTTTTTCAAGCATTTGATTATTTTCCAAACACAACAAGAAATTTCCAGGCAGAAATTAGGTCATATTATCAATCTCTTCCATAGTCACGTAGTCCACTACAGACAGACACAGCTTCACACTTTTGCACTCACAACAAATCTTTTAAGATTTGTTTAATTTTTTAATTTAAATTTCTCTGAAATACTACTTGGCAGCTTTCTAAAGATGATACTGAATTATAACATCAAGGTGATCCATATACTGTACAGTATATATATATATATTTTAAATTCCTTGCATTATCGTTGCTTTATGTCCAGACTCCAGTCCAAGTTTTGTGTCTTTCCACACTGAGGCTGCCACACCTTTATGCAATCCATCTGATTGCAAATCATTTTCTTTTTTTTACTCTGATTTGAACACAATATATAAAGTCAACAGCTTTTTTTTTTAATTAGTTTATTGTATCTTAAAAAGTAGGCAACTTTATCTACATAAGCATTTTCCACACAGCAAACAATTTTAAAATTAATAAACACCTAGAAGTATATTTTGAAGTCAAAATGTAAAGAGGCATTAATATTAATTATGAGGTCTAAAAGTGACTGTAAACTCCCGAATGCTCATTGTGAATATTACCTTACTTCTTGGCTTTTCTGTAGTCACTGGGCAACTAAGCTGCCTTCTTTCTGTCTTTGCATAATTTTTCTCTGCATATTTGCTCTTTGAAGCCTCTTAGACCTTTTTCCATACATACATTGGCTCAATGGTCCCTATCCTTAGTTATTTATTTGACCTTTTCAAGCTCACTGAGCTCTATTCTAGCCTGTACTATTTTTCAATGTTTATAATAATTTAACAAAATGAAATTCTTTGAATGAATGATGGGTAGATGGTGAAATAAAAGGTGCACCTATCAGGGAATCAGCTTCAAGGGGGTCTACCTGTCTGGTCAAAGCTCCATACATATATGTGGGGACTCTTGCTAGTTTTTCCTATTAGGGGTAAATTTACTAAGATTCGAGTTTGGTCGAGTTAGCAATCTCTGGAGACTTTAGTAAATTTGCGAGTAGAAAAAAATACCTAATGTCAAACTCGATAGAGAAATCTCCTTTGCTACAGGAAAAGTCTGGAGAGTTAGCAAACTCTCTTCACTTTACCATCGGCCAAACTCGAGTAACTTTTCACTAGTGAAGATAGGATTCGAGAATTTACCAAGATGAGAGTTTGTAAACTCTCATGAGACCGGACAAAACTCCTGTCCAAATTTGTGAAATCAATTCACCTGCCTGTAAGCTGCGAGTTCAGTAGAAACATAAACAGATCAGTGTGATTCATGTATGTTTCTGCCTGTAAATAGTAAAAAATAAAATAAATGTTTTAAAAAAAAATGATGCAGGGTCCCCCCCCAGAAGCAAAACCAGCCCCCGGCTGCTCAGCTAGTCCTGGTTATTAAAATACGGGGAAGAAAATGAATAGTCCCCCCGGATTTTAGGAACCAGCACCTGGCTGCTGAGCCAGTCGTGGTTTTAAAAATAGGGGGAAAAATTGCTTAGGGGTTCCCCTATATTTAAAACCAGCACCAGGCTCAAATTCGGCTAAGGTGTAATGCCAAAGCCAGGGGACCCTATCACTGGGTCACCCCAGCCAAAGCATTCGCACCCCAAGCCGGTCAGCCCAAGCCGGGGATCTCAGGGGAGGTAGGGACTCCCCCAATAAAGTGGTCCCCCCTTTCCTGACACCCCAGGCTTAGTTTGAAGCCCGGGTCTTTTCCCCACACCCCTGGGCTGTGGGTGGGGGGGTAATAGTGGGGATATTAGTTATAAACTATTGTATTTTACAGTGGATCTACAGGTGTCAGCATGCCTTCCCTTTGGCACGTGGCACCCGTACCCCCGCTGTAAAATAAATCGTTAAATAACCACAACACTCAAACACTGTGTAAAGTATTATTTAATTACATATCTCTACCTACCCCACTCACATACTTACCTGCTGTCAGCTGTTCTGTCCCCTTCCCTACTAGAATCCAATGGTGGTACATGAAAAGAAGATGCTTAACTCACCTCTGTTCTTGCGATGGTCTCCGTAGAATCCCCGGACTTGGCAAAACAAAAAAGCGAGTGACCCGATCCATGCCGGACAAATATTGGTATGTGTGTTGTCACATATACCAATACTTCGCACATGATAGGAGACGGGCCTCTTCGGGAAATCCCACGGCCCGGCAGCCAATCAGAGGCGGCTTCACATATAGTGGACGCTCATTGGCTGGTTACACGTGGGTCACAGCCAATGAGCGGCCGCTATATGTCAAGTGGCCTCTATATACATTTGTTTCACTAATTAGCACCTCCAAATATATACAGTACATATATGTATATATTTATTCTAATATTATGTATGGCTGTATTATTTTATATATACAAGAAATAAAACTACATGACCTAAGAAAGCTGGAGATCATAAAGGGAGTAGTTTACCCAACCAAGTGACCGATTAAAGTTCACCCAGCACATTTGGATTCCAACCTTGACTAGTTAGGTGTCATCCTTATGAAGCGTGTCACTGAATCCAGCTACTGAGGCATAACCACTACTGTGAAGGAATGATCTTCATTAACAACATAGGATATTTTCATATCCTCGCAGTACTGACTTTTATGGAGATGGAGTTTACGGTCTAAAATTTTGTTAAGTTAAATAATCTACAGTACATTAGCACTGTGCAGATAATAACAATTTTTCTGGGAGCGTAATGTACAGTATATCACACTGTTCAATTCCTAAACAAACTATATCTAATTAGAATTGAAAAGTGCATGCTCATTGATAGGTATGTCCCATTGAGCATTTTTATCCCATTTAAGTCTCCCACTCTAGCTCCATTGAAAGTAATTGTTGGCTGAGCAGGTGAAAAGTTTCTAGGATGAAAGTGACATAAAGAGTGCTAGAGTTACCTATGTTTCTATTTGTTAAATAGGCTGAATTCCTGAGAGTATTCCTGTTAATTGGACTTCAATGCATTTTTTTGGTGAACTTCAATTTAAACTTTTGAAAAGTGGAATGCATTTGGTTCATAAATAGATGTACTGTAATACACCAATATTTTGGCCCCCCTCCCCATCATTGTATTTAAAGGTCGATTCTAGATATAATTATAAAAATTCTTATCAAGTGAAAGCAAAAGGCATGTGTCACATCGCTAATGCATGTTAAAAAAAGCATATAGAGTAGCACTCAGTAACCCCACTACCATTTCCTGCTTCAAGCTAGTATTCCTCACTGGTGTTGAGCATAGATATGGAACAGGGAAACATTGACTGTAATTGATATTCTGGTGGGTTGTTTGGCATGCTGCCTACTTGATTAATATGCCACACAGCCTGATTTTGTTATACTTTTATTTGTTTTTGCTACTGACAACACAATAGCTGCTCCTAATAAAAAAAAACAATCTGTTGTATAGGTTATTAATTCTATTAAAATTATCTAAAATAAAACTCTTACACCACTTTCAGACAGAAGCTGGGGCTTGGATCCTGGTTTTTCCCAGGATTGTGGACATGGGTTGGACACGGGTCACAGCGGTATGCAGTCGGGAAGCCGGCAGACCTAATCCTGACCTCCAACATCCCGACTGTCTATTCCCGGCAAGGGTCTAAAGACAGGCGTCGAAATCCCAACGCCTGTCATTTGACATATACATTGGGAGCCCGACGCCCGGCATCCCGATCGAAAGGATGCCGGGCGCGGATAGCTGCGGGGGGGGGAGAGGGTTAGGTTTAGAGTTCCCAGGGGGACTTAGGGCTAGGCACCCCCCGGGAGGTTAGGTTTAGGCTAGGGGAAGGGGGGGTTAGCGTTAGGCACCCCCCGGGGGGAGATTAGGTTTAGGAACCCCCCTGTGGGACTTAGGTTTAGGCAGCGTGGAAGGAGGGGTTAGGTTTAGGCACTTAGAGGAGAAATTAGGGTTAGGCACTGGGGGGGGGGGTAGGTTAGGGTTAGGCACCCCTAAGGGAGGGTTAGGGGGTAGAATAGGTTAGCAAATACTTACCTTAGGACGATCAGGATTTTCACTGCTGCCAAGATGCCGCTGTCGGGATTCCAACCGCCGGCCATGCGTTCAGCGGTAAATCATACCGATTCCATCACAGCTCTGACCCCCCCTTACACACTGCAGCTTGGACCCGGGTTATTCACAATTTGACCCCTTTCACATTGAACCAGGTCAGCACTGTAAAATGTGTGAGTCATTAGAAGTGGACGTTTTGTTACAGGCTCACAAAGATGAGTCATGAAAAGTGGATGTCAATGCTCCTGAACCGCCAATAAGTTACTATTACTGTAACCGGGTTACATCCTTTCAGATTGCAGGCAACCCAGGCCAGACCAGGGAATAACCCTGACAATTTGGACCCGGGTAGACCCTTTCACACAGAAAAAGGACCTGGGTTGACCTGTTTTGCCCCAGTCTGAAAGGGGTGTTACTTACCTGCGCTCTGGCAATTCAACAGATCTTCCTAATTCTTATACACCTATTGGTTTAGTGCAGTAAATGCTTCTTTGACAATTCTAGATCAAATTAACAAAAGGCTGGCCAAGGACCCTGCTCCACGAACTTCTCATTCACATGAATTGCAATAAATTGTAACGTAGACTGATAGCAAGCTTTGATATTTTATTTTATCTCAATTCTACCTATTATTTTATATTCTTCACCAATTTCTTCTCAGTATCTTCTCTGCATAGTTATATATACTAAGCAGTGCAAAAGAAATATTTTACATTTAAAACTTGTTTGGCATCACTAACTTGAATGGGTCATAAACCACACTCGGTGCACACTTGACTTTGAAGTTACAGTAAGGTTGTCACAGAGGACTTTAGCACTAATCTTGGCACAGAAAAAGGCAACCGATGCGGTAAAACAAGTGGATTTATTGTAAGTAAAACAGGAAAACTAGCAGCTATATTTGCATAGAGGCGTCGCTTCTCGGCAGGTTGGAGCTGAAAATTAAAGAGCTACTCACATGCAGTGTGAAGCATGCTGGGCTAAACAGTGAATGTGAGTACCGCTTTGTAAATATAGCCCCAAACTAATTTCACCCCATTACCTGTATGGCAAAGCACTGTAATTGATGTATAAGTTGCAATACATATCCCTTTTAGTGAAAGTGTATTTGCTCACTATCAATTATAATATTAATTAAAGTAATTATGATTTAGGAGGAATTAGGTTTTTCTGTAAAGCACAGGACGCATCCTTGTGCTCGCAGAGTACAAGTTTCTTTGTGTGGGACTGATCTCTGGTATGTATATTAGTTTTCAAAAAATACTCCAAAGGCAGGACATAGGGCCTGATTCAGACCTGGACGCAAAGCAGCGCACTTTTGCAGCCATCAGTGGCAGGGTATGCAAATTCCGAGATCGCACTGCAAGGCTTAAGGACACCCTCTATGTCTTAGAGAGCGACGGCAGAGTGAACGCATGGCGGTCTAAAGACGCCCCCTTTTCCTTCACAGCACACGTCATCTCCAGGAAGTGTATGTAATATCAGTAGCATCGAGAGCCATCGGAGCTGCTCGTAGCCCTTGAGGTAGACCCTACGCTGCCACAAGCAGACTGAAATACAATCAGGTGACATGTACAATGACGCCTCCATGCTAACTATGCACGCCCATGAAACGCCATGAACACACAGGCACGCCTGTGTTCACACATCCACACCCCTGTTTTCATAGACCATCCCCTGACACCACCCACAAACGGCACTATCTGTCACTCAAATTAGCGCTCAGTCTGTGTACTACGAGCACACGATTCCCGATCGCAGTGACTGGCTCCCGCAGGCGCACTGCAATACATACGCATGCGCAGACGGGCGACTATCGGCCATAGCGCGATCACGGCTTAGCGTCCGGGTCTGAATCAGGCCCATAGTTCCCAATAGGGGCTCTTTGAAGCTGCCCTGTTCTTCCCACTGGATGTCAAGGTTATCTCATAGTTTAAATCGCTTTGCATTTCAATACTCTTTTGTGTGCCGACACAGAATGTCACAGGCAAATTCTTTCCTGCTATCACATTCTAATACATTCATATCTATTTGACTAAAATCATCTCAACAATGTCATCTTTCAGTTAAAAGATAACAGTAATGATTAGCGTAAAATTAGTTAATTTTGGATTGGCTTATTTAGAGTTGTATTTTAGTGTTCCTGTTCAGGTTTATTCTTAGTATACTGTGTTCTTGCCAATTAATGCAGAAGGTAGGTTAATGACACCTCGGGTTAATGTAAGTTAATTACACCTTGGCATTCCCTGCTGTAAATTACTTTATCAGATTGCATTGGTTATCATGTGAGCATTTGAATAATGAACCTGGAGTTCCTGCATTCCATAAGAGACCTTTGGAAAGAGCTTTTAAGTTTGTTTGACCTTGAGTAACTAATTTCATCTTTTGGTGCTGGAGGCTAAAAACATAGCTATTCCTTCAGCTTGATATGAACTGCCAACAAAATCATCATTAACTCCTGTTTTCTACTTTTCATTTTCACCTGATCTTTAAATGCTGTTTTGTAAAGCAATATCTTCATGTTGATAAAATACATTAATCTGCAGATAGCATTTTATTTTGTAAAATAAATAAAATATAAATAATAGAATCACTAAGTGAAACAATATTTCCAGGGGGGGTTTCCACACAACAGCCTACTACCAGTCCTCTTCCCAGCAAAGTATACTCACCCATGTGGAGCATGTTTGCTGCTGTTCTGCCCAATGTTGGCATGGCCTGCTCGTCAGTCATGGAGGAATGAGAGTTATTTTGCAGTATCTGGATGATATTTCTGTCAGCTAGTATAAGTCGTAACCTACACCTGTCTAAATGAGAGATGTATCAAACCTTTTACCCATAGCAACCAATCAGCTTCTAGCTAGCATTTATCAAGTACATTCTATAAAATTAAAGGTGGAAGCTGATTGGTTGCTAAGGGTAACTTCTCCACGGTTTCATACATTCAGCCCACAAGGGCTATTTCACATTTGCCGGTTTTGGCCGGGCGGCAAAAAGCCGCCCGGTCTTTAGCCGGTTTTGAAATCTAGTAAATGCAGGGAATCAGCGGGTCCTTTCAGACGGCACGGCCACGGCACGGTCGCTGTCCAACAGCAGGAAATATCTACTGTGCAGGACGGTGCCGTGCCGTCCCTGCACAGCAGTAGTGTGAAGAAAACAATGTTTCCTTTCACACATACTGGCTTCTGCCGGCCGGGCTCGAGCAGCAGCTGCTGCTGTGCATGCCCAATTGGTTGCCAAAAAAACCCCCCATAAAAAGCGGCTCATATTTGCTGCTTGTGAAAGGCACACAGTGCCTGTAAAAACCCGGCCTGCTACCGCCCGGTTCTTGCCTGGCCGGTCAAAACCAGCAAATATGAAACTGGCCTGACTGTTGAATCACAAGAGAGAATAACCCACTGTCCTAGTTGCCCAGGATGTTTTTAGGTTGGGGGGAGAGACAAGATATTTTATTTTGGTGCTCCTATATATTTATATCTATATTTATTTCTATCCATCTATCTATCTATCTATCTATCTATCTATCTATCTATCTATCTATCTATCTATCTTTCTATCTATCCATAATTAATACATTTATTATTATTACTAGCATTTGTTCGCAGCTTTGCTCGCATGGATGTTATTGCTCAGCGGAACTAATTTTAGTGGCATCTAATATTGTGGTGTATATTTTATATTGTACACAATAAGAATCCACAGTTTTCTCTTTTTTTTTTATGTAAACCACAAAATCGAATTCAAGGGGCAAACAATCTCGCAGTCCAGTCTGAGTTCACTTTAGTGACGTCAAACAAATCTTATCTTGTAGATGCCAAATCCATTGCTACTTAACCTACAGTAAATCAAATCAAATCAATTTATTGTCACATCCACATACAATGCGTCAGCGAAAATGTAATGCAAGATACAATCATAAATTCCATAAAACAGTTTAAAAAATGTAAACTAACTATTGCAGCAGGGAAAGAACTATTCCGCATCCTGCTAGTACGACACCTAAGACATCTAAAACGGTTTCCAGAAGGCAAAAGAGAACAGAGTGGGTGGCTATGATCGGCGACAATCTTATTTGCTTTCGCAGCACACCTTTTAACATAAATGTCTTCTAGCCTAGGTAAAGACTGACCAATAATTCTTTCAGCTGCCATAATCTCCTTAGTCAATGATGTGTGATCCAAACACTTGGAATTCCCATACCAAACAGTGATAGAACAAGTCAAAAGGCTCTCAATTATATCGCAATAGAAATTTACCAATAATGGCCTAGATAATCCACTTGCCTTTAGTTTCCTAAGAAAATACAGGCGTTGCTGAGCCTTTCCCATAAATGAAGAGATATGCGACGACCATGACAAATCCTCCGAAAAATTAATACCAAGGAATTTAAAACCACCAACCCTCTCCACTTCAACACTAAAAGGTTGCAAGTAACATGAGCAGCGACTCTATGATATGTAGTATTTGTCTTGGTGTGCCATCTACTGGGTTGACATGTATACTGCAACTTCATGAGTCAAGATAAGCTGCCTGGTTAGTGCTTAATATATAGTTGGATTTTCCTGTGAAATAGATCTTGAGATAGATATATCTATGTATTTCTATATGCACACATATATAACTCTTTGCATTTGAGGTGTGCAATATATATATATATATATATATATATATATATATATATACATTTTGGACTTCAGGAGCCTATGCAAATTCTGATAAAAAATGCTTTTGTCACCATAGTTCATAAACAGTCCCTAAAAGTATATGTGTCCCCCAAAAATTATAAATACTTCTAGTCGGTTTTGTCTTGAAGAGCCTGCACGCTGCACGAACAAAGTATCAACTGTCTGACTTTTCATTATTGCTCCTCTCCCTGATTTCACATTGAAATAATAAATACCTCAGTTTCTTTTGGGGTGACTAAGCTATACAATATTTAAAATGCAATCCAAATCCATCCTGTAGTTTTTGCGTGATGCCGGAACGAAGAGACAGACAGACAAAAAAAAATTCTGAAATTAGTTTTTTTGTCTCCATAGTTCATACAGTCCCAAGGAGTACATTTCTCCAAAAAACATTCTACAGTATGTACAGACACAACCAGTACAACTTTATTATAAGTATAGATTATTATTATTATTAATAATAATAATAATAATAATAATAATAATAAAAAACACACACATTGTCCCCCATGGGAAAAAAACACACACAATGGGGCATATACAGGATTTTGGTTGCAATAAATTATGCTGACCACATGACCAATTTTGGATTACTGCAGGTATGAGCGCTCCAGATACCTACGTTATCCAATAAAGAAAAATTGATTTATTGCTCTTGGACAATATTTCAATGTTTATACCGGCTTCTGATTGTCTCTGACATAACTAAGAGAATTTCTGTGTAGATCCACACATTTTGTACTTTTCATTTTTATTTCATCATTTGTATTATTCTGTTGAATGCTTATACTATTGAAAAAAACAAATAAAAACAGACTTAAAAAAAAAAAAATTGGTTGCAGGGTTTCTTGTTGGCAAAATCCTGCGGGGGAGGAAAAAAAAGATGTGTCATGGAATACCGGGCACTTACCAATTTGTTCCGGCCAATCATGGGTCTCTCCCCCTCCCTGTCAGCTCCCCTCCTGCCAGTCAAGTTGCGGAGGAGGATGCTCGCTCGGAGGATGAGGCTAATAGGAGATGTACTTCCTGGCTGGTTTAGGGGTAGTGTAGGGGTGCAGGGTTAGCAGCGGTAGTTTAGAGTTGTGTATTATAGGTATGTGTTTGTGGGCAGGGGGTACAGGGCTAGTGGCGGTAGTGTAGTGCAGTGTAGTGTGTGGGGAGTGGGTGCAGGGTTAGCAGCGGTAGTGTAGTGCAGTGTAGTCTAATGTGTGTGGGGAAGGGGTGCAGTATTAGGGGTAGTGGAGTGCAGGGTTAGTGGTAGTGGGTTGCAGGGTTAGGAGTAGTACCTATACTGTGCCTGGCTGGTTCTTGGAAGCTGTCTGTGACGCTAGAGAAGAGATGGAGGAGGAGCACAGTGCTGCAAAGGTGAGTAATTAAGGACTAATTAAGCTAATTTGCATAATTATTCATTAGGGGGGGTGTCCAAAGGGTAATTTTTCCTTAAAATATAAATTGGACCTGCTCTGGAGACGCTAAAAAAAAAAAAAATCTCAGGTACTATTGCATACCAAGAATATTGCAACTGTGGGAAAAATGCTGCAGGTGTGACATTTTGGTGAACTCTTACCTAAGTGGATATGCCTGATTGTCCCACATGGGGAAAAAACACAAACACATTGCCCTCCCCCAGGAAAAGTATAAAACACATTTTCCCCCTTAGGAAAAAAAAATACACATTGTCCACAGAGGGTAGGCTGTAATATATAGAATGTAGTCTTCCAGTGCCAAGCCATCAGGTGTGGGGGGCGTGAGGGGGGGGTTGGTTGGTGCCAAAATTTCGAGGGGTGTTGAAAGGGGGGGGGAGTCAGCTGGACCCAAGGGGTAGAGAGGACAAAGGGCGGGGTAGCTGAGGGAGAGATGGGAGTAACGTGTGAAGTGAGAAGGGTACAGGGCAGGTCCCAGAGAAAGGGCCAACCCACAGTAACTAGCCACACAATTTTCACAGCCAGGTGCAGGGGGGGGGGACCCTGGAGGTGGGCAGAGAAGGTCTGTAAGGAGGGAGGAGGTGGAGCACTCAGAAAGGGAATATAATCAATCCCAGACGGCGGCCGCACTGTGCCCATCAAACCAGTACATTAACTGGCGCTGCTCTCATGTTTGGGGGGAGGGCCAGCCGCTTCCTTGAGCCCCCCTGTTCCAGCACCTCTATAGTTGCCTGATTTTTAATGGCAAAGACGGTCCCCCTTGCAAGTAGCCCAAACTCCTCTGATTGGTCCTTATTTGATTTACTTACTTATTGTCCTTTAGATTCTGACTCTGGGTCATCTACAGTGTCTGGGATTTAACAGTGGGAATTGGATGACACGTTTTAGTGATGGAGAAAGCATAGTTCTGAGGGTGCAGTCGTTCTTACAGAGTTTCACTTGAAAAGTATGCAGTTTTGTCCTGGATATATTTAGGTGATTCAGTCCCTTATGAACCCCACAGTAGTGCACTACAACCCCCATCAGGTGACTTTTGAGAACGGGTGTATGTACATTGTCACATAAGCATGAGTGACCATAGGTGCAAGCTCTTAGAACTGGCAGTGTGGTCAATCCCTGCACCCTACACTCACCACAAGATTGGTTAAAACAGAACTACTTACACAATATTTATAATATTTACTTTATTATTTATTTACACTATTTTGTGCCTTTTGTTCACTGTGCTCATATTCAAGTGTATGCCACAATCTATAGATGATTTTGCAACCGATTGTGATTTTGCAGTCTTTCATAGACATGTATGAGTGTATGCATATATATGTTGAGAGTGCCTATGGGTGTTTGCTATCTTTATCCTGTTTAGCTCATTTCTTGATTAGCAATTTAATATCTTTAGAAATAAAAGTACAATAGTTGAAGAATATTTGACAGGTTTAGTGACTTGTAACATGAATAGTACATTTTATATACACATCTGACTAGAGTAACACAGATGCCAGGAAGCCTACTAGTGGGACTGGCTTCCTGCTGGTCACTGCTGAACATGGTGGCAGAGCAACTGGTTCCAGATGCCAGTTATAATATCAGTGTCATCAACATCCTGTATTTGGAGTCACATTATATATATATATATATATATATATATAAACAGTAAACCCAGCACTCACCATGTTTAAACACTCACAATGATGTATAAATAAGTAAATAAATAATGGGGATTTAGTTCATGGATTGATCAATGCATTTAAGCCCGCAGCCCACATCACGGGACCCCACTTTCTGCAGGTCCTACACTATCCGTCACACTGATGGAAACCTGTTAGCTGCTATCACATAGTTTAGACTGAAAAAATGTTACCTGGTTTAAAGCTCACCTGCCAGCTAATGGCTTTTAAAGGTAAGGCAGTCACCTGACCTAATGAAAAGTGTATAAAAAAACAAGACACACACCGTGAAAATAAAGTTTTATTACAGACATACATACACATACATACTCACCTGCTCCCAGATGTTCACGTCCCCTTCTCAACGTAAAGTATCCAATTGAATTACCTGTAAAGAAAGATCCACTACTCACCTTTTGTCCCACGATGTTCTCTGCAGTATTCCAAATAGGGCCCCGGACACACTGTAACAAGACTCTACAGCATATTGTTACAGTATTGCTAATGACAGCTCTGGGCTTGAGCTATCATTAGTGCCGGGAGGCCAGCCAATAAGCGGCGACTTAACATTAGTGGCCGCTCATTGGCTGGGACCCATGTGGGCTTAGCCAATGAGCTGCTCCTCCACATGGGTTCCAGCCAATGAGCGGCCACTAATGTTAAGCCACCACTGATTGGCTGGCCCCCTGGCACTAATTATAGCTCAAACCCTAAGCTGTCATTAGCGATACTGTAACAACATGCCTATTTGGAATACTGCGGAGAACATCGTGGGACAAAAGGAGAGTATTGGATCTTTTTTTCAGGTACAACCATTGGATACTTTACGTAAACATCTGGGAGCAGGTAAGTATGTGTGTGTATGTATGTAAGTAATAAATCTTTATTTTCCCGGTGTGTGTTGTGTTTTTTTACACATTTCTTTACAGGTGAACTACATGTACCATTGAGCCCTTAGTGCCCCGCATGCTGGTACTTGTGGTTCACCAAATACCAGCATGTGGGGGAGGCTTGCTGCGACCTGTAGTTCCACTGTAAAGACAATGTGAATTATTCTGTTTTTTACACACTACATCTACACTATCAACGCACCACCCACCGCCCAGGGGTGGTGGGGATAGCCCCAGGCTATCAGCCTAGGCCGGGGTGCCCTGGAGAGGGGAACCCCTTTATTGGAGGGGTCCCCAACTCCCCAGTGATTCCTGGCCTGGGCTAACTAGCAGTCAGGGCTGATGCTGCGGCTGGGGGGCCCGGTGAAAGGGCTCCCCTGGCTGTGGCATCAGTCCCCCGCTAGAAAGGGTCTGGAGCTGGTTTTAAAAATAGGTGGAAACTCACGCCATTTTTTTCAACCTCTTTTTAAAACCATGTCTGGCCCTGCTGCCTGGTGCTGGTTTTTAAATTACAGTGGAACGCTATTAATTTTGTTCCCCATAATTTTAGGAACCAGGACTGGCTCGCAAGTCTGGGGCTGGTTATGCTTTTGGGGGGGGACCCTATGTCATTTTAAAAAAAATAAAAACACTTTATATTACATATACAGGCAGAAAAATACTCAAATCACACTGATCTGTGTATGTTTCTGCCAAACTCGCAGCTCAGGAGGTGGTCTATTTGAAACATCTATTTCACAGTGAGTTTGCTACAATCTCACATGAGATTGATAACTCGATTCTTAGTAAATTTGCGAGTTGCTTCTTTTTCATCTAAAGTACTTCATATTTTGGCCGATGGTGAGTTTTTTCGAGTTTGCAAACTCACATGAGTTTTAACTAGGGGTGAGCGGGTTCGGATTTCTGAAATCCGAACCCCCCCGAGCCCCCCCGATCCGAGTCCGATCCGAGTCAGGCTCGACTTTTCCCGCCTGACTCGGATCTGAAATCGAGGCAAAACGTCATCTTCCCGCCTTCCGAGTCTCGCGGGTTTTGGATCCTATATAAGGTACACACGTCGGCGCCATTTTCTCACTCGGCTGTGGACAGTGAAGAGGGAGGGTGGGAGTTAGGGCTGTGTAGTGTAGTGTAGTGTAGTGCTGCTGTTGTCCACTACTTCAAAGTCCATAGGGGCTGGCTGTGTTGTGCTGTGCTGCTGTTGTTAATAGGGGCTGTGTCCACTACTTCAAAGTCCATAGGGGCTGGCTGGACTGTGTTGTGCAGTCAGTTCTCCATAGGGGCTGTGTCCACTCCAAAGTCCTGTGCAGTGTCCCAGTCCTAAAGGAGTGCTGTAGTGTTGTCCAGGGGGTGCTCTGTCCATCAGGGGTGCTCCCCCCAAGTGCTAAAAAAATAATATATTTTCTGTGTTTGTGAATTGTGTGCGCAGTAGCCGCACGTGCATCAACAAAGTAGTGCCAAGCGTGCGCCTGTGTCATAAGTAAAGGGCCGGCTGGCTTGACCGTTAAGGGTGCTGTAACCCCCGAAAGTACACTCCAGTCCAAACCAAAAAAAAAATTATTTTCTGTGTTTGTGAATTGTGTGCGCAGTAGCCGCACGTGCATCAACAAAGTAGTGCCAAGCGTGCGCCTGTGTCATAAGTAAAGGGCCGGCTGGCTTGACCGTTAAGGGTGCTGTAACCCCCGAAAGTACACTCCAGTCCAAACCAAAAAAAAAATTATTTTCTGTGTTTGTGAATTGTGTGCGCAGTAGCCGCACGTGCATCAACAAAGTAGTGCCAAGCGTGCGCCTGTGTCATAAGTAAAGGGCCGGCTGGCTTGACCGTTAAGGGTGCTGTAACCCCCGAAAGTACACTCCAGTCCAAACCAAAAAAAATATTATTTTCTGTGTTTGTGAATTGTGTGCGCAGTAGTCGCACGTGCATCAACAAAGTAGTGCCAAGCGTGCGCCTGTGTCATAAGTAAAGGGCCGGCTGGCTTGACCGTTAAAGGGTGCTGTAACCCCCAAAGTACACTCCAGTCCAAACCAAAAAAAAAATTATTTTCTGTGTTTGTGAATTGTGTGCGCAGTAGCCGCACGTGCATCAACAAAGTAGTGCCAAGCGTGCGCCTGTGTCATAAGTAAAGGGCCGGCTGGCTTGACCGTTAAGGGTGCTGTAACCCCCGAAAGTACACTCCAGTCCAAACCCAAAAAAAAATTATTTTCTGTGTTTGTGAATTGTGTGCGCAGTAGCCGCACGTGCATCAACAAAGTAGTGCCAAGCGTGCGCCTGTGTCATAAGTAAAGGGCCGGCTGGCTTGACCGTTAAAGGGTGCTGTAACCCCCGAAAGTACACTCCAGTCCTAACCAAAAAAAAATTATTTTCTGTGTTTGTGAATTGTGTGCGCAGTAGCCGCACGTGCATCAACAAAGTAGTGCCAAGAGTGCGCCTGTGTCATAAGTAAAGGGCCGGCTGGCTTGACCGTTAAGGGTGCTGTAACCCCCGAAAGTACACTCCAGTCCAAACCAAAAAAAAAAATATTTTCTGTGTTTGTGAATTGTGTGCGCAGTAGCCGCACGTGCATCAACAAAGTAGTGCCAAGCGTGCGCCTGTGTCATAAGTAAAGGGCCGGCTGGCTTGACCGTTAAGGGTGCTGTAACCCCCGAAAGTACACTCCAGTCCAAACCAAAAAAAAAATTATTTTCTGTGTTTGTGAATTGTGTGCGCAGTAGCCGCACGTGCATCAACAAAGTAGTGCCAAGCGTGCGCCTGTGTCATAAGTAAAGGGCCGGCTGGCTTGACCGTTAAGGGTGCTGTAACCCCCGAAAGTACACTCCAGTCCAAACCAAAAAAAAAATTATTTTCTGTGTTTGTGAATTGTGTGCGCAGTAGCCGCACGTGCATCAACAAAGTAGTGCCAAGCGTGCGCCTGTGTCATAAGTAAAGGGCCAGCTGGCTTGACCGTTAAAGGGTGCTGTAACCCCCAAAGTACACTCCAGTCCAAACCAAAAAAAAATTATTTTCTGTGTTTGTGAATTGTGTGCGCAGTAGCCGCACGTGCATCAACAAAGTAGTGCCAAGCATGCGCCTGTGTCATAAGTAAAGGGCCGGCTGGCTTGACCGTTAAGGGTGCTGTAACCCCCGAAAGTACACTCCAGTCCAAACCAAAAAAAAAATTATTTTCTGTGTTTGTGAATTGTGTGCGCAGTAGCCACACGTGCATCAACAAAGTAGTGCCAAGCGTGCGCCTGTGTCATAAGTAAAGGGCCGGCTGGCTTGACCGTTAAGGGTGCTGTAACCCCCGAAAGTACACTCCAGTCCAAACCAAAAAAAAAATTATTTTCTGTGTTTGTGAATTGTGTGCGCAGTAGCCGCACGTGCATCAACAAAGTAGTGCCAAGCGTGCGCCTGTGTCATAAGTAAAGGGCCGGCTGGCTTGACCGTTAAGGGTGCTGTAACCCCCGAAAGTACACTCCAGTCCAAACCAAAAAAAAAATTATTTTCTGTGTTTGTGAATTGTGTGCGCAGTAGCCACATGTGCATCAACAAAGTAGTGCCAAGCGTGCGCCTGTGTCATAAGTAAAGGGCCGGCTGGCTTGACCGTTAAGGGTGCTGTAACCCCCGAAAGTACACTCCAGTCCAAACCAAAAAAAAAATTATTTTCTGTGTTTGTGAATTGTGTGCGCAGTAGCCGCACGTGCATCAACAAAGTAGTGCCAAGCGTGCGCCTGTGTCATAAGTAAAGGGCCGGCTGGCTTGACCGTTAAGGGTGCTGTAACCCCCGAAAGTACACTCCAGTCCAAACCAAAAAAAAAATTATTTTCTGTGTTTGTGAATTGTGTGCGCAGTAGCCACACGTGCATCAACAAAGTAGTGCCAAGCGTGCGCCTGTGTCATAAGTAAAGGGCCGGCTGGCTTGACCGTTAAAGGGTGCTGTAACCCCCGAAAGTACACTCCAGTCCAAACCAAAAAAAAATTATTTTCTGTGTTTGTGAATTGTGTGCGCAGTAGCCGCACGTGCATCAACAAAGTAGTGCCAAGAGTGCGCCTGTGTCATAAGTAAAGGGCCGGCTGGCTTGACCGTTAAAGGGTGCTGTAACCCCCGAAAGTACACTCCAGGCCAAACCAAAAAAAAATTATTTTCTGTGTTTGTGAATTGTGTGCGCAGTAGCCGCACGTGCATCAACAAAGTAGTGCCAAGCGTGCGCCTGTGTCATAAGTAAAGGGCCGGCTGGCTTGACCGTTAAAGGGTGCTGTAACCCCCAAAGTACACTCCAGTCCAAACCAAAAAAAAAATTATTTTCTGTGTTTGTGAATTGTGTGCGCAGTAGCCGCACGTGCATCAACAAAGTAGTGCCAAGCGTGCGCCTGTGTCATAAGTAAAGGGCCGGCTGGCTTGACCGTTAAAGGGTGCTGTAACCCCCAAAGTACACTCCAGTCCAAACCAAAAAAAAAATTATTTTCTGTGTTTGTGAATTGTGTGCGCAGTAGCCACACGTGCATCAACAAAGTAGTGCCAAGCGTGCGCCTGTGTCATAAGTAAAGGGCCGGCTGGCTTGACCGTTAAAGGGTGCTGTAACCCCCAAAGTACACTCCAAACCAAAAAAATATATATTTTCTGTGTTTGTGAATTGTGTGCGCAGTAGCCGCACGTGCATCAACAAAGTAGTGCCAAGCGTGCGCCTGTGTCATAAGTAAAGGGCCGGCTGGCTTGACCATTAAAGGGTGCTGTAACCCCCAAAGTACACTCCAAACCAAATAACAAAATATTTTTTCTGTGTTTGTGAATTGTGTGCGCAGTAGCCGCACGTGCATCAACAAAGTAGTGCCAAGCGTGCGCCTGTGTCATAAATAAAGGGCCGGCTGGCTTGACCGTTAAAGGGTGCTGTAACCCCCAAAGTACACTCCAGTCCAAACCAAAAAAATATATATTTTCTGTGTTTGTGACTTGTGTGCACTGTGGCTGCATGTGCATCAACAAAGGAGCAGCGCCAAGCGTGCGCCTGTGTCCCATAAGTAAAGAGCCGGCTGGCTCATTTCTTAAAGGGTGGTGTAACCCACAAAGTGCACTACTCTCCAGCAAAAATAAAAAAATATTTTCTGTGTTTGTGTGCGCTTTAGCCGCACGTATATATCAATATAACATAAATGGAGGACCAAACTTTCTCCGATAAAAATAAAATAGGGAAAGATCAAGAACCACTTCCTCCTAGTGCTGTTGCTGCTGCTGGGAGTTGTTCATCATCCCAGAGAGGAAGTAGGAACATCACTACTTTTACTAAACAATTGACCCTCCAACAGTCCCTAGCGATGAGGATGAAGTACGACAGCAGTCATCCTGAAGCAAAACGTATAACTGAGGCCTTGACTGCTATGTTGGTGTTAGACGTGCGTCCGGTATCCGCCATTAGTGCAGTGGGATTTAGACAATTGATGGAGGTAGTGTGTCCCCGGTTCCAAATCCCGTCTAGATTCCACCTGCATCCTCAAAGCAGCAGCGACAAGCGTGCGTCTGTCTGTTAAAGGGTGGTGACACCCTCAAAGTGTGCTACACAAACAATAAAAATATTGTTCTTTTTTTTTCTGTCTTTGTGAATTGTGTGGGCTGTAGCCGCACTTGCATCCTCAAAGCAGCAGCGACAAGCGGGCATCTGTCTGTTAAAGGGTGGTGACACCCTCAAAGTGTGCTACACAAACAATAAAAATATTCTTCTTTTTTCTGTCTTTGTGAATTGTGTGGGCTGTAGCCGCACTTGCATCCTCAAAGCAGCAGCGACAAGCGTGCGTCTGTCTGTTAAAGGGTGGTGTAACCCTCAAAGTGTGCTACACAAACAATAAAAATATAGTTCTTTTTCTTTCTGTCTTTGTGAATTGTGTGGGCTGTAGCCGCACTTGCATCCTCAAAGCAGCAGCGACAAGCGTGCATCTGTCTGTTAAAGGGTGGTGACACCCTCAAAGTGTGCTACACAAACAATAAAAATATTCTTCTTTTTTCTGTCTTTGTGAATTGTGTGGGCTGTAGCCGCACTTGCATCCTCAAAGCAGCAGCGACAAGCGTGCGTCTGTCTGTTAAAGGGTGGTGTAACCCTCAAAGTGTGCTACACAAACAATAAAAATATTGTTCTTTTTTTTTCTGTCTTTGTGAATTGTGTGGGCTGTAGCCGCACTTGCATCCTCAAAGCAGCAGCGACAAGCGTGCGTCTGTCTGTTAAAGGGTGGTGTAACCCTCAAAGTGCTCCAAAAAATAAAAAACTATTGTTTTAATGTGTTTGTGACTTGTGTGCGATGTAGCCGCACGTGCATCAACATAGTAGCAGCGCCAAGCATGCGCCTGTGTCATAAGTCAAGGGCTGGTTTGGACATCTGGTCCGGACTGAAGGACGTGCCAACAATTTCTGACAAGTCTAATGTCACTGCATATGATACTGTCCTCAAAGCAGCAGCGACAAGCGTGCGTCTGTCTGTTAAAGGATGGTGTAACCCTCAAAGTGCGCTCCACAAACAATAAAAATATTCTTCTTCTTTTTTCTGTCTTTGTGAATTGTGTGGGCTGTAGCCGCACTTGCATCCTCAAAGCAGCAGCGACAAGCGTGCGTCTGTCTGTTAAAGGGTGGTGTAACCCTCAAAGTGCGCTCCACAAACAATAAAAATATTCTTCTTTTTTTTTCTGTCTTTGTGAAATGTGTGGGCTGTAGCCGCACCTGCATCCTTAAAGCAGCAGCGACAAGCGTGCGTCTGTCTGTTAAAGGGTGGTGACACCCTCAAAGTGTGCTACACAAACAATAAAAATATTGTTCTTTTTTTTTCTGTCTTTGTGAATTGTGTGGGCTGTAGCCGCACTTGCATCCTCAAAGCAGCTGCGACAAGCGGGCATCTGTCTGTTAAAGGGTGGTGACACCCTCAAAGTGTGCTACACAAACAATAAAAATATTCTTCTTTTTTCTGTCTTTGTGAATTGTGTGGGCTGTAGCCGCACTTGCATCCTCAAAGCAGCAGCGACAAGCGTGCGTCTGTCTGTTAAAGGGTGGTGTAACCCTCAAAGTGTGCTACACAAACAATAAAAATATTGTTCTTTTTTTTTCTGTCTTTGTGAATTGTGTGGGCTGTAGCCGCACTTGCATCCTCAAAGCAGCAGCGACAAGCGTGCATCTGTCTGTTAAAGGGTGGTGACACCCTCAAAGTGTGCTACACAAACAATAAAAATATTCTTCTTTTTTCTGTCTTTGTGAATTGTGTGGGCTGTAGCCGCACTTGCATCCTCAAAGCAGCAGCGACAAGCGTGCATCTGTCTGTTAAAGGGTGGTGTAACCCTCAAAGTGTGCTACACAAACAATAAAAATATTGTTCTTTTTTTTTCTGTCTTTGTGAATTGTGTGGGCTGTAGCCGCACTTGCATCCTCAAAGCAGCAGCGACAAGCGTGCGTCTGTCTGTTAAAGGGTGGTGTAACCCTCAAAGTGCTCCAAAAAATAAAAAACTATTGTTTTAATGTGTTTGTGACTTGTGTGCGATGTAGCCGCACGTGCATCAACATAGTAGCAGCGCCAAGCATGCGCCTGTGTCATAAGTCAAGGGCTGGTTTGGACATCTGGTCCGGACTGAAGGACGTGCCAACAATTTCTGACAAGTCTACTGTCACTGCATATGATACTGTCCTCAAAGCAGCAGCGACAAGCGTGCGTCTGTCTGTTAAAGGATGGTGTAACCCTCAAAGTGCGCTCCACAAACAATAAAAATATTCTTCTTCATTTTTCTGTCTTTGTGAATTGTGTGGGCTGTAGCCGCACTTGCATCCTCAAAGCAGCAGCGACAAGCGTGCGTCTGTCTGTTAAAGGGTGGTGTAACCCTCAAAGTGCGCTCCACAAACAATAAAAATATTCTTCTTTTTTTTTCTGTCTTTGTGAAATGTGTGGGCTGTAGCCGCACCTGCATCCTTAAAGCAGCAGCGACAAGCGTGCGTCTGTCTGTTAAAGGGTGGTGACACCCTCAAAGTGTGCTACACAAACAATAAAAATATTGTTCTTTTTTTTTCTGTCTTTGTGAATTGTGTGGGCTGTAGCCGCACTTGCATCCTCAAAGCAGCAGCGACAAGCGGGCATCTGTCTGTTAAAGGGTGGTGACACCCTCAAAGTGTGCTACACAAACAATAAAAATATTCTTCTTTTTTCTGTCTTTGTGAATTGTGTGGGCTGTAGCCGCACTTGCATCCTCAAAGCAGCAGCGACAAGCGTGCGTCTGTCTGTTAAAGGGTGGTGTAACCCTCAAAGTGTGCTACACAAACAATAAAAATATTGTTCTTTTTTTTTCTGTCTTTGTGAATTGTGTGGGCTGTAGCCGCACTTGCATCCTCAAAGCAGCAGCGACAAGCGTGCGTCTGTCTGTTAAAGGGTGGTGTAACCCTCAAAGTGCTCCAAAAAATAAAAAACTATTGTTTTAATGTGTTTGTGACTTGTGTGCGATGTAGCCGCACGTGCATCAACATAGTAGCAGCGCCAAGCATGCGCCTGTGTCATAAGTCAAGGGCTGGTTTGGACATCTGGTCCGGACTGAAGGACGTGCCAACAATTTCTGACAAGTCTACTGTCACTGCATATGATACTGTCCTCAAAGCAGCAGCGACAAGCGTGCGTCTGTCTGTTAAAGGGTGGTGTAACCCTCAAAGTGTGCTACACAAAAAATAAAAATATTGTTCTTTTTTTTTCTGTCTTTGTAAATTGTGTGGGCTGTAGCCGCACTTGCATCCTCAAAGCAGCAGCGACAAGCGTGCGTCTGTCTGTTAAAGGATTACATCCTGTACTGGCAGGAAAAATAAGCAATTTGGAGGTCCCTGTACAAACCGGCTCTATTTTACCTGAGTTGCCCCCCCTCCAGTGTGTACTCCGAAAGAGTGTTTAGTGCAGCCGGGAACCTTGTCAGCGAAAGGCGTAGGAGGTTGCTTCCACAAAATGTGAAGAAGATGATGTTCATAAAATGAATTATCACCTCTTCCAGGGAGACCAGCCTCCAGAACGTACAGAGGGACCTGTGGTTGTGGATTCCAGCGGGGACGAATTAATACTCTGTGAGGATGAGGATGTACACAACACTGAAGAGGGTGAGGAATCGGTGGATGAGGAGGATGAGGACGACATCTTGCCTCCGTAGAGCCAGTTTGTGCAGGGACAGATTAATTGCCAGCTTGTTTTGTGGGGGCCCAAACGAACCAATCATTTCAGCCACAGTCGTGTGGCAGACCCTGGCGCTGAAATGTTTGGTTTGTTAAAGTGTGCATGTCCTGTTTATACAACATAAGGGTGGGTGGGAGGGCCAAAGGACAATTCCATCTTGCACCTCTTTTTTTTCTTTGCATTATGTATAGTTTGGGGCCTAGTTTTTCAAACTGCCATCCTGTCTGCCACTGCAGTGCCACTCCTAGATGGACCACGTGTTTGTGCCGCCCACTCGTATCTCTTAGCATAGTCATCCAGCTACCTCGGTGCAACCTTTTAAACATAAAAACACTATTGTGAGGTGTGAGGTGTTCAGAATAGACTGGAAATTAGTGGAAATTAAGGTTATTGAGGTTAATAATAGCATAGGAGCAGAAAAACCCACAAATTCTGTGATTTTAGCTGTTTTTATGCTTTTTTTCAAAAAAATACAGATCCAAAACACAAAACCCAGAACCCAAAACACGGAAGGGTGGTTTTGGCAAAACCAATCCAGATCCAAAACACGAAGAAAGATCCAGATCCAAAACCAAAACACAAAACACGAAAAGTGGCCAGTGCACACCCCTCGTTTTAACAGTGAAAAAAGATAACTCACTGAGTTTGTCTTTAGTAAATTTGCGAGATGAAAAAAATGCCTAAACTCACGTGAGTTTGCAAACTCACACAAACTCACCTAAACTTGAATCTTAGTACATTTATCCCTAGGATGGAATTTCTGTGAGACAAACTTGAAACACCATAGGAAAAAAGTCGTCAAGGAACCTTTAATTGTAGTCTGACAACAACGCTCAAAACCATTTACTGTTTATTTAAAGCAAACTGTCAAAGAACATTGAAAAATGTCTCCATGTTCTACATGATAATGCCTGTGGCAAGATTTTCTTGTCGCTTTGCCCAGTTATTTGGTTAGCAATTAATGTTTGTTCACTGTCTCCTAATCACTTTAGAAAAAAATAATTGAAAGGCTTGCTCTGCTGTAAAGTTACCAGCATCCTTACACCCCCTCGGCTGGATACCCTTTGTTGTCAGTGCTGCCATTGCATTACTCTATCACAGTGTCTGTTTTATTTTCGCTGGGAACGTGTTATGATTACATAAATGCAGAATTAATGTTCTCACATTGGAGTCATTTTGTAAATGTACAGCTTTGTAAATATTCTATTCTTAAAAACTATTAGTGTCACTATCTCAGAGCAGATGATAGATGGTAATTTAATTGAAGTGCAATAGTTGAAGGATATTTTACAGGTCTTGTAGAGCTTTAACAACATATAGCAGGAAAGAGTAAATCGTCATACAAGCCTGCATGACATTTCTTTCTAAGCCATTCAGTAGCTCTGTAATGGATTGTGCCAAACACTGATCTATTCGGCTGAACTGAGTAATATTGTTAATTCTATCCAAGGGAAAACCATTGTGCTCTGACTTTAAGTGCTTTATAAAGTTACCGAATCATATAGAGTACTGTATTTCAGAAGACTCATCCTTGCAAAGTATTTTATTTTTCATTCTATATTCTATATACATTGTTAGGTAATGGCCCACACTACGATCGCTGCTGTGTTTACAATGAGAGCAACATAGTGGATGGAGTTTATTGCTACCCAATAGGTCATTGGATTGAAACAACCGGACATACTGATGAAATGAAGCACACCACAGATTTCTATTTCCACATTGCGGGTAATCAGGCAATGCACTTCTCCAGGTATTATCAATTCAAATACAAATGTGTGGGACACTATTTATAGAGCTCTTACTATTCTTGAAAAAAAAAATCAAGACAAAAGAGGGTATCATCCCAAACTACTGAATCAGACACCCCCTCAATTCAACTCAATCCATTTTGACGGCAGGATAAATACCCGATCCGTGGGTGGGAGGGCGAGAAAGTGTACAAAAAAAGTTGAACTTTTCTGCCAAATTCTAGGCGGCTGAGAGGAATGAGCCTATAAGGACTAGTGTGATAAAAACTGCACTTTTTCAGGGTGTCATTTTCTTGCTGTAGTACTAAAAAGCTGTTCCATTATCATGGAAACATGGTTTATTTTCAGCCTATAAAGCTCCAGCACAGCATGAGTAATTTCAGGGAGATTATCAAAGTCATGTCCACTTGTTTATATTACTTTTAAAGTCCTCTAACATAGAACTTTGATACAACATTTATTTATTCAGAGCACAGATAATGACAAGACAAACATCAGAAATGTTCTAATGGTAATTATACATAACTGGAATACAGTCTCTAGAGACAACGAAGGGCTGCTGTGTACTACCATGTCTTATGTAGCACCTAACATGACCAAATGTCATCATGACATTTTACTACTTTAGGTTTACTTTTTCAACTTTTGTAAATGTTAACTTATAGTACGTCAGAATAAAAATACACAGTCGATACTGTATCCAACTTACAAATCAAATCATACTCTGCAGTAGGACAATATTGTAGGTAATTGACTTTGTAACGGACAACATTCTTGGGAAATTATTAATACTTTGGACTGGAAATGTGTGACAGCTGATAAATATGCATAAAACAACACAATATAAAATACAAGTGCTAGCTGCCAATAAATAAAACACAAAGAAGCTGGCACATAAAACACAAATCAGCTGGCACAACACTCACAGGGACCAGACTATGGGGCCTATTCATTAAACATTAAAATTCTCTGGAGATAATTAGCTTTAGAACTCTCATGGAGTTCTAGCTAATTATAGGTGGAATTCATCATTCCACCTCTCCATAAGTTGTTATTCCGAAAAGCTGTCATTTTTGCGATGATAGCTTTTCGGGAAATATATACTTTTCCCTGCCTACACTACCTTATCGCATCTGGAAACAGTGCTGCGCATGCGCTGTTACATCTGTAAAACCAGCGCATGTGCAGCACTGCCTACAGATGCGTTAAGTTTCGAACCCCCCCGACCCCCCCACCCCCCTCCCCCTTCCGCTCACCCCCCCCCCCCCGACTTACCTGTCCGCGCAGCAGCCTCCGGCTCCGTCCTGCTGGTCTGTCATGTGGTTTCCCAGCAGACCACATGACAGATTAGAAAAAAAAATATATATTTTTTTATTTTTCTAAACTTTCTTGTGCTCTGCTGGGGAGCACACATGACAGACCAGCCTCCGGAGCCTGAGGACGGAGCAGAGCGCCGGAGGGACTCGTCGGGGGACCTGCACACGCTGATACAGGTAAGTGGATTCTGCTATTCGCCACCTCACAGTGGCGAATAGTAACTGCATCAAATTCCGAAAATTGATAATTTTCGGAATTTGATGAATACCACAATTTCCACATCCCCATACTATTGTATGGGGAGTGTGGAAATTAACGCAGGGGAACTTAGCAAGGAGATATCTGTGATATCTCCTGTGTTAAGTCTGTTCATGGATATCAAAATAACGTTATTTAAGGAAAATGTCCTTAAAAACATTATTTTAGTGTTGATGAATAGGCCCCTATGCCCACTAAATACTGACTATTATCACAGCTCCAACAATATTAACACACCTGGGTTTTAGTGCACTACATCCTTTCAGTTTTGCTGATAACTATGCACTCAACATACAAACTGTTGTTGTTCTTCCCCTGTTCCCTTTTATGTCTGCTTGATGTGAGCTTCATTATGTGAATATATCTCCTATAATAACATCTATGTATTTTGTATCTTAAATCTAGAATACTGCCTAACATCTATCTGGGAAGTTGCCCTCGTCAGCTGGAACACGTTACAATAAAGATGAAGCATGAATTAGGAGTGACTGCTGTCTTGAACTTCCAGACTGAGTGGGACATAATGCAGAATTCAAAAGGCTGCAATCGGTTTAATGAACCTATGAGTCCGGATACTTTGTTCAAGTTATATAAAGAAGTTGGATTGGCTTATATATGGATCCCTACACCTGATATGAGTACAGAAGGTATGTACAATATCAGGGGTGTAACTAGGTATTTGGGGGCCCCATATAAAATGTTTGTAAGGGTCCTTATGTACCACCCAATGATGAAAAATGTATATAGCACATGTGACTTTGACAAGGAAGATGGATCCCCTTCAGCTCTGGGCCCCATAGCAGCTACACCCCTTGCACCTATGGTAGTTACGCCCATGTATCTCTGATGGATGTCATATTTTCTTGGTTTAAATCACTGATATCATGTTTTCAGTAAATGTGATTTAGAGATTAGGAACTGAATATAAGATGACCTATAAGAATGGCTGCAACATTTCTGACAGCCATTTTGAGATTTGAAATTAAAGCTTTTGCTTTTGAAATATAATAAAGTGACTTCATCCTTCCTAAATCAGGCCTGGTCAACCTGTGGTTCTCCAGCTGCTGAAACTACATGCCCCATCGATCAGCTGGTATAGCATGCTGGGACATAGTTTCACAACAGTTGAAGAGCCACAGGTTGGCCAGGCCTGCCCTAAATCAGCATTTAATTTCTGTGTGCATGATAGCTTGCATGTGTATTTCTATCACAATTCCACGTGATCTATGGATTGTTAGTACGTTTACAGTATTACAAGAGATTTTTATAATTATCTAATCAATATTTCCATGGAGCACTATTTAATGAACCCACTGAATGTGAAAATAAGATTTAATTGTCTTTGAATACAACATTCCTTGTTATACAGACACTGTGGAATTGAGCCTGTTCACTCTGTGAACTCAGGTGGAGGCCAAGGTCAGAGTTTGCAAAACAACATCTACATGTATGTTGTGGTTTCAAAATAAGGTAATTCCCACACATCTTCAAGTCACAATAAATTAAATTGCAAGATGTGTGTTTTGTGCTGAAATTGCAAAGTATAGTACCGTGCTCTGCATTCACATCCACAATCTATAGTGGTAATAGAGGTAGTTCTGCAAAGAGGTTGCTTCAGAATGCACTCTGTGATCTGTGCATAGGATATAAAATACTATTTACATTTTCAGTGTAGTGATGAATATGTTCCCCCACTAAAGTGGAAACAAGGGCAGTCATACTAAGAACCATACCTAACCTTTTTAGCATAGGGCTGGAGCCTTTTTTAGGTGGACAACCACAAAAACTGAGTGGGCCTTACCCCCAAAAAGATAACCAACCGCATTTTGGATCACTTCTCTGAACTCCTGGATTTGGCAACTTTCCAACTCCAGTGAACCCTGTCTAATGGTAATGGGTCCTTAAGACTTATAGATAGGTGCCCTGCAGAGGTAGTAAGTTTATTCATTTATTTTTTTTAAATTGAATAATTCAAATGGCTGCAATCGGTACAATGACCTATGATTCCGGAAACAGATAGGGGGATATGTATTAGGTTATGATCTTATGGAACCAGTGTCATTGCCGCTAAATATGTATATATAATAAGGGCACAGTCGTGCCCTTATATTGAGGTTGCATCTACAAAACTTGATTTCTCCATAGAGAATTCCGGAGGGGGGGGGCAGGATGTTCAAGGGGCCACACCTCAAAAGCTATTAGAGTTACGGATCTGAAATTTGGTATGGCTGTGTAGAACCGTCAGGGCAAAAACATAAAAAATTAGGATTTGGGAGTAATCTACAGCTCCAACAGTCACGTTTCTCTGAAGTTCTCAATTAGGAACACTTTTCTGCTGTAGTCTATGTTTTTTTTTTGGGAAGGCAAAACTCTGGGTCAGGGTGGAATTTAGATTTGGGGTTTGTTTTATTAGGTAGCTATTGTGCCAGGGTACGTGCTTTTGGGGTTCAGGTAAATTAGAAAGTTACAGTTTGTAAACTATTACCTCAAGAATGCGCCATTGTAGAGATAGGACTTTTCAACCTGTTGCGCAGCCGCAGTAGGAGCCTCCAGCAGGTGTAATAACTGTGGCTTCACTTGGGTGCACAAAGATGGCCATCGTTTGCGGGCTTTAGCGGTGGTGGGCTCGGGGGAAAGAAGCTGGCGTTAGCTGCAGCGGGAGCCGGGGGAAAGGTGCGGGGGTAGCGGGCGCTAGCTGCGGCCAGAACGCGGGGACAGTAGCAGGCTTTAGCAGCGATGGTGTGGGCGGCAGTGTGGATGGTGGTGGGGCAGGCGCTAGGTCCCGGGGGAGGTAGCAGCACACAAAATGCAGGCTCGGATCTGGTAGATCCATGATACCGGATTCTGTGTTTAATTTAAAAAAATGGCGTGGCCCTGTCCCCCAGAAAACAACCAGCACTGGGCTGTGGAGCCCCAGTACTGGTTGTGCTAAATACAGGGGACAAATGACATAGGGGTACCCTGTAAGAAGCACAACCAGCACCAGGCTTTTCAGAACCTGTCCTGGTTGCCAAAATACGTGGGACAAATGATGTAGGGGTCCCCCATATTTAGAGCAACCAGCACAGGGCTTTGAGCCGGTCCTGGTTCTGGAAATACACAGGAAAAAAATGCGTAGGGTCCCCCTGTATTTACCAGAACCATCCCCGGACTACTTCTAGCGGGGGGGTGATGCCACAGCCAAGGGAAGCCCTTTCACCGGGCCCCCGAGCTGCAGCATCACCCCTGACCGCTACTCAGCCCAGGTCGGGGATCCCTGGGGAGTTGGGGACCCCCCCAATAATGGGATCCCCCTCCTCAGGGCACCCCAGGCCCAGGCCGATAGCCCGGGGTTATCCCCAGCACCCCTGGGCGGTGAGTGCCGGGTTGATTATGTAAAGTGTGGTGTATATGAAAATATAAATATTGGCTTTTGCTGTGGAACTACAGTTCCCCACAAGCCTCCCCTGCATGCTAGTACTTGGAGAACCACAAGTATCAGCTTGCGGGGCATTACGGGCTTGCTGGTACTTTTAGTTCCACAGCAAAAGCAATATTAAAAAACACACAACACACCGTAGAAAAGTACAATTTTATTAAAACATACATGCACACAGTATCTCACATACTCACCTAGTAGCCCTGAAGCCATTCTGTCCTCTTCTTCAGTAGATAATCCAATGGGGAGTACCTGTAATAAAAATTCCATACTCACCTCCTCCTATGCATGGATCAGGTCCTCATCACACAATCCAGGGTCTTGGCAAAAAAAAGAGATACCCGGACCCTCGCTCATTAGTAGTGTTCTCTAAGACACTACTACCTGAATGACAGCTCCGCCCGGGATTTCAATACAGAAATCCCGGTGCGGAGCGCTCATTGGCTGAGAGAGGCGAGCCTTCCACTTCTCAGCCAATGATCTGTTCTTACCATTGACTTCAATGGTGAGAACCGAGCATGCCCTTTTCAAAAATGGCTCCTCAGCTCCATTTTTGAAATTCAAAGATGGCCACCGCGAACCAATCACGGCTCACAATGTCATCGCCCCCCCCGCTCGGCTGGCTTAAATACAGCCAGCACGAGGCCCCGTCCATTCAGTCATCGGCTGGGGAGCTGGACAGATCAGCTGAAGCATGAAGATACCACGGAAGCCCTGAATGGGCGGCGGCCTCGCAAAAGAGCTTAATGGCCGCCGTGCTCCAGGTGAAGATGCCGTAGAAGTCCTGGGGGAGCTATAGCCATGTAAAAGAGCTTAAAGGCTGCTGCTCCACAGGTGTAGGTGCGGCATAATAAAATACTTTAAAAAACGGTGTCTGTTTTCTTTTAATATTTCTTTTGCAGGGGTACTGCTTGTTCTACAAGTACCAGTATGCAGGGATACCTGCTGGGACCTGGAGTACTACTGCAAAATGCAATATTTATATTTTCATATGCACCACACTTTACATTTTCAACCCAGCACCCACTGCCCAGGGGTGCTGGGGATAGCCCTGAGCTATCAGCCTGGGCCAGTGGTGATGCTGCGGGAGAGGGGGGCCCAATGAAAGGGCTCCCCTGGCTGTGGCATCACCCCCCAGCTAGAAGGAGTCCGGTGCTGGTTCTTGTAAATACAGGGGGACCCTACGCATTTCCCCCCCTGTATTTCCAGAACCAGGACCGGCTCATGACCCTGTGCTGGTTGCACTAAATACAGGGGACCCCTACTTCATTTGTCCCCTGTATTTTGGCAACCAGGACTGGTTCTGAAAAGCCTGGTGCTGGTTGTGCTTAATACGGGGGACCCCTACGTTGTTTGCCCCCTGTATTTAGCACAACCAGTACTGAGGATCCAAAGCCCGGTACTGGTTGTTTTCTAGGGGGTGGGGCTACACCTTTTTTTTTTTTACACATTCAATTTTTAACAGATGCGTAGATGGATCTCACTGCTGCATTCGTGCATCTGTGACTTATTGATTTGATTTTCTCAGGTTGATACGCACTGCAAGTGAGCCCTCTGTCGCCCACTGATGCCCACTGATGCCCCCTTTGCACTGCACCACTGCCACTGCTCTGCACCACCACTGCTGCCGCTACCCCACACGCCTACAGCTGTCTCGCACTATGCATCTCCCAAACCAACCTCCTGTGTGCTGTCCCCTCTTCCATCTGCATTAGTGTACCATTTTGTTGCCCTTCTCCCCTGCAGGTGGCCCAGTTTGCTCATATAAACCCTGACAGTTAATACATTTTAAAAAAGCTATGAAATTCCATAGACAAAAAACCTTACAGTTTCACATGTCCCATTAAGGCTGCTTAGACATGATCTGAAAATTCTCAAAACCTATTGATTTTCTGCCACTCAAACTTCAAAAAGCAATGAAGTTACGATCATTAGGGCTAACACCTTAATGGACATGTTCCTTGAGCAATACAGATATGGTATGCCATCACACCCTGTGGTTAACTGTAGATTTAGCACTCTCACAGAATGAGATTGCTGTCACTCACAAAATGGTGGAACTGTTAATTCACAGAATTGTGTGCTCATTGGAATACACACATGCAGTCTATGCAACTGAGGTTTGAACAGTTATGTGGCTCCCACATCCCACTCAGTGCCCACAATCTTCCCATTTGATCACAAAAACAATCTCACTGGCTTCCAACATCCTTCTCACTGCATACATTTATGTAATTTAGAATACACATTCAGCTCCATTATTTTTAAAACTATCATACTCTGTCTATGCATGTACACTTTCTTCCCCTATATGCCTCCATGCTGCTGTATATTCCCCAATCCCTACTGCTGTGTGGTCTACCAACTGTGATATTTTTTTTCCTCATCCACACCAATGTTTTTCCCCAGTCACGCTGCCCTGCATCCGTGCCTTCTCCACAGCCATGTTGCTGTCTTTCTCTCATTTGTTGCACTCTTTCTTCCTCCATTTGCTCCGTCCTGATGATGGGGTCGGCAGCGGCCCAGAAACGTTGATATTTTTAAGAGGATTATGATGTATTGCTTTTGATATACTATATATAAAGTCTTTTTTCATTGGATACCAGTCTTGTAGTGCCGTGCTTCTTACAATTTTGTTTCACACACAGCAAGGGCACACAGGAAGTTGCAGCCAGATTTGAGAGTGCCGGATTTCTTCTCAAATATATATATATAAAACACATTTTTATCCCTTATCCTGCGCTTTTCACTATCCTTCGAGACACTCCTCTCAATAAGCCCTCTGCTAGTAGGACTATATAAATAGCACTAGAACAAATATACTGACAGGTCACTCTAATCAGAAAAACAGTTTATAAAGTCAATATCACATAAACGTCCTTATGATTTCTTTATAAAGGACCATTCTTTTGGAGGCTTTATGGTTCTGGCCTGATAAATGTTTTCTTTTGGGGCTCTCTCTTAGCTCCAGATAATGACGTATTAGTCCTTGAAATATTTTTTAGCTTGTCAATATTATTCATTGGGGCCCTAAAAAGATACCCTCATACCAAAGAACACCCAAAAATCAGGCCCAAGGTCAATATTAATAGATATAAAATTGTTTTATTAAAATACATAAAATACTGCAAAATTAAAGGAATTGGCTTACATAATATCCAATATATATATTGAGTAGCAGTCCACTATTAGTGAATTTTCACCCACGTTCCAATAGTGGACTGGATCTAACAAATAGACCACTTATCACTAATAAACCCTACGCATTTCGTCTCTCTACGAGACTTCTTGAGGGGTATATCTCAATAAATGTGCACATATCCTAATTAATGAGTCATATGTTACAATGCAATTGAAGATCCACTGATTCAGGCAATGTGAAAACCTTCACTGCTCCAACTAGAGAAGATCAATATCAGGTTTGTGGACAATTGGACTCTATACATACAGCGACATTGAACTGATTCTCAGCGTCCTATGGCACAGTCTTGCAGCACTGGGACTGTGATATAGGACACTGAAAATCAGATGATTGAGTGCCATGGAGATATATATATATATATATATATATATATAATTAAACTGAATTGATTGTACAGCGACTAGTTTGCTACTGTAAGTGTAAAGGTGTAACTTTAATAAATTAATAACACTCAGTATTAGGTGTATCAAGTGGTATATATATATAAACCATATAAGTGAAAAAGTGCAAAATTCTACATCTCCCTCACTACCGCTTCAAGATGAAGATGGATCCTCTTCCCCTGCCCTCTCTACCAAGGACGATATTTGAGCCCTAAGGTCACTAATTACTGATTTTAAAGAATCCTTGGAGACCAAACTTGACAAGGCAGTTTCATCTATTAAATCGGATATCTCCTCCTTGGCTTCTAGAACATCTAAACTGGAATCACGCCAGGATTTTCTTCATAAAGCTCAGACTGAGACCCACAAAGACCTAGATCATATAGCTCAAGAACTTTCTGATCTCCGCACGAAAAATGAAGATCTTGAGAACCGTGAAAGGAGAAATAACCTCCGCATTGTGCCAGTCAATAACCTCTGAATCTCTGGAGCCCTACCTACATAAGATGTTCTCTTTAATTCTCCCATTCTAGGCTCTCGTCACATACCTCTGGAATGGGCACATAGAGCACTCAGACCCAAACCTCAAGAGGGCGACCCCCCGAGAGATGTCATTATAAGATTTCTCAGTTTCAAAGATAAAGAATCCATTCTAGCCCCAACCCGAGGCAAACCTCACATCCTATACGAGAATACCAAACTTCAGTTCTATCAGGACCTTGCACCTACCACAATTATTAAACGAAGAGAACTCAGAGAATTAACAAGGGCTCTATGTGATCGTGGAATTCGATACTGCTGGTGGTTCCCCTTCAAACTTATTATCGATCTACATGGCAAAACGATTATTATTCGAGATCCTAGAGAGGGTAAAGACTTGCTGACTCACCTTGAAGAATCCGGACCCCCCCGCCTCATTCAACTAATGATAGCACTTGATTTTTTCTTCATCAAAAATGAACACACTCGTCTAATAGGTTTTATTATTTTCCATGAATCCTACTCAGTCATACCTATTACTACCTTGGATCTTTGACTCCCACTCATATCAATACCCAAGAAGATCCATATCCTTTTTTGCCAATATAGACTGTTATTATTGCGAAATTTATACACCATGATGTTTTTGTTTTCCTACTTGTATTTTGTTGTTTATCCACAGGTTATACATCAGTCGTTTACCAAGTATTCTAGATGATGTTATATAGGTCTTTCAAAATTACTCTAGCTTCCATCTATAGCCAATATCTAATTTTCTGGTTCTTGCAGTTCTTATTATTGGATTCTATATATTAATTATATGTTTTTTCTAATACAATATAGGCCTTACCATATATTCATTATTTTTAGAACAGACCCAGAGGGTTCTATCTAAATTCAATTTTGTTTGGACTCATTTACATTTAGCCATTGAATATTTTGTACACTAAAATTTTCTTTTGTCTGTGTTCTTCTTTATTTTTATTTTCATACTTTCTAGAGGTTATAGAGATTTAGTTTCTTAAACCTCTTTGGACTCTTAAGTCCTAATTTCTGTGTGTGTCATCCTCCGCTGGACTCTGGGATTTCATAACCAGTCTTCTCCCTTACCCTTCTTTTTCTTCTTTTCTACTCCCCCTACCCTTTAGGCGAGTCAGGACCCAACGTTTATTTCTTCTCCCCCCAAACCTATCTTTTTTTAAACTCCGTTAAAATGCCTTTGACCTTTGCTTCCATGAACGTCAAAGGTCTCAATACGCCTCAGAAGCGATCATTACTATTTCGCTCCATTAGTGGCCTTAAAGCCGGCATTATATTCCTACAGGAGACCCACTTTCGTGCCTCCTCTCACCCATCTCTTCAATCAAAACATTTCTCAAATGTGTTTTACTCCTACAGCCCAACTAAACATAACGTAGCTATACTAATCAACAATAAACTACCTTTTGTTCAAGACTCTGTCTTTACCGACTCAGATGGCAGGTTCATTATTATAAATGGTAAATTGGGACATTTAGAGTTGATGATAGCTAATATATATGCTCCTAACACAAACCAAATTTCCTTCTGCAATTCATTTTTTTCAACTCTAAATAAATGAAGAAAGGGTTGTCTCATTGTAGGTGGGGACTTTAATGCTGTTCTCAATCCAGACCTAGATAAATCGCACTCACCAAACCGTCCCCAAGCACATCAATTTAGTAAATCTCTTAATAAACATCTACGAGAATCTGGACTTTTTGACGCTTGGCATGCATTTAATCCCTCCTCTTGCGACTATACTTTTTTTCCCCCCTCATCAAACCTATTCTAGAATTGATTTGTTTCTTTGTTGCACCCAACTCTCAGAACACTAAATTGATTCCTCTATCCTACCCTATACATGGTCGGACCAGTCTATTCTTACAATTGCTTTAAATCTCCTAGGAACACCTATGTCTAAACATCCTTGGTGCTTAAATGAAACACTTCTGAAAATACCTCAATTTCAAGAAAATATTGGATCTGCACTGGCTGATTATTTTTCTACTAATAAAGCAAATTCCTCCTGTTCACCTTTGGTTTGGGAAGCCTACTAATCGGTTATACGCGGACGTATAATTAGCTATGCCTCCTATAGAAATAAGACTAATAAACTTCAATAAGCTTATTTGACTGAAGAAGTTCAAAGGTTAGAAACCTCCCACATAAACAATCCTTCTTCTCACCTTTATAAAAAACTTACATCAGCTAAAAATGATCTTAACGCCCTTCTGGCGGAAAAAACTGAGAAATCCCTACGCTGGCTTAATCAGCGTTTCTCTGAAAAAAATAATAAGGTGGTCGCTCTACTAGACAATAGATTAAAAACCCGGACAGCTAAATCTGCCATTCAAGCCCTTAGGGATGACTGTAGATTACTTATCATCATGTGATCTCCCCTGTATTGACCCACAAATGTCGGAAACACTTGGACTTCTCATTACAGAAAAGGAAACTTGTAATGCCCTGAAAACACAAAAACCATCTAAAGCACCTGGCCCGGATGGGTTCCCAATATCCTACTATAAAACGTTCCAAGCTTCTTTAATCCCACGTCTTACTGAGATGTTCAACCAGATTTTGAATGGTGAAACTTTTCACCCTTCTACCACCAGAGCTACCATCACGGTCATTTCCAAACCAGGTAAGGATCCCCTCACCACCAATTACCGACCCATTTCATTACTTAATGCAGATTTAAAAATCTTCGCTAAGATCCTGGCAAACAGGCTTAATCCCCTTCTACCCAACCTTATCCATCCGGACCAGGTGGGCTTTGTTCCGTCCAGGCAGGCACTTGATAATACTAGACGAACAGTGGACATTATTCACTATGTAAATAATCATCAACTTCCTTCTCTTGTGCTTGCTCTTGATGTGGAAAAAGCCTTTGATAGAGTTTCCTGGTCATTTATGATGCACACACTTACTACTTTTGGCCTCGGGGCAACTGCATCTGTTCTTGCTGGGGGGATACTTTCGGATCCTTTTTCTATAACCAATGGCACCCAACAAGGTTGCCCATTATCGCCCCTTATTTTTGCATTGATTATAGAACCGCTGGCTAGGAGAATACGGGCTAACCCTGACATATCTGGTGTAACTATTGGAAACTCTCAATACACTCTCTCTTTATTTGCTGATGATATTCTTCTTACTTTGATTAAACCACTCACCTCTCTACCAAACTTATTTTGTGAGTTGTCCCTATATGGAGATCTGTCGGGCTATAAAGTCAATCAAACTAAATCTGAAGCTCTCCCTATTCATCTCCCGGGTGATCTGAAACGACTATTGCAATTGAATTTTAATTTCCATTGGAGAACAGACTCTTTGCGATATCTTGGGGTTAATATTACTAAAACATATGATCGCCTATATAAAGTGAACTACCCTCCTTTGTTTAAAACAATTGAATGGGATATTCTACAATGGAAAACTTATTTTATCTCATGGATTGGGCGTATTAATGCAATAAAGATGAATGTTGTACCAAAATTGCTTTATTTGTTTCAGACTCTACCTGTGGCAATACCAACCCAAATCCTCAACCAACTCCAATCTTCATATTGTAAATTTATATGTAACTATAAAAGACCCCGTATATGCTGAGATATCTTAGCCAGACGATCATCGGATGGAGGTCTAGGTTTGCCTCTTCTACTACGCTACTATAAAGCTTCTCAGTTGAGTCAGATGGTAGCCTGGCATACTCCTAGTTTTACTAAACGGTGGGTTGACCTCCAGAATGATTTAGTGGGTTTTGATTCACTCTCACATTTGCCTTGGTTACCTTGCAAATACAGACCACGCACTGCCCTCTCCATACCAACGGTAGCACTAACACTCTTCATATGGGATCATTTTAATAAAAAACTCTCTCTCTCCTCCTACCCTTCTCCTCAGACCCCCATATGGAACAACCCTACCTTCCCACCAGGCCTCTCATCTACCATGGCATCTGCCTGGTCCAGGGCGGGTATTACCCGCGTACGTCACATTATAGGACAATTCACCCCTCAATTGTTTAATGATATTCAGGAAAAGCATGGCATCCCCAACTTGTTACACTACCAATACCTGCAAATTCGTCACTTTATCACCTCTTTATTTTCCACTACCTCACCTCGAAATCCTTCTCCTATAGAAAGATACTGCATTCACTGATCTACTGACAAAGGTTCTATATGTTTTCTTTACCATTCTATATTGGCACCAGAATCCCTTTTACCCTCAACACATGAACTTGCATGGGAAGCAGATTTAGTACACCCATTGGGCGATGACACCTGGGAGGCAATACATCTCACCATTTCTAAATGTTCCATTAGTGTGGCAATCAAAGAAAATTCATATAAAATGTTCTCACCAGATGGTATTTAGTCCCAGGACGCCTCCATCATATGTATCCCAACACCTCTAACCTGTATTGGAGGCAATGTGGTCATGTCGGCACATTTTTTCAGATTTGGTGGTCATGCCCAAGGATAGTCCCATTCTGGAATATGGTTCACTCACTCATATCATCTGCTGTTACCCTACCTTTCTCTCTTTCCCCCGCTAACATTTTACTCTGTGTCCCGGTTGATCAGGTTCCCAAAGACGCTAACAAACTAATTCTCCACATCTCCTGTGCAGCCAAATATCAATTGGCATGCAACTGGAAAAAAAATAGCACTCCAACTGAATCAGAACTTTTAAATAGAATTTGGTTTGTATCTAAAATGGAGTATACTACCAGCCTATTGAATAACTCAATGCATAAATTTCATTCAATATGGTCTCCCTGGTACTCTTCCCAAGCCATTCCTCTTCCAGGTCTTTCATGAACCACGTACCCTATTTCTGCTCCTGATGTTTTCATTTATCATTTTATATCGTGTTGTCCCGACTCGCTTACATGCTCTCCCTTCCTCCTTTTTCATTTTTATACTTTCCCTTCATCCCAAATATCCTCTGACTGAACTTATACTTTTTACCACATCTTACCAATGTTTTTATGAATACTGAAGATAACATTTTTCTCAATTTCAAATTAGCTGAAGAATTTTTCCTATTATGATGTCACCGGTGTATTCTTTATATATGACTTTATACATTGTTATTGGATAATGTATCTATTATGACACCGAATTGTCTTGTTGTTTACCTCTAATAATTCTAATAAATGATTTAAAAAAAGAAAAATAAAGAGGTATAAAACAGCAGCTTATCTGAGTATATGGAAAGAAGTATTTTTCAGAGTTCATGAGACAATGGACAACCACACACAACGCTTTTCATCCTGGGACTTCATCAAGGGGATGATGTGCTACTGGGGTGTTCCGATATTTATACCCCACTGAGAGTTCATTAGAGGTCAGGAGTCTGCATCTCTTCTTGTATGTCAGAAGTTCATACTTTTGTTGGTAATTTACATTGTATTAACTCATAAACTTATCTCCTGAGTTGTATGAATATTGCAGTGATTTGCGCTACATTAAGCAATAATTCTAAGGTACTTTAAACTTTTTAATAGGGCCCTTTTTATTTATGCTTCCGCCCTTCTTAGAGATGTCATATCCGTTTGACTCCCGCGTTCAGCTTCTGAGTATCCTAGTAGTGCTGGCTGCGTCCTCAGTTCCCATCATTTCCACCCTTTTCGGCTTCCATCATCGTGTCATTTCTGCCCTTCTGAGCCTTGTGCTGGCCGCGTCCTATGTTGATCGTCATATCTGCCCTTTCAGCTCGAGCATCGGGATACTTCTGCCCTTTTAGCATGCATCTATTGGGACTCTGCTTGATGTGTCACTGCGTTAATTCCACCCTTCTGATACACATCGCCTGGATATCCACATGGAAACTGGCTTCCACCCATACATAAAATATTATTGCCATGATTGGTGTTTGAGAATTACCTGACTCAGGTGTTGAAGTGGATTCAGCAGAGACCGGCTTAACTGGAACCATGGTTTAGGTAAATAGTTTTATTTGTGATAGAATTGTATAACAGTGAGAAATGCCTTTGGTAATAATTAACAGGAACAGGAAACTTGTAACGTTGGAGTGGAACTAGTAGAGGACTTGGAGGAACCGGACCGGGACCGGCAGGAAGACTTGCTGAGTTGAACTGGTGAACTTGGAACTTGACTCTGGACTGGAATAACGTGGATTGAACTGATGAACTTGGAAGTTGACTCTTGACTGGAGTAATGAGAATTGAACTGGTGAGCTTGGAACTTGACTTCGGACTGGAGTGTCGTGGAACGAACTTGGAATATCACTCCGGACTGGAGTATCGTGGAATGGACTTGGAATATCACTCTGGACTGGAGTATCCTGGGCTGTGCTGGGAAGCACTGGTAATACACAGTAAACAGAGGATCATAAGTCATGCGACAACAATGGACATTATGCACTGGCCTCTAAACTGGTAGAATTTCTGGATGCTCCAGGTGTATTCGTGTAGCAGGACTACAGATAGAAATAGTCTGGCAACCAACAGGATATCCAGATATACTAGGTTTGCAGTTAGCAGGATAACTGGATATAGCAGGTTTTGCAGTAGCAGAAGCCTGGGACATGCTAGTACTCTGAAATAGCACCAACTATACACCACTAGGAATGATGAGATGTTCAGGCCCAGAATGCTATCAGAGGAAGGTGTATATACCCTAGGTCCAGTTGGAATTGGTGGATATGATCAGGTGATCTGGAAGTAGCACTCTGAGTGGTGGAAGGCACAATATGCAGAGAGAGCAGTCATCTCTGCAGGGCTGAGAGTCAGACCTGCACCTGTGATTCCAATCAAGGCTAGCAGTGTTCTCAGACAGAGTAGAGACCAGGTGACTAATCACTGTGGAAAGGAGAGCACAGTCTAAATACACACACAGCAGTGTTACAGACAGCATGATTCAGAGCAGATCTCCCAGGTGAATTGCACACACAGATCCATGGAGCAGCTGGCAGAGGTAAGTCTCAAGGCAAAAGGTAAAAAAACTAGCCAGGGTTGTGACTATTATCAAATAATGGTTTCTCATTCATTACTGAATTGATCTATAACTTAAACAAAAACACATATTAGACTCTATAACACACTTTGGTTTTGTTTTATGAAGACTTAGTCAGCTGACCATATATATATATATATATATATATATATATATATATATGTTTATGTTATGTTTTATACATTATACAGGTGTCAGTAAAGGTAAATATTATGATTAAACCTATGGATATTAAGATTATATTAACTATAAATAGTCTTGTGTAGAAAAACATTTCTTGTTCTTTTTCTGAGACCAAAGTTCTGTGGTTCAGTTCTTTAGAACAGTCAAGTTTTGTCAAAAAAGGGGTTCAATTATAAGTTTTATAGAGCATAATCTAGTAGTCCACAAAAATCTTCTTCCAAAGTGGTTCTGGGTCTTGGTTCACCTTCTTCACCGAGAACTATGTTTTCTCCAAAGATTTGATCTTTACTCTGCCTCTTTACTGGGAGACAGCTTTATTGGGGTACATGGGGCTTACAACACCTGGTATTCCCAGGTGGTCTCCCATCCTGTTACTGAACAGGCCCAACAATGTTTAGCTTCCGGGATCAGACGAGGTCAGGCTTATACGTGGTGGTATGGCTGTATGCATCATTGTTTCCCACTAATGTCCAAGAATTATGTCAGAGGGATCTGTATTTGATCAATGTTTGTTTACTATCCTGTTCACCAAAAATATGTGTCTATTATGGACTGCCTGATAGTTCCTTTTATTTGGGAAGTGTCACCATATTGAGATAACCACAATGTATGGAGACCTTTTTGTAATTGCAGCATCGGGTATTCCTAAGAGGTTCCCCATCTTAGTACTGATCAGGTCCAGTTATGCTTCGCTTCTAAGATCAGGCGAGATTGTGCATATACAGTCAGGTGCATAAATATTGGGACATTGACAAAATTTTCATATTTTGGCCTCTATTCACCACCACAATGGCTTTGAAATGAAACAAACAAGATGTGCTTTAACTGCAGACTTTCAGATTTAATTTGAGGGTAATTACATCCAAATCAGGTGAACGGTGCAGGAATTACAATGGTTTCTATATGTGCCTCCCACTTTTTAAGGGGCCAAAAGTAATGGGACTATCAACTGAAAAGCTATTCATGGACAGGTGTGGGCTATTCCCTCGTTATTTCATTATCTATTAAGCAGGTAAAAGGTCTGGAGTTGATTCTAGGTGTGACATTTGCATTTGGAATCAGTTGCTGTTGATTCTCAATATGAGATCCAAAGAGCTGTCACTATCAGTGAAGCAAGCCATCATTAGGCTGAAAAATCAAAACAAACCCATCAGAGAGATAGCAAAAACATTAGGTTTGGCCAAATCAACTGTTTGACACATTCTTAAAAAGAAAGAACGCACCGGAGAGCTCAGCAACACCAAAAGACCCAGAAGACCACGGAAAACAACTGTGGTGGATGACAGAAGAATTATTTCCCTGGTGAAGAAAAACCCCTTCACAACAGTTGGCCAAATCAAGAACACTCTCCAGGAGGTAGGTGTATATGTGTCAAAGTCAACAATCAAGAGAAGACTTCACAAGAGTGAATATAGAGGGTTCACCACAAGATGTAAACCATTGGGAAACCAAAAACAGGAAGACCAGATTAGAGTTTGCCAAACAACATCTAAAAAAGCCATTACAGTTCTGGAACAACATCCTATGGACAGATGAGACAAAGATCATCTTATACCAGAGTGATGGGAAGAGAAGAGTATGGAGAAGGAAAGGAACTGCTCATGATTCAAAACATACCACCTCATCAGTGAAGCATGGTGGTTGTAGTTTCATGGCGTGGGCATGTATGGCTGCCAATGGAACTGTTCCCTTGTATTTATTGATGATGTGACTGCTGACAAAAGCAGCAGAATGAATTCTGAAGTGTTTCAGGCAATATTATATGCTCCTATTCAGTCAAATGCTTCAAAACTCATTGAACGGCGCTTCACAGTGCAGATGGCAATGACCCGAAGCATACCTCAAAAGCAACCAAAGAGTTTTTTAAGGCTAAAAAGTGGAATGTTATGCAATGGCCAAGTCAATCCCCTGACCTAAATCCGATTGAGCATGCATTTCACTTGATGAAGACAAAACTGAAGGGAAAATGCCCCAAGAACAAGCAGGAACTGAAGACATTTGCAGTAGAGGCCTGGCAGAGCATCACCAGGGATGAAACCCAGCATCTGTTGATGTCTATGCATTCCAGACTTCAGGCTGTAATTGCCTGCAAAGGATTTGCATCAAAGTATTAAAAAGTGAAAGTTAGATTTAGGATTGTTTAGTTTGTCCCATTACTTTTGGCCCCTTAAAAAGTGTGAGGCACATATAGAAACCGTTGTAATTCCTACACCGTTCACCTGATTTGGATGTAATTACCCTCAAACTATATCTGAAAGTCTGCAGTTAAAGCACATCTTGTTTGTTTAATTTGAAAGCCATTGTGGTGGTGAATAGATGCCAAAATATGAAAATTCTGTCAATGTCCCAATATTTATGCACCTGACTGTATATACTGGTATGGCTGCAAATACCTTTCATTTCCCTTGACTTAATCATGATTGACACTCCCTTATTCTCTACTGTACCTGGACTTCCCCCAAAGGTCGCCCTTTATGGGTACTAGTCAGGCCCCACCATGTTTATCCAAAGATGCTTGGGATCTGATAACATCATGGAGGTATAATAGTAGGTAGGAACTATTGGTATCACAGAACGGAGCAATCTCGTAGCTTTCATTAAATCCTTTGGGGACCAGTGTATCTAGTTCGAATAGCCAAAACATCTCTCTTCTTGATAGTAGGTTCCCCAGATCTCCTCCTCTTTCACCCAAAGTCACATGCTCAATGGCTTTAAATGTGATGTCTTCAGGGTTGGAATTATGCTCTATTGAAAAATGTTTGGAGACTGCATGTCCCTCTACTTTGTTTATTATGTTTCGAATGTGCTCCAGAATTCTCCATTTCAGAGGTCTTTTTGTCTTTCCTACATATTTGAGTCCACAAGCGCATTCCAGCAAATATATGACTGACGTGGAGTTACAATTCATAAATATTTTTTATAGTAAACTCTTTAGATCCATCTGAGTTTGTAAAAGTTTTCTTTTTGGGGTGGACGAATTTACATATGTTGCAATGGCCACACTTATAACTACCATTACATCTTAAAATGTTTGAGGTGTTTTTTTCTTTTTCCTGTAGCATACTAGGTGCTAAAAAATCTATCAGGTTTCTAGATTTCCTGTAGATAATCTGTGGTTTTGGTGGCAAGATGTTCTTTAGTACAGGGTCCATTAAAAGAATGTTCCAGTTTTTGTCAAATTATTTCTTGATCTGATTCTCATGACCATTGTGTGTGGTAATGAAGGGTACTGTCTCTCTTTTTTTGGGGTTCCTCCATTCTGTACTTCAGTAGCTCTTTCCTGTCTAGAACTTTAGTTTTCTGTATTGCTGCTGTTAAAGTTTCTTCAGGATATTCTTAATCTCTAAATCTATTTGCATATACTTCTAGTTGTTCATTGCAGGTCTTAGTGTCACTACAATTATGTTTTATCCTGTAGAACTGGGAGTAATGGATGTTTTTCTTCCATTTATCCAAATGGCAGATCTTAAAATGAAGGTAGCTGTTGGCATCTACTCCTTTTATAAAATTATTTGTACAGACTTTCCCCTCAGTTGCTGTTAAAATTAAATATTAAAACTCAATGGCCAGAGTATTAAAGTTTGATGTAAATTTCAAATTCATGTTGTTGTTTGAGATATGTAGTAAAAACTGGTTAAAATTTTCCTCTGTTCCTTCCCAGATAATTAAAATATTGTCAATATATCCTTTGTAGAAAATAACATTGTACTTAAATGGGTTATTGCTGTAGATGTAGGTTTTTTCCCAGCAGCCCATTAACAAGTTTGCAAAACTTGGGGCAAAAGTTGTACCCATAACTGTTCCACATATTTGACGATAAAATTGGTTGAAAAATGTAAAATAATTATGTTTAAGTATAAAAAACATAAGATCACATATAAACTCCTTGTGTAGAACATCCATATTGCCATCCAACTCTAAAAAATCTCTTACCGCATTAATACCTTTTGTATGCTCAATACATGTGTATATGGATTGAATGTCGATTGTTGCCCAATTGTACGTCTGTTTCCACTGGATCCCCTCCAGGCACTGTAGAACACTTGTAGTGTCTTTGAGGAAGGATTCCAGTTCTGTAACATACTTCTGAAGGAAAGTATTATTATTATTATTATCATTTATTTATATGGCGCCACAAGTGTTCTGCAGTGCCTTACAAAGTACATAAACAAATAGATTGATTTACAGTGACTTACAGTAGAGTACAGTACAATACATTACAGGACATGGATAATATACATTGCTACATTCACAACCATAACACCCAGATAAGAAACAATGCAAAGCAACCAAGTGTTAGGTGCCCTGGTAGAGAGTAAGACATAGATGAAGATAGAGTAAAGAGAAGCACAAGAGGGTAGTGGGCCCTGCTCATAGGAGTTTACATTCAAAGGGGGAAGGACAGACAAACAGGGGTTAAACAGATGGGGTAGGCAGGGAGGAAGGAGTATGTAGCAGCAAGTTAAGATGAGAGCTGGAAGGCTTTGATGAAATAGTGGGCCTTGAGAGCCCGTTTCAAGTGTCAATGAATTTAGACAAATGAGAGGTGTGACTCAATTCCTGCTATGATTGGTTTACCCGGAAGTTCCATAAGTGATTTATGAATCTTCGATAAGAAGTAGAAAATGGGGGTTGTGGGGTTCGTTTTTGTTAAGAACTGGAACTCTTCTTTAGTTATAATATTTTTGTGTAGGCCATATACTAGGATCGTTCTTAGTTCTTCTATGTACTCTTCCACTGGATCTTTATCCACTTTCTCAAACTAGTTCCTATCACCAAGCAGTCTTTGAGCTTCTCTTAGATAGTATGCATAATCCATGATCACTAGCCCACCCTTTAACAGCTGCTTTTAAAACTATTTCCTGACTTTTCTTGAGGTTCTTTAGAGCGTCCTTTTCCTGATTATTTAAGTTCTGTTTTTTAATATGGTTCACCTCCTTTTCACATAGATCATTTTTAACCATCTCATAGAATACATTTATATAGTTCCCCTTTGACTCTAATGGATAGTACGTTGATTTACCCTTCAGACCGGATTTGGAAGTAGACTCATTATAATTCTTTATAGGTGCTAGTTCCTTCTTCATAAAGTGTCTCTTGAGCGTCAGATTCCTCACAAAATTGTTTGTCAATAAATATGTCAAATTTGTTCATACTACTCGTAGTTGTGAAGTTCAATCCTTCACTCATTAATAAAATGTCAGATTTGGTTAATATATGCTGGGAAATGTTAAAGATACCCTTTGTTTTAGGGTCTATTGGAGATTTCTCCTTTTTAAGTTCCTTCATCCTACCACCCCATTTTCCTCTTCATCTCTGTACCTCCTTTTTAGAGGGGAGGCTGTTCTTGTAGTTTCCCTGAAGGTCAACTTTCTGTTGCTTGTGATGCGGTCCTGTCCTGGTGATAAAAAAGGTCACTGTCTCTATTGGAATCTAGATGTTGAAGCACAGAAAATCTATTCTTTGGCTGAGTGACTGCAGGTCTGGGGTGTAGACTACCCTCCTGATTCTTTCTAGAACTAAATATTTTCCAAGAGGCTATTCTCCAGCTTAGTTCCTCTGCAGAGTCATGTCTTCTAGTAGTTCTTTCATGTTTTTGGAATCTACTCCAGTTTTTAACTTTATTATGTTCATAGTCCTTCTTATTTCTAATGAACTTTTTCTCTTTGCTCTTCATGACTGCTTCTTCTACTCTTTCAACTTTTCTCAGTAATACTTTCTCATTCTCTTTATAGTTCTCTTTTTCTTTTAGCTCCTCCATTCGAGATTCCATTTTAGTAATCTCCTTCTCCAAATTGGAGAGTACCACCTTTTTCTCTTCTATAATTAATCTCATTAAATCTATAGAACATTTATCTAAAATACTGTCCCAGTCTTTTCAAAAATTCTGGGTTTTCCAAACCAAAGGTAGGATTTTTCAAAAGTCTCAAACCTCTAGGGATTCTATTCACAGAGATGTAGTTCTCCAGTCCTATATTTTATTATTGGTGCCGAACCCACCTAATTTATATATATATATATATGTATATATATATATACATATATATTTACCATATGCAGAGGGCACTCTATACCATATGCAGGCGGCACTCTAGGGACTTGACAAACTGTTAAGGAAACACTGTCACAGCTCTATAACGTCCAACATTTTGGTTTACCTATTATTAAACCTCTCTCTTTGTTATATATAAAAAAACACAAAAACAAAGGCTCTAGCCTTCTGGGCAATTGAAATGTATATATAAAGGGTGTTAATAGCAGACAGCAGCCACCATACAAAATGTTCAGAACTTGACACCCCAAAAGATCAGAACAGTGATACTAAAAAAGATGAGGCACTGTTAAGTTATACTATTTATTAAAAACTCAAAAATCATACATATCAAACAAATGATTATAATCACAGAGCTGGTAACACATGTATCCATTGCACTTCTATCTCACTCTATTGGTACTGACTGCAAAGGCTACAAAGTAACAATCCGTTTGTATATCAGGCTTAATTGTAAAAGCCCAACTCTCCCTGCTACTATCCTATATACCTTTCAGCTTGCTTATTACAGCTTTATTTGCACTCAATGATTGTTGGATAAAACCTGCTAACAGACAATCACCACTTTCACACTACAAACAATAACCCAGGTTATTGCACATGAAAGCACAGCAAACCGGGTTACTGTGCTGTGTGAAAGGGCCAGGTTGTAAGAAGCCGGGTTGAGTGAGCTGGCATTTCAACCCTGGTCACAAGAAGGTTTGAAGACGGGTTCAACATGGCTCAACATGCAGTGTGTTACATCAACCCAGGTCCCGTTACAATTAATGGAAGAGCTGGCACTTGGAGATGATCTCATTGCCGGGTCGGGCTGCCAGTCTGAAAGGGGTCTCAGCCAAGTTGCACCCGTGATGGATACGTGAACAAAATCCCAGGTGCGAACCGGCATTCAGATGTGAAAGTGGTATATTGTAGCTATAAACATATATGAACTGAAGCTTACTCACATACTGCTACAGCTTTTCTTTATTTCACAGTTAGAGATCAATTAACATCTCTGACTGGTCACAACAGTGACTGCTGTGGTTGGACATTTTTGCTGTTACTAACAGAGTGAAACCTAATCACTGCTTCTATTAACATTGCAGGTATACTGATAATTTTTGCCCGCTCACATAACGCTGATAATATTTTTCCTGATAATGGCTTTTTTGAATTGATATATTTCAATGTAGCCTGTTAACCAAGAGGCTTATATTTATATATAGAACACTAAGATGACCTATTAAGGGATTAAGGTGCATTTTTAAACAAATATATTTATATCTATGCATTTTTTTTCTCTTTTATGTCAATTGTGTGATATGTGTGATTTAGAGATTTTTAGTAAATAGTTTAACTGAATAGCGCCTCTACTTTGTATTGCCTGGCTCTACAAAGTGGTTTTGAGATGGATTCCAATTGATATAAGCGTCTGCTAGCCTATAGCTATCTGAGGCTGAAAGCTGATGGTGCTGAGCATTGGAGGAGGATGAGGTCCCGCTGGAACAAGGAGTGGTTGAGGAGGAGGGAAACTCTCTCCCATTTGCCTCTGCTCAAGGAGATTAGGGAGAACAACCCGGACAATTACCACAACTAACTGCGTATGGATGATGACACATTCCAGGAGTTGCTGCATCTGGTGACCCCCTATATCCAGAGGCAGGACACTGGCATGAGGAGGGTTATCCTGGCTGAGGAGAGGCTCATTGCTACCCTGGGGTACCTGGCAACAGGAAGGTCTTTCAAAGATCTGAAGTTTGGCACGCTCATTTACGCCCAGGCTTTGGTCCGCATCATCCCAGACACCTGTGATGCCATTGTGAATGTCCTGAAGTTCTACTATTTTAAGGTGAGTAAAAACACTACACATTTTTTTTTCTGGTTAAAGAAAATATTTAGTTTTTTTTCACACTGAGGGAAAAAAATCAACCAACATGGCTGTAAATATCAATAAATGTATTTTTTCTTAAAAGCAAAACTAACATGGCTGCTTTTTAATGGAGACCAAAACCAACATGGTTTGAAATGTATAAAAACTGGTATATCAACAAGTTTTATCTCTCCCAATAGCTAGCTGGCTTCATGGCATATGGTGAGTCAGATAATGGATTGAATAGACCAAGAAGCACATGGCCCAAGTCCAGATTGAGGCCCCGGCATTCCCCAATCTGTCCTTGCGCCATGCGTTTAGTGACCCTGTCCAATCCACATCATCAGCACCGTATACCATGCAGTAGCTATTGGGAGAGATAAAACTTGTTGATATTTTAAATGTACTATACTTTTAAAAATGTACAAATTCGGGTAAATTAGGGCTCCTCATCCTCCACCAACATGGCTCTGTAAAGAACCTCAGAGGAGGATGTGGAGGGGTTGGTGGTTTCGGGAGTCAGGTAAGTGGGATGGGGTGTAGGGTGGGATGGGGTTGGCCCCAGTTGTGTGGCCTGGTAGGTTGGTGGTGGGTAGGAATGGGATGAGGAAGACCAATAGGGTGGCTGGACTGTTGTCAGGGGCAGAAGCTCAATTGTCAGCCTCGTGCTGCCCAGCTGTTTGAATTTCCCCCAGGCAACAATATCATGAATCAGCCTTTCAAATGGAGCTGCTGTTGTTCCTCCATAGCCCTTAAACTGCTGGAAATATGTGTGCCCAGGTTGTCAAACATGTCAGGGGGTTTGGCGAGGGCATGCTCGACTTGTCGCAACAGGGCATCTGACTGCGAATGGGTTTTGCACTGGTATGTTCTGTGGTTTGCAGCAGGCTGACTCACTTCGGTCTCGCTCTCGCTTGGCTGTGGTGTTTGCGGGCTAAAACACCGGTCCAAGTCAGGTGTAGCAGACTGTAGGAGGAAAGAGAGAAAAGATTAATGTTTATATACTGTAAATTTTGTTGTTTCTTCTTTATTCCAGTTCCCAACAATGGTGGAGGAGTGGCAGACCATTGCTGAGGAATTTGAATGCCGGTGGAATTTCCCCAACTGCAAAGGAGCTATTGATGGCAAACATCCGCATTACCCCACCTGCCCACAGCGGCTCCTTTTTTTTTTAGTATAGTGTTGATGGTGGTGGTGGTAAATTTATTTTTTTTGATGTGGACAAAAATGGTAGTGCTTTAGATGGTGGATCATTCAAGCAAACTTTATTTTATGACAGACTTACCACCAACCATCTGAATTTGCCATCAACAGCGGTTACCGAGCATGGCCTGAAATATGTTTTTGTGCCAGACGAGGCATTTACTTTACATGAGCACTTACTAAAGCTGTATGGACAAAGGGACCTGACCAAAGAAAAGCACATTTTCAACTACCACCTATCCAGGGCATGGCAAATAGTTGAAAATGCGTTTGGGATTCCCGGTAGCCATTTCAGGATATTTCATACGGTTATAAACTTTCGTGTGGGTAAAATTCATTTTGTCATTCTGGACTGCTGTGTCGTACACAATTTCTTATGAAAAACCAGCTCAAAACAACAGCGGACATTAGACAACAGAGATGGCCGATTACGTCCAGGAACAACCACACGAGATTGAGCAAATGCCCTCTGTGGCCACCCCCACAGTAATGGAGACAATAGGGAGTGCGTGGGCTAAACAGGTCAGGGAGCAATACCTGGCCTACTTTAATGGAGTGGGGGCAGTACCATGGCAGGAGGACAGTGGCCCTGATTCAGAGCCAGACGCTCTGACAGAGCGCTTGCTCTGAATCAGGGCCGTCCCTCCTCCTTTTTGGAGCAGCCTCCTGGCCACTCGCATAGCTGTGGGTGACCACCCACAGCTATAGTGAGCGGCCAAAATGATGGTCACGATGGTCAAGACCATTGTGACCATCGTGCTTGAGACGAGACCCTTGCGGTAGGGTCTCGCTGCCGCAAGCCCTGGAGTGCTTTTGGCTCTATCAGAGCCAAAAGCACTCCCACTGACATCACTAGTGATGTCAGTGGGGCCGGCCCCAGATGGTAGGCGTTCCCATGGGAACGCCTCCATCTGGGCAGCCACGCCCCCGGCACACCAACCAAAGGGGGCGTGCTGTCAATCACCATCGACAGCACGCCCCCTTTGTTGCGAGACCCATAACGATGGCTTGGCCGTCGTTATTTGGGTCTTGCGCATGCGCACGATGGAGCCGCCTCCGTCATGCGCACTTGGGCAACATCGGCCCGCTTGCGAGCACTCAGTGCTCGCGAGCAGTCTGAATTAGGCCCTGTATCCGCTAAACACCTGTGAACAATAGTGGACTCCTGAACAATTTAAAAACAATTGGCATGGTGTGTATGTGTACTTACCATATCCAAAGAGGATGGCTGATCATTCTCACACCCTGCTCCTCGGGGACACTGTCTACCATGAACGTTTGTGATGCTCGCTGCGGCTCCTGTTCATGGAGGAACTTCAGTAGGTGGTAATACCACAAGGTGCTTGTATATACGTCATCTGCCCCCACTCCAGATGCCCGTGAATCCTGCTCTTTCTTATGCTCCTTCACATAGACTCAGTGGTGGGCTGGGCCGGGGGGCAGTGTGCCATGTGCCTCCAGGCCGCTCCATCACCATGCATCATGGGTCGCCTCCTCAGACAGCAAAGGGCCCTGGTGGTCCAGTGTGTTATGCTGCTCTGTTGCAGCCATGGCTGCATTCCGACTTTGACTGTCGGTGGCAGCTGCGGCCACATGATCTTACTGTGTGTCCTGCAGGCAGCTGCACGGCCACCACCAGGATGAGGGCTGCTGCTGTCAGTCCACCCCGGGCCGTGCAGCTAGTGATGAGTGCCACTGCGTGCCTTCCGGAGCAGTACATTCTACAGTAAAGTTTATTTATTTATTTTTTTCACAAAGAACCGGCGCATGTGACATCATGATGTCACGCGCACCGCAGAGAGAGAAGAGAACTCAGAGGAGCCAAGTGAGCAGAGGCCTGTAAGGTAAGTGTGGGGACTGGCTGGGTACATAGAACGTGGGCTGCTGGAGACACAGAGGTTGGGCTGCTGGGGCCATAGAAGATGGGCTGCTTGGGCCTTAGAAGGGGGCTGACTGGGGACATGGAAGGGGGCTTCTGGGGCTGGCTCTAGACACAGAAGGAGGGCTGCTGGGACTGGTGATACAGAAAGGGGGCTGCTTGGGATGGAGACACAGAAAGGGGGCTGCTGGATCTGGGGACATATAATGAGGACTGCTGGGGCTGGTTGGGGACACAGAAGAGGGACTGCTGGGGATAGAGACTCAGAAGGTGGTCTGCTGTAGATGGGGACACAGAAGGGGGGCTGCTGGAGCTGGGGACACAGCAGTGGGGCTGACTGGAGAGACAGAAAGAATACTGCCGGGGCTGGAAACAGAGAATGGGGGCTGGCTGGAAATGGAAAGACACTGCAGAAACATGTAGTGCAGTGAAAGGAGAACAACATATCGTGCAGTGAAAGGAGAACATTGAAGGGGAGGGGAAGGGATGCTGTGCCCAGACCTGCCTACAGACTGTCACCCACAACATCTGCCCCACATACACTAACTGTATCACCTACTAGACCTGCTCCCGCACACTCACCATGTCACCTACCAGACCTGTCCCCGCACACTCACCCTGTGACCTAAAAGACCTGTCCCCGCACATTCACCCTGTCACCTACCAAACCTGTCCCCGCACACTCACCCTGTAACCTACTATACCTGTCCCCGCACACTCACCCATTCATCAATCATACCTGTCCCAGGATGTAGATTATTATTAATATGTACATGCATATGTATTATACACACATGTACATATATACACTGTAGATAGATATAATATATGGATAATAAATAATGTAAATGTATAGAAAATTTATATTCTATCTATCTATAGTTTTCTGTCACAGTTTTTTTTTATTGACAAGCCAGGGCCACTTGCTTGTGTTTGCCCCCCAGCCTGAAAGTTGCCAGCCAGCCCCTGCATAGACTGTTTGTAGGTTTTGGATTTTTGCCTTTACCCATTTTGGACAGGCCTCATCATGGTACGGCAAACTAAATGTTACCAGCTCTTCTATTGCAGCAACTCTCTTGGTCTTGTTGCTGTAATCCTTACTTTTGACACACCACAAACACTCATGGGCGCTGTCACGACACCGTGCCCAGCCTACGCTCAAATATGCCAACCTGACATAGCAAGGCGGTTGTGACGTGGGTTTCACCTAAGCTGCCACCACGAAGAGTATTAAAATAGCACTCTTACATTCGCCAGACACTTAAATCTCACTTAAACTCACAATTATTACACAAATGTAGCATGGGCCTCTCCTGGCACGTGAATTCATTAGAGGACAGAGATAATGCTGATAAAATTTAGGATTTATTGAGAAAATATCTCCAGGGTTAAGTTACAAGGAAAAACAGGTGAATAAACAAGACATACAGATATAAATGCACAGATTGATTACAGATAAAAGTAAATGATGAAAGTCAGAATCCTAAGTTGTCTTACGCTGAGATATTTAGGGAACCTGTGTGGAGGGAGACCACGATAGACACAGATGGGGTAGCACTCTTAGCACGCAGCTAATCTAACTGCAGGTTCATCTGATCTACGATGCCAATTCACGACGCCGGGGATGCGCATCGGCATCGTAATAGTCTAGAAAATGCAATTTTATACATGATTAGTTGTTACGATTGATCGAAATTGGCCATTATTGTCCTATGATGGACAACCAATGTGGTAATCCAGCAACAACCACAGGGGGTTTAATGACCAAACACTATGGCTTTAGTTTTATTTTGCTGTAGCTCTTTAATTGAATTATTAAAGTAAAAAAAATGTTTTTTAATTTACCCTGCCATCTGAAGCATTGTGCTTCCTGTACTGCACAGTGGAACGCATCAGATGACCGCTTAGGCCATGCCCCCACCTATAGTAAATAGTGCTTCAGCCACATTTCTTCAGTCTGGTAAATTGGATCAAATGAACTAATTTATTACTAAATAAAGTATTTTGTATGTGTGTGTTAATTTAGTCTTTTGGAGATGGGGGAAATGATGCTATGTTTAGATCACAAATTTCGATCTGGCTGTGCATGTTAATACTGTAGCAGTGATACTTGTATTATGCTATAAGCAAATATTTTTTTTTTAAATTAAGGGGGAAATTCAATTAGCTGCGATAAAACGTTAACTTTTTGTGTGTTAACATATAAAACCTATCGCCCGTTAATTTAACTTTTCGCCTCTTTGTGCACTCCCTTTTTTGGTTCAATTTAATTCTAAAGTTTGTTTTCCGGCATTCTTGCAAGTTTTACATGCCATAAGTATAGGTGAAAATCTGTCTGTACCCCCACAAAAGGGAACCTTTTATAGGATAAAAATATAGAAGTCTACTAGTGGCCACAATAAAAGTATTTGGGGTTCTTAAATTGTGTCAAATGTCTGTTATAAGCATTTATCTAAATCAGTGAAAAAATCATAGAAAGCAAGTGTTTTTTTTTTGCAAAATTAATGTGCTGCTTAAATTGGAGTGCATAATAATGCCTATAAGTATATATTTGTGTCATTTTAAGCCACTTTTAAAAAAACGTCAAAATACACCTCTTAACACCAACCTGCAATCTTAAAAACACCTGTTCCACTCATACAGCACCCCCATATACCTGTCCTACATCAATTATCCCATTTTCCTGCACTTTGCACAGTTTCACCACAAAAATGACATGTCATTATTGGCCAAATTAAGCTAATTAATAAAATTGTTTTTGCCTTATTAGTCAGTAAGGGTTCTGAACCCTGACATTTTTTACCTTTTAAAATAGGGATTTTCTCCAACTTTTCACCTGCTCAGGAGGTGGTGAAAAGAAATGTACGTTAAATCTCATGAAGAATTTTTGCACGTTAACTTGCAGGCTAATTGAATAGGGTGACATTTTTTTTTCACCTGAAATTCACTTTTATGCACTGACACTTTTACGCTAAGTAGCGATAATGGGTAATCGTGGTTAATTAAATTCCCCCCTAAATAAGAAAATCAATATAAGAGACGTATTAATTTCTAAAAGAATTTCTGCAGAATGCTAATAAAGTGTTTTAACTGTGTACCTTTGCAGAAAAATTTTATGTGGCAAAACAATAAAGTGTCAGCGTTAAAGATTAGCAATTTCGATGTACTTTTTATTTTCACTTGGAGTTTTGCAGCGGAAAAGGCCGTTTCTCAGAATGGTGAAATTCCAGCTATACAATCTGAAAGTATGGTCTAAAAATAGATTTGGGATGATGACGATCAATTACTTCTACCACATGGTGATTTTGGGGAAGGACTTTGCTAAATTTTGCCCATTTCTTGATAGTGAAAGTGATCCGATTTTTCTTTATTGTACTAAAAACAACATATATGAGTCATTTTGTAATATGCAGCTAATTTCCCCAAATTATTGTTTATAATTAATGATTTATTCCAAAAATTCCAAAGGTAGCAATGAATCAACTGCTACTGCATGTAGATTGTACATTGATACCATGGCATGAAGACACGATTGCTATGTACTGTACATTAAATTTCTTAAAACAGGTCTTTGTCTCTGTTAGTGAAACAGAACAATAAAGTTTCATTTTTAAATTCTGTGCAGTAACTTTTAAATCAAACTGGAACTCTTGGTGATTAAGACATGAAAACATATCAGCTTTTTTAAACCATTCCTAATGAGCATATAAAAAAGAAATCAATGCCAATATCGATCATTTGTCTTGAACATTTTGTCTCAGTGTTATGTGCCATTCAACTTAAAAAATAAATTACTTTTATTTAGAGCAATTGACTTCATTTGCCAGGCTATGCAACCATGACTTCTTGAAAACATTAGAGGGCAAAATATCAGAGAAATAAAGAAAGAACATAATGTTGTTTATGAAGAAATGTCTTCAAGCTTTCTCTTCTGTGTAACAAAAATATTGTTTACAGTAAATTAATGTTACTAGACATGTACTTTGGCTTACTTGTTTGTGGCCTCATTGATTAAGGTTGGTACACACTGGACAATATGTACCGAGATGGTATGTCGGGCTGATCACTCATTCCATCATTCATTAACATAATAGGGCCGCATACGATATTGTCAGGTTTGATATGCAGCACATCAAACTTGATGACGTTGCATGTGACCAAGGGAGCTCGCATATTGTGCATACACACTGCACAATTTGTCATTATGATTTGGCTAAATCCCAGTGTGTACCCAGCATTGCACATCTAGATATTTGGGGGTCAGACAATGTGGTGTTAGTGAGGTATTAGTTGTGGATCCATACTGTTTGGGAAGGATAAGGTATGTGGGATGCTATATAAATTTAGGGATACTGATTTTGAAGAAAATACATCATATCCTTCACTCATCCTGATGACTCATATACATGTGTAAATCTGGATGGCTTTTCATGTTAGCAGCTGGCACCAATCCTCACCGTTGAGACATGTTATCAAGAATGCCAAAATATACCCATTCCTCATACAGTCACAATTATCAACTACTTCAGATTAAGTAAACCCATGGCAGGCCTCCTCTCAGGTTATTGCTGTACTGTCTTCACTACTAATTCTTCAAAAAAGGAAAACGCATTGTAGCCACATTGGATGGTGGGAAACTGGAACTATCTCCAACTTCACCCGACAGGGCCTGGTGTTGAAGGTAACCTCTATTTAATTTTTCTAGAGAGCAAACCAAATTATTATATAATGGGCTGAAATGCCTTTCTAGCAGTTGGGTATTAAAGCTAGAGGGAGGCCAAGGTCCCCCTCACAGCTCTCAGTGATCGCTAGGCACAAGATGGAGTAAGACCTGCCCCCTTCCCCAACACTCTCACCGTCATCACAAGATGGAGTAAAACCTGCCCCCTTCCCCCGCTCAGGTGCACTGAAGAACAGTGAAAGTCCCTTCCCCAACACTCTCACCGCCATCACAAGATGGAGTAAAACCTGCCCCCTTCCCCCGCTCAGGTGCACTGAAGAACAGTGAAAGTCCCTTCCCAAACACTCTCACTGTCATCACAAAAAAACACACCTACAGAGTACAAGCCCCCCAATCACCCACCCACCTACCTACAATGGACATCTCCTGGCCACAAATATACACAGCATGTGCTCAGAATTTCCAAAGTAGATTTACCCCTCAGTACAATTAACAGTCTCTGCTACAATTGTTGCATTCACTATATTGGCTTTATTGAGAAAGTTAGTGAATAAAACACTGAAATACAAGGTTTGGACTCTCTGGGAGTGGAGGCGGGACCGCATGATGTCATGACGTCACACAATACTCGGACAGTGCTCCTCCGGGAGCGCTGTGATCGGGTGATTTCTTCGGGCAAAAGGGCCCCTCCACGGGCTCCTAGGGTTACGACGGGCCCTAGGCGAGCGCCTAGGATGCCTAGCTGGAAATCCAGCCCTGGCTTAAGGTAGTCTCTGGCATTTTGCTAGAGTGTATCGCACATGCTCATAGCTCTGTGAAAATATCGCTAGTGCCATTTTCCTGGAGGTTTCTTCAAAGGTGACCACAGCCGCTACATAGGGTTAAGTATATTGAATGGATGCAACATGTGTGGTGTGGGTCACCCTAGACCCAGGGGCCCACGTGCACCGCACATACTACACCCATTATAGATACACTGCTGGCTATATTATTTTGTTATGTAGCTGATACTGTTGTATGGTGTCCTTATAATAGCCAGTTTGTGTTGAAAAGTATGCAGCATGCTCCTAGATGCTAGTTTTGTCTGATATTGATCCACATATTTATTTTAAACTTATAAAACTAATGTTATTTAAAGTAGTTTTGTTAAAATGACAATATCCATAATAAAAATGGGTAAGCTTTTTTGTGCTAATACTTTGTTCTTGTCTTCAATAGGCCGAGTTCAGATGTTGCCACAAGCTGTATACCTCCTCTATGGGCTTTTGGAAAATGGCCACACAGTGTATGTCCATTGCAATGCAGGGGTTGGCAGATCCACTGCTGCAGTATGTGGTTTTCTCATGTATGTGATTGGTTGGAGTCTCCGAAAAGTACAATACTTTCTTGCCTCAAGAAGGCCAGCCGTATACATTGACGAAGTAGCATTGACACACGCTGAAGAAGATTTCCATCTGAAGTTTGGTCGGCTTCATTCTACTGTGTGTAGAATTTAGAACAGAGCTGGACAATTCATAGACTTTAAGGGTGGTAAGCAATTGTTGCGCCCCTGTACGCGCCCGACAGGAGCTATTGAATTGTTTCTCCAGTCGGGCGCGATCAGCTACCGGCGCACCATTTCAGCTCGCAGCCTCAGGAGGTTGCGAGCTGAAATGGGTGAAAAGTGACATGTTTGGCCCCCAAAGATCACTTTTCGCGATCGTGCCCAGCACTTTGGTCGGGGGTAGCTGTTTTATGCGGCTACTTTGAGCACGATCAGCGCAAAAAACAGCAAAAATGTAATAGCGCCCCATGATCTCCCGTCACTTGAGACAGGAGATCAGACGCGCTATAACAATTGAATACTGCCCTAAGAACACAGTATTTGTTGCATGCAGGTCTTTCAAATAGTTTTGTTTTCAAACCCTTGTAGTTATAATTATTGGAAGTTATTAAGTACAGTATTATAAAAATATTAAACCAATCTTTTTCAGTCTATTGTCTTTTCTGCACTTTTTAACCAATGAAACATTTTTTTTTTGCACACAAATAATTTAGTAGGATGAATTCCTACGCTGACAAAAACAGTCCATCTGAAATTGATGTTCAGTAATTCACATTTTTTATCTAAAGATATTTGAAACAAGTCAGATCACAATTATTACTATTAATAGCAAACATTTAAATCTTTCTTAAATAGGTATAATAAGGGTGATAAGAGAAGGAAAGGAACACAGAATTGTTGGGTACTCACAGGCCAGGACAGTTTACGACCAGATGGATAGGTACTTTGGGGTAAATTCACTAAAGTGAGAGTTTTTAGAAGTGGAGACGTTGCCCATAGCAACCATTCAGATTCTAGCTATTATCTTCTAGAACAGGGATGGGGAACCTCAGGCCCGAGGGCCGTATATGGCCCGCGGGATTATGTTGTCTGGCCCTCTGAGCTTTTTTCTGCTAACCTCATCTGGCTAGCATGGTGCCTAGAATGGCACCCTGCAGCCAGAATATATGCAGCGGTGCCACTTGGAGCATCCTTACGACGCTTCAGATGGTCACACCGCTGCCCTTACAGCTCCCCGGAGCATCCTCTATAATCACCAGCAATTGTGAACCCGCCCCCGCGTGACGTCACATAGGGGGGAGTGGAAAACACCGGGCCCATGAACAATGTTTTATATATCACAATGGCCCTCGGTAGAAAAAAGGTTCCCCACCCCTGTTCTAGAAGGTGCTAGTTAAATGTTAAGGGAATGAAGCGAATGTGAACTGCGCATAGGAGAGGTGAGTTTGGACTTTTGTATGTGTTTGTTTTTTTACGTATTTCTTTAGTTGTGGAACTACAAGTGCCAGCGGGCCCTAATGCCCCGCATGCTGGTATTTGTGGTTCTCCAAATACCAGCATGCGGGGGAGGCTTGCTGGTATTTGTGGTTCTACAACTAAAGACAATATTTAACCCTTTATTTTACACAAAACACTAACACTATCAACCCGGCACCCACCACCCTAGGGTGCTGGGGATCGCCCCGGGCTATCAGTGTAGACCTGGGGTGCATTTTGGCCCCTGTATTTTTAGAACCAGGACGGGCTTTATAATGCCCGGGGCTGGTAATGCTTTTGGGGAGGGGGTGCACGTCATTTTTTTTTTAAAACACACACAGAAACCATTACGGATCTCACTGATCTGTGATGGCTTCTCTAAAACTCGCACCTTTTAATGCTACTCGCATTAAAAGGTGTCAGTTTACATAGTCCTAAACTTGACTAAACTCGCATATGCAGTAGCCTCGAGCTGAAACGTTCGCAGGCTATTGAATTTGCGAGTTTCGGTACAAACTCGCACTTTTTAAAAGTGCGAGAAAGTGCAAGTTTGTACTGTTACTAAAACTGACTACCTATTACATTTGGCCCTATGGCAACATTTTTGTTTATACTCTGTTTTTGTGTTTTTTCCACACTGCTGGCACTGGGGAGCACTGTGGTACCTTATTTATTAAGAATGACTTGGAACATTTACATAGTATTAGTTATCCTAGACATAGTTTGAACTCAATCTCATAAGCTGGAGTCTTCTTGAAGCCTTTAATGATATCATATCCCTGATGTCTTACTTCCCTCCTTTCCATAAGATGCCTATGAGTTGATGGGCTTCTAACAAGACTAAAGGCCCCCATACATCAGCAATTGATTGCAGCATTCGTGCAATTTGCAACTGATTGCGTATAAAAATCGTTCCCTTTTTTAATTTATTGCAGAATTGCCACAATCAATTGAAAAAGGTAAAGATTTTTATACACAATCGATTGCAAATTGCACTATTGCTGCAATCAATTGCTGAATGTATGGGGGCCTTTAACTAAAACTCACTTATTCCCACACTGAGATAATGCTCATACAGCTTAAGGCCCCCATACATCAGCAATCGATTGTGGCAATTCTGCAATTTGCAATCGATTGTGTATAAAAATCTGCAATGTATGGGCTTCACAGATCGCAGATTGCAACCAAAAAGTAATTGGAATTGTTAAATCAGATTGTCCAATATGTTGGTTTTCACAGATCGATTGGGGCTGTAAATTGCTAGTGTATGGACTTGATCAGCAGATTTGCCGACCGTTACTAGTAAAATGATGGGCCTTTCAAGATTGACAGATCTGTGTTTTCTGCAATCGATCTGCAAATCACTGAAAAAGATCTGTAATGTATGGGCGCAGATTGCAAGATGATTGCTAGATTGGGAAATCCTAAAATCGTGCAATAAATCTTCAAATTGTTTAATTGTGGTTTCCAGATTGCTGATGTATGGGGGCCTTTAGTTAGTGGAAAATGTCACAGCATTAATTAATTGAATAATCAAGATCAAACTTTTAGGTTGCCAAGAAAGTATTGCAGACAATCATAATACAGACTGGGCTGGATTGTATGTCCCAGACACAGCTTTGATGTTCCCCAAGGACACTTCCAGGTCACCTATCAAGTGCAGGACACCTCATCTAACTTCATGTCACAATTGTTAGTTATGAAAATAGTGCCTGTACTCTCATTGGAATTATTAGCTGCACTAGATGTTACCATGTTATATACACAGGATCTGCCACAAATAAGACACATAACATTAATCTGGGACATTAGGATGTGTGTATAGACGAGCAGTGTTTCCCAACCTCAGTCCTCAAGGCACACTAATAGTCCAGGTTTTAGTGATATCCATGCTTGAGCACAGATGGTTAAATCAAAATAACTGCAGTACTAATTAAGACACTTGTGCTCATCTATGGCTATCCTTAAAACCTGTACTGTTAGTGTGCCTTGAGGACCGTGGTTGGGAACCACTGGTGTAGAGCTTCCCAAATGTTTTCTAATTTGCAGAGCTATGGTGGCTCTCCTTCTGTAATGTATGTGCGTGCGTATATGTGTGTTCATGTGCATAGGGTGAGGTATGGGGAACGAGTTCAACAGTGGATATGGAAATTCAGACCCAAACTTTGTCCAATAAACTTTCCTGCTCATCTTGTCTGTCAGCCTCTGAATTTCTGTACCAGTGTAAAGGACCGAATTGAAGTATCCGTGTGCTGGCGTTATCTTCTGTATGTAACTCCCCTTCAGAAAAAATTAGCCATAGCGTTGCAGATTCTGGATGCAAAATCAATTCCAGTGAGAAATAAGATGTGTTAGAGGATCTATCTTCCCATTTAGCTGATTTGTGCATTAGACACACAAAGCTAGCACAGTCATTCCATATTTCCCATGTACAATTACAGGAGAACGATGTGTGAAAGCAGAATTTTGGACTACTTTTGTTGTGGTACATCTAATAATGAAGGAAACCATACATTTTGCTGAGCAAAGCATACATAGGATAACACCACAGTCATGTTCAAGAAAGATTGGGTGCCAACAATGCCTACCAAAATATTAACAATCTTCTACCTGTTATTACTGCAAGAGTTGGTTCAAAAACCCCTGCTGGAGTGGTACTGGACTTAGAGAGCACCAACGTTTGGATTAATGATGTCCCACAGATGGCTTATTTTACTCAAATGTTGTTTGAGCTTTGTCAATAATCAGGTAGATTATAATAGAAAGAGGTATAAAGTTAGGCATTTACTCATACATTGTCAACAGAGATGCCGCTATGAGGCGTACATAACTTCCAAAAGAGCTAGATTTAAATCAAATCTCTATGCTTGGCAAATCCAAATCGGTCCAATATTATATATATGGGAAAGGGAACTATAATGGACACAGAATACAGAGAATTGTGGCTGTCTTTTTCCACGTCTACTCAATGCCTGATATATTATTGACTTATCAAACTGACCCATATAGAACCCTGAGGAAGAACAGGGAAGATGTTCTGAAAAAATAGAAACTACAAAAGGGAAAATTCTAAGTATTTCATGAAAGGTGTCAAAGAGGAAAGCTGTGAGCGTACAAGTGGAGGGACAAAAAGGACATCTGGAAATAGTTGACTATAATTACACATCTGACGACAACTATAAGTAGTAAAATGGGTAAGAAATTTTATGGAAAGAGTTTTGCCCACCTCTTACACCAAGTAATTTGGAAAGCTTTTACTTTATAATAAAAAAGTATACCAGTGAAATGAGGGTTTCAGATGTGATGTAAAAAAAAAAAATGTAAATTTTCAAATATGGGGGACACAAGTGGGTCCAGACTCGTAGGGAAAAAGGGGGGGGGGAGGGGATACACGGAGGGTCAGGGGTAGGGTAGGTGCACTAATTTGTGCCCAGAAGATCCAATGGTCTGCTGGGAAACCACATGACAGACCAGCAGGACGGAGCCGGAGGCTGCTGCGCGGACAGGTAAGTCGGGGGGGGGGAGGTGAGCGGAGGGGGGAGGGGCGTGGGGGGTACACAAACTTAACGCATCTGTAGGCGGTGCTGCGCATGCGCTGGTGTTTCCAGATGCGATAAGGTAGTGTAGAAAAGTATCTATTTCCCGAAAAGCTGTCATCGCAAAAATGACAGCTTTTCGGAATAGATACTTATGGAGAGGTGGAATGATGAATTCCACCTATAATTAGGTAGAACTCCATGCGAGTTCTAAAGCTAATTATCTCCAGAGAATTTTTAGGTTTAATGAATAGGCCCCTTAGGGGTAGATTTATCAAACCTTGGAGAGAGATAAATTGGAAAGCTATAAGGTATTAACCAATCAGCTTATCACTGTTATTTTACAAGTTGTGCTAGAAATATGACAGAAGCTGATTGGTTGGTACTTCGGGCCTGATTCAGAGATGGACGCTAATGCAATCGCAATTGCGAATTCCTACGCACCGCAGCTGTGAAAATATGCTAATGCTTCCAGAGTTTACCCGAGCATAAGGAAGGCCACTGCTGCCTTTGTACATGTGTACAACATCACTTACCTGTGTAAATATCGGTAACATTAACGCACATCGAGCGGCCATTTTACCCTTGCGGCAGCCCTGACTTACCGCAGACTCGGCAGCTCACCTGACTCACAGGGTTCTCATGCTGCATAGGAGATAGGCTAATTTATGCACGCCCATTAATAGCGTTTAAACACTCAGACACGCCTGCGTTTTTCTGACCACCCCTTGTTATCACCACCAAACGCTGTCAATCTATCATTCACTTTGTGATGGATTCCTATGTGCGCCCGTAATCGCAATGCGATCGCAGCACATGCGCATTGCAGCTTATACGCAGGTGCATTGGCAAACAATCGCTCGATCTGCGTAAATATCAGCATTGAGTACATCTTACAATCGGGCCCTTTATCTCTCTTCACTTTATCGCTCTCCAGGATGTGATCAATCTCCCCGAGGAGTTAAATAGTACTGTAGATACAGTATGCTATGTATAGGGAAAGTAAAGCAGCATAAAGTAAAAAGGATGTAATGCGTCCATGAATACCCTGTCTTGCAGCCTGTGTACCATTTGTAATATATATATATATATATATATATATATATATATAATGTGTGCTACACCTAAATGAAGATAATAGTCAGTAGCCTTCATCGAGTTTGTTACAATCAGGTTTAAATATTGTGCGCAATAACCATACAGTTGTGGGGGAAAAAAACTGATTAAATCATTTTAATTTAGTATGCAAGCATATTGTCTTATTATACTTCATGAGTACATATCACTGCATCAACTTTGTGATCTTATAGGAACTCTATGTAGGCTCTGACCACACTACAAACTATGACTACGTAGCTCCTAGTTAATAGGTGCTAAGAATTCATCTATTACTTGAGCTCCAGCAGTATACATACCAAATGAGCGCTACAGCAGCTTTCTGACCATAAATTAACATGAAACATAGAATGTCATAAAAACCGCATGGCATTAACATTCATTTTAATATAATTACATTGAATTTAAAAGCCTGGCAAGTTTTGGAGGCCACAGCATGGGGTATATTCATAATGTCTCGTTTACAGACCCAAAAATGATTCAGCAGAAAAAGTAATTGGAATTTAGACTATATGAAGGATTGTTGGAACTGGTAGAACATACTGAGTTTACCCTTTACCATTACTGTCTAGATACGCAGCACAATCTACAGTACTATTCATTTTAATATGTTACATTATTCTAGGTTGTTTTTTTTTTATTGCCCCCACTGTTCACAATATGCTAGTCCATAATCCATATAACCAATTACAGCGGCTCCCGATGGTTGGTATCCAGACAGGGGTTGGATAAGTATACTTACCCTCCCCCTTCTCCCCCTAACCCTCCCTTCTTGTAGCTTAACCCTAACCCTCCCCACCCCGCGCCCTAACCCTCCCCGTTAGTGCCTAAACCTAAGTTTCCCCTCTTTGTGCCTAAACCTAACCCTCCCCCCTTAGTACCTAACCCCCCCCAGTGGTGCCTAACCCTAACCCACCCCCCTAGGGGTGCCTAACCACTAACCTCCCCCTCAAAACCTAACGCTAACCCTGCTATGCTACCTAAACCTAACCCTCCCCCCGTGGCTAACAGCTAAGGGCGCCTCGGACTTACCTCGTTCGGGCTGGCGTCCTTCTGGATTCCGGCATCGGGATTAATATAGGCATTGGTATTTCTTTCAACACCTATCTTAAGTCCCTTGTCGGGCTTCTCCCATCGGGATTTAGATCGGCAGCATCGCAGCTTCCGGTCTCATAACTACAACCCGTTGGGTAGTTTTTATTTTTATTGGGGGATATTTTATAAAAGAGAAGGCAATTTTAATTTACCCTGTCATAAGGATTCATACTTCATATTGCCGTCTAAATTATATTGACATATTAAGGGGTAAAATTACTAAAGTGCGGGTTTTTAGAAGTAGAGTTGTTGCCCATAGCAATCAATCAGATTCTAGCTATTATCTTCTAGAAGGTGCTAAATAAATGTTAAGTAGAATCTGATTGGTTGCTATTGGCAACATCTCAAATTCTAGAAAACCGCACTTTAGTAAATATACCCTTAAGTGTGGTTTACTTATTGCCACAATAAAACACACACACACACATATATATATATATATATATATATATATATATATGTATATATTTTTTTAATAAATGCAAGATCAGCATAACAGGCAAAATAAGAGAGTGTGTAGGAACAGCAGAGGCTTATATAATTGAGTTGTGACCTTACTCTAAGAGTTGCTCAATTTTCATCTATCTTTGTACTGGCTGCAAAAATAACGTAATACTGTAAATCTTCAGCTTAGAGCTGCTAGCAGCTCTCTTACCAATGTCAGATTACCTGACTCCCCTGAACCTCAATCATGCAAAGCTTTAGTGAACAAGCAGCTATACAGCCACGGGTTGACTAGCTCTTCTGTGGTTTAACTAGTAGCACTAAGCACAATAGTCTTTATTAATACTGCTGTGTTCAATCTCTTTTATTTGTGTCTGCAAGCCTGCAGGGGTCAATTATATTGTATAACATTGCAACTCAGAACATGTTCATCACCAAAAATGTTTTCACATTCTTAACTACAGTATATAATAAACAAATGTTTTGTATCTTTGAACCTGCGGAATCTATTCCTTAGAGAAAACAAAATTATACTCAATAATAGAAAATTAGATCATTACTTACTGTAGTCAAGTAAGACAAGTAAACATAAACATTGACATTTAGAGATAAGCAAAGTAACTACAGTAGGTCATTTTGTGGTGGGGGGGCAGGTTGTTTTACAGAGGTGATACAAGATCTTATTTTGTATCAGATAAAAATTAAAATGTGGATGGATACATAGGATATATGCAAACTGCGCATGCGTCATTTAATACAATCGCAGACTGCGCATGGGCTGTACCATTCACACAAACGCAGATGGAGACTAAAGCTGGGTACATACTATATGATCAATCGTCCAATATATTGTTCTGATGCGGGTCGGAACAATATATCATACAAAACATAGAACAGTGCGCTCCACTGATGGGATATTAGTCCTCAATGTCTGTATTTCTAACTTCAGTTTTGAGTTTCTTCTTTATATATATCGTTTTAAACACTCTCTCTGGGCATATGAAGGGAGAAACAGAAGAGCTAATAGTGTAGTATATATAAAACTGTTTTGTCCATACACTATTATATAGGGTCGAAATGATCCAATCCAAATATTAATGGGATATGTGTCAATCTATTGGTAACACCCACGTGTTAAGCAGTGGCGTAACTTCATCCTAGACGCCCGGAGGCAAGTTCTAATTTGGTGCCCCCCCGTCACAGCCGCTGACACTGTAACATAGCAATTCACATGCAGACAGGCTATAGATAGATGAAGGCGGCAGCTGATCTGACATGGAGCTATCCATTAGTGTATGGTGGCTTTTCAGGTGTCAGGAAGAAGTGCCATGTATTGGGCGGCCGTGACGGTACACTCTGGGTACATAGTTACAGCCCTAAGTGGGGTGAATATGAAATGGACAATGGAGGAGGTGCCCCTTCACAGCTGGAGCCCGGCAGTAGGCGCCTCCATTGTCTCCCATAGTTCTGCCCCTGGTGTGAAGGCATATAGTCGGATGCTCACAATATTGCTTACTTCCATCAATATTCACCATACATATAATGTTATCTTTAAGCTTCTTATTTCTTGGTGTTTGAATAAACAGCTGTCTTTATCCTTAAACACCACATGAAATTCATACTTTTATAACGTGCTTACATTCATGCTTACAAATATATTGTAGTGGATCCTCATATAACAGTTTCTTTTAGTAGTAATCCCTCTAACTTTGTTATTATATGGATAGACTTCTTGGTAAAATATTTTAACATTTAATTGTAAATCCAAAAAATAAAACTTCTTAAAATACTATATTACATATCCACACAGGTGGAAAATGTGTTGTTCAAAAATCCAAATTATACTGAATTAAACATATATAGGCATCCTATATATGTTTAAGGAAGGTAACCTACAGAGGTTACCTGGATATGGTGGGTAGGCCATTAACCTTGGCCATGATTATGCTAAAAACCTCTATTTATTTATTGCATAATGTATTTATATATAATTAGTAATTTGTAATTGAGCACCTGTGATTTGTCTTTTCTGTGCTTACTTTATATTGCTGCAAGGGTATTCACTGTATCTGGCTGAGTCTTTCACAACAGTTAATGGGAGCCACAGTACACATTAGGATATCACTGTACCTGTGAACACTGCACCTGGTCCTTCTCCCTCTGTCTCACTGGGAGCTGCCTGGCTGGGAATGGGATTGAAATCCCGACAGCGTGAGCCCGACAGCAGGAAATACCGACAGCGGCAGGTAAGTGATCTAACCCTCCCCTCTCCCCCCTAACCCTCCCTTAGGGGTACTTAACCCTATTCTCCCGGGGTGGTGCCTAATCTGAACTTCCCCCCAGGGGTGCCTAACCCTAACCTCTTCCTGGGGGGTGCCTAACCCTAACTCTCCACCCTAGGGGTGCCTAACCTCCCCCCCAAAACCTAACGCTGCTAACTGCCCTAAACCTAACCCCGCCCCCCCCATGGCTAACAGGATGGGCACCCCAGACTTACCTAATTCAAGCCAGCGTCGTCCTGGTTCCGGCATCAAGATTATGATAGGCGTATTTCGACGCCTATCATAAATCCTTTGCCGGCATTCTGCAGTTGGGATTGTGACTTCAGTTAACATAACTACATCCTGTCTGGCTGAATGAGTGATTGGTGTGGGAAACTGTACAAGTAAGAACAGCAATGTACCTACTGGTCTCTGTCTCACTGTCAGTCTCTTGCTGGTCACTGCCGCCCGATGCATTCTCTGACCCCACAGCGCAGCTTCCTCACTCCGCAGCTCAGCTCCCGGTCACAGCACTGCACACTGGGCCTGATTCAGACCCGCTCGCGAGGGCTGAGCGCTCGCAAGCGGGTCGATGTTGCCCAAGTGGCTGCTCCATCGTGCGCATGCGCGAGACCCGAATAATGATGGCCAAGCCGTCGTTATGGGTCTCGCACCAAAGGGGGCGTGCTGTCGATGGTGGGCGTGCCGGGGGCATGGCTGCCCAGACGGAGGCATTCCCATGGGAACGCCTACCATCTGGGGCCGGCCCCACTGACATCATTAGTGATGTCAGTGGGAGTGCTTTTGGCTCTGATAGAGCCAAAAGCACTCCAAGGCTTGCGGCAGTGAGACCCTACTGCAAGGGTCTCGTCGCAAGCCCGATGGTCTCGATGGTCTTGACCATCGCGACCATCATTTTGGCCGCTCGCTATAGCTGTGGGTGGCCACACACAGCTATGCGAGCGGCCAGGAGGCCGCTCCAAAAAGGAGGAGGGACGGCCCTGATTCAGAGTGAGCGCTCTGTCACAGCGTCCGGCTCTGAATCAGGGCCACAATCCCAGTTGCTGCACTCCGTCTTTTCAGTCTGGGCACACACAGCAGACACGTGCTTTCTATCTGCAGCCAGCTACAGGGTTCTTCACTCTTCCCCCCTTTTACTTTCAGTCTGAGGGCCTGATTCAGAGCCGGACGCTATTTGCGCTTGCTTGTTCAGAAAAAGGGGCCGGCTATTTAAATTGAGCGCTCGCTCTTTGCGGTCTGTTGACGTCTCTATGTCTGAGCAAGCGAACGAAATATGCGCTCGCTATTTTGTAAAGACGCCCCCTGGCCGCTCGCATCCTATGTCATCTCCGCTATTTATTTGATTAATCGAGTACATCGAAAGGCATCTGAACTGCTTGCAGTGCTTGTGGTAGGATTTTCCTACCGCAATCATGCGAACAGTTCAGGCTAAGAAACAACTAAGTGACGTGGTCGATGACGCTGCTTTGTTAATTATGCACACCCTTAAAACGCACTGCTCCATGGCCTGCCGCAATATAGGGGTCCACACTGCCCGATGCCATTTGTAAATGGCAGGCTGCAGTGCAGCTGCTTGTTGGGCAGTCATCAAGGCTGTAACTGAGCCAGCCGGCAGCTACACGCAGAGAGGACCAGAGCACAGTGCAGTCAGTTTCAGCACTGCAGTGCACTACTGGGTAATAAATCCCAGTAGTCTCTGCAGTGGGGTCAGAGGAGCATGTGCTGATTGGAGGAACCCATCACATGCTCCTCTTACCTGGAGCTTACCAGCAGCGCAGCCTCATGGGTGTGGCTCATTGTGAGGCTGTGACTGCTGCTCTGCCAGCTGCCTGAGGATGCTGCTGGTGAGTACACTGTGTGAGCACTACAGGTGGTATAATGTGCGGGCACTACAGTGTGGCATAATGTGTGGGCAATACAGGTGGCACAATGGGTTGGCACTGCACGTGGCATAATATATGGGGACTACAGTGTAGCATAATGTGTGGGAACTAGAGATGGCATAATGTGTGGGGACTACAGTGTAGCATATTGTGAGCATTAGAGGTGGCATAATGTGTGGGCATTATAGTGTGGCATAATTTGTGGGGTACTACAGTGTGACATAATGTGAGAAGCACTATAGTGTGGTATAATGTCGGGCACCCACTGCATCTCCATGTCACCCACTTCCTGTCACCACTTCCTATCACCCTCTCTCTGTCACCGACTGCCTCTCCCCTCTCCCTGTCGCACACTGCCTGTCACCCTCTCCCTGTCACCCACTGCCTGTCATCTCTCCCTATCACCCTCTCCCTCTAACCCACTGCTTTTCCCTGTCATGACTGCCTGTCACCTCTCCCTATCACTCTCTCCCTGTCACCCACTGCCTATCCCCTCCCCCTTTCACCCTTTGCCTGTCAACTATCCATGTCACCCTCTCCCCTCTCTGTCACCCACTGCTTCTCCCTGTCACCTCTCACCCTCTGCCCTGTCACCCACTGCTTCTCCCTGTCACCTCTCACACTCTTCCCTGTCACCCACTGCCTGTCACCTCTCCCTAACACCCACTGACTGTCACCTCTCTCTTTCGCCCACTGCTTCTCCCTGTCACCTCTCATCCTCTTCCCTGTCACCCACTGCCTCTTCCCTCTCCCTGTCATCCACTGCCTCTCCCTGTCACCCACTGCCTGTCACCTCTCCCTGTCACCCACTGCTTCTCCCTGTCACCCACTGCCTGTCACCTCTCCCTAACACCCACTGACTGTCACCTCTCCCTAACACCCACTGACTGTCACCTCTCTCTCTCACCCACTGCTTCTCCCTGTCACCTCTCATCCTCTTCCCTGTCACCCACTGCCTCTTCCCTCTCCCTGTCACCCACTGCTTCTCCCTGTCACCCACTGCCTGTCACCTCTCCCTAACACCCACTGACTGTCACCTCTCTCACCCACTGCTTCTCCCTGTCACCTCTCAACCTCTTCCCTGTCACCCACTGCCTTTTCCCTCTCCCTGTCATCCACTGCTTCTCCCTGTCACCCACTGCCTGTCACCTCTCCCTAACACCCACTGCCTGTCACCTCTCCCTCTCACCCACTGCTTTTCCCTGTCACTACAGCCTGTCACCTCTCCCTGTCACCCACTGCCTCTTCCCTCTCCCTGTCACCCACTGCCTGTCACCTCTCCCTAACACCCACTGCTTTTCCTTGTCACTACTGCCTGTCACCTCTCCCTGTCACCCACTGCCTATCCCCCCTCCCTTTCTCCCATTGCCTGTCAACTATCCCTCTCCCCCTCTCTGTCACCCACTGCTGCTTCTCCATTTCACCTCTCACCCTCTTCCCTGTCACCCACTGCCTCTTCCCTCTCCCTGTCACCCACTGCCTGTCACCTCTCCCTGTCACCCACTGCCTGTCACCTCTCTTTGTCACCCACTGCTTCTCCCTGTCACCCACTGCCTGTCACCTCTCCCTATCACCCTCTCCCTGTCACTCACTGCCTCTTCCCTCTTCCTGTCACCCACTGCCTGTCACCTCTACCTATCACCCACTCCCTGTAACCTCTCCCTAACACCCTCTCCCTGTCACCTACTGCCTCTTCCCTCTCCCTGTCACCCACTGCCTGTTATCTCTCTTTGTCACCCACTGCTTCTCCCTGTCACCTTCTCCTCTTGATTGTTTGAGACCACAACCAATGAAGTTTCCTTAACATTGGTTTGCAAATAATCAATGATCCCGCACCCCTGCTGGCTCCACCGCACCCCGCCACTGGACCCCTTTGCACCCTACCACTGTTGGATCCCAGCACCCTGCCATTGATGCCACTGGACCCCCACAATGCAAGACGGATAACCACGCACCACCGCCTACATTGACGGACCCCCAGGTATTGTAAATACTTTAAAAAATGCCATATCCGAAATGCTCCTGGTCCAGAGCATTTCGGATATGGAAAACTCTCGACCTGTACATATATACATATATATTGAGAGGAAAAGAAATAGTGGCACTCACGGGACCTCCAAAAGAAGACTCATATCACAGCAGTGTGGTTGATTCTATGTTTCAGTCAGTGAAGACTTTTATAAAGAACACAGAAATATAACAGTGTACATACCTTTATAGGACTATACTCGTGTAGTGATGTGCTGCATCCGCCCCTCCTGTCTGTCTCCGGGTGGATGACGTCATCAGCATGCGGCCGGCGCTTCCTTGTGCACGTGATGACGCCCGCCATGTGACGCTATCCCGATGACACTCACTTCCCGGTGTCAGCCGTAGGGTAGTGGGCAGCATTGTATAATGAGTAACCTAGGTAACAAAATTTTACATTAGTACGTGCATGTGCATATCATGAGTTCAGTGTATACTAGGGGTGCGCACCGGCCACTTTTCGTGTTTTGTGTTTTGGTTTTGGATCTGGATCTTTCTTCGTGTTTTGGATCTGGATTGGTTTTACCAAAACCACCCTTCCGTGTTTTGGGTTCTGGGTTTTGTGTTTTGGATCTGTATTTAAAAAAAAAAAAAGAATAAAAACAGCTAAAATCACAGAATGTGTTGGTTTTTCTGCTCCTATGCTATTATTAAACTCAATAACCTTAATTCCAGTCTATTCTGAACACCTCACACCTCACAATAGTGTTTTTATGTCCAAAAGGCTATGCTAAGCGACACGAGTGGGCGGCACAAACACGTGGCCCATCTAGGAGTGGCACTGCAGTGGCAGACAGGATGGCAGTTTGAAAAACTAGGCCCCAAACAGTACATAATGCAAAGAAAAAAAAGAGGTGCAAGAAGGAATTGTCCTTGGGCCCTCCCACCCACCCTTATGTTGTATAAACAGGACATGCACACTTTAACAAACCAATCATTTCAGCGCCAGGGTCTGCCACACGACTGTGGCTGAAATGATTGGTTCGTTTGGGCCCCCACAAAACAAGCTGGCAATTAATCTGTCCCTGCACAAACTGGCTCTACGGAGGCAAGATGTCGTCCTCATCCTCCTCATCCACTGATTCCTCACCCTCTTCAGTGTTGTGTACATCCTCATCCTCACAGACTATTAACTCGTCCCCGCTGGAATCCACCACCACAGGTCCCTCTGTACGTTCTGGAGGCTGGTCTCCCTGGAAGAGTTGGTAATTCATTTTTAGGAACATCATCTCCACATTTTGCGGAAGCAGCCTCCTACGCCTTTCGCTGACAAGGTTCCCGGCTGCAATAAACACTCTTTCGGAGTACACACTGGAGAGGGGGCAACTCAGGTAAAATAGAACCAGTTTGTACAGGGGCCTCCAAATTGCCTCTTTTTCCTGCCAGTACAGGTACGGACTGTCTGATATGCCTACTTGGATGCTGTCACCGATGTAATCCTCCACCATTCTGTCAATGGTGACAGTATCATATGCAGTGACAGTAGACATGTCAGAAATTGTTGCCAGGTCCTTCAGTCCAGACCAGATGTCCAAACTTGGTCCTGCCTGCCCTGCATCACTGCCAGCGGGTTGCTTAGGATACCTAAGTTTTTTCCTGGCAGCCCCAGTTGCGGGAGAAAATAAAGAAGGAGCTGTTGACGTGTCACGTTCCGCTTCAGCTGACAGTGTTTTCACCAGCAGGTCTTTGCACCTCTGCAGGCTTGTGTCGGCCAGAAAGAGAGACACCACATAGGCTTTAAACCTAGGATCGAGCACGGTGGCCAAAATGTAGTGGTCTGATTTCAACAGATTGACCACCCTGGAATCCTGGCAAAGCAAATGAAGGGCTTCATCCACAAGTCCCACATGCCGAGCGGAATCGCTCCAGCTTAGCTCCTCCTTCACTTTCTCCAGCTGCTTCTGCAAAAGCCTGATGAGGGGAATGACCTGACTCAAGCTGGCAGTGTCTGAACTGACTTCACATGTGGCAAGTTCGAAGGGTTGGAGAACCTTGCACAATACGGAAATCATTCTCCACTGTGCTTGAGTCAGGTGCATACCCCCTCCTTTGCCTATGTCATAGGTGGATGTATAGGCTTGAATGGCCTTTTGCTGCTCCTCCATCCTCTGAAGCATATAGAGGGTTGAGTTCCACCGCGTCACAACCTCTTGCTTCAGGTGATGGTGGGGCAGGTTCAAGAGTGTTTGCTGGTGCTCCAGTCTTTGGCACGCAGTCGCTGAATGGCGAAAGTGGCCAGAAATTTTTTGGGCCACCCAAAGCGTCTCCTGCACGCCCCTGTCGCTTTTCAGAAAATTCTGCACCACCAAGTTTAGTGTGTGAGCAAAACATGGGACATGCTGGAATTTGCTCAGATGTAATGCCCGCACAATATTGGTGGCATTGTCAGATATCACAAATCCCCAGGAGAGTCTAAGTGGGGTAAGCCACTAAGCGATGATTTCCCTCAGTTTCTCTAAGAGGTTGTCGGCGGTGTGCCTCTTACTGAAACCGGTGATACACAGCGTAGCCTGCCTTGGAACGAGCTGGCATTTCTGAGATGCTGCTACTGGTGACGCTGCTGTTGTTGCTGCGTAAGGTAATACATCTACCCAGTGGGCTGTCACAGTCATATAGTCCTTAGTCTGCCCTGTTCCACTTGTCCACATGTCCGTGGTTAAGTGGACATTGGGTACAACGGCATTTTTCAGGACACTGAGGACACTTTTTCTGACGTTTCTGTACAGTCTCGGTATCGCCTGCCTAGTGAAGTGGAATCTAGACGGGATTTGGAACCGGGGACACACTACCTCCATCAATTGTCTAAATCCCACTGCACTAATGGCGGATACCGGACGCACGTCTAACACCAACATAGCAGTCAAGGCCTCAGTTATACTTTTTGCTTCAGGATGACTGCTGTCGTACTTCATCCTCCTCGCTAAGGACTGTTGGAGGGTCAAATGTTTAGTAAAAGTAGTGGTGTTCCTACTTCCTCTCTGGGATGATGAATGACTCCCAGCAGCAGCAACAGCAGCAGCGGCAGCAGTAGGCGTAGCAATGCAGGATCCTCCGGAGAAATCCCGGATAGGAGAGTCAGTCATGCCAGAGACATGGCCTGCAGGAGTACTTCCGATCCTGACTAAGGAGGAAATTGACGAGGAGGGAGTTGACGGTGTGGTTTGCAGGTGCTTGGATACAACAGGACAATGGGATTTAGGTGTCCCTGGACTGCTTACGGTCTTAGCCAAAGTTTCTGAACTTGACAGTAACTTTTTATGAACGCGCTGCAGGTGCCGTATAAGGGAGGATGTTCCTAGGTGGTTAACATCCCTACCCCTACTTATTCCACCTTTACATATGGTACATATGGCAAGACAGTTGTTGTCCAGATTTGGATAGAAATATTGCCAGACCAAAGAGGTGGAATGTTTGGTCTTCTGCCCAGGCATGACCGTGATGGGCTTTTTCATCCCACGGACAACTGTCTCCCCCAGAGCCTGATTTAAACAAACCACATCACCATCAGAATCCTCCTCGCCAACTTCCTCCTCAGCGCCAGCTACACCAGTATCCTCATCCTGTTGTACTTCAACAGTGACATCTTCAATTTGCATATCAGCAAGTGGACTGTGGGTGCTCCTTTCAGCACTTGCAGGGGGCGTGCAAATGGTGGAAAGAGCCACCTCTTCCCGTCCAGTGCTGGGAAGGTCAGGCATCGCAACCGCCACCACACTTGGACTCTCCTTGGGGATTTGTGATATCTTCTTAGAACGCACAGTTCTTCACTGTGCTTTTGCCAGCTTAACTCATTTGATTTTTTTAGCGGGAGGAGGGCTTCCATCATCATGTGAAGCTGAACCACTAGTCATGAACATAGGGAAAGACCTTAGCCGTTCCTTGCCACTCCGTGTCATAAATGGCATATTGGCAAGTTTACGTTTCTCTTCAGATGATTAAAATTTTTTTTTTAAGGTCATTTTCCTGAACTTTGTCATTTGGGATTGTATGTGCCCTCTACGATGACATTGGGCATTGGCCTTGGCAGACGACGTTGATGGCATGTTATCGTCTATGTCATGACTAGTGGCAGCAGCTTCAGCACTAGGAGGAAGTGGTTCGTGATCTTTCCCTATTTTATTTTTATCGGAGAAAGTTTGGTCCTCCATTTATGTTATATTGATTTGATATATACGTGCGGCTAAGGCGCACACAAACACAGAAAATATTTTTTTATTTTTGCTGGAGAATAGTGCACTTTAAGAAATGAGCCAGCCGGCTCTTTACTTATGGGACACAGGCGCACGCTTGGCGCTGCTCCTTTGTTGATGCACGTGCAGCCACAGTGCACACAATTCACAAACACAGAAAATATTTTTTTATTTTGTTTGGAGTGTACTTTGGGGGTTACAGCACCCTTTAACGGACAAGCCAGCTGGACCTTTACTAATGGGACACAGGCGCACGCTTGGCGCTGCTCCTTTGTTGATGCACGTGCAGCCACAGTGCACACAATTCACAAACACAGAAAATATTTTTTATTTTGTTTGGAGTGCACTTTGGGGGTTACAGCACCCTTTAACGGTCAAGCCAGATGGCCCTTTACTTATGACACAGGCGCACGCTTGGCACTACTTTGTTGATGCACGTGCGGCTACTGTGCACACAATTCACAAACACAGAAAAAAATATATATATTTTTTGCACTTGGGGGGAGCACCCCTGATGGACAGAGCACCCCCTGGACAACACTACAGCACCCCTTTCGGACTGGGGCACTGCACAGGACTTTGGAGTGGACTCAGCCCCTATGGAAAACTGACTGCACAACACAGTCCAGCCAGTGGACACAGCCCCTATGGACAACAGCAGCACAGCGCAGCACAGCACAGCACAACACTACACTGCACTACACTACACTACACAGCCCAGCCAGCCCTAACTCCCACCCTCCGTCTTCACTGTCCACAGCCGAGTGAGAAAATGGCGCAGACACGGATACCTTATATAGAATCCAAAACCCGCGAGACCCGGAAGGCGGGATGATGACGTTTTGCCTCGATTTCAAATCCGAGTCAGGCGGGAAAAGTCGAGCCTGACTCGGATCGGGGGGGTTCGGATTTCAGAAATCCGAACCCGCTCACCCCTAGTGTATACATAAGGTATGTCACATAGTGTATTACATAAGAAGTAATAATACTGATGTTGATGCATAATAAAAAGAGACATGTTAAGTGTTAGACAAATGACATTAAAAGAAAAGACATGTGACATTAAAATACAGCAATCAAGATGGTAAGACTGTGTTGACATAATCCTGGTGTCTTCAGTGCATAAACAAGCATCAGATGGGACATGTATAAATCTATATAGATATGAATTCTATAAATAAGTAACGCAACCAAACCAACTATATATGACCAAAGTCCACCTAGGAACGGGTCAGTTAAGGAAGAGAAAGAACGGATAGTATGAGGTGGATATCAGATCCACTATAATGAGCAAAGGATCAATTCCGCATCACTACACGAGTATAGTCCTATAAAGGTATGTACACTGTTATATTTCTGTGTTCTTGATAAAAGTCTTCACTGACTGAAACGTCGAATCAACCACACTGCTGTGTTATGAGTCTTCTTTTGGAGGTCCCGTGAGTGCCGCTGTTTCTTTTCCTCTGTACATCAGGTTCCAATACCTCGGAGGGCACCAGGGCGAGTATCCATGTTTATATTGTGGAGTGCCGGCTTAAATTGACTGTTTGTGTTCCAATTGCTGTTCCACTATTTGTGTGGACCTTTGGCTTGCAAGGCACCTCATTTCACTTAACCCTTTCTTTTTCTGGACTTTTTTTAGTGAATGTGATCATCTTTTTTGGATATCCCTTTGAAGTTTTTGATCAAAGTTTTGCATGTCCTTGGAGACTTCCAGGTTACAGACCGGGTGATTGTGCTGTTTACGCTAGCGGTGGCTCTGACCGCGTGTTCTGGTACGCGCATTGTAATTTTTAAAGATTGCAATAAAATATTGGCCCTCATTCAGAGCCGTACGCTCTGAGCAGAGCGCACGCTCTGAATGAGGGCCGTCCTCCATAACTATGGAGCGTCCTCCTGGACGCTCGTATAGCTGTGGGTCACCACCCACAGCCTATACGAGAGTGCAGTTTGATGGCCGCGATGGTCGTGACCATCGCGACCATCGAAACTGCGAGCCGGAGCCTGCGGTTGAGGTTTTCAACCGCAAGGCCCAGAGTGATTTTGGCTCTATCAGAGCCAAAATCACTCCCACTGACATCACTAGTGATGTCAGTGGGCCGGCTTCTGACGGTAGGCGTTCCCTTAGGAACGCCCCCGTCAGGGAGGCACGCCCCCGGCACGCCCACCAAAGGGGGCGTGCTGTCAATCAACATCGATAGCACGCCCCCTTTGATCAGACACAACGAGCGAAGTACTTTCCTTCGCTCGTCGCGTCTGGCGCATGCGCACGACGGAGCTCCCTCCGTCGTGCGCATGCTCAGTGCAGAACATCGACCCACTTGCCAGCGGACAGCCGCTTGCGAGTGGGTCTGAATCAGGCCCATTGTTATACTTTTAAACACGATGTGGCACCCTCTTTCTATGTTTTCTTTTTAGTGGTGTTCCCGGATGGATTTGGGGGCTCTTATATTGGGGAAGACGCCGATCCATTTCAGATATGGGATCTCTGCTTCACAATCCCACTTTCATATGTGAGGAATTGGTTATAAGACACTGTTTTTGCAATCACTTTTGGGACTCATTCCTTGGACATTGGTATTGTTCTAAACCCTGAATTAAGCGCACTAATTATTTGTTTTTATATATATATATATATATATATATATATATATATATATATATATATATATAATATATGTATTCCATAGACAAAAAACCTTTATGGTTTCATTTGTCCCATTAAGGCTGCTTAGACATGATCTGAAAATTCCACTCAAACTTCAAAAAGCAATGAAGTTACGATCATTCAGGCTGACGCCTTAATGGACGTGTTCCTTGCGCAATACAGATGTGGTATGCCATCACACTCTGTGGTTAATGGCAGATTCAGCACTCTCACAGAATGAGATTGCTGTCACTCACAAAATGGTGGAGCTGCTAATTCACAGAATTGTGTGCTCATTGCAATACACACATGCAGTCTATGCAACTGAGGTTTGAGCAGTTATCTGGCTCCCACATCCCACTCAGTGCCCACAATCTTCCCATTTGATCACCAAAACAATCTTACTGGCTTCCAACATCCTTCTCACTGCATACATTTATCTCATTTACAATACACATTCAGCTCCCTTATTTTTTAAAAATATACTCTGTCTATGCATGTACACTTTCTTCCCCTATATGCCTCCATGCTGCTATATATTCCCCAAAGTCTACTGCTGTGTGGTCTCCCAACTGTGATAGTTTGTGGTCTATCATCCGCACCAATGTTTTTCCCCAGCCTCACCGCCGTGCATCCGTGCCTTCTCCACAGCCATGTTGCTGTCTCTCTCTCATCTGTGGCCCTCTTTCTTCCTCCATCTGCACTACTCTGGTCCCCCAACCGTGCAACTCTGTCTCCCCCCAGCACCCGCACCACTCTGTCTTCCTCCCCATCTGCACCAATCTGTCTTCCCCAATCCCTATTGCTGTGTAGTCTCTGAACTATGGTAGTCTGTGTTCTCTCATCCGTACCAATCTGTCTTTCTCCATCTGCACCACCTTGCATTCGTGCCACTCTGTTTCCTTCTACACCACTGCCTTCCCCTAAGCCACTCCGCTGTCTTCCTTTCCTCTGTGGCACTCTTTCTTCCTTCATCTGCACCATTCTGTCCCCCCCAACTGTGCAACTCTGTCTCCTCCCCCCACCAGCACTACTCTGTCTTACCTACCCATCCACACTAATCTGTCTTCCCGAATCCCTACTGTTGTGTGTTCTCCTATTTGTGCTAGCCTGCATTCCCTTATCCGCACCAATCTGTCTTAACCCATCTGCACTGCTCTGTCTTCCCATGTCCATGCCACTCTCTTCCCCGATCCACGTCGCTAACCCCCCAAACCGTGCCACTCTGTTTCCCCCCATCCGCACTACTGTTTTCCACCCATCTGCATTACTTTGGCAACCCCCCCTCTGTACTGCTAAACCTTCCCTCCACTACACGCCTTTGTGTCTCACGTATCCACGCTGCTGTGTCTCCTCCCCCCATCCACACCACTTTTATCCCATCTGCACAGCTCTATTCCCTGCTTTCACCTCAGTTGCATAGTCTGCATTCCAATGAGCACAGAATTTTGTAAATTAGCAGCTCCACCATTTTGTGAGTGACAGCAATCTCATTCTGTGAGAGTGCTGAAACTGCCGTTAACCACAGGGTGTGATGGCATACCATATCTGTATTGCGCAAGGAACACGTCCATTAAGGCGTCAGCCTTAATGATCATAATTTCATTGCTTTTTGAAGTTTGAGTGGCAGAAAATCAATAGGTTTTGTGAATTTTCAGATCATGTCTAAGCTGCCTTAATGGGACATATGAAACCGTAAGGTTTTTTGTCTATGAAATTTTATAGCTTTTAAAATTTATTAGCTATCAGGCTAGTCAGCCCAGGCCAGGGATCCCTGGGGAGTTGGGCCCCCCCCAATAAAGGGGTCCCCCTCCTCAGGGCACCCCAGGCCCAGGCGGTGGGTGCTGGGTTGATTATATAGTGTAGCGCATAAGAAAATATAAATATTGTATTTTGCAGTAGTACTACAGGTCCCAGCAAGCCTCCCCAGCATGCTGATACTTGGAGAACCACAAGTGCCAGCAGGCGGGGCATTAAGGGCCTGCTGGCACCTATAGTACCCCTGCAAAAGAAATATTAAAATAAAACAAACACCGTTTTTAAAAGTATTTTATTTAGCAGCACCTTCACCTGGAGGGCGACAGCCTTTAAGCTCTTTTACATGGCCGTCGCCTATCCAGGGCTTCTACGGCATCTTCACCTGGAGCCAGTAAGCTTGTTTATGCGGCCGCCGCACATCCAGGGCTTCTCAGCGTCTTCTTGCTTCAGCTGGTCTCTCCAGCTCCCCGGTCGATAGACTGAATGAACGGAGCGCTCGCTGGCTCTGTTTAAGCCAGCCGAGGGGGCAGGGTGATGACGTCGCGAGCCGTGATTGACTCGCGGCGGCCATCTTTGAATTTAAAAAATGGCGTTGAGGCACCATTTTTGAAAAGGGCACGCTCGGTTCTCACCATTGAATTCAATGGTGAGAACCGCTCATTGGCTGAGAGGCGGAAGGCTCGCCTCTCTCAGCCAATGAGCGCTCCGCACCGGGATTTCTGTACTGAAATCCTGGGCAGAGCTTTCATTCGGGCAGCTCCGGGTATCTCATTTTTTTTTTGTTGCCAGGACCCTGGATTGTGTGCAGTGGACCTGATCCACACATAAGAGGAGGTGAGTATGGAATTTTTTTTTTACAGGCAATCCATTGGATTATCTACTGGATAAGAGGACAGATTGGCTTCAGGGATATATAGGTGAGTATGTGAGATAGTTTGTGCATGTGTGTGTGCATGTATGTTTTAATAAAATTATACTTTTCTACGGTGTGTGTCTTTTTCAATATTGCTTTTGCTGTGGAACTAAAAGTAATAGCAAGCGCGTAATGCCCCGCATGCTGATACTTTTGGTTCTCCAAGTACCAGCATGCGGGGGAGGCTTGCTGGGAACTGTAGTTCCACAGCAAAAGCCAATATTTATATTTTCAAATGCACCACACTTTACATAATCAACCCAGCACCCACCGCCCAGACGTGCTGGGGATAGCCCCGGGCTATCAGCCTGGGCCTTGGGTGCCCTGAAGAGGGGCACCCCTTTATTGGGGAGGGTCCCCAATTCCCCAGGGATCCCCAGCCTGGGCTGACTAGTGGTCAGGGGTGATGCTGTGGCTGCGGGGCCCAGTGAAAGGGCTCCCCTGGCTGTGGCATCACCCCCCACTAGACGGAGTCTGGTGCTGGTTCTGGGAAATACAGGGGGAGCCCTATGCATATTTTTCCCCTGTATTTCCAGAACTAGGACCGGCTCAGAGCCCTGTGCTGGTTGTGCTAAATGCGGGGGACCCCTACGTCATTTGTCCCCTGTATTGTGGCAACCAGGACAGGTTCTCAAAAGCCTGATGCTGGTAGTGCTTAATACAGGGGACCCCTACATTGTTTGTCCCCTGTATTTAGCACAACCAGTACTGAGGCTCCAAAGCCCGGGGCTGGTTGTTTTTTTTTTAAACACAGGCAGCCCGTCCTGGTTGTGTTTAAATGCAGGAAACAAATGACATAGGGCTCCCCCATATTTAAGCACAACTAGCACTGGGCTAGTCATAACCAGCCCTGGTTGCCAAAATACGGGGGACAAATGACATAGGGGTCCCCCTAAGTTGTGCAACCAGCACTGTGCTCTGATCCGGTCCTGGTTCTGGAAATATAGAGGGGAAAAATGAGTAGAGTCCCCCTGTATTCTCCTGGGCCAGCACTGGACTATTTCTAATGGGGGGCTAATGCCACAGCCAGGGGAGCCCTTTCACCGGGCCCGCCAGCCGCAGCATCAACCCTGACCACTAGTCCGTCCAGGCCAGGGATCCCTGGGGAGTTGGGGACCCCCCAATAAAGGGGTCTCCCTCCTCAGTGCACCCCATGATTAGGCTTATAGCCTGGGGCTTTCCCCAGCACTCCTGGGCGGTGGGTGCTGGGTTGATTGTGTTGTTTGGTGCATTTTAAAGAATATTTTCTTTTGCAGGTGAACTATAGGTCCCAGCATGCCTCCCTGCATGCTGGCACTTGGAAAACCACAAGTACCAGCATGCTGGGCATTAGGGCCCACTGCCACCTGTAGTCCACCTGTAAAAAAAATATTAAAATAACACAACACACTTTAACATTGTAATATTTTATTTTACAGGTCTTCACCTGGGAGACGGCGGCCTTTAAGCTCTTTTGCATGGCCGCCGCCACCCCAGGGCTTAGGCATCTTTGCCTGGCGGGCGCCAACCCGCCAGCGCTTCGGCGTCTTCACCTAGTGGGCACCAACCCACCAGGGCTTCCACGTCTTCACCTAGTGGGCAACAGCCTGTGTCAGCTCTTTTTCATGGCTGCCGCCCACTAGGACTTATGGCATCTTCGGCTGATGAGCACCAACCCGCTAGGACTTCCGGCGTCTTCCCCTGGCGGGCGCAAACTCACCAGGGCTTCGGTGTCTTCGCATAGTGGGCAGCAAACATACAAAAAAGATTTACAGAGGCACAACTCCAACATTACTCATTATATATAATACATTTTGCAATAGCATTTTGCAAATAATAAAAGAGGTTTTGGCATAATCATGGCCATGGTTATGGGCCTACCCACCGCGCCCAGGTAACCTCTGAGGGTAGGTCCCTAACATACTGGGGTTGAAATCCAGAGCGCAGGACACCCCCAAACCAGCCCAGCTGAGCCACCCCAGGGCATCGCTCTAATAAGGAAAGGTGGAGTGTAGAAAGGTGTAAGATAGATAAGAGCAGCTACTGCTGCATGTAGGGAGGTGAGAAATAAAGATGTGAAAATAATACATATATATTAAACAAACAATGGAAGTGCTAAAAGTGAAAGAAAAGAAAAATGTGTATATAATGCGATGCCCTGAAGCAGCCCAACCAAAGCAATCCAGGGGACCCACACACCACAAATCAACCCATAGCTGCACTACAGTATAAACATTTTTAGGAATAACCTAGATTGTACAATCTAGGTAAGTCCTAAAAATGTTTATACTGTAGTGCAGCTATGGGTTGATTTTTGGGGCGTGGGTCCCCTGGATTGCTTTGGTTGGGCTGCTTCAGGGCATCGCATTATATACACATTTTTCTTTTCTTTCACTTTTAGCACTTCCATTGTTTGTTTAATATATATGTATTATTTTCACATCTTTATTTCTCACCTCCCTACATGCAGCAGCAGCTGCTCTTATCTATCCTACACCTTTTTACACTCCACCTTTCCTTATTGGAGCGATGCCCTGGGGTGGCTCAGCTGGGCTGGTTTGGGGGTGTCCTGCGCTCTGGATTTCAACCCCAGTATGTTAGGGACCTACCCTCAGAGGTTACCTGGGCGCGGTGGGTAGGCCCATAACCATGGCCATGATTATGCCAAAACCTCTTTTATTATTTGCAAAATGCTATTGAAAAATGTATTATATATAATGAGTAATGTTGGAGTTGTGCATCTGTAAATCTTTTTTGTATGTTTGCAACAGTAGTCTCCACAGGTAGCACCTCCCATTAAATATATTTTCAGGGTGTGCAGTCTAGGGCCCCCCTTTTCCACATAGTGGGCAGCAGCCTGTGATAGCTCTTTTTCATGGCTGCCGCCCACTAGGACATCCGGTGTCTTCGCCCGGCTGGCGCCAACCTGCCAGGGCTTCGGCATTTTCACCTGGCGGGCGCCAACCCGCCAGGGTTTTGGCCTCTTCACCTAGTGGGCAGCAGCCTGTGTCAGCTCTTTTGTATGGCCGCCACCCACTAGGACTTCCGGTGTCTTCGCCCGAAGGGCACCAACCCGCCAGGGCTTTGGCGTTTTCGCCTGGCGGGCGCCAAGCCGCCAGGGCTTCGACCTCTTCACCTAGTGGGCGGCAGCCTGTGTCAGCTCTTTTACATGGCTGCTGCCCACTAGGACTTCTGGTGTCTTCGCCCGGCAGGTGCCAACCCGCCAGGGCTTCAGCCATTTCACCTTGCGGGCGCCAACCCGCCAGGGCTTCGGCCTCTTCACCTAGTGGGTGGCAGCCTGTGTCAGCTCTTTTGCATGGCCACCACCCACTAGGACTTCCGGTGTCTTCGCCTGGCGGGTGCCAACCCGCCACGGCTTCGGCGTTTTCACCTTGAGGGCGCCAACCCGCCAGGGCTTCGGCCTCTTCACCTATTGGGCAGCAGCCTGTCAGCTCTTTTGCATGGCCGCCGCCCGCTAGGATTTCCGGTGTCTTCACCTGGCGTGTGCCAACCCGCCAGGGCTTTGGCGTCTTCGCCTGGCGGGCGCCAACCTGCCAGGGCTTCTGGCATCTTCACCTGGGGGGTGGCTGCCACCTCCCCAGGGCTTCTGTGGTCCTCTGTAGGTGCTGTCACCTCCAATGATGTCATGAGCCGTGATTGGCTCGCGGCGGCCATCTTTGAAAATCAAAGATTGCCACCGCGAGCCAATCACGGCTCACAACATCATCGTCGGTGGCAGCTGCGGGTCCAGCGCCTGTTCGAGTGTCGGCGGAGGGCCTCGATCGGAGAGGATCTAGTCCCCGCCAGCCATTCTGCTGAGTATGGCAGCAGCACCCATTTTAAAATTCAAAGATGGCCGCCGCAAGCCGTGATTGGCTAGCGGTGGCCATGTTTGAATTTCAAAAAGAGCACTGAGGCGCCATTTTTTAAATGGGCGCCGCTGCCATATTCGGCATAATGGCTGGTGGGGTCTGAATCCTCTCGGGTCCAGGCCCGCCGCCAATGCCCTCGCCACCGCCGCCAACACCTGTGCCCCCCGCACCGCCTCCGACAACCGCGACTATCAGTCTGCCGCTGCCGCTGATGTCCCCACCACCGCATCCGTGTCCCGCCGCTGCTTTGCCTGCTACCGCCAGCAAACGACGGCCATCTTGCTGCACCCAAGTGAAGCCATTATGACTACACCTGCTGGAAGCTCCTACTGCGGCTGCGCAACAAGTTGAAAAGTCCTATCTTTATAATGGCGCATTCTTGAGGTAATAGTTTAAAAACTGTAACTTTCTAATTTACCTGAACCCTAAAAGCACGTACCCTGGCACAATATTTACCTAATAAAACAAACCCCAAGTCTAAATTGCACCCCTACCCTGAGTTTTGCCTTCCCAAAAATCCCCCATAGACTATAGCAGAAAAGGGTTCCTAATTGAGAATGTCAGAAAAATGTGACAGTTGGAGCTTTAGATTACTCCCAAATCCTAATTTTTTTATGTTTTTGCCCTGAAATTTGGCATGCAGCACCCAGTAAGAGTTCTACCTGGCAATGCCAAATTTCAGATCCGTACCTCCTATAGCTTTTGAGGTGTAGCCCCCCCCTTCAGAATTCTCTTTGGAGAAATCCGTTTTTTTAGATGCAGCCTTAATATAAGGGCACGACTGTGTCCTTATTATATATATATATATATATATATATATATGTATATATATATATATATATATATATGTATATACATACATACTTCTGTGGGGTCATCAGCCGCATCGCCTGATCTTTTGTAAATGCTGGAAGATCAAGCGATGCGGTTGATGATCTCATGCTGCGCTATGCAGCGGGGGCCAGCATATCGGGCAGTTGGCCGCCCAGTGTGTATGGACCACCCGATATGTCGCCCCATCTTCGCTGTGGTCATGGGTTTCATCGCTGGGTACACAGGGGGCGATTCAGACCCGCTCGCTAACAAGCAATCGCTCGGTGCGTGAAGTAGCATGTGTATGCAAATATACAATCGCAGAGGCACTCGCTGTAGAAACATGCAGACGCCCATCCGCTACTGAAGTCCACCCACTTCCCTCTGTGAGCAAACGTTAAGAGGCCACTACATAAGGGGAACATTGGTACAATCTGCACCATTCACACTGCTAAGGTAGACCTGAGGCTACTGCAAGCACTGTGAGTTCTGATGACTTTAATCCAGCCTTGTGATGTGAATGCTGATGATACATGTTAATTATGGACGCCCACGAAACGGCGTTCAGACGCTCTGACACGCCTATGTTCACACAACCACTCCCCCATCAACACCCCTTTACAGCATCTAATGTCACTCAAGCTGGCGGGCCTTTGGTGTACTATGAGCAATAGCTTCCTGATTGCTGTCATAGGTTTGCGCACATGCACTGAGTACTTTACGCATGTGCAGTACTAAAACATCGGCGGCTAGCGAGCGAGCGCCCGCTTGCGACCGGGTCTGACTGGCCCCCACAGTCGTTTAGTGTGTACCCAGCTTAAGAGTGCGTGGGGTGCAAGAAAAAAAGAAAAGACATATGCAATTTTGAAAGGTTTATTATTAAGAAAAAACAACAATAATGTTTAAGCAAAGAGATGTCAGGTATCGGGAAGAAAACATTAACTTTAATGTTTTCTTCCCAATATTTGACATCTTTGTGCTGTCACCAGTTTTTCAATTTAAGGAGAAATATTATTGGATGTGATAACTTTTAACACTGAACCAAGATGAAAATCTGTCAATCTGGACCTAGCAGGAGATTAGTTTCCTGTCACTAATGAGAATAATTGCTCACACTGGTAGGTACTTCCGAACATGGAAATAATTTCACTTGCGAACTTGCAAGTTTCTACAAATCGCTCAGTCAGGTACACCAACTTCGTTAAATATGAACTTCACATTGAATCTTATTTACTTCCATTTGCTTAAGGTATGAGTTGGCACTTTTTCTATTTCAATTTAATTCACTTACTGCCTTACACAAAACACGCTGCCCCCAATTCTATAACTGTGAAAGGTAGACAGCAGCTGTGTGACTGCACAGACAGTGGCACTTATCAGAGCATACCAGCACCAGGCTGTACTTACAGGTGTGATATTATGAGTGACTCCAGTCTTGTTTCACATTCGCCTGTACAGAGGTCTGGGTATGCAACAGAGATTCAGCTGTGAGCGTGGCGGTAGGCCTTATGGCGTCTCTAGCCGGCAGCATGTTACTGCCGGAAGGCGGGCTTGTGGGAACACAGGCCTTGTGGTGTGTGGCGTCTCTCCCCGTCCGTGCGTTACTGCTGGGAGGCGGGATTCTGGGAGTGCAGGTTTTGTGGGGTGTGGCGTCTCTCCCTGACCGAAGTGTTACTGCTGGGAGGCGGGATTCTGGGAGTGCAGGTTTTGTGGGGTGTGGCGTCTCTCCCCGACCGAAGTGTTACTGCTGGGAGGCGGGATTCTGGGAGTGCAGGTTTTGTGGGGTGTGGCGTCTCTCTCCCTGGCAGCGCAGCGTGTAATCACGTGACACTGTCACTGTTGGGTGGCATAATATGTGTATTTGGCCCACACTGTCTGGCCACATAAAATGTGCATTTGGGCTGCATGCGTCCTGTGGGCCGCATGTTTGTCATGTTTGTCCTAGAGGACTAAATGAAGGGAAAAGTTATTTGGCTTTTTTAGAGAAGTGAATTGGGATTACTGATAACTGATTCTTATGATCAATCCTGTATATCTTATGCTGGGCATACACGGCAAGATAAAATGCCTGTCAGACCGACAGACATTTTATCTGGCCGGCTGCCAGCCGCAGATGTCGCAGGCATACACTGTGAGAGAAATCTCACAGTGTATAGCCCGACATCTGCGCTCCGCCCCAGGGGGAGGAGACATTTCCCTGTTCCTTCCGTAGGAAGGAACACAGGAAATGTCTGTCTGTTGGCCGCGCTGGACATACACTGCCCGATGCGGCCGACAGTTACCGGGTAAATATCGCATCGGACGGATAATCCAGCATGCCCGATTGAGCAATATTTAACCCTCAGTCGCCTCCCCCCACGCTACAATTATCGCGGCGATCCGCCGATATCGGGCGGATCGTCCCGATAATTGCAGCGTGTATGGCCAGCATTAGAATACAAATGATACAACATTTCACAACCTATTCCTCATGTATAAATCTCTTCATACCCGACACTTAGCAACACGACTTGAATAATGGAGGGTGCACAAGGTCAGATTTTCTGGAAGATATGAACGATAACAATTGTAAAAGTCGTCACATCATTCATATCGTTGACATGTTTGGCATGCATCGATGACCGAGGAACGTGCCCGCATGCCAAATAATGATATCTGTTTGTTATCAGATTTGAACGATATCATTAATTTAAATACTGTCAGAAATCATTCATCGTTCATGAAATCGTTGGTAAAATCGTTCAAATCGTTCATCGTTGATCTAGCAAGTCTGACCGTGTGTATACACCATAACTTGCCTAGGTGCCCTCCCAAGTGTCTAAGGATGAATTCACAATAGTCGATAATGGGTGGTCCTCACAGGACATGCACATCAGAAAGAAGACCAGTAGTCTAGGTATATTCCAACATTTCAGTCACCACTTTTTTGCAACTTTCCTCAGAGACCACAATGTATCAAAGACATACACATAAATACACAAAGTAGCGTAACTCAACGCGTGTCACACATCCCGAGTGCTGGGTCCGGAGTGGTGATGTAATCACAATGCTACTCGCTGGACACATTTACCAATCCCCGCACGGCAACTCAGGTTACCATAGTGACAAACACCTCCACCAATAAAACAATCATATGGTTCCCATAACAACAATAGTAACCAAAATAGGACAAAAAAAGACATATTAAACTAAACAGCTTGCTAACTTCTTACGTTAAGGAGCGTGCAGAATATACATCGCTGGTGATCGACTGCATACAATAAATAAATAAAGATTTCAAAAGGATTACATACTGTAGTTACCTTAGTAATACACTACTATACATAAACACATGAACAGGCATTCATGGGTGCTGCCAACTTAATAACAGATTAGCAGACACCAGAACTAGTAATACCTGTCTATCTATCGCAAAAAAAACATAGGTAGAGTCACATGACCAGGAACTGAAAAAAATAAGCCTAACATTATAGATGTACCATGACAAAACCTATACCGAAGACTATAAGTGCAAGAATATATATATATATATATATATATATATATATATATATATATATATAAATATATATATATATATATATATATATTATAGCTAATGACCACCAAGTACCTTACAGAATATTTTAGGATACAATTTAATTTTTTCTATAATTTACAAGAAGAAAGAATAAACAAACAAATCCCTTTATTGATATAACAGATATAGGTATTTACCATTGTCTCTATATTTCACCTTGTCTGTTAAGTATTAGAAAAATAAACAAGGAAAAAAGTACCAATGTTTTAATGGCATTTGTAGAGTTATTGAAGTTCATCTATTTTAATTTGCAGCTTGGTGTTTTAGATGCCAAATAACATAAACTGACCTTTTAGAATAATATCCCCATTTTCAACTAATTCCAGAAATCTCTGCATATAAGCCAGTATATAGTTTTTTGTTGCAGATTTCATTATTTAAACATTTGTTATGAATAAGGATGAAAACTTAATGAAACATTCATGCACCTCAAAGTCACTTTAATAAAATATGTATTTAATTACAGTAGGTGTTTATTTGTTCTGCAGACACACGATTTAGCTTAGAAACTGTGTTTTTTTTAAACGGTTTCTTATTTATTTTGAGCACAGAGTGGTCAATGAAGATCTGCCTGTAAGGACAGAAGCCAAATTCAGTGGTGTTGCACCCGAGTGTCACCCTCGGAGGGGGTGACACCTAAATGCCGGCCCCTCCTCATTGACAGGAGCCAGATGCTGCAGTGTGACTTTCTCCTGCAGCACTCAGCCCCTGTCACAGAGAACAGGCCTCCGGGGAGAAGCCCAGCATCACCGGGGATGCTGTGCATGCCCCCAGAGTGATGCTCTTGGGATTTCCAGTGAGGCCACTCTCCCTTTATGATAGACCTTTTCGGGTGCATGTGGTAGAGCCATGCAGGGGTATATAGAGTGCGCACCGGTTGTCACCTGACTTGGTTATGACTCTGGCCAAATTAGCAGTTTTTTTTAATGCCAGTAAAAATACCTTAGTGCATGTGGATAGCAAATGTGTTTTGAAAACCAAAGCACAAATGGACCACTATCGCAACACTAACAAACAGTAGTAGGGAATATGGTGACATTAGTACAGTGGTTTCTATTGCCATATCTGTCTACATGCATTATCCAGCATGCAGTTACGTAACACCATGAAGCCTAAGGAAGATATCAGCCTGTGCTGTGCATGCATACCAGTGGTTACCGCCAGGGGATACAGAATGAATTTGTAGACAGAGAGAGACATTTCCAGTGGCATTTGTGGGTGGTAACAGGGGGGTGACTAGCTATGTAGACTGTTATGGGTGGTAACAGGGGGGTGACTAGCTACATAAACTGTTATGGTTGGTAACAGGGGGGTGACTAGCTACGTAGACTGTTATGGGTGGTAACAGTGGCTGACTAGCTACGTAGACTGTTATGAGTGGTAACAAGGGGTGACTAACTACATAGACTGTTATGGTTGGTAACAGGGGGGTGACTAGCTACGTAGACTGTTATGGGTGGTAACAGTGGCTGACTAGCTATGTAGACTGTTATGAGTGGTAACAAGGGGTGACTAACTACATAGACTGTTATGGTTGGTAACAGGGGGGTGACTAGCTACGTAGACTGTTATGGGTGATAACAGGAGGGTGACTAGCTACATAGACTGTTATGGGTGGTAACAGGGGGGGGTGACTAGATACATAGACTATTATGGGTGTTAACAGGGGGGTGACTAGCTATGTAGACTGTTATGGGTGGTAATGGGGTGACTAGCTACATAGACTGTTATGGGTGGTAACAGTGGGTGACTAGCTACGTAGACTGTTATGGGTAGTAACAGGGGGGTGACTATCTACATAGATTGTTATGGGTGGTAATGGGATGACTAGCTATGTAGACTGTTATGGGTGTTAACAATGGGTGACTAGCTACGTAGACTGTTATGGGTGGTAACAGTGGGTGACTAGCTACGTAGACTGTTATGGGTGGTAACAGTGGGTGACTAGCTACGTAGACTGTTATGGATGGTAACAGTGGGTGCCTAGCTACATAGATTGTTATGGGTGGTAACGGGGTGACTAGCTACGTAAACTGTTATGGGTGGTAACAGTGGGTGACTAGCTACGTAGACTATTATGGGTGGTAACAGGGGGATGAGTAGCTACGTAGACTGTTATGGATGGTAACAGTGGGTGACTAGCTACGTAGACTATTATGGGTGGTAACAGTGGGTGACTAGCTATGTAGACTGTTATGGGGGGTAACAGTGGGTGACTAGCTACGTAGACTGTTATGGGTGGTAACAGGGGGAGACTAGCTACGTAGACTGTAATGGGTGGTAACAGGAGGGTGACTAGCTACGTAGACTGTTATGGGTGGCAACAGGGGGATGACTAGCTACGTAGACTGTTATAGGTGGTAACAGGGGTTGACTAGCTACATAGACTTTCATGGGTGGTAACTGGAGGGTGACTAGCTACATAGACTTATATGGGTGGTAACAGTGGGTGACTAGCTATGTAGACTGTTATGGATGGTAACAGGGGAGTGACTAGCTATAGAGACTGTTATGGGTGGTAACAGGGGGGTGACTAGCTACGTAGACTGTTATGGGTGGTAACAGGGGGGTGACTAGCTATGTAGACTGTTATAGGTGGTAACAGTGTGTGACTAGCTACGTAGACTGTTATGGGTGGTAACAGGGGGGTGACTAGATACGTAGACTGTAATGGGTGATAACAGGGGGGTGGCTAGCTACGTAGACTGTTATGGGTAGTAACAGGGGGGTGACTAGCTACATTGAATGTTATGGGTGGTAACAGGGGGGTGACTAGCTACGTAGACTGTTATAGGTGGTAACAGGGGGGTGACTAGCTACGTAGACTCCAATGTGTGGGCACCAATGGCTGCGTCTTTTTTTTGCAGGTGCACTGACACAGATAACATGTTCCCATGGACATTCTGAGCAACCATAGGGCTAATCTAATGTCCGATGTGTGACCAATGGTTCCAGTGGAGTGATTTATAATGCAAAGCAGCGGATTTGAGTTGCAGCCTGTGAGTGTCTCTGTACGAATCCCATAGGCTGAGGCATTAGCATAAAGATGCAGTCATGCTGTGTAAAAGGAAACAGTTGCAGCTGTGTTACCGTCCAACTCTGAATCAGGGCCCAGTGACACTAGGCTGCAGGTCTTGGTTGATTATATGAGCTCCATCATAGACTGCTTACTATGAATATCCTCCTGATTTGTATGCTTAGAGATTACACTAAGCAGAAAAGAGACTTGGCTTTAATATCAAGATAATGGTGTGGATCCATGAAGAAGTACATTAGGAACATGGAGAGTGCACCCTAAAAGGTACTGGATAAAGTGGCGCAATGCATACGTGCAGTAATGCTATTCTTACACAATTCCATGTTTTTCTCAAATATCCATAGATGTTCTTCAGTAAAGCAGTCCTTTATGTGGTTTTCAAGCAATATATAGAAGGGTAACAAAATGGTGTAAAGAACTTTATCACCAGTTACAAAATAAAATATTTGGGTGATGGGCCCTGAGTTAATGTCATTACTGAATGTGACACAATTGATATTGTTGTACACAGAGAGTTATTGTGTATGAATATAACAAGCTCTGAATACTAGTTTCAGCAACAGACTGTATATCTGCCCATTCTGGAGACATCATCCATAATGTAGAGTATACTACATCTATATGTTTTACTGTTACTGCCTATGCAGCAATAAATTACCCCCTCCAGAAATATTGAATTCCAATGCGGATTCTTTCAGTCTGTAATAAGTAACGATATAAAGTATAAAACAGCTAATTCAGCTGCTATTGCTTTATAGAAAATACAATTTAGACCCCTGGGTAGTATTACATTTACTAAATCCATTTCATACATGCTTACTAGTTATTATTAATAACATTTATTTATATATATGCTTCTATTTGCTTGTCAATTTGAAGTTGCTAAATAAACCTAACAACTAATTGGGTGAAAATGAATATTTTGTGTTTGTGATTTCAAGCGAAATAACTCAAAACTAATTCCCCGCAGGGGCAAGTACTATATAGGATCTTTAATTCAGTGTCAGTCCATCAGTTTCCAGCACGTGTATACTACACCAAATACTAGTGCTCCTTCTACATCCTGCCCTGACCTACTTGCATAATTGCCAAGTGTCCCTAATTTTTTTTTTAAACACTTTTTAGCATCAAAGACAAATACAATAACACAAAAGTACAAAAAAATATACAAATACACAATAAAGTTACCGGTACGTGTGCTAAAGGATCCCAAATAGAGTGTGCTTTGGAGTTAACAATGATGTTATATATAATGACATCCATTATAGCTATAATGACTACAAGATGTTCCACTATAGAATTTTTTTGTTTAGGAGAAGATTCTATAATTAAGCTGATCGTTCAGACCCTTAGGTCTGACCGTATCTAAAAAGTGAATCCACTTTGATTCCAACATCATTAACCTATTATTCCAATCCCCCCTTCTCCCATCATCCGGAGCTTGGTCTTTCACCATATGCTTAAGGCTAGACAAGTTATGCTTAGCTTCCATGAAATGTCGAGCAACTGGTTGCTCAGACCCCTTACCATTGATGGCAGATCTAATGGCCGATCTATGCAGGGCCATGCGCTCCTTGAAGGAGTGCATTGTTTTCCCTACATAGCAGAGTCCACAAGGGTATTTAATTAGATATACTGTACTACAAAGGTACTAGAGCAAGTCAGGCGATGCCGTATCTCATATTTCTGTCCAGAGTGTGGGGGATAGAAAAACTTGCCTGTCAGCATGTAACCACACGTCGTGCATCCTAAGCACTTCTAACATCCGTTGGTGGGTCTGCAAACCATTTGAGAGACTTACTGTGTTTCGTAATATCTGAATGGACCACCCAATCCTTGAAGTTCTTGCCCCTTTTATAACATGGTCTAATTCTTGCTTTTTTAAATGATGGTAAGTCTCGATCATTTTGGACTATCGGACAAAGTTCTTTGCTTGCCTTACTTATATCTCTATGTGCCGTACTGTAAGTGTATAGCCAGTTCAGGACATTATCTGTTTGTTCTTTATCCTTATGTTTCAGCGTTTCTTCTCTGGATAATAAGTCCACCTTATTCCGTGCTGATTGCAATACTTTTTCAGCATATCCTATAGATCTAAACCTATCTAGCACTTTGTCCAACTGTTCATTCAGTATAGAGGGATCACTTGTAACTCTTTTAACCCTTAATAATTGAGAGTATGGCAAGCTGTTGATTGTTGGGGTTGGGTGAAAGCTGTCTGCTCTCAACAGGGTATTTCTGTCTGTTGGCTTAGAATAAATTTTGGTAGATAATATATTATCATTCACCATAATGGTAACATCCAAAAAATGTATTTCTTCAAGACTCATGTCATACGTAAATTTGATTGAGTGGTCAAGTCCATTAATCCCTTCAATTATGTCTTTAAGGTCGTTGCATTCACCCCTCCAAAAGAGAATCACGTCATCTATATATCTCTTGTAGAACAGGATTCTGTCTCGTATGTCCCTATTAAAGAAAAAGTTCCTTTATACCTTGGCCTTATAGGCATTGGCATATGTTGGTGCCACGTGCGATCCCATGGCACAGACGCTTTTTTGCATATAATAATAGCCATCAAAATAAAAGTAATTCCTTCTCAGGGACAACAACGTAAGAAAAAAATCTATCCGGGGACCCTGATATAGGTCATTGTTGGTAATCAAATCCTCCACAGCCTCCAAACCCCCTATATGGGGGATGTTGGTGTAGACGCTGGAGATGTCTAGGGTGCATAACCACATATTAGAGGGCACCTCACCTATTTCTGTTAGACTTAATAGTAAATCTGTTGTGTCCTTCAAATAGGTATCTCCCGCCTGGACGCAGGGCTGCAAAAAGTGATCCAAAAATTGCGAGATGTTACTATATAGAGAGTCTCTTGCTGACACTATCGGGCGTCCAGGGGGGTGGATAAGGCTCTTGTGGATCTTGGGTACCATGTATTGGGTACCCTTGGATGATCTTTGTTTAAGAAATTATATGTCTCCTTGGCGATGGTACCTCCATTTAAAGTTGCTGTAAGCAAATTCTCAATCTCAACCTTGAAGACATCATTTGGATCCTTCTTTAATTTCTCATAAACTGATTCATCCACTAACTATTTGTATATTTCCTGACGGTACTTATCCACATCAAGAACCACGATTCCTCCCCCCTTATAAACTGGTCTGACAAAGATGTCCTTATAGGTGCTAAGATTCTTTAGTGCACCCCATTCTTCCTTCATTAAGTTGTTTCTATGCAGAATATTCTCTTTCAATTTTTCTGATATGTTCACATCCAAGGTCGTCATACAGCTATTAATAGCAATGTTGTTTAGAGGGGGTTCCAACTGAGATTTGACTCTAAAGGGTTCCTTTTTTTTTAGGATGTATGTTAGGATGTATTTTTGGACTCTTGTTGTCAAATAGCCCCTTAATTTCAGTTGTCTGTTTAAAAATTGGTGATTAGGTACATACCCTTTATTGTGTATTTGTATATTTTTTTTGTACTTTTGTGTTATTGTATTTGTCTTTGATGTAGGTTGTCACAAGGTTTTGTTTTAATGTCTCCCCTGGCAGGCGTCGGGTTTCCATGGTGACGGTTACGTCACCAGTGAGCTGATGTGTTTCCGGTGTGACCGGAAGCCCTGCACGCGGTACTGGGAGAGACCAGTGGGACCCGGCGCAGGTCGGAGGAAGACAGTGGGTATTTAAGGTAAGATTGTAACATTCACTGTGTTGATGTTTGCGCAGCTTGACGAAGGGCAAGAAAGCCCGAAACGTTGTGACCAAGATGATGTGATGTCCTTATTAACAAGTCCTTTGACTGCCGCACTTGGATCACTATATATATATATACACACACACACACACAACTTTTATTGATAGCGGCCCCCACATGTTTGTTGCCCAGGGGCCCCCACAGACCTTAATCCGGCCCTGTCCTGCACCCATATAGCCTTATACTTACCTGTCCATTCTCTCCAGACTGCTGCTCTGCAGTGCCGGTCCGGTGCTGCAGAGCAGAAAAATATCACTGGGAAAATGGCGGCGGCAATTTTTCCAATGACTCATGCATGCACAGTACAGCTGTCCCTGGGAAATTGGAGGATTCTGGCACTAAACCATAAACTACAGCACCGCGGCACCACCAGAGAAAGAAAGTGGCCCATATAGCTGTCGGCACACAGGCTCCATCCTCTCTTAAAACACCCCTGATGCCCCTTGTTCAGTAATAATGTTCCATCTAAAAATGCTTAATTTGGACCTAATAGAATCATATTTTAATTGATTGTAAAGCAATTGCAAATTTATTGTAAAACTATATTCTGTTTCCATTGTTCTTTATTAATTTAGATTTATGCCAGTCCCTTATTCTGAGCAGTATATTTGTGGTTTTCTAATTTGATCGTTAGATTAAAAAAAATATTGAGAAAGTGGATATTGGTCAATTAGTCAACAATAAAAAAGGTCAACATTCAGAAGGTCGACCCCAGAAGGTTGACACCTATGAATGTCGACAATAAAAATAAAAAGGTTGACATGAACATTAGGTTGACCATCATTCTATTGATATCTATGTAGATCAACAGTGTTAAATGGTTGACACAGTCAATAGGTTGACATTCAACATGTCAACACTATAATGTCACTTTTTTTATTGATTTTTAACATTAGGGATTAGGGTTAGGTTTAGGCTAAAATAACAAACATGTATTGACATGTTATATGTCGATCTTTTGACTACGTCGACGATTTAACCATGTCAATATAAATACATGTTGACAGAATGATGGTCGACCTAAGGACCATCTTGACCTATTTACTGTCAACATTCAGAACCAGTAAACTTTCTGGGTCGACATTCTGAATGTTGACCTTTATACTGTCTACCTATTGAACCACACCCGGGAAAGTAAATTACAATTACTTGCGTGGAACGGTTAGACGAGAGTAACAAAATTTAAATAATTCAGTGTTTGGAATAGGAACATTCTTTTAATTTTCAAAAGTACTGAGGATACATAAAATACAGTAACAAGAGTCAATGTACTAGATTACAATAGAAAATATAGAACCAGAGAATATGCCAAATGCATTTTATTTTTTTGCTATCCTTATCTATTTTTTGTTTTTTTTCTTAGTTCAATAAACTCGTATTTCAAATTTACATAAAACACAAAATACATAACACAGGAAATGGGTTGCAGACTATTTGCAAAGAAAAAAAAATAGACTGAAAAGCAAATAATCCTTATACAGTACCAGAAATTATGTTTTGTGCCAGCTCAGAGGCAATGCTGAAATATTTCCTTCCCTCTCATGAATATCACAAGTAATCAATGCTTCATGAATTTTAAATCTTCGAAAGTACAAAAATCATTTAAGTTCATTAACACAAGGACACATTGACGGTACTGATATTTACCCTTTTATGTAAGTGATATTGCTCATATATTTGTAATAATTTTTGCCACTTTAAAAAGTAATAATTTCTACCCTATCAGAAGTACCTCTAAGTGATTGATTTTTCCGTGGCTTTATTTTACAGATTTCCTGCATGATTCACATTTTTGCAGAGACAGAAATTGTTATACATTTTTTGGTATTTATGCTCTATGGGATTATTATGTGCAATTATTATAATTTAGTATTAAATATTTATGAAATAGTGAGGAATTAATTAAGTAAATGACTAGAATATTTCTGTAACTCATCATTTGCAGCTCTGTCTACTGTATGACTATATTGCTGCAATGTATTAAATGGGCAAGTAATTAATTAAATGCTTAAATGCTAATTGGCTTGCTATGCTGTAATCATTTGATGCTATGACATTAAAGATGAGCATAATTGCTGAAAAATGTTGCAACAGAACAGGCTAAATTTCAGGTCTCGGAAGTACCATCAATACACTTAGCTCAACTGTTTTGACAAACTTTGGATTCCATTCTGCACTGGGCTTGTAAATTCCCAGTTTATGGATTTTTTTAGGAATAGATTTGTGATGAAGAGAGTCAATACACTTAGTCGGGTGATGATTGGGGTAGAATGAGTCAAATTCAACCGGTGAAATGAGGAAAGTTCCATGGCAATGAAGCAATATTTATGGAACAGTATGAATCTCTGCCCATCAACAACTCACATAACAACTGATTCAATACTGCAAATCACATTTTGCAAAATGTTTCAAGCCCATGCCTACACCCACAATGTCCAGGAGACTCCTGAATTTCGTGGACCTTTCTCAGATTCTTTGGATAGTAGATACTGCATGTTTCTTGAATCCAGACCACTTCACCATTCACAGTGGGGGATTTCACGGCCATGGACCTCACCTTACATGTGGACTTCCCCTTCAGTCAGCAAGTATGTTTAAGTCCCTTACAGAATAAGTAAGAAAGGGGGCCAAATGAAATAGGGTGAGAGTTTAGAAAATGTGAGAGTTTAACAGTAACCTCTTAAACTATTACATTGGTCAAGTTGTATCTTCAAAAATGGGAACATCTGAATGAGAGTTTAAATCGTGAGAGTTTTTTGAGTCTGAAAAACATGGGAGTTTGGATTTTCTCGGAGTCTCTCAGACTATATTACAGTGGCTGAAAGTGTGAGAAAATTTTCACATTTTTTAAACTCTCATCCTATTACATTTGGCCCAAGGTGTTACACTGTCGGTATTTATCTGATCAGATAGTAATAGGACATCACAAACAAATGTCCATTCATAATAATGAATAGAGATGAGTGGTTTGGTTTTGCTTAAAACAGAACACACCTGAAATTTAGGATTCCAAGTTGAACAGAGCCCGGCTTGGATCACTTTGGGGTTCCGAGTAGAATTAAGTGTTGACTCACCAAGTTAAGAACTTGGATCTCAAAAATGGATCTTGTGTGTTTTGGATTGGATGTAAGTCCCTCCCTCGTGATTTCAGTGTCATTTCATACAGGAGAGTATGGAGAAGGTGTGTGCTGTAGGTAATGCTGCATTACTACATACTAGTCACCATTAGAGAGAGTTGTAAGTAGATGAAGTGGGTGGGAAGCATGTAAAAGACTGCAGACATCTTTGTCACTGTGTATGTTTGTTTGTTAGAGGCCCATTTATTAATGTGATCAGAGAGTGATATTAGTACCCTTGATTGCATTGCAGGATGCGATCACAGCGCTGGGATGAAAGAAGCTTGTCCCTGTGATGTGTTGGGAGTGAAGTGACTGCATCTACAGACCACACATGCACGGCGGCCATTGCCGGAGGAGGGTTCCTATAAATGCAAGAGCAGATTAAGAGAGGAGGGGGCCGTGTGTAGATTCAGTGTGCCCTCCTTCCCTCTGGCAACAGCGCATGCCAGAGTCTACTGCACATACTCTGATCACTGGGAACATGATGCCCACACCATTTATCCTTGTAATCACTCTACTATGCATGTGCAGATTTATAGGAAAATGTCAGCTGCGTAATTTTCTCAGTGATTTCTGTGGTTCCAATGCACACACTGCACTCATTATAGTTATGCTCATGTATAGATGCCAGCTCATGTTCTGTGGTGGTAATGCTTAAATTTGTCAGCTGTGGTTGTCCCATTACGCTTCAAAGATATGTTTTTATAAGTTTTAGGGGGAGATGTATCAAACCGTGGAGCGGGAAAAAGTGGAGACAGATAAAGTACCAACCAATCATTTACAGGCTGTGTTTAAAAAAACAAACAAAAAACAACAGTTAAAAGCTGATTGGTTTTTACTTTATCTGTCTCCACATCATCTCTCTCCAAGGTTTGACCCAACCACCCTTAGTTTGCTAAACTTGATTAATTGAAGGCAAAAGAATCTGGAATGGTGAGGAAAATTCTCAGAGCTATAGTTATAGGGAGGTATGGGTTTGGATTTCTGAGAGGCCACCAGTCTCAATACTGACATCCAAATCCCGCCAAGGGACTTAAGATAGGCCTCAAAATCCTAACGCCGGAATGCTGGAGGATGCCAGCCGAACGAGGTAAGTCCGGGGCAACCTTACCGTTAGCTGCGCGCGCGGGGGGTGTGTTTAGGTTTAGGGAGCATAGCAGGGTTATGGTTAGGTTTTGGGGGGTGCTTAGGTTTAAGCACTCCCGGGGGATGGTTAGGGTTAGGCACTACTAAGGGAGGGTTAGGGGAGGATTAGAGATAGGGTACTTACCTGCCCTGTAGGGATGTTTTCCCTTCGGGTTGCTGGCGTCGGGATATGAACCAACAACTATTCAGCCACTGGGACTTCATACTCTTTCCGGAGGTATAGATCTTGTAGTCCATCCTTGCATGGGCCCTGTATGTGTAGCAGTTTTCACTTTTGAGCTGAAATCCAGGGTATGATATTTAAGTCAATGGAATACGTAAGACCATTTACTCTGAAGCTATGATTAAGACTTTAAAGTTTGTACACTCAAGATTGTAAGATTGTTGATAATAGCTATGTTGAAAGAGGAATACAGACAGAATTATGTTGACATAGTTGTAATACTATGTAATACTAGTTAAAGCATTTTAACCATGTTGGCCTTATAACTTTAAGTATGACGGTAAAGCATTATGTTTATAGTTATAATGCTGGCACAGTTAAAATGCTTTAACTACTATTACAACCATGCCGACATAATGCCAGCGGCATTTTGCTTTCCACGTATTATCTGTCGACAACGTGATTGTCGACATAATGACTACATACCATTGGGAGCTGTTACTGTCTCATGGACAGTAATGTAAAATGTGGCCAAAACTATAATTACTAGCGGTATTCCTGATTGGAAATTGTGTATCTCAACCAAGACCAGGAAACAGAAATCTTGCGGCCCAATCCACTGATATCAATGCCCCTCGCTGTGTTCCCCTTTTCCCGGCCCTTACCAACACATATACATACAGGGTATTTCACTTGCTATTGGCCCCAGACATGATGAATGTGGATCCCACAGTACACAACACCACTGTCAGAAGCAAGAATGCCTACTGACTAGCTGTGGCATCTCCAGAGGTGGGGCTGCAGTGCAATCCAAAATTCTTATAGGGGAACCACACAAACTGTCATCCTAACTGGCATCCTCACTGGCAGTTGGTGTGGCTCCTCTATTTGGATTTTGGACTGCACTGCTGATTAGGGAGATGAACAGCTGGCCTTCACTTCGCGCATGCTTGAACAGCTGGCCTGGATGCTAATGGCGAACACTGTCAACACTTGCTATGACTTCCTCATGTTTCTCATAGACCTAAGTATGTCAAATTTCACTAAATTACGTCAGTTGTTAACGGACTGGACCAAGTGAGGTGACTAGCCAAGGGATGTTGGAGCGGCTTAATAATTTTTTTTTTTGTTAACTTGTACCAAATAGGCAGCCTTCATAGACTGCTCAGTTTATAAATAACTATTAGGTGCCACAGCCCAATTTTGTGCCCCTGAACATTGGGGCTTCTCTGAATCTCGGGGCCTGGGACGGGGCTACCCTTGTACTCCCCTGTCGCTGGGCCTGATCTCAACATCATTACATTGTATTTATGGAATCAAATCATTGCATGAACCTCAGATAAAGATAGAAATAGGCCATGAGATTGGGGATCCAGTGCAGGGACATCCACCCGTAAGACTGAGTACCAGTCAAAGGGGCATGTGATGAGCTCATCCATTGAGGGCTCAGAACATTCCCCTCTGACCATGCTGATTAAGATATCCAGGGACAGAGGGCCTGATTCAGAGATGGAGGCAATGCCGATATTTACGCAGATTGTCCGATTATTTGCTGTAGTGCCTGCGAATAAGCTGCACTATGCACGCACAGTGATTGAATTGGGAATACGCTCACACAGAGGATTCACTTGCAAAGTGAGTGACAGTTAGTGAGTGTTTGAAGGAAGTAATGGGGGTTGGTTAGAAAAACGCAGGTGTGGCAGACCATTTAAAACCTGTTTTTTAGGTGTCCATAAATTAGCCACTGCATTGATACATGTGTTTGGAGACCCACTATGTCTGCAACAGCTTAGACTTACTCAGAAGGCTGAAAGCCACCATCAATGTATCCAATGTTTCCGATTTTGTTCATGAGCGGCGGATGTGAGATGCTTTCATGTATATTTTGATATTTTTTAGATTGGTTTGGCTAAAACATCAACTTTGTCAAACAGGGTCAGTTCAATAGAATTTTTGAACTGGCTTGAATAGATTGAGCTACCCTTATATATGTGCCCTATCTTCCACATGATCATGTTCTCTCAAATATAAAATAGCTAAAAATATATGGTCATTGCAGAGAGGGGTGGTGGTCATGAGGAGCACAGGTACAGGGTGTAAGTACCATGCAGGAGGTGTGGCTGCTATGGGGCCCGGGCTGCCTCCAGGGCCCTGCCTTGCACCCAGCAAATACCAAACATCAGCCGAATGCTGCTTTGGCAGATCACAGTCCTGTGTTCCAGGAGACCCCAGACTCAGTGATGATTCACTTACACCCCCACCCACCCTGCACATAGAGGAGGCCACACTGGGCAGACTGGGTCCATGCTGCTGCTTACTGCTCCAGTATATACACAGTCCTATCTCCTCTGACAGCTCCAACCACACTCTGTAGCAGTAGGACATCCAACAGTCTCGCGTCTGACTCCTGGCTCTTCCCTTTTCAATGCTGATTCACAAGATGCTGTCATTCACATTTTGTGGCAGATTCAATTAGCCACGGGGTGTAACATGGGTCTGCACCTCTGTCCTGAGCTATTCAATTACTGCTGCTACCCCACACGGTAAGCCCCAGAGGGTGTACTTAACATGTATTTTTCCTCGCAGCCTCAGGATCTTCTAAAAATTAAAGTCTGCCATTAAGTTCACCTTCTGGGGCTTGCCACACAGGGTAACTCTATAGCTCCAGACATTTAACCTGGAATCTATAGGTTAACGCATGTTAGCTGCGGGTTTATCACACATGGAATTGGGCTTATAATGGAATAGCTGTGGGCATTAAAGCCTGAAGCTACAAGCCCATGGTAAGTCCTGCGGCTAACTGAATCTCCTCCTTTCAGTGCTAACTCTATGACTGTCCTATTGTTTTCTTCAGACTAAGCTTACGTTAATACCTAGATAATGAAATAGTCTCTACCCTAGTATTGTCAGGTTCTCTTTAACTGCTATTTAACCACAACCTAACACATTGTGCACACATTTTTGGGGCACTGTTTGTCATAATGTGAACTGGGGGCATTACAGTGTGGCATAATATGAACTAGACCACTACTAGGGGACATAAAATAAATTAGGGTATTACTATGGGGTATAAAATTTACAACTGCTTTAGATAGAGGTATCTCTGTGGAATTATGTTGCTATAGAGCCCACAATATTTTAGTTAGATCCCTGGTAGTTAATGTTATATGAGGCTTGGCATCTGAGGGGCCATGGCATAGGTGTTACTCAGTTAAGCTCTTGCTTATGATGATCTTGTGTTCACGCACAGAAGACACAGTTATTTTTTCCTATGATTGCGGGAACATTCCCAGAAAATTTAGCAATTTTTCTGTACCCTTTCCATTAAAGTCCTGGTGCTTAAAAACTTTGGTAGGGGACTGGGAACAGCCAAGCAGTACAGAAATGATTGGTAGAGGTTTTGACAAAGTATAAGTGCCAGATGAATGCTAAATGCAGTGAAGGGTTGAGTCTAAGGGGACAGAAAGTACTATTACTGGTAAGGGATGTTGTTTAGTAAGACTTATTTTTAATGTGGGAAACCCCTTTTAAAGCAAGGAATCTGACACAGAGCAAAATCACCCTGGGGTACAACAATATCTTAAAGTCAATCAAAAATTATTGTAGAAAAACATTAATGTAACCTTCATTACCTTATATAATTAAATTTTATTAGATTAACAAGGCTCAAATTGTTTTTATTATTTATATTGAAGCAATATTTAAAATTTTAGGCAAAAGAAGGTATATTTTTATCTGCAGCTCAACTGATTAGTAATAAAGATGCTAATGTGCGTTAATAGATTTCTGTAAAATGAGAACTTCAGGCTGATTAGCGGAGTAATGGGGAAGATATAAATGGCTCTCTATGCAACCTCTTACTAAAGCAAAACCAGTGGATTAGCGGAAAGGTCATGCTTCAGTGGTGTGTGCGGGAGAAAATGACTTGAAATAAGAGCTTTAGGAGGTGGCAAGAGAGCAATGTCAAGATAAGAAACCTTTTGCATTTCATTTTATATCTAGCCAAAGAAATTAAAATCATCATGTTCAAATCCATCACACTTTGGTTAATATCAAATATGTAGATAATTGTAGCACAAACTGCATCCATTTGTTTTTTCCTACATTATTCTAGTATTCTATAGCCTCACTGAGTTATTTGGTTTTAATGTTTCCTTTTGGTTAGAATTGATACAAAACATTATACTGTCATTTACTGTAGGAAGCCTACACTTTCCAGATATAGACAGTGATGCATCACATATCATAGTAATGTCACTCTACTCTTGCTAAGGGGAAGATGTATGAGACTTTCTAAAGAGAAAAAATGGAGATGTTTCCGCTAGCAACCAATCAACTTCTGTCATTTTTTAGACTGTGCTAAATTATATCTAGGAGCTGATTGGTTGCTATGGGCGACTTCTGTACTTTTTCTCTCTAGAAGGTTTGATCAATCTCCGCTGGTCACTTATTTCAAACAGCAATATAATATCCTAACTTTGTTTAAGCCTTCTGGTTGTCTCTTCTTGACATTGGTAGTCAATCACATTACAATAAGAAAGTGGGTGAGATGTCAACTGCACCATGACTTAAATGGGCAATCCCTTTAAAGTTACTGATGCTCATGCAGTGCTTGCATTTTCTATGCCAAAGGAAAATAAGACTGGATGTAATCATCTACATTTTGGACACTGTGACAAAATGAGTTTACTCCACCACCAATACAGTATGTTTATTGGGTGCAGGGTGTGCGCACACTGCAGAGCCTGCACTAAATGATCTTGTTGCCTTTGGCACGTCCTGCCGGGTGCCTGCACCAAATTTCTGCCATTACCTTTAGAAATATGGTGCAAGTGCCATATTTCTGAAGATAATCACCAGAAATATAGTGCCGATGCCATATTGCCCAACAAGATGTCAGAAATATGCACATGTGTAGAAGGCCCTTGCACAGCGCTAGAGTCTTTCTGATACCCGATGGAGGGGTCAAGGGCCCACAGTCATTTGTACATGGGCCCTTTCCATTCTTAAGACGCCACTGTCCATTATCCTGTCTTTATTTCTTTAACTTTACACTGATGCCACCAGTTGAAATGTGACAGGATGGGCTTATAGCTATCATATGACCCATTTCCCTTGCACTGGTATAAACTGTATCAGCAGTTAACACAATGAACCAACAGTTTTACAAGTGAACTTTTGTGATTATATATAACAATTGAATATATTTATTGTGCTGCAGGTCAGCAGTGTAGTGTTTAAGCCCCTATTCATGTAAAACGAGTGAGTAACAGCTTTCGGTTACAGTAGGTATGGTATGTTTTGTCAATGATAAGAATGTTGACAGTCATAATATAGACACATATTGGTATATTTACTAAAGTAAGAATATTTAGAAGTGGAGATCTAGTCATAACAACCAATCAGATTCTACTTAACATTTAACTAGCACCTTCTAGAAGATAATAGCTAAAATCTCATTGGTTGCTATGGGCAACATCTCCACTTCTAAAAACTCTCACTTTAGTAAATTTACCCCATAATGTTGATATGTACAACATGTAACAGACATGCAAAATGTCAACACGGTCAAAATGTAGACATGTTCAAAATAATGGTAGCCAAAATGTTGACTGGTACATAATGTCAACACCAGTTTTAAGTAAAAAAAGAATGAGACAATCTGTTTATGGAGCAGTACACACCAAATATGCATCAGGTTAGATTCAATGTAATGAGTAACACTTAATACTCCAATGCAAAATAAAGGAAAAAAGTAATTGAATACAACACGGCGCTCCTTGGTGCTAGATGTGGGTTATACATCAATATGAACCAATAGGGTCTGGTGAAACCCGGTGCACACTCTGAATGCCACTTGCGTGGCTGAAAAGGGTGTGTGGCCTAACAAAAAGAAGGCATGGCCTCGCTGTAAATTTCTCCGGGGGCATGCCCAGAATCCCTGGTAATGCTGGGCTCCCCCCAGAGGCTAGTGCCTGCACTGTCGGCTCCTCCTCTGTGACAGGAGAATGTCACACTGCAGCACCCGGCTACTGTCACTGCGGAGGAGCCGGTATTTTGGGTCACCCTCTCTGAGGGTGACATCCAGTGCGGCCTGCATCCCCTGCACCCCTATAGTGATGCCACTGTATGCCGCTATCCCTCCCTCCCTTTGCCCCCTCTCTTCTATGCCCTTATAGTGAATTTGGTTTAAGTCAGTTTTGTATTGCTCATACTGTATATTCTACTGAATTTTGTATTGTCTCCACCATTTATTGTGACCTTTCTGGAAACAAAACAAAAACAAAAAAACCTTTAAAATGAAAAACAATCACAGTTTTAATTTAATTTTAATTTTATGCCTCAAACGTGCACCTGTCCCTTGTCATTTTGACGCTCTGGTAATAGGAAAAGTGCTTTAAGTGCTGCAGTTTGATAGTGTTATTACTTCTCTGTTAAAAATTTTGTGCTAAGTTGCACATTACATAAACCCCATTTTGATTAAATTGAAGCTTATGGATTATGTACAACAGAGTTAAAATTTTGGCGCACTGTTCGACTCTAAATGCGCTACAATAAAACAGTAATTAACCAAAAAGATATGTAAAAGCAAAGGTTTCAGAGTGTCCTATTCATAATGCATGTAACAACTCTGTATAAACTGAGATTATTATTATATTTCATTTTTAAGGTTCCACAAAGTTTTCACAGTGCAGACCTATGCCCTGTACAGACATAACAGTAGCGTCAGCAATGCATATGTAGCAGGGACACTGTTTAGTAGGTAAAACTATGTGGATTAAATTAAAGAGGTTCTGAGAATTTTTTTTTTTTATATTATATAATAAGGATGGATGAGTAGGAAACCAAGTTGGTTTTGCCTTTAAAATGATTGCTGCTTAAAGAATACGGGAATACTCGCAGGAGTTTCCGCAGCTGCTGAAGTTTGCAAACTATTACATAAGTCCCCCAATATTACCGTAATATGGTTGTTGTCACATGGCTGTGGTTGTTGCAATGGGATTTGCTTCTTTTTTTGTTTGACTTTGACTGATTTACTTATACCTGAAATATTTTTTATCTGCAGGGTCAGCTCACCAATTAGTTGTTTGGGCAACATTGCTACAAAATTGGAGCATAACTGAGAAAAGATACATTCAGGTCATATTCTGACTCCTTACAGAATTTCTGAAAATCTCATTCAAAGTCAGTGTTTGTGGTTGCCTTAGGAATAATATCTTCTGTGCTAAGGAAACCTGAATGTGCTAAAACACACAACATGGTGAGGTTTTCAGTCGACTACATCTTCTAAAAACTTTTGTATCAATTTAAAATGATGCATTGCTGGGAATTAAAGTTCAACTTTAGATATGCAAATGAAAAAAGATCTGAACAAAAAGTCTGCAGAAAAGTTGCCACACTAATAACCTCATTCAGCCAGTGGGGACCCTTCCCTATTATCTTTTCAGGAAGGCACATCACCCTTTACTTAAGAGTCGGAGTCGCACAATAAAGAACTTTGCAGTATGAAATGTAATTCATAAGAGAGAATCAATACATGGTTTTAATAGAGATGGCTGCAGCTTTAGCGCTGTTTTAGAAATCCAATTAAAATGCAAAGAAGCTTCTTTTTAAAAGTCAAAGAAAACAGTATAGTCCACCAAACTAATATTTTCTCCTTTTCCCAATCTCACCACAGCAATTTATCAAGTCTGTAAACAAGAATGACAATATTAAAATGGTTTTGATAAGGAGGCTGAAACTGATCTGACAAATGATATTTCACTGACAGTTACTGTTGCTTCCTTCTACTAAGAAGACTTATGGGAAGTACGTGTGGGAGGTGCGCTGATCCGATCATGACACATTCTTATACGCAGATAGATGTTTTCACTCATACAGTTGGCAACTATTTATAATCATATATTTTCATTTTAAGTTTGGTCCAATCATATACAGATATCTAAACAGTATTTTCATTTACAGTTGTAATTATTCTAAGGAACATTTCTTGTCCTATTTTTTCTAATAAATTCTAAATACATTTTAATAAATTAATATAGATCAGATAAATAGACTATAATATGACCCTAGTGATGCTGAATAGGAACAATATTAAAGTACAAAAAAAATGTTTTTTAAAGTAAATGTACACTAATGCTCCCGCAGCTGCAATTTTCATAGCTGTGGATGTGTGAAAATGTGCTAATGCAGCAGAGGCCGGGACTTGTACTGAGACGCCACCTGAGCCATCGCAGCTGTCCGCAACACATACACAGCATCGGATGCAGGTCATGCAAATATCAACTCCTTGAGTTAGACTATAGTCACTCAGAATGGCCGCCGTAACTGAGACGCCGGAGCCATGTTATCTGCATACGGGATCATAGACGCAGGCTGTGACATGCACCTGAAATAGATGAGACATGCCTGCGTTTTTTGTCAACACTCCCCATTGCCCCTCCCACGCACTTCTAAAGCTCCTAAAGGCCATGTCACAGGCTGTGTTTGAAAAAAATGGCAGTTAGGAGCTGATTGGCTGGTACCTTATCACCGTTCCCTTTATCTCCTAAAACAGTTTAGTAAATAGACCCCTAGTAGCGTGCGACTACAGTAAAGTAACCTGATGATGGGTTAACTGTGCATGCGTAGGACGTGTTCTGTGCATGTGCAGAACAATTGCTGTGATTATGCTCACAGTGTCCAACAGCCATAGCCTGATTGATAGGCTGTGGGCATTTGGGAATGAGGAGGAGGTGGCACCAGCCTGCGTTCCCAGAAATGGAGATGTGTCACCAACGTTTTCTGGGAGTGCTGAGGTCAAGCTCTGTGTCCGAAGACACAGATTTCCTGGCCTTGGCGACGCAGGTAAGATGGCCATTTTGAGTAGCCTTTGGCTTTCTAAGATTGCCTGTAGATGATCCAATGCTGGGATTCAGCACCCAGATCTGTGATGCTGTCAGGAGGCATCCATTTCCTTCAGACACCTCCTGCAGCATTAGAATATTTACCACACAGCAGCTGCTTCCAAAGACACAGCTGCTGTGTATTCTGCATCCACATCTGAATTGGGCCCTACGTCAGCTAACAAATACACACTGCTATACGTGGCTTTCATGGAAGTATAACTACATTTGTTATTTATAACAAATGTCCACATTACTAAAACAGACACATTATATGGTAAAAGCATTAAACGTCCTACTGGCTGATGTCAGCCTGTTTCTGCAAGCACTTAAAATAACCAAAACGTATCTAAAATTTTGGGCAACCTGTTCAAAGTTGATTAGTATGCAGCCTGGAACTATGGAACTGTTCAACAGTAGCTCCTAGTAGAAATGTGTACTTTGTGTGTCTGGTCTGGCAATGTCTTGTACGTAGGAGGATCAAGGGATGGGGATGGCCTGTGTGCAGCCTCTATGGGGGCTGCCCATTCTCTTGCTGTGCCAGAGTGTACCACTTATGTAATAGTCTATAGGAAAATCATGTGGTCATTATTTTTCTAGTGATTTAGATTGCCAAGTATTTGCAACACTGCAAATCCAAGGGGGGGAGGGATCAGTATGATTGCTCCCCCTCACCCCCACACTGGCAGAGGAGACTGCTGGCACCACTGAAGCCTCTATAGACCCACCATGGCCCAGCTCACAGCCTGGGTAATTAGTTCCTGTTCCATCCCACTGCTTGTTGTCCCTGACAGTAGGATGATGTTTGGGTCACACATGCCATTTTGAACCTTGCTGTCCTTTTTTTGAAACTACATTTTCTAATAGCATGTCAACCATTGTTAAGATCTTAGGGACTCACAGACATATGTGTAGTGTACATACAATTATATGAAGTCTTACCAATTATTTTACTTCTCTGGGTATATGTATAATTAATGCCTTGGTGTTAAATTTAGTAGTGATTTCACTGAAGCCGACAATTGTCTGGGTGTGTTATGTAGCTTCTCTATGGCAAGTGTCACAAGGATGTCAAGCTCCTTGACATTGAAATGTGGTTGTCTCTTTTTTTCCAGGGGCCCAATGTGGCTCAGGAGTGGCCATATGGCTTGGCCCAGGAGTCTCCTCATTACTGAAGTGCACCGTAGTGCTTGTCCCTGGATTAGCTGGTGTATTTTGGTCTTCTGGAGTGAGGTGAGTGCTGGAGTAGCCCATGTGGATCAGGAGTGGCCAGATGGCTTGTCCCAGGAGTCTTCTCATCATTGAAATGCACCATAGTGCTTGTCCCTGGATTAGCTGGTGTATTTTGGTCTTCTGGAGTGAGGTGAGTGCTGGAGTAACCCATGTGGCTCAGGAGTGGCCAGATGGTTTGGCCCAGGAGTATCCTCATCATTAAAGTGCATCTTGGTGCTTGTCCCTGGATTAGCTGGTGTATTTTGGTCTTCTGGAGAGAGATGAGTGCTGGAGTAATATTATGAGCCATTCTTGAGCTGCATATGTTGCAGCAGTTCTTGCCTCAGCACACTCTAGCACTGCTACAATGGGAGAGGGCTGAGACATCCTTGAAAGGGATGTGTGGTGCCTCTTCACATGCCCAGTTAGTTATGTCCTTTCTACATTTTTTAAATAAAATATTTGTGACTTTTTATAAGGTAAGTGTTTCAAGTGTGTATGTTTGTCGGTGGTTGTGTGTCCCTTTCTCTTTGTAGATCCATGTATTGCCTGAGCTGGTGTTTATTTATTTTCCCATCTAGCAGCATTAGCTACTGTATAGATTTCAGCTATATTTTTCATCAATTTTCTTTGGTACTGCCTCCATTTGGATTTTGCCCATAAGCTAAGTACTTGAATGGTGTGAGTGTGTGTCTCTTTCTGTTTGCAGATCACTGTGTGGTGTCAACCATTTTTATTGTTTAGAATACTTAGCATTTCAATGTTTTATTTTAATGGTAATTGATGTTTTGAAGAATGTCATATATGTGTAGAATATTAGCCTAATTGTTTGTCTTTTGTTTTCATTGCAACCATTCATATAGGATGTCAGGGATTTCCTAAGTAATATGCAGGTTATATTCTTAGCTAAGTCATTTTTGTCTGTAATAATGTGCAGCTTGTGCATGTTGTCTCTAACTTAATTTATTTATTATTCATTTAATATATGCAGTATTTAGCTTCTGTGTACTATATCAGTTGTGTGCTTGATCCCTACCCTTCCCTTCATCCTCAAAGACACCAATGCCGTCAGCCAAGCGAACACAACTACAGCACGTGTGTTTCCCTCTTTATGATGAAGTAGTGCATAGATTTAAGCTTCCATCTCACGTCATTTTAGAGATGAAAAAATATTTTTGAAACTTCAGATTTAGTGGAGTGGAGAGTGAGTGCGTAATTAAGGATTAAATAATTTGATATATTTGATCTGAATTTTCCAAAATATTTTTATACAGTTCTGGAAATACATATTTCAGCCGCCAATTACTGTCCAGACATCTGAGATGTCAGGACAGGCTGGCTGGGATCCCACTGAAAAGGATAACATGACTCCTTATGTTACACTATCAACACCACAGGGGATGTTGAACAATTTTGTGCCTCAGATACACGTACAACAGGACGTCTAAGATATATAAGCCCATAGTACAGGCAGTACTAACATGGGTTGCTGGTTAAGGTGAATACTTACCATAGCCATCACCTAGGGGTTCGATTCCCATTGAGGTCAGCGACAATGTAATTTTGTAATGAATATTATTTTATCTACAGTATAAATTTTTTAAATGTTAATTACACATTGCTCTGCACTTGGAACATTTGGCAATAAAGATACAAAGTTTTTCTTCTTTTTGCTACCATACTGTATCTACTCAAGCCGCCCCCCTGCATGCACACACCACACACTTACATGTAAATATACAGGAAAATGCCACAAATACGCAGTACAAGTTACAATACACCTCGGTAATAAAGACGCACTATCAGCTTTCAACAATAGAAGAATTCATGCTGCCCATTTGGAGGGTACTGCTGCTCAACTCACGGCATGCTCTGTACCTTCCCCCATCCTTCATTTATATGCAATGCCACAGAAGTGACTTTGCTGCTAACCGCTACAGACATTGCCGCTAGGAGCTACCTCAACATGACATAAAATGACTGGTGAATAAGAAAGACAAATAAATATGATGTAAGTTGTGCTTTGATGTCCCAGTAAGAAATTGGTACAAATACATGTATGTAACAGTTAAAAATTTGCTTAATATAAAATATAATTAATAAACTGTTCCAATAATCCGGTTAAAATATACTGTATATGATTTCTCTTATAATAGCTATTTAGAAAGTAATAGCCAGGCTTATCTCTCTTTTGAAACAGACAAATCTCAGGTGCACAACTCCAAATTATTAATAATATATATAAATGCAATAAAATTTTGCAATCAATAACCTTGGCCATGATTATGCTAAAAACCTCTATTGATTGCATATATATATTATTAATAATTTGGAGTTGTGCACCTGAGATTTGTCTGTTTCTGTGCCTGCAATTAGTCTCATCAGGTAGCACCTCCCATTATATATATAGTCAGGTTGTGCAGTCCAGAAATCTTTCCCATTATCTCTCTTTTGATACTGGAATGAAAAGCCATATGGCTTGGTATTTCAAAATGTTTTCACTTTCATGGGAAATGCGCCTGTTGATTCTCTACCTACCAGTCTGACATTATTTGGCTTACTGCCCATAGCTTTGTATTGAGGTGTGACTCAAGGCATTGGTCTTTTCATAGTATAGAGAAACATTTCAGAAGATAGTTTTCCATTTCAGTTAATGTTTCCATAGAACACCACAAGTTGCAGAGTGCAAAGATCATCTTATTATTTTTTATCCTTAACTTTTTCATTATACTATGCTATAACTTTTTTCTGCAGTTCCACATTCACATTTCCAGATTCATAAACTTCTTGCTCAAATTCGGCTAACTTAGCCTCCAAAGACATTCTGAAATATCAAAATAAAAAAATCTGAAATCAAATACAGTAAAAAATAGTAATGTATATAGAGTATATAATATGGGAAAAATTCTAGCACACAACATGTTTTTCCTGGTGAATTTGTCCAAATAAATATCAAAATAATAATAATATATGAATATAAACTCAAATGGCAGTTAAAGGATGGAGAATTTTTCTCTTGTCACTCCCATACTGTATGGAAAGTAGCAATAGCCTGTTAGTGGTTCAGATTAGTTGCCAGGTGAATATATATGTGTTGGGAAGTTTTATAGAAAGGGCGCTATTTAAACCATTTTGATAGTTTAACAGAAAAGTTGCTTTCTCTTGGTCCAATTTGAACATGATCTATGGGCCTGATAAGGGCCGTATTAAAGGCAGGGCGACAAGGGCGGTCGTCCCAGGGCCACCCACACATAGGGGGACCCCAGACACTGTCCCCGGCCCCATGGCACATCCAGATGAACCATTTTTTTTTACATTTTTACGGAGCAGCCTGACGAGGCCTGCAATTAAGCCCCTCCCCTCCTGGCATTTGGCTCCACCCCCTTTTAAAAGACCTATGAATCACGCTGGTCTGAATAGCTTATGGGCTGGGTATGTAATGTGAGCACCTCCCAATATACTAGTGTTTGTCCATGGCTTATGGGGTGGGGGTTACAATGTGAAAATTCGTATTCTACCTGTGTCTGTGCATGGCTTATGAGGTACAGGTGCAATGTGAGCACCCTTAATGTACCTGTGCATGGCTAAAGGGGAGATATAATGTGAGCACCCTTAATGTACCTGTGTCTGTGCATGACTTATGGTGTGGGGGTGCAATGTGAGCACCCCTAATGTACCTGTAAATGCCTTATGGGGTGGGGGTGTAATGTGAGCATCCCCAATATACCTGTGTCTGTGCATGGCTTATGGGGTGGGCTGTAATGTGAGCACTCTGAAAGAGGTAAGCAGGTGTGTGCGTGCACGTGTGCATGTGTTTTGTTGATTACAATAGCAGGTAACACGGTCAAGTAAGTGTCACTGCCCCCAAGACTTGAGTCAGCCCCAGGGAGGGAGAGAGCTGTGGTCTGATGCTAGGTGCCAATAGTAGCAGCAATGTTTTATCGTTAGGGGCCCCCACACGTTTGTTGCCCAGAGGCCCCCACAGACCTTAATCCAGAACTTGATTCAGAGATGTATTCTAATGCTATCACAGCTGCGATCTCATACACAGCTACTGTCCAAAAATATGCAAATGTTGCAGGCGCTGAGGAATGTGTTTAGATGCCCACCTGCAGCTTTGCAAATCCAAGCATCTGCAAACAAAGACGCAGCAACAGTCACAGATAGTTGGACTTCTAAGTAACCCTATGGTTGTGCAGAATGGCCGTGTCAGGTTACGGCCTAGGATTGTCCATTACTCACCACAGAGCTGACTTTCCCTGACTTCTCGAGCGGTCAGACATCAGGTGCGGTGGCGAGTGACGTGCTGAGGATTATGCCTTGTGACCGTCCGGACATCCATGTGCTGCCCCGTGACTTGGTTACTGCGGTTACCATCATGGGCGCAGCCTTGACAGTCTTCATCACCTGACTGACCTTTTAACCAGTGGTGGCATGGTTGCTGTCAGCTGATTCTGTCCTCCAATGGACTGCAACCTTAGGGTATATAACTGGGCTCTGGACAGCAGAAAGTTGCCTGTACAACGTCATTTCTTCTGGTGCATGCTTGCCATTACTTTGTTCCAGGTTCCATGCTCATCTCTAGGGCTACTCCTAGTGTTTAGCCACACTGTGTGTACTCAGTACCTGCATCAAGTACATCTCGTGATACCATCTGTGCTACGACCTTAGCCACAACATGTGTACTCTGTACCACCATCAAGTACATCTCATGATACCATTCCTCAGTGTCTGTGCTGTGACTTTAGCCACAGCATCTGTATTCAGTACCATCATCAAGTACATCTCGTGTTACCACTCCTCAGTGACTGTGCTATGCCCAAAAACCATGACTAGTGTACTCAGTACCTTCATGAAATTACTGTCCTGTGACTCTCATGTGATTATATCCTCTATTCCCACTGGTGCCGTGCCTTTGGTCAAGTCTCACCAACATCTGGTACTTGTGCATGAGGAGGACGAATATCCTAGATCTAGCCTCTGGGTCATTTCCCAACCTGGGACCTTGACGGCTGTGACAGACCCTGAGAATGTTCATGACATGCCTGCATTCTTTGCTGCCACTCCTTGTTACCATCCCCAAACACTCCCTGACTATCAATCACACTGCGAGTAAATAGCCGCTGCGAGCGACTACAGTAATGTACCTTGATGCAAGGGCAGTGTGATTTAGATGCATTCGTAGATTACCAATAATCACTCAACTGCGCAAACCTTGGAATAGTGTACAAAAAGGTTTTGTCTGACTGTCTCCAAACTGAGACCTGATGCCATAGAAGCACAGGAATCAAAGAGGGACCGGGCAAATGAGAGCACCCAGAAAGATAGAAGAGTGCCTTATATAGTGGAGGCTTATGGTGTCAGTTGTGATATGTGTGAGGTCCATTCTGTGCACAAATGGGACCCCGAAATGATTCACAAGACCCATGGGAACTCACAGAGGTGTATGTCAGTCTGCATCTTAACAGATAGTTCAGCCAATGAGGCATTACAATTTTTGATTGGCATATTTGCTGATATCTGCTGTGGTCCTTCCATTGCCGACACCAGCCGCAACCCCCTTAGGTTTCTAGTATTGTGCTGCTGTAGTTTATAGGCTACACTTAGCTAAATTTACAGGAAAAGGGTTCCTCGAAAACCCTCCCCGGCAATGGCCACCTCACATCCATGGTCTGTTGACCACACATCTGCTGGAGTCCTGATAGAGGAAAGAAGAGACTGCTGATACGGTCACTTAATTTCGAGCATAGCGCATCGAAGTGTTCCTTTCAGAGCCCCTGTTCCTGCTTGTGGTATTTAATACATTTGGGCTCTATTATCACATACTACAATGCGATCAAAGGTGCCAATATTGTGCCCAGATCGCATTGAGTTTGTGATTTTTGATTAATGGACCCCTTAATCCTTATATATTTTAGTGCTAATTGGGTACACAATTTGACTGACTTCACATCCTGCCAATTAGGGCTGGGATTCCTCATGCATTATAGAAGTGAATGTCAGTCTAAAAAGTCATCAGTCCAGCCCCAATTGGCAATTATATTATATAATCCTGCATTACAACATGTGCTTATATGGAAGGATACTATTTCTGTACCTTATATTCAAGGTGAGTATAGATGCCTATTGGTGCTGATTCAGCGCATAGTATGATCAATTACACATGTGACATAGGAGTTAATATTAATTATCCGAAAATACCGGTCTGGAATCAGTTGTTATACTAACACATAGTCCTTCATAATACCATCAATGTTCACACAATCAGACAATTAGACATTAGTTCTATGTGTTGTAATCCTGCTCAGAATTCTGGGCACAACACAACTGAATGGGGAGTAGAGAACAATCCTTGTATAACCTAGTGCTGGTTATGTATGTCATTTGATTACTTACATATCCATACTGTATTTCAGGGGTAAAATGATCCCCCTATGTCATAGAGGTGAGAATCAATAAATCCAAAAGACCATTGGTCCAGTTTTAGCTCTTAATCAGGCACAAATGTCAGTGTTTCCATATGTTCTGTATATTATAATCCTGCGCATTAGATTGGCACAGTAATAAAGAGGAACAATCCATGTTTGGATACATATTAAGTCCAGGTAAGATACATCTATGTGATTTTCCCATTAGAATTATTGTGCTAGTCAATGTTTAGAGGGATGATATAGAAGGGCTGAGGAGTCTAGGTATATCCTATATCATATTTATTGGATATTTTGCAGAGAAGCAAAGAAGACAAATATAGTCTTACTGGTGCACTCTTGGATTAATTAACTGAAAAATAAGGTATAGTAATGAACTGTATTAATACATAACTTTTAATAGATACTTAAAAGTGTATAAAAATTATACACTAATGTCACCCAGGATCACGGAAATACCGTATGATCACAAATTACACATAACAAGACAATACCACATTGAACAAGCAATTGGCGAAAATGTTATTCCCTGGTTCCTTAAATAAACTACAATAGTCAGAAAAATTATTATAATTTAGGATATATTTCCCGGGGAACCAGAATAAATATACCACATTCCTGACCCATGAATAGTTTAATCATAGGATCTTATTGAGAATATACAAGTAATGTGGCCAGGAATCAGAACAGCTGTGTGTGAAAGCCAATGTCATATATACAGAGAATCCTTATTGGCGTATCTTCATCAGAAGTATATAACGACTGCTTAATACTTCACAGTAATCTAAACTCATATCTGTAAACCAATGGTTGATCATGCAATGTATTAAGGATATTTGATAGACTCTTAGTAATTCCTATCTCATCACAACATTAACGGCAGAGATATAGAAAATATTAATCCTGAAGGGTCATATATATAGAGAGCCTGTATTAGGATACTGTACAAAAATCTATAAGCAGTATCCACACAATGACAAATGTGTGGAAGCTGATGAAAAATAAATATGAATCCACTGCAGTTAACCTGTAATAGGATCTAATAAATATAAACCAGGCACAATAGAGTGAGTTGATATGGGGTAAGAAAAAAGTATAGCCCGGTGTCAAGCTGCATCACACCTTCTACTGTCCCTTATCTTGTATACTACAGCGAACAAGGGATGAGAGAGGGGTGAACCAGAACTACCAGGGAAACAACAGGTTGAACGCCTCTGCTGTCCCCGCTCCTGACTGTATCTGTCCTCTGTTACTAAATAAGTATTGCAGAGGAAAAGTGTCAGTCCGGCTTGGATGAGAGAGCGCTAGAGTGAACAGAAAAATTGAAAAAGAAGAATATCTAAGGTAAAGATGGAATTTCATTCATTGTTCAAAGGAATGTCAGTCATTGGTTACACTCAAATGTATCTTAATCTTCAATGATATAGAGAAACCTGTTGGATGTATCCCATCTATATATGACAAATACAATACAAACAGATACAAATATATCTACTGCAATGTAGCCAATGGAGCAGTGTGATTGAATCCAATCGTTATATTCCACAGCGCCGTGCAATGGAATCGGTGTGTGGTGAAAAATAAAGTATAGCCTGGTGTTAAGCTGCGTCATGCACCTTCTACTGTCCCTTATCTTGTAAATCACAGCGGATAAGGAATGAGAGAGGAGTGAGCTAGAACAACCAGGGAAACAACAGGTTAAACGTCTCTGCTGTCCCCGCTCCTGACTGTATCTACCCTCTGTTGCTAAGTAGTATTGCAAAGGGAAAGTGTCAGCCCGGCTTGGATGAGAGAATGATTAGAGTGATAGGGAAGAGGAAGAATACCTGGAGTGAAAATTAAAGTGGATCACTGAAATTAGGAATAACTGACAGTCTGCTAAACACACATAATCACAATTGTGCAGCTGTTCGTGGTATCACAGGTAGGGCTGGTTATGTATAGTCACCCAATCAGATGGCCGTCGCGTGCAGTTGCGAAAATGTAGCCGCTCACATGGAGTAATGTATGGGGCTGTTATACACGTAAACCGCCCGTTGGTAGGACGCGCGTTTCGCATTCCTAGGCTTGGTCACCTGATCGCCGTGAGGTGAGCCTCCTTCTCACCCCTTCTATCTAGGTCAGCTGAGCCAATTAGGTTCTCTTTAGAGAGATTGATGTCTCTCAGTGCCAATCATAGCACTTATCCGGAAAAGCCAATCGGCTAGGATGCCCTTATTAGCATAGATAAACAAGACACATATGGTTGCTGCAGTACTGATCTGTAATGAATAATTAGTGCAAATAGCATCAGAGATGTATTTTAAAATTAAATAAATGGGGATATGAGGATTAAGGGTCAGAGAATATTCTCTATATAACATATATAAAAAAACATATATAAAACTAGATAAATAGAGTATAACATTAGTCCTTATGTCATAGGTGACTGTTTTGAAATGATATTATTACAATACTCAGTGTGGTAGAGAGAGAAACCTTGGATATATAGAGAAAAATATAGAACAAAATCATTTGTCATTAGACATATATGTGAAAGTGAATAAATAAATAAAATATAAATGTAAAAATATTAATTTTTTTTAAAATATTATTGCCCGGATATTGGATGTGATAAATATAAAAATATAAAATATGGCAAAATCTTATTAAATATTGTATAGTTATACAAAAATATAAATATGTGTGTGAAAAAATATTTTATGTGCATGAGTGTAGAAATGAGTATATAAATAAATATAAAATGATAAGTGAATATATAAAGATATTACCAAAATGTAAGTAATCTATAATATGATATGACACAAAAGGTAAGTGAATATAAATAAGTGTCAGTGACCAAAATTATAGTGAAAATAAAGTGTGTACTAACAAGGTTGTATACATGTGTGCGTACATACGAATGTACGCATATGATCATATGTCTGTAATTACACATATACATGCAAACCCACACACATGACCTGTGCATACGTACACATACATAGGTGTGAATTGACCAATAGGAGGTGTTTAGGTAATCTTGACAGTATTTTTCCCACTGAATTAGGAGTCTCAGTAACAGATAACAGCTGGGAGGAGGATCTTATAAAATTAAAACGAATCCTTCAGAGACAAATAAGACTCAATTGGGATCTAACAAGTTTAGAAAATTACCATAAACAGAAGATTACACCTAGGGGTTTACGACCAAAAGTCTTTCCTACATTTGAGTTGTGTACAGATAATCTAAAACAAGAGTGGGAAAAGAGTTTACTAAAATGCTCCCAAGAACTTATAGACATCTTAATTAAACATAACAACCTGGTCCTTAATGAATGTACCAAGGATATTGAACAGCTTGGTACCAAATTAGAACCATGGGAGCAGAATACTGAATTTCAGACAAATTTCACTAAAATTAAGAAAGAGTTGGATGATTATGAAAGCTCCATTGTAGAACGCAAACGTAATAAATTCGTCAGAGACAAACGAGACTTTACTTCTGGTCATATCTTCCGCTGGAACAAAACTCAGAGGAGAGAAAATATTGCGAGAGTAGAAGGTACACCCTCATCATCTGAGATAGAAATCTCTGATACAGAGGAACATAGTGGTACCACATCTTATCTAAGGAATATATCATCTCATAGGGGAGACAGCCTCTTGCATCTCCCTTCTACTACTTCTTTTTTAGAGGATACCAGGGGTACTCGCGGACACCCCATAAGAAACAAACGAGGCGGGGGAAGAAAAAGAAGGTGGGAATCCCAATCACCCAATCGATATATGACCAGAAAAAATCAAATGTTCTGAGCTCTTCTTCAACTTTGAAGATCATTAATCTTTCTGATCGTATTCTAACTCCTGAACAAATGGAAGTTCTTAGTAAAGGTCTATCATTAAAATGACATGACAAGGTAATCATTAGGGTATTATTCACTCTGTTTGGATGGGGCATCTGTGTCATGGACATGCAGAGCCTGAACCACCTCTGGAAGGATGATGGCATGCAATGGCTCTTCATATTCCAGCAACTCCTGCTGGAAGAGGGAGCCACCACCAGGCCATTTTGCTTTTGATGTGCCGCTTAATTTCACTGAAGTGCTTTTTACACACATCTACAAAGTGCTTTACCATCCCTGAGCAAATTACATCATCCAAAATCTTCTGCCTCTTCAGGGATTTCTTACGACCACTTGTTCTTGAGGAGAAGCAGCTATTAAGAGAGCCAAAAAAGAAGTGGACCAGAAAGCACATGAATCCCTGATCTTTTATAACAGATCAGAAAAGAAAACTACCAACATTATTAGATTTATTGGTGACTTCTGTAGTAGTTGGAAAGAAGCACGAGCAATATTACAAAAACATTGGCCCATCTTACTCTCTGATGCAAATCTGGCCAAGGACCTGGACAAACAAATCAATGTCAGCTGGCGTAGAGCTCCTAACCTCCGGGATTATTTGGTTAAAAGTCACTTCTCATTGAGAAAGGATAAACCTCCCCCTGTTACTGGTAGCCATCCGTGTGGAAACTGTAAAATTTGTCCTCATATTACCAATGTCCAGAAGATCACGGACAAATATGGACAAGAAAAAGAGATCAAAGACTTCTTTAATTGTCGTACTACTAATGTCATATATGGTGTTAGATGTGATTGCCCCAAATGGTACATTGGGATGACTACTAGAATGTTGAAAACCAGAGCCCTCGAACACATTGGCAATATCCAGAATGCTGCTAATGACCTGACTAAAATGAAACAGATCACGACGGTGGCCAGACATTTCCTTCACAAACATTCAGGAAGGACACAGGATTTCAGGATATGTGGACTTGATAGGGTATGACTAGGACTCAGAGGTGGAGACTGTAATAAAGCTTTGTTTATGAAGGAGAGTGAATGGATTTTCAAACTGGGGACCTTGATGCCAGCTGGACTTAATGAAAATATTAATTATGGCATATTTTTGAAGGAATAAATTATTTAGTTATTTATTTATTTGAATTCCTTGTAATATAATATTTCATATACTTTTTGATTTACATTTATCATTATTTTGATAATTTTGTGGTACCTCACTTCTATACTTTCCATCTTATCATATCTCTAATATTGATGTATCCTTTTTACTACATACAGTCACTTTGTTTTTCACCTTTTTCACTTTTATCTTGTGTGTTTTTCACTTTCTGTCACACGTTTTCATACGCTTACATACATGCTTATCTATATATTTTTTTTCATTTTTTTCACTTTCTTCATTAATTTATTCACTTCACACCTATGTATGTGTACGTATGCACAGGTCATGTGTGTGGGTATGCATGTATATGTGTAATTACAGACATATGATCATATGCGTACATTCGTATGTACGCACACATGTATACAACCTTGTTAGTACACACTTTATTTTCACTATAATTTTGGTCACTGACACTTATTTATATTCACTTACCTTTTGTGTCATATCATATTATAGATTACTTACATTTTGGTAATATCTTTATATATTCACTTATCATTTTATATTTATTTATATACTCATTTCTACACTCATGCACATAAAATATTTTTTCACACACATATTTATATTTTTGTATTTACTATACAATATTTAATAAGATTTTGCCATATTTTATATTTTTATATTTTTATATTTTTCACATCCAATATCCGGGCAATAATATTTTAGCAAAATTTAATATTTTTAAATTTATATTTTATTTATTCACTTTCACATATATGTCTAATGACAAATGCTTTTGTTCTATATTTTTCTCTATATATCCAAGGTTTCTCTCTCTACCACACTGAGTATTGTAATAATATCATTTCAAAACAGTCACCTATGACATAAGGACTAATGTTATACTCTATTTATCTAGTTTTATATATGTTTTTTTATATATGTTATATAGAGAATATTCTCTGATCCTTAATCCTCATATCCCCATTTATTTAATTTTAAAATACATCTCTGATGCTATTTGCACTAATTATTCATTACAGATCAGTACTGCAGCAACCATATGTGTCTTGTTTATCTATGCTAATAAGGGCATCCTAGCCGATTGGCTTTTCCGGATAAGTGCTATGATTGGCACTGAGAGACATCAATCTCTCTAAAGAGAACCTAATTGGCTCAGCTGACCTAGATAGAAGGGGTGAGAAGGAGGCTCCCCTCACGGCGATCAGGTGACCAAGCCTAGGAAGGCGAAACGCGCGTCCTACCAACGGGCGGTTTACGTGTGTACCAGCCCCATACATTACTCCATGTGAGCGGCTACATTTTCGCGACTGCATGCGACGGCCATCTGATTGGGTGACTATACATAACCAGCCCTACCTGTGATACCACGAACAGCTGCACAATTGTGATTATGTGTGTTTAGCAGACTGTCAGTTATTCCTAATTTCAGTGATCCACTTTCATTTTCACTCCAGGTATTCTTCCTCTTCCCTATCACTCTAATGTTCTCTCATCCAAGCCGGGCTGACACTTTCCCTTTGCAATACTACTTAGCAACAGAGGGTAGATACAGTCAGGAGCGGGGACAGCAGAGACGTTTAACCTGTTGTTTCCCTGGTTGTTCTAGCTCACTCCTCTCTCATTCCTTATCCGCTGTGATTTACAAGATAAGGGACAGTAGAAGGTGCATGACGCAGCTTAACACCAGGCTATACTTTATTTTTCACCACACACCGATTCCATTGCACGGTGCTGTGGAATATAACGATTGGATTCAATCACACTGCTCCATTGGCTACATTGCAGTAGATATATTTGTATCTGTTTGTATTGTATTTATCATATATAGATGGGATACATCCAACAGGTTTCTCTATATCATAGAAGATTAAGATACATTTGAGTGTAACCAATGACTGACATTCCTTTGAACAATGAATGAAATTCCATCTTTACCTTAGATATTCTTCTTTTTCAATTTTTCTATTCACTCTAGCGCTCTCTCATCCAAGCCGGACTGACACTTTTCCTCTGCAATACTTATTTAGTAACAGAGGACAGATACAGTCAGGAGCGGGGACAGCAGAGGCGTTCAACCTGTTGTTTCCCTGGTAGTTCTGGTTCACCCCTCTCTCATCCCTTGTTCGCTGTAGTATACAAGATAAGGGACAGTAGAAGGTGTGATGCAGCTTGACACCGGGCTATACTTTTTTCTTACCCCATATCAACTCACTCTATTGTGCCTGGTTTATATTTATTAGATCCTATTACATGTTAACTGCAGTGGATTCATATTTATTTTTCATCAGCTTCCACACATTTGTCATTGTGTGGATACTGCTTATAGATTTTTGTACAGTCTCTAAATCTATAAGCTCTCTATACATATGACCCTTCAGGATTAATATTTTCTATATCTCTGCCGTTAATGTTGTGATGAGATAGGAATTACTAAGAGTCTATCAAATATCCTTAATACATTGCATGATCAACCATTGGTTTACAGATATGAGTTTAGGTTACTGTGAAGTATTAAGCAGCTGTTCTGATCCCTGGCCACATTACTTGTATATTCTCAATAAGATCCTATGATTAAACTATTTCATGGGTCAGGAATGTGGTATATTTATTCTGGTTCCCCGGGAAATATATCCTAAATTATAATAATTTTTCTGACTATTGTAGTTTATTTAAGGAACCAGGGAATAACATTTTCGCCAATTGCTTGTTCAATGTGGTATTGTCTTGTTATGTGTAATTTGTGATCATACGGTATTTCCGTGATCCTGGGTGACATTAGTGTATAATTTTTATACACTTTTAAGTATCTATTAAAAGTTATGTATTACTACAGTTCATTACTATACCTTTTTTTTCAGTTAATTAATCCACGAGTGCACCAGTAAGACTATATTTGTCTTCTTTGCTTCTCTGCAAAATATCCAATAAATATTGTGTTCTCACAAATTTTTCTGGTGCACCACCAACCATTATAGTCTTATTAGACTTTTTCAAATTAAGACTTATATGTTGGTATAGATATGACTATTTCTAATATATGTCTTATTATGGTTCTGATTGACTAGTGCGGATTCTATCTAATTTCTTATTATATCCTATATCAATCAGATGTGTCGTCCCAGATTTATAAATTGGGAGAAATTGTCTATGCACATCTCAAATTATCTTGGTCATAAAGCGTTTCTAACATTGGTAGGGATCTGGCATCTAAAAAGCTCAGTACTATAGTAATATACATACATTAATTTAAAAGATTTATGTTGAGTCTACTAAGTACTCAACACATATCTATAATATTTTGTTAATTATAGCTTAAATATAAATGCTTTTTTCCATTATCATACTTGTTAGATGTGAATTAGTTACAGGAGTAATACTTCTGAACTAATAAGTCATTCTGAAATAATTTAGTCAATTCTATCTTAGTAAATATTAGGGAAATAAAAATAAATGATGAGATGTACTAATACAGTGAAAAATGTATAGTGATAAATAAGATAATTACTTAGTAGTAATCGTAAATTAATATGTGTGCAACGTGAAGAAAGGAGCAGATGTGAAGAAATATATAAATATACAAATTTCTATCCTCATTCAAATTTTTATTGTTTTTGTGTCAATCTACACGTCTAGTATTTTTTTTAATTATGTGCTATATATATATATTTAATACATACCAATAAGAGTGAATGTTTAATAATATACTTTTGGAGTGCCCCGTATAAAAGTGCTTTGCCCCTTTTCAGGCTGTTTCTTATAACCACCTACCTGCCTATGGCACAATCTAGACATTTCATTCAGAGTCGGTTTTAAAGTTGCTCTTTATACCAATAATGATTTTTGGCTATATCTAAATCCCTGACATCCCTTCATGAACTTCACAAATTTGACTGTGAGATTGAGATTTACTAATATTTTGCATTTTTCTGTGATAAAGGAGCGTTTTTTGCAAATCGGGAATTTACTAATGGTCAAATCACATGGAAACTGCATGTCAAACACGACTTTGTAGACCAAATCATGTCAAATCATCATCAAAACAAACATTGGTACCAATGCAAATCACAAATTTACTAAGAAATGAGTTTACTAAATCGACGATACTAGCACCCAATTCACACATCAATGCACAAAATCAATGTACTTCTATGCTACTGGGAGCTTTCAGTCAATGATGGAGAGGATGGTAGGCATATAGCAAATCAACTTCTCCCTCTACCTGGGCAAAGTCTTTACCACACTCAAGACCTTCTCCTATACCTATATCTGCTTGTTTAACCAGGAGTCACAATGGCATGATGTCAGGTTAGCTCTTTATAGGATCGCATACATGCCCAATGTGCTGGGTGCTATAGACTGCACACACATTGAGCTGAAACCACCTAGGGCACATGCCCATGTTTATTTAAACAAGCACCACAGCTTTCACCAATGTTCATGGAGTTTGTGATGCAAACCTAAAAATCAAGAGTGTTGTGGTTGGCTATCCTGGCTCATGCCATGATTCCCTTATGCTCAGTCATCCCTCTGTGCTAAGTTTGAGGTGGGCCAAATTCTGAAGGGATGTTTGGTTGGTAAGTATACATCCTCTGGTTAATTCCTCTCTACACACCTATAAATGTTGGCATGTTAACCTTCAAATACATTTATTTATTTGCTCCACAGGGGATTCGGGGTATGGATGTTTCTCCTGGTTTCTTACTTCATTGTTGCTTCCTGATAGTCCTGCTGAGTACAAATATAATGAAACACATAAGTCGACTAGATCTGTTATGGAACATACATTTGGCCTATTGAAATCTAAGTTCTGCACTCTTGATAAATCTTGGGGTGCTATGTTGTACTCTGTTGATAAAATATCTGACATTTTGCTCTGCTGCTGTGTGTTGCATAATCTGTTCCTTAATCAACATCCCCCGCCACATTATGCAATCCACTGTCAGCAGGCAGGCTACTGATTTCATCTGGTGGCTCTGTGACCACATAAAGTGGGGGGCAGGTTAGGGCTTCAGTGATTTCCAACTATTCCAGTGTAAGTATATTACACAGTATTGTTATTTTTCACTTCAGTATAAATATTTTTGATCAAAAATAATAAATTAATGTGCATCAACCACAATTTACCCATTAAAAAGTTTGTTTTTACCAAAGTAATTAAGAAGACATTTGCCTGAAATTCTAAATGACAATGAGTAGCTTTTTTCTTTACAGATACTCACCAAATAGCTACACACAGGGAGGTGTCTGAAGTGTGGGTGGATTTTGGGAGTGTTGTGTCTCCCTACTCCCAAGAGAAGGCGGTGGAGGTGACTGTCTGGCAGACTGGCATGCTGAAGATGGACCTTAAATAAATAAAGCATATGTAAATTGCAAGAAAACAATGCATTTGTGATTTACAAAAGTACAATCTTGAAAATTTATTTACCTAGCTATTTGTCATTCTGCCTTAAGGATGGGCTGACAGCTTTTTTCTTCCCACTAAAGCTAGGTACACACTGTCAGATAAATTGGCCGATCAATTGATTGGCCAATATATCTACTGCCCGTCGGCCAGTGTGTACCTGCGATATGTTGGTGAACATCGTTCGCACAGCCAATGGACAGATATGTCTGCAGACTGCCTGTACACACATAGCAGCAGCCATATGGAGGGGGGTGGGACATGCCCCATAGCCACCAGGACCCACAGCCAGACACAGATTATGGCCGTTCACTGTGTATGAACGACCATCATCTGCAGATATATCTGCAAATCACTCGATCTATATATATCTGTATAGTGTGTACCCACCTCAACACTTTTGCCTGTAATGTTATATAGTGATATTTAAAAAAATTGCATTACTGGAAAAAAAAGTGGTTATCATTTAAGTCAAAATGCTAACATGTGCAAGGACATTTGCACTAAACAACGGAAAAAAAAACATTGGACATTGTTAAAAACATTAGCAGAGCAGACAAGTAACTGTAATGTTTTGCCTTTTGCACATATAAACACAGTTGTAATGTATTTATAAATGGCACCAACAAATAAACCTGCCTTTTTCTTTGTCACTTACTAAAGTTCATGTATTATGTTTTTTCACTAAGCAACATACAACATGGGTAAGAAAAATATAATGCTTGTGTGGAAACTTATATTTGGTAACATCAATAATTCAAATATCCAGATATGCACAAAACGGGATGTAGTTATGAGACACCACCGGTCTCAATACCTACTGTACATCAAAATCCCGACAAGGGAATTAAAATAGGTGTCAAAATACTGATGCCCATCTTAATCCTATGCTGAAGGATGCCTGCCCTAATGAGGTAAGTCTGGGGGCCCTTGGCGCTAGCCATGTGCGGGGGGAGGGGAAGGTAGGGTTAGGGAGCATATCGGTGTTAGGGTTAGGTTTTGGGGGGGTTAGAGTTAGGCACCCATAGGGGGTACAGTTATGGTTAGGCACCACTGGGGGGGTTAGAGTTAGGCATTAAAGGGGGGAGGGTTAGGTTTAGGCATGAAGGGGGGAGCCTTAGGTTTAGGCACTAACAAGGAGGGTTATGTTTAGGGTGCTGGGTGGGGAGGGTTAGGCTACAAAAAGGGAGGGTTAGGGTGGGAAAGGGGGTGGGTAAGTATTCTTACCCGATGCCTGTCGGGATACCAACCATCAGGATGCCACTGTCGGTATTCTGACAGGAGGCATCCAAACTGACAGGAGGCATACATACCCATTCCCAAACAACAATGGACAGTGTTTGCTAAGTACTATGGTAATTGATTTTAAATATCATAGATAAGAGCAAAAATGTCACAGTAAAGACATTAAAATGACATGACAAGGTAATCATTAGGGTAGTATTCACTCTGTTTGGATGGGGCATCTGTGTCATGGACATGCAGAGCCTGAACCACCTCTGGAAGGATGATGGCATGCAATGGCTCTTCATATTCCAGCAACTCCTGCTGGAAGAGGGAGCCACCACCAGGCCATTTTGCTTTTGATGTGCCGCTTAATTTCACTGAAGTGCTTTTTACACACATCTACAAAGTGCTTTACCATCCCTGAGCAAATTACATCATCCAAAATCTTCTGCCTCTTCAGGGATTTCTTACGACCACTTGTTCTTGAGGAGAAGCAGCCAAAAAATGGTCATAATGCTTCATTACTCCTTTGACAAGGGCCACATTTTTACTTCAAAACAAAACCGCACATTGCCCCTGACCACTGAGCCATCATCTTCCTCCTCCAAGTCTGACTTGAGCAAAGGCTGCTGCACAGAAACCTTCCCCACATCAGACTCCATCTCCCCTGCCCTCATGCTACCACTCTCCTCCTCTATCACAACACAAGATATTGAACACTGATAAATAAAAGAAAATAAAAAAGCCTCCAACACACCACACACAAATAATTACAAGACAAAAACAAAAAGACACAGGACAAAAAAAAAGACAGACCTTAAAAACTAACAAGACTATAGAAAAACAAGACAACCACACAACCAACCAAGCAATAATCAAATTGAATATCTGCCCAAAACTCTCCTTTTCAACAACTGTGCAACCAATGCACGTGATCTCGGCAGTTTGTGGGTGTATTTATACCAACATGGTGATGCTAAAGTAGCATGTGCAAATTCTGACCAATTGGAATATGTTTGTGAATTTCACTGATTTGCTCTGATTTCACATGCAAATATTGATAGCATGAGTTCTATTGTATCACAGATTTGTGATTTCAGTTGCAAAACACGATTTGACTGATCTCGTACACGACATAACATGACTTGTTACACCATTGAATGAATGACAAAATGAAAGCAAACACGATTCTATGGAAATGTGAATTTTGCAATGCAAAACCTTCCAGTGATAAGGTGTGATAATGAATCGTAGGCCAACACAATTGTTAGTAAATCTTCCCCCTATTCTAATTTACAAATTAACTCTGATTAAAAATAAAAAACTAGATTTCTTTCTCCCTCCGTTAATTAAAAACTTCTCAATCTCAATTTCCAGTTTAAAGGTCTTTCTGAATTAAGTATCTGGACATTTCCACTTTCTTCAGAGCCATATATGCTCCACTCCTGTACACTATTAAATCTGACCATGCAACCTAGGGCAAATTGTTTATTTCCTGGACTGGCCGCATCACAGCTATCAAAATGACTATCCTCCCCAGACCACTCTACTTGTTCCAGATGCTATCTTGATTTATTCTGTGTTTGTATGCACAGGCGCTTCAAAATAAAAATATCTTGTGATGGGGCAGCTACGGGTATAGGAGGTAACCACCCTCAATTCACTTATGGATCTGTGATTTATGGTAATACCTTAGTGCTCGACCTTTTACAATATAGTATAGAATAAATTCATAAAATTTGTATGTCTCCTTAAACCTTTGTTTAGTGTAATGACGTAAATGACTGAAACTGTATTTCTTTTTAAACAATTTATTTGTCTAGTTCATAATATCAGCAAAATTTACAATTTTACCCCAATTATTGTTATATTATCAATTTAAATTAGAATGTTACTGTAAAAGCACAATAAGAATCGTTATGATCATATATTTGAGCCAATCCTTATAATCAATTAAAATATATGTAGAAACAATCATATATGTATTTTAAGAAACAGCCAGCTGATGGTAAGTGAATCTAGGACGTCCACATGAACAACAGTACGTTTTAAACACAAACTGACATAGGAAGGGGGTGAGTGTGTGGGGATGTGTAGTATAGACAATTACAATTGTGTTGAGTTCAGGGGTTAGGGATGACGGGGACGGGGATCAGGTAATGAATAATGTCCCAATGTGGTACAATAGATATGTCCAAAAAGAGTCCTGCTGAAACAACCTGAATGGTCTGTTGATGGTAATGTGGATATGGCAGCTGTTTTCAATAATGTGCAGCCCGCCGGGATCCGGCTGCCGATAAGCCCCGTAGGTGACTGTCCCTTGTGGGCTCTCTGAGATGCCGGTCTCTCCCTGTGTGTTGTGAAATGTATTCAGAGCCGCTGGTGACCGGCCGCTGTAGCCTCGTGGGTGCCTTACCCTTTGCTGGCTTCCTGCAGCGCCGGTCCTCGCTCTGTGCGGTGTACTCCTGCAGACGATCCTCTGGAAGTTTGCGGTGACACTTGCTCTGTCGTCCACATGATCCAGAGTCCCAGTGAGACCTTCCGCTGTCAATGAGCTGCTGCTGCACCTGCGGCTGATCAGACCTTTGTGAGGGATGGAAGCGTGTGCGCACGCTGTCCTGATCTCTCCGTCTGAGGTTCTGCTTCAGTCCTATAGAAATGGTGCTGGATTTCTTTCTGCTACTGTAGAAGATGTCAGTACACCAACGCGTTTCGGCTCTGTTTTGCCTTTGTCAAGGTGTAATCATTGTTCCAGATGCTACTAATGAATGCTTTCCTTTTCTACTTTTAGTTCCCTGCAGCATATGATTAGCTCCTTTATATTAAAGGACAATAGACCAAGAATTAGGACATCTGTACTATAGTGCTCTAGTCTTGGAAGAGGCCTGTAGGTCCCCAATTTCATAAAGTATTATAACGCTGCACAGCTCTCACAGTGTTTCCAAATGGCATTTTCCCATGGGGCCTTAAGTCAGCAACCCTACCTTCCACAATGACATCTTCGATTCTATGGACTCCACACTCCAGTCGGCCCCCTGTTGCCTGCTCTCACCCCATAATACATTTTCCCTGATGAACTGGTTGAGGCATAACACATTGTGCTTTATAGCTTGTGCTTCATCCCCTCTATTGCCATTTTGGTATAACATTGTAACCAGTGGGCTCATTATATCATTTATACATAAGCCTATAACTTGTATAATCTATACCTTTGCTGGGTCCCATTGAGGTTTGAAAAGGAAATTGTATTCATACAGTTTTTTACTGTGCATACTTTCACAGAATGGTCAACTTCACCTTTATGGTCAGACAAAACATATATTGAGAGGCCTGCTTGTACATGACATTAGCAGAGATGTATAATGGACCCTTAAGACCTTATATGGTGTTATCAGTAGACCACAAGCCACATCCTATAAGAATGACCATTGTAAGATGTGTAGAGATACTAAGCATTATGGGTTACTGATAGCAAAGCCCATATTCTAGACAAAAGGGCTTTGGAAGACAGTGTAACTCTAGACATTCTAGGACACATCATAACTGTATTTCTTCATCTTGGTTATATATGTTAGTGCTCCCTGTACATGTGCAAGAGATAAGAATGGTCCATGCTATGTTGTACCAACCAGTGCTTGGTACCCAATATATAAATAATATGGGCTTCATATCCAGAAGCCAACACCCAGACCATGGTATATAATTCAAGACCTAGAAAAAAGCCCTTCAGCTTGTGTATGGACCTGAGACTGCAGTAGGGTGCCTACAATGTAAATTGAAAGACCTGGGCATTGTGAAGTGAGGATGAACTACATCTTATGAAGATGATGAATCACCAGTGTTGTCTGAATACATAGACAAAAGTTGAGTATATACTCTGTATGTTGTTTGTTGTTTTGTTGATTGTTTGTTACTTGTAATAAAGTGTGTTAATTTGTACTAACTGAATTGGTTACATTGTATAACTATTCACTTTGATTAGAACAAAACCCACCATTATACAAACATTGATTTTGAGGCTCACCCTGTCTGTATTTTCTGCCAGGTCTAATGACGGAGTTGGGTTCCTTAATTATATCATTATTAGGGATATGTTAACTCTATCCTGACTTATTCTGCTTCTCTGCATTGCTTTCATGAATGACATTGGGATAGAGATTTGAGTGAGCTCTTGGATGCAGAGGATTGGTCATACATATGTTCTGGGGTCTCTAAATGCTCTATCTGTTCTGGCAACAAAAAGTACATGGATACAAATTGTTATTTTGGTGGTATTTGGTCCCAAATAGGCTCCATAAAATTTCTCCCCAGCTTCTTTCCTTTGTTTGTGGAGTTTCCCAGATTCTACATTCTTTCTTAACATCTGGTGGTCCTCTCCCATTATACAGGGTTTTTGTGCAGTACAGTCCTTTTTGTCCTCTCTTTTGGACTCTGATATACCATACCTTCTTAAACATGTTTTGTTCTCTTTATCTGTTCCAGATCTCAAGCTTATCAAACATGTTTTCAGTCCTGCTACCTGTTAGATTCTCCGGAGAGTCCTATCACTGTAACTGCACTCTTATATGGAATCTAATTTGTCTACCAAATAAAATTCATGACCATAATGCTGAGAGGTACCTCCAGCTCATCTTCAAAATTGTGGAGCCCCTAGACTTCACATAATAGTGTCTCTGCTCTCTCATTTTTAAAGAACTTTTCTTTATTGGTCCTACAATTTTTATGGAGCTTCTATGGCCACAAATACACTGTATATTACTTGAAGAGTCCTATCTCCCTCAACCTCGCCTTCTGTTTTCTCTCCTTCTTTTCCTTTTTCCCTCTGTCACTTCCCACTCTCTACCTTAAACTTATCTAAAAAAATTAATATGCTCATATTTTTTTCTGTGGTATATTGTTTTTGGGGGCAAATATAGGTGCACCAAGTTTTGGAAGGACAATTATGGATGTGGTCCAATTGGACCTTCAGTCATGGTCCACTTTATGCTTCCTATTATCCATAATATCACAATATACTTTATATATGAATAGAGGCTTGTGCCTAATGTCTGTACTGTTGGTGACACAGTAGTTGTAGACAATGCAACCCTCTGTATGTGGCTTTCTCCCTGGTTGACTAATGGATAGCAAATTGGGATAGGCCAATTGTTTAAATGGCATGGGGATGGTCCTCAAAGTTGACTACCACTCTAGTGGTCTTCTTCAGTCTATCCCTGGGCATTATCCTGATGTCCTAGTGGGGTTTAAATAACAAAAAGCCTAAATTGCTCAATGTTGGATTGGAGACAATGTAGGCTCTTTAACCTTCATTACTGTTGCCAGCAGGATCCTTCTTCTAGATCCACAATCATCTGGTCTACTTCTGGCCAATGCTGCCTTCTTCTCCAGTTGTTTCCAATGTTTTATTTCTTTATCTTAAGATTGGATCCTATTTCTTCTTCTGGCAGCATCTTCCTGATTCCTCCATCACAGCTACTTCTATTTGGTTTATCATAGCAGCCACTGATTGGTCCAAAGTGAACCAAGCTTGGATACAGACTCCACAATGTTCAACAACATGTCAATGCCAACTGATGACTTCCACAGGACAGACAAGTCCATAACTTTCTCTGCTGTGTTCTCCTGCAGGTGGGTTACTCCTATGGCCACTCCCAGAAGATGAGCTCCTCATACAGTAGGGACAAACTTCACAACAGAATGAGCAGCTGTTTAAATATTTTTGCAATGACTAGTTCATCCTTTATGTTTCTAAATTCCACTGTCTTTTCTCATTCCAACTCTACCATACCACTGGCAACTGCATAAAAATGCCCATTTTTAATTACTACATTGATATTGTTGCATGATCATTCTTCTGCCATACAGTAACCACACGCTCAATGTCACTTCCTTACAGTGTGTCTGAAGTGTTACCTATGCCTAGATTGTAGGATAATTTAAGTAGAATCATCTTTACCTTTCTAAGTATACCATGGTAGGAAAGTTAATGCTAAATATGGTGAATGTGAGATTAAGTGAAAGGGGGTGTAGGTGTGAGGGTAACTTCAAAACTTGTGTGCAGTATATCTATCCCACTACATATTATACAAAATTAAGTTTTCATCAACTTTTGCAAATATTAATGCATTATAATGTAAAATATATTTTGTAGAAATGAAATGTGAATAATAACATATCTACCAACTTCAGGCATAGAAGATTTGTTCCACTTTGGATAAATCTGTTGTTGTTTTGCTTATTAATTTGCAAAACCATATTGAACCGCCAAAGAAAATATCATGCAAAATGAGATTCGGAAATAATAAGCTCCTAATCTAATCGCACTGTTGTAAATCACAATAATCATTACAGTGTTACTTTGAGACATATTTACAAAATTCAAATTTAGCCGTAAGGCACCATATGGTCCATTGGTTTGCAAGGCTTTGCACTAATTAGTGAGCATGTTTCTATGCCTTTAACTGTGAATTAGTTACTATTTTGAACATTTTATAACCTGAGAACATCGTATTCAGTCATATAATTAGTTCATTTGCAAGAACAGTGTGGTATAATTATGGTAAAATATTAATTATAATGATTGGACAGCTGGAATCAGTTTACAGTATACCCACGTTGTTTTGTGACCTTTCCTAGGCCCTCTCAGTGCAGATGGAAACATTGTGATCATTATTTTCTCATGATAAATATTCCACACATTTACAGTTTACCGTTCTGTAAAATTTATTGCTCCTTCCTTAAAAAGAAATAGGTGAAATAAATATTTCCCCGTCTCAGAATCTCTTATCTACACATTCTTTTAATTTCATTAAAAACAGCTTCAATGTATAATTTATATTAATGCATCTATCTCGCTGCTACACATTGCATGTATTTATTTTAGGACAGCAGCTTGCATACTAAACAATGTATGTGTTAATTAAAATGAGATAGCTATTTGGAAAATTAAAGGGCAAGACCAGTTCAAGATAAAAAAAAATCCAGTGGTACTTCCAGACCTAGACAGCATTGGGAAGAGGTCACAACTTTAATCTTACTGTCAATAATTGAACAGTTTGCAAGTAAAACTGGTAATGTGAAAAGCAAATTAGCCCCTTATTACAAGTTATTATAATTAGATAAGGCTTATATTGTCTTTGGGATTTGGTTGTAATATGTTTGTATTTTGTATACAATTCTGACTACCTTACAGGATCATGTTGACTTTTTTGGCTGAACATGAATTATTCACAGACTGCGCTAATACACCTTATTAGTGCTTAGATCGCAGGATTCACATGCATCAAAAAACAGTCATGGCTCCAAATATATAAAAATACACCCTTTTATTATAAAAATATATGTTTCAATTTATAAAAAACAAACATTCAATTGTCAAATACACTGTCTCTTAAATTGCAACAGTAAAACACTAATGAGCATATAAAACTAAATAAAAAATACTACTTGAATAAATAGTGCATTTGAGTATCTTGTGCAATCTGAATTGGAGTAATTGATGAGCACCTGATGTGCAAAAACAGTCTAGTTGACAACAAGGCAAAGCCTGCAATGCAGAATACAATGAATCTTAATTTGAATGTACACAATATAATAACAGGTTTGGGTATATCACAAAAAACAAGATAACAGAAGAGAGTCATTCAGCCCATAAGGCTTTACAGTATTAAGATAGTTAATCCACCACAACTCCCTTTGCAGGAGGTTACGTTCTCTATCCCCTCCTCTAGGATCCTCTGAAACAAAATCAATCATTTTGTGTCTTAAAGTAGCTAATGAGTGCTTATATTCCCTAAAATGTCTCGCTACCAGCTGTTCATTGGGGTTACCATCCAGAGCTGATCTAATGGCACTACGAAGTAGTGCCATTCTCTCTTTAAATTTGCGCATAGTATTGCCCACATAAAGTTGTTCACAGGGGCATATGATGAAATATGACAAATCCTGATGAACACATTAGTGTATGTTTGATTTTTATCTTACTACCCGAATGCGGGTGTGGAAAGCTATTCCCAACCTCCAGATAGCTGCAGGTAGTGCAGCCCAAGCAGCGGAAATTACCAGCTTTTTTTGATGGAAAATGACCCTGGATTACAGGTTTAGGTGTCCTAACATCAGTGTGTACCAATAAATCCTTTATGCTTTTTCCTTTCTTAAAGCACGGAAGAAGTCAGGATTTCTTTAAAAGTGGTAACTCATTATCAGTCCCAATCAATGGGCAGAACTTTTTTGCTGTCCTATTTAACCGTTCACTGTACATATTGTAATTATTCACCCAAATCACTGTATCACCTAAAGCTTTCTTAGAAGTATTTTTCAATGTGTCTGCACGGGGAATACTAAGTGATTTTTGTCTGGCATTCTCTAACAGTTGCCATGAGTAACCCCTATGAAGAAATGTATTCATCATTAAGGTCATTTGCATATTTTCATCCTCCGGATTACTACATATGCGATGAATCCATAAGAATAGAGAAAAGGGTAGATTGCTTTTGAGCGGTGCTGGGTGATGACTAGAGGACAAAAGGAGATTGTTGCAATCTGTTGGTTTTTGAAACAAAGATGTCTGTATCTGTCCATCAATTACTTTAAGTTTTACATCCAAGAAGTGTATTTCCGTGTCATTTATATCAAATGTAAATTTAATATTCTCATCTTGACCATTAATGTCTTCCATCATTTTAAGAAAATTCTCTTTACTGTCTGTCCATATCATAAGCACATCATCTATGTACCGCACAAAAAAAGCAACGGATTTAGAATATTTCTTGTTCATCAAAAGTAAATCTCTCTCAGTCTGGAACATTCGCATAAGCGGGGGCCAAACAGGACCCCATCGCACAGCCTAGTAACTGTAAATACAGTGAGCCATTAAACAAGAAATAATTTTTGATCAACACTAATGTAAGGGGGTAGGGGGGGTAAGGTGCGCTCTTCCTGCTAGTAATGGTGATGGTGATGACTTGTGTGTGTTTGTTAGTGGTGTTAATTAGAATGTTTCTTCTGGTGGTGGTGATGTTTTGGGAGTGAGGAGGGTGTGATTGGGTATGGAGTGTAGTTTGGAGTAATGTGAAAAGGGGAATGGAATAGGATCAAAATGAGGCCAGCGAGACACAGTAATTTTGGGCAAAATCCTTTATTGAGTAGTCACAATGCTGCTCTGTTAAGATCCCGGGCAGGTGGGTGGGGATCGATGATGAGACTGGGGAAGTAGGTGGACCCTTTTAGGGGGCTCCTTCCCGTGCGGTTCAGTGACCTTGCACATCACCCCTGCTGGACCTATGGTCGACAGTCTAGGAAGTCTCGGGGGGTGGGGGGATTTGCAGAGTGGGTTGGAACACCTGTGCGGCGTCCCGCGTGTTGGTGTGAGTCTTGGCAGTACTTACCTACCGGTAGGTTTTTCGTTATGGTGATGTAGGTCGACATTGCGGCCGTTGCAGATAGGTTGGGAGCTGCAGGTTTGTTGGTGAGCTGGATCAGCGTGTTGCTGGTGTGCTGCAAGTGCATGGCTGTTCTGATTGGTCTGCGGAGGTCAGCGACCGGAGTATGCAGCTGAAATTGGCTCTTGGTCGTGCCGCTGGTGGTGCGGAGCCAGAGGTGTGGATGGGTGAGCTGCTGGGAGGCTGGGTTGCAGCGTGTGTGCTGGGACCACCCCTGGGGGGTGGTCTACCTGGGATACTGATTCAAAAAAAGCCAGGGAGGAGGGGGGATGTGGAAAGTGTGACCGGGATGGAACTGGTCACTGGCGATGTTGGCTGGGCGGACTTGCAGCCAGATGTGCGGGATGCTCTTCTCACTGACGGTCCCTCGTGGAAATGGGGATCGACGGTGGAGACACCCCTGGCCAGGAGTGAGTTGCTGAGTACGCCTGGGAGCAGGGGGGGGAGAGGGGCTGGTCCGTGGTGGAGCCGGTCACTGGAGGTGTGAGCGGTGTGGACCAGCAGGTGGGTGGGCTGAGAGCTTTCTGCACTGGTGGTCTCTGGTGGGGATTGGGATCTTTAGTGGAGGTCAGCCTGGATCGGTGTCGGGTTTGATGTGAGGGTCTCCAACGCGTTTCGGCACAGGTGCCTTCTTCAAGGAGGTGTGAGAGGATCAATGCTTCTGAGGTTCTTATGTAGGTCACTTCCGGGGGTGGGGGTGTGATCAGGTGACTCATGGGGCCAATGGTGTGTTTGAAAGGTAATGTGGTGCAGGTGTATGCAGGGACTTGCTGAATGGTGATGCGGTGCAGGTGTGTGCGGGAACTAGCTGGAGTGATGAATTTAATCAGATTAGGCCACTGGTGTGTTTGATAGGTAATATGGTGCAGGTGTGTGCAGGGACTTGCTGAATGGTGATGCGGTGCAGGTGTGTGCAGGAGCTAGCTGGAGTGGTAAGTGTAACCATATTAGGCCAATGGTGTGTTTGAGAGGTAATGCGGTGCAGGTGTGTGCAGGGACTTTCTGATTGATGATGCGGTGCAGGCGTGTGCAGGGACTAGTTGGAGTGATACGTGTAATCATATTAGGTCAATGGTGTGTTTGAGAGGTAATGTGATGCAGGTGTGTGTAGGGGCTTGCTGTTTTTTTTTCTTTTTTGTGAAAGGTAATGCGGTGCAGGTGTGTGCAGGGACTTGCTGAATGGTGATGCGGTGCAGGTGTGTGCAGGAAGTAGCTGGAGTGATAAGTGTAATTAGGTTAGGCCAATGGTGTTTTTATTTTTTTTTTAAAGGTAATGCGGTGCAGGTGTGTGCAGGGACTCGCTGAATGGTGATGCGGTGCTGGTGTGTGCAGGAAGTAGCTGGAGTGATAAGAGTAATCAGGTTAGGCCAATGGTGTTTTTTTTTTGAAAGGTAATGCGGTGCAGGTGTGTGCAGGTACTTGCTGGAGTGATACTTGTAATCATATTGGGCCAATGGTGTGTTTGAAAGGTAATGCGGTGTGCAAAGAATTGCTGAATGGTGATGCAGTGCAGGTGTGTGCAGGGACTAACAGGAGTGATAAGAGGTGAGGTGATAGGGTTTGGGGCTGGAGGAGAGTGTGGGTGGGCTGGTTGGAGATTACTTCGTTATAATGGATTTGACATCGTTGTCAATGTTGAGTCCCCTGGGGGTTAATGTTTTCAGCGTGAATATCCATCTAAGTTCCTCCTTGATGAGGATTTTGTTATGGTCTCCGCCTCTCCAGTTTTTTTTGCATGTGTTTGATTCCTATGAAAGTGGTGCCTTGTGTGCTGCTATGGTGGTATTCTTTGTAGTGTACGGGTATGTTATGGTTCTCTGTTTGTTTGGTGATGTTTCTCAGATGTTCGGCAATTCTGGTTTTTAGTGGTCTGGTGGTCCTGCCTATGTATTGTTGATTGCATGGGCATTGTATGAGGTAGATTACGTTGTTAGTGTTGCATGAAATGTGTTCTTTAATTTTATACGTGGTGTTTGTCTGTGTGGATGAGAATGTTGTAGTGGGTGTGGTGCTTCTATATTTTAGTGTGACGCAGTTGGTACATGAGCCGCAGTGGAAGAAACCCCCTGTGAGTTTGGAGTTGTCTAGAGTACTTTGTGTTCGGATGGGTGGAGGAATGTGGTTGGATACGAGTTTGTTATGGATGTTGGGGGCCTTGCAGTAGATGACTTTGGGTCTGTTGGGTAGGATACTTGTCAGTTGTGCATCTTCCTTAAGTAAGTGCCAGTGTTTGTTGATGATTCTTTTTATTTGTGTCGCCTGGGTGTTGAATTGTGTGATGAAGGGAACGTGGTTGTCTGTGTTTTGTGGTTGTTGTTTGTATTCCAAAAGTGGTTTCCTATCTTCTAGTCCTATTCGGGTGAGTGTGGCTTCTAATGTGTCCGGTTTGTATGCTTTGTCCGTGAATTGTTGTTTAAGTGTTGTGGCTTGTTCGTGATAGTCCGTGAGTTTTGTGCAGTTGCGTCTGATCTGCTTGAACTGTCCTGTTGGGATATTGCTGAGCCAGGAGGGGTGATGACCACTACTGGAGAGGATGTAACCGTTGACGTCTACGGGTTTTTGAAAAGTCTTGGTCTGTATCTGGTTATTATCAATGTATATTTCTAGGTCTAAGAAGTTGACCGAGGATTGGCTGTAATTGGTCGTGAATTTGAGGTTCCAGTCATTGTTGTTGATGTATTGAATGAAGTCAAGGAGTGTGTGTAGGGGACCCTTCCAGATGCAGAGGATGTCGTCTATGTATCTGGTCCATAGGACCAAATTCGCATCCCAGTCATGACCCGTCCATATGTGGGAGTCCTCCCAACTGCTCATGAACAGGTTAGCATAACTGGGTGTGAACTTGGTCCCCATAGCGGTGCCTGTCCTCTGCAGGTGGAAGTCCCCATCGAACCAAAAGTAATTGTGTGTGAGAATGTATTCAATGCCCTGGAGGATGAATGTGTTCTGTTCTGGTTCCAGTGTGTCATCGTGATTGAGATGGTGTTTGATGCTGTCAAGACCCTGTTGGTGATAGATGATCATGTATAGGGATGTGACGTCGCTGGTGACTAACCAGTGGTCATCCCCCCAGGTGGTGTCCTCGAGTATTTTGAGTATGTGTGTTGTGTCCTGTAAGTGTGAGCGTTGGCATTTGATATATGGTTGAAGATAGTGGTCGATGTATTGTGATAGATTAGATGAGATGGAGTTGATGCCGGAAATGATGGGTCTACCTGGAGGGTGTGTCGTGCTTTTGTGTATCTTGGGGAGATAGTAGAATATGGGTATGACCGGGTTTGGGTTATGGATGAAGTTATATTCCTGCTTATTGAGGATGCCTGTGTCTAAACCGGTCAGTAGTATGCGTTTGAGTGTTTGGTTGAACTTGAGTGTCGGGTCAGAATTGAGTTTCTCATATGTGTCTCTGTCTTGAAGGATGCGGTGTGATTCTGCGATGTAGTCGAGTTTGTCCAGGAGTACTATGCCCCCCCCTTGTCTGCTGGTTTAATTATCAGGTTTCTGTCCGATTTGAGATTGTTCAGTGCACTTTTTTTGTTAGTGGTGAGGTTTGGGTTGTGCCGTTTGTTAGAGGTATTGAGTTTGTTGATGTCCTCTGTTACCAGATGTTCGAAGGTGTGTATGAGGTGGCCTTTTAGGTGACTGGTGAAGAAGCTGGATGGGGGTTTGAGTGTAGTGTGTTTGTATTGGTTATGTATGGGTTCTTTTGTGATGGGGTTGGACATGAAGTATTTTTTGAGGGTGAGTTTCCAGATTAATCTGTTTAAATCAAGGTAAGCTTCGAATTTGTTAAGAGAGGTTATGTGGGGCGAATTTAAGTCCTTTGTTTAGTACGGAGATGTCATTCGGTGTGAGGGTGCGGCTGCTTAGATTGAAGATACCTGTACTGTTGGGTGGTGTGGGATTGGTCAGTGTTTGGGTTTTGGTGGTTTGTCCACCTCTGCATTCTTGTCTCGTTGGTCTAGCTTGCATTTTGGCCTTGTTGGGGTGTGTGTTAGGGTAGGTGGTAGGCAGGCACGGTTGCCTGCCTCCAGATCTAAAAAATGCTGTGACCATTGTTCGTCTGTGTGGATGGGTGTACATGGAGGTGGCAGTGGTGGTCGGGTGGCTTCTTGTGTGTTGTCTGTTTGTGTTACTGTTTGGTCTGGTGTCCCTCTGAGTATGTTGACCCACCCTTGGTTAAGCGATTGTCTTGCTAGCTGTTCGTAGTGTTCCGACTCGGATGGGTCTTCTATTTCATGAATGCTAAATGATGTGTTGCAGTCTGAGTCTTGTTCCTGGTCGTTTGTGTCGTTATCTTTGTTGTGTGTGTTTGATGGATTCTTTGTGTTGTGAATCTTGGACATGTATTGCTGGTACGTTAAGTCTAGTTTTTTGTATATCGGGGTGCCTGAGGTGGTATGGTTGGTTGTGTGTTGGTGGTGTGATGTTGGTGCGGTGTAAGTGTGTGTCTTTGTGGTGGTGAGACTGGTGGTTGTGTAGTTGTGATGTTTGTCTATGTTCGGATTGTGAGCGTTGGGGCGGTGGTGGTTACCTGGTTTATCCCATGTGATTTTGGCTATCTTTTTCTCGATTATGGCTTCCTCTGTTTTATTTAGTTTGGTTCGTGTTAGTGTCACGAGGTTTTTAAATTCCTCCTCCCGTTTGTATGGATCCAGGTCTTTGTCAAGCGTGTTTATTTGGTTGTCTAAGAGGGCTAGGTCTATTTTATGATGTCTGATGATTAAGTTGATCAATGATTTGGAGCAGTCATGAAGTATACTGTTCCATTCAGTCATGAACGTGGGATTGTCGTGGCTATGTGTGGGTGTTTTTTTGATGACTAGGCCCTTCGGGATGAGGTTATTATTGAAGTACCATTGGAGTATGTGTGCATCCCACCATACTTTGGACTCTCTGATGATGAGTTTTTCGAGTTGAAGGTATGTTTGGCAGAAGGTGTTGCTGTTATTTTGTAGCGTGGCTCGTTGGTCTAGTTCCTTTAAGAGGTATTTGGCCCTATCTACGCGTGTGTCTCTGATGTTGAAAATGCCCATGTGTGGATTTGTGTATGGTCCCTTTGTTGTGTTCGGTTATGTGGTTACTTATTGTGTTTTGGGGGTGTCGGTGATTGTGTAGATTGCTGTTGGTCGTTGGTGCTGCAGTTCTGGGTACTGATAGAACATATGAAGATGGGCGGTAGAACTGCGCTCTCGTTGACCAGGGGGTGGTGTGTTGTGGTTTCGGGGTGCTGCACCTTTGTGTGGGAGTACCTTTCCCGCACTGAAAACGTATGGGGGTAGGGGGGGTAAGGTGCGCTCTTCCTGCTAGTAATGGTGATGGTGATGACTTGTGTGTGTTTGTTAGTGGTGTTAATTAGAATGTTTCTTCTGGTGGTGGTGATGTTTTGGGAGTGAGGAGGGTGTGATTGGGTATGGAGTGTAGTTTGGAGTAATGTGAAAAGGGGAATGGAATAGGATCAAAATGAGGCCAGCGAGACACAGTAATTTTGGGCAAAATCCTTTATTGAGTAGTCACAATGCTGCTCTGTTAAGATCCCGGGCAGGTGGGTGGGGTTCAGTGATGAGTGGTGATGAGACTGGGGAGGTAGGTGGACCCTTTTAGGGGGCTCCTTCCCGTGCGGTTCAGTGACCTTGCACATCACCCCTGCTGGACCTATGGTCGACAGTCTAGGAAGTCTTGGGGGGTGGGGGGATTTGCAGAGTGGGTTGGAACACCTGTGCGGCGTCCCGCATGTTGGTGTGAGTCTTGGCAGTACTTACCTACCGGTAGGTTTTTTGTTATGGTGATGTAGGTCGACGTTGCGGCCGTTGCAGATAGGTTGGGAGCTGCAGGTTTGTTGGTGAGCTGGATCAGCATGTTGCTGGTGTGCTGCAAGTGCACGGCTGTTCTGATTGGTCTGCAGAGGTCAGCGACCGGAGTATGCAGCTGAAATTGGCTCTTGGTCATGCCGCTGGTGGTGCGGAGCCAGAGGTGTGGATGGGTGAGCTGCTGGTAGGCTGGGTTGCAGCGTGTGTGCTGGAACCACCCCTGGGGGTGGTCTGCCTGGGATACTGATTCAAAGAAAGCCAGGGAGGAGGGGGGATGTGGAAAGTGTGACCGGGACGGAGCTGGTCACTGGCGATGTTGGCTGGGCGGACTTGCGGCCGGATTCTCTTATCACTGACGGTCCCTTGTGGAAATGGGGATCGACGGTGGAGACACCCCTGGCCAGAAGTGAGTTGCTGAGCACGCCTGGGAGCAGGGGGGGGAGAGGGGCTGGTCCGGGGTGGAGCCGGTCACTGGAGGTGTGAGCAGTGTGGACCAGCAGGCGGGTGGGCTGAGAGCTTTCTGCACTGGTGGTCCCTGGTGGGGATGGGGATCTTTAGTGGAGGTCAGCCTGGATCGGTGTCGGGTTTGATGTGAGGGTCTCCAACGCGTTTCGGCACAGGTGCCTTCTTCAAGGAGGTGTGAGAGGATCAATGCTTCTGAGGTTCTTATGTAGGTCACTTCCGGGGGTGGGGGTGTGATCAGGTGACTCATGGGGCCAATGGTGTGTTTGAAAGGTAATGTGGTGCAGGCGTGTGCAGGGACTTGCTGAATGGTGATGCGGTGCAGGTGTGTGCGGGAACTAGCTGGAGTGATGAATTTAATCAGATTAGGCCACTGGTGTGTTTGATAGGTAATATGGTGCAGGTGTGTGCAGGGACTTGCTGAATGGTGATGCGGTGCAGGTGTGTGCAGGAGCTAGCTGGAGTGGTAAGTGTAACCATATTAGGCCAATGGTGTGTTTGAGAGGTAATGCGGTGCAGGTGTGTGCAGGGACTTGCTGATTGATGATGCGGTGCAGACATGTGCAGGGACTAGTTGGAGTGATACGTGTAATCATGTTAGGTCAATGGTGTGTTTGAGAGGTAATGTGATGCAGGTGTGTGTAGGGGCTTGCTGTTTTTTTTTTTTTTTTGTCAAAGGTAATGCAGTGCAGGTGTGTGCAGGGACTTGCTGAATGGTGATGCGGTGCAGGTGTGTGCAGGAAGTAGCTGGAGTGATAAGTGTAATCAGGTTAGGCCAAAGGTGTTTTTTTTTAAAGGTAATGCGGTGCAGGTGTGTGCAGGTACTTGCTGAATGGTGATGTGGTGCAGGTGTATGCAGGAAGTAGCTGGAGTGATAAGTGTAATTAGGTTAGGCCAATGGTGTTTTTTTTTTTTTTTTTGAAAGGTAATGCGGTGCAGGTGTGTGCAGGGACTTGCTGAATGGTTATGCGGTGCAGGTGTGTGCAGGAAGTAGCTGGAGTGATAAGAGTAATCAGGTTAGGCCAATGGTGTTTTTTTTTTTGAAAGGTAATGCGGTGCAGGTACTTGCTGAATGGTGATGTGGTTCAGTTGTGTGCAGGTGATGCGGTTCAGTTTTTGAATCAGTATCCCGGGCAGACCACCCCCAACAACCTGCAGCTCCCAACCTATCTGCAACGGCCGCAACGTCGACCTACATCACCATAACAAAAAACCTACCGGTAGGTAAGTACTGCCAAGACTCACACCAACACGCGGGACGCCGCACAGGTGTTCCAACCCACTCTGCAAATCCCCCCACCCCCCGAGACTTCCTAGACTGTCGACCATATTTCCAGCAGGGGTGACGTGCAAGGTCACTGAACCGCACGGGAAGGAGCCCCCTAAAAGGGTCCACCTACCTCCCCAGTCTCATCACCACTCATCACTGAACCCCACCCACCTGCCCGGGATCTTAACAGAGCAGCATTGTGACTACTCAATAATGGATTTTGCACAAAATTACTGTGTCTCGCTGGCCTCATTTTGATCCTATTCCATTCCCCTTTTCACATTACTCCAAACTACACTCCATACCCAATCACACCCTCCTCACTCCCAAAACATCACCACCACCAGAAGAAACATTCTAATTAACACCACTAACAAACACACACAAGTCATCACCATCACCATTACTAGCAGGAAGAGCGCACCTTACCCCCCCTACCCCCATACGTTTTCAGTGCGGGAAAGGTACCTCCACACAAAGGTGCAGCACCCCGAAACCACAACACACCACCCCCTGGTCAACGAGAGCGCAGTTCTACCGCCCACCTACTAATGTAAGGAGCTGTAAGAAAAAAGTCAATTCAGGTCCCTAATATTTAGAATTATTAGTAAGTAATTGTCTGGTAGCTTCAATACCTCTCTGGTGTGGGATATTAGTATATAACGAAACCACATTGATGGTACACAGAAAGAAATTGTCAGGCGACACTTATATTTTATCCAACTTGCATAATAGTGAAGTGGTATCCTTTAGGTATGTTAATTCGTTCTGAATCACTGGTTACATATAGTGATCCAGATATTTAGAGACCTCAAAAAACAAGTACCCACGGGCAGAAATTATAGGTCTGCCCGAAGGATGTATAAGGGGTGTGCACCGGCCACTTTTCGTGTTTTGTGTTTTGATTTTGTATCTGGATCTTTCTTCCTGTTTTGGATCTGGATTGATTTTGCCAAAACCATGTTTTGTGTTCTGGGTTTTGTGTTTTGGATCTGTATCTTTTGGAAACACAGCTAAAATCACAGAATTTGTTTTTTTTTGTTCCTACACTATTATTAACCTCAATAACATTCATTTCCACTCATTTCCAGTCTTTTCTGAACACCTCACACTTCACAATATTGTTTTTAGGTAAAAAGATTGCACCGAGGTAGCTGGATGACTATGCTAAGCGACACAAGTGGGCGGCACAAACACGTGGCCCAACTAGGAGTGGCACTGCAGTGGCAGACGGGATGGCAGTTTGAAAAACTAGGCCCCAAAGAGTACATAATGCAAAGATAAAAAAGAGATGCAAGATGGAATTGTCCTTGGGCCCTCCCACCCATTCTTATGGTGTATAAACAGGACATGCACACTTTTACAAATGAATCATTTCAGCACCAGGGTCTGCCACAAGACTGTGGCTGAAATGATTGGTTCATTTGGGGCCCCAGAAAACAAGCTGGCAATTAATCTGTCCCTGCACAAACTGGCTCTGCAGAGGCAAGTTGTTGTCCTCATCCTCCTCATCCACCGATTCCTCACCCTCTTCAGTGTTGTCCTCATCCTCACAGAGTATTAATTCGTCCCCACTGGAATCCACCACCACAGGTCCCTCTGTACTTTCTGGAGGCTGGTCTTCCTGGAAGAATTGATAATTCATTTTGATGAACATCATCTTCTCCGCATTTTGTGGAAGCAAACTCCTACGCCTTTGCTGACAAGGTTCCCAGCTGCTCTAAAAACTCTTTCAGAGTACACACTGGAGGGGGGGCAACTTAGGTAAAATAGAGCCAGTTTGAACAGGGGCCTCCCAGTTGCCTCTTATTCCTGCCAGTACAGGTACGGACTGTCTGACATACCTACTTGGATGCTGTTACCGATGTAATCATCCACCATTTTGTCAATGGTGACAGTATCATATGCAGTGACAGTAGACATGTCAGAAATTGTTGGCAGCTCCTTCAGTCTGGACCAGATGTCCAAACTTGGTCATGTCTGCCCTGCATCACCGCCTGTGGGTTGTTTAGGATATCTAAGTTGTTTCCTGGCAGCCCCAGTTGTGGGAGCAAATGAAGAAGGAGCTGTTGACGTATCACGTTCCGCTTCAGCTGACAGTGTTTTCACCAGCAGGTCTTTACACCTCTGCAGGCTTGTGTCCGCCAGAAAGAGGGACACCACCTAAGCTTTAAACCTAGGATCGAGCATGGTGGCCAAATTGCAGTGGTCTGATTTCAATAGATTGACCACCCTCAAATCCTGGCAAAGCGAATGAAGGGCTTCATCCACAAGTCCCATATACTGAGCAGAATTTCTCTTTCTTAGCTCCTCCTTCACTTTCTCCAGCTGCTTCTGCAAAAGCCTGAAGAGGGGAATGACCTGACTCAAGCTGGCAGTGTCTGAACTGACTTCACATGTGGCAAGTTCGAAGGGCTGGAGAACCTTGCACAACATGGAAATCATTCTCCGCTGCACTTGAGTCAGGTGCATACCCCTTCCTTTGCCTATGTCACAGGTGGATGTATAGGCTTGAATGGCCTTTTGCTGCTCCTCCATCCTCTGAAGCATATAGAGGGTTGAGTTCCACCACATCACAACCTCTTGCTTCAGGTGATGGCAGGGCAGGTTCAAGAGTGTTTGCTGGTGCTCGAGTCTTCGGCATGCAGTGGCTGAATGGAGAAAGTGGGCAGAAATTTTTCAGGGCACCCAAAGAGTCTCCTGCACACCCTTGTCGTTTTTCAGAAAATTCTGCACCACCAAATTTATTGTGTGAGCAAAACATGGGACATGCTGGAATTTGCCCAGATGTAATGCCCACACAATATTGGTGGTGTCAGATATCACAAATCCCCAGGAAAGTCTGTGGGGTAAGCCATTGGGTAATGATTTCCCTCAGTTTTTCTAAGAGGTTGTCGGTGGTGTGCCTCTTACTGAAACTGGTGATACACAGCATAGCCTGCCTTGGAATGAGCTGGTGTTTCTGAGATGCTGTTACTGGTGATGCTGCTGTTGTTGCTGTGTAGGGTGATGCATCTACCCAGTGGGCTGTCACAGTCATGTAGTCCTTAGTCTGCCCTGTTCCACTTGTCCACATGTCCGTAGTTAAGTGGACATTGGGTACAACTGTCATTTTACTGAAATGTTTGGATTTTACATGCCCTCTACTATGACATTGGGCATCGGCCTTGGCAGACGATGTTGATGGCATTTCATCGTCTATGTCATGACTAGTGGCAATAGCTTCAGCACTAGGAGGAAGTGGTTCTTGATCTTTCCCTATTTTATCCTCCAAATTTTTGTCCTCTATTATTTTTATGGAGTGACAGCTACGCCAATGATAGTGACAGGTGTTTTTTTTTTTTCAGGGCAGCAGCCCAAGACAGACAGCAGCACAGCAGTGTCCGCACCCTTGCGCAGCAACGCCGATGATAGTGACAGGTGTTTTTTTTTTCTTTTTTTCAGGGCAGCAGCCCAAGGCAGACAGCAGCACAGCACTTGACAACAGTAGCCGGCCAGCCCCTATGGTCAGCATGAGCAGCCAGCAACAAATCCCAGCTCCCTGCCTGTGCACACTCCACAGCAGCCCTTGACAGACAGCAGAACAGCACAGAACAGCTCCCAGCTGCCTCAGAACAGCTCCCAGCTCCCTCCTTCTTCAATCTCCACAGCTGGATTGAAAAATGGCGGCGATTGCAGGACCTTTTATAGAATCCAAAACCCACGAGAATCCAACAGCGGGAGGATGACATTTTGCCTCAATTTCAGTTCTGAGCCAGGCGGGAAAACCCGAGTCGGCTCGGATCTGGACTTGGATGGTGCTCGGGGGAGCTTGGATTTCGAAAATCCGAACCCGCTCATCCCTAATATATATATATATATATATATATTGTGATGTCTTGGGCTTAATTAGCTCGGCAGAGGGTGAATGGGTGCAGTGTTTAGGTGCTTAAAGAGGGTCCACACACAGCTTTCAGGTGAAATAAAGGAGGTGATGCTTTACTTCCAGCATATGAAATCAGGAAACAGAAAATAACAAACAAACCTAGCCCTTGTTTAGGGCACTAGCTCGCTTCTTCAACCCTCTCTATAAGGGAGCAGCTAGTCTGCCAACATAGTCTCTGAGATTGTGGTCCTTCCTGCCACATGCAGGACTGGACCTGGCCTCCTGGCCTAGTATACAGTAGCTTCCTCAGCTTTACAAACACAGTCTCTGTGCCTTCCCTGTATCCTCCAGGTATACAGAGGCCTTGGCTTCCTCAGCCTGAAGCTTAGCTGCCTCAATGTCACTCAGTTTGAGAGTTTGTGGTCCCCACTTGCCTCCTGCAAGGTCCAGACATGGGCCTCCAGGCCCCCAATGGCTCACTCAGCTTCACTGGGCTCTCTGCTGCCACAATCCCACATGGACTGTTTCCCACAGCAGTCTGAATGGTCTGCCTTCACATCAGCCCACACCTGAGTTCTATCCATATATATATATAACTCAATGCCTTTATCTTGTGCTAAAACAATCAGTTGTAAAAAAGCTGCACTTCTAAGTAAACCTGTTAGCAAGGATCAGACAATAATACTCAAAAACGCAAAAATCAGAGGGTGCCATACAGTAGAAATATTTAAACATAAGAGCAATAAACTCCTGTGATAAGATCAGTGGATGGTCTTTGCTGTGTCTACAAGTCCTTTCCACTAGGGTCCACCGAGGAGTAGAATTATGGAGGTTGCTCTCTCCTGGATTTTCCTAAAAATACTCTCTTACCAAAGATCACCTGACAAGAAAAAGGCCCAATGGCCGATCAGTAAATAACTGACAATTTTTTTTATTTTTGATAAAAAAACAATGCATAATTTATAAAAATTGCTTATAGCATAAATAAGGTGTCAAAGTATACAAAATCATTATACAGTTGAGGCGATGATATATTCCTGCCACTACCCTTAAGGGTGTGAGCTTGATTGGCATGATCCAGAAAACCTATGTATTTCGTCCAGAAATTGACTTTTTAATGGGTAAGAAATCAAAAATTATACTGCAGTGTCATAATAGATGTACTGGAAATCGTTCATATCAATATACCCAAGTGGGATAATTTGTTTGATTGCACATAAAAATGGGAATTCAAATCCAGTGGATCCCAAAAATCCACTCGATTCAAGGAATGATTCTGAACAATGTGAAAGTGCCCTCCAAAAATATGTCTGTTAAACAAGTGCAATGAAAGTGCACTTGGAGAACAGTATACAGTATATGTAGAATGTGCACACTAGCTAGTTTGCACAATAAACTTACTGTATTGCATATTCATATTTCATATTTTTGCATTTACTAAATAATCCTGGCACCATGCGTTAATTTATTTTATTTTTCACGAGTTCCTGTGTTTTGTATTTTTTCCTATGCATATATCTACAGTATAACATATAGAAAAAGTGGGAAAGGGGTTCTGGGATAGATTCTGCACAGGATTTGGGAAAAAAAATGACTTCACTTGCCTGTGCAAGAAACTGTGGGCCTGATTCAGACCCGGTCGCAAGCACTGAGCACTCGCGACCGGGTCGATGGTGGCCCAGAGTGCATGCGCACGACGGAGCCGGCTCCATTGTGTGCATGCGCGAGACCCGGATAGCGATGGGCAATCCATCGCTCTGGGTCTCGCACCAAAGGGGGCGTGCTGTCGATGTTGAGTGACAGCATGCCCCCTTTGGTGGGCAGGCTGGGGGGGTGGCTGCCCAGATGGTGGCGTTCCCATGAGAATGCCTGCTGTTTGGGGGTGGCCCCACTGACATCACAAGTGATGTCAGTGGGAGAGCTATTGGCTATCGGCTCTGTTTGAGCCGAAAGCTCTCTGGGGCTTGCAGCTACGAGACCCTACCACAAGGGTCTCATCGCAAGCCCGATGGTCGCGATGGTCTTGACCATCATGACCATCATCCTGGCCGCTCGCATTAGCTGTGGGTGGCTCTGTTAGAGCGTCCTGCTCTGAATCAGGGCCTGTATATCCTATAATATAAAAGATTTAGGGGCCTATTTATTACTGATCTGATTTGTAATGCGATCTGGGCGTGATATTAGCACCCGTGATCATATTGCAAGATCATATCGGGCGAATATGTTACTGAACACTCGCAGGTACAGGACTCTCTGAAAGGAGCCGGTCCCTGTGATGTGCAGGGAGTGAAATGACCGCGTCAGTGACCGTGCTTACAGACCACACATGCGTAGTGTCCACTGCTAGGGGAGGGTTTCTATGGAACCCTTGCTTGGCTAGTTATACGATATGTAGCCCATAGGCTACAGCAGCCTATGCCATCTTCAGACGGTGAAAGCTCCGGGGATCAAATTCCGGAATGCTTCAAATTCCAGTAAATTTGACAGCATCACATCCCCCATAGAAACCGAGGGGCCCAGTGGCTCCAATAGTTCTGATCGCAAACTGTGAAAGAGAAGCACTTTCTGTCTGGGATCATCATTATCTGCAGCAGGGACAGAATTTGATGTAGGCAACTACTGGAGCCTCTCTCTTGGCTAGGTCCCCCACCACTGGATCAGCTTTCCTTCCATCTTCCTTGGCATCTGCTGTAGTGCTGCCCCCAACACTCATCCTATCTTCTTCTCCTCTTCACTGATTTCATTGGCTGTGCAGCAGCATAATATGCACCACACTGTAGAAGGATATGTAGTATTTGTGGTGCACAAAGTTGCTTGACAGTTCTTCATACATGACTCTGCCCTTTTCCCCTGCAGTCTGTCCCTCTATCACCTTATATTTGTGCCTCAGCCTGCTCCTCATATCTGTGCCTTAGGGGTCTATTTACTAAGCAGTGTTAGAAGACAGAGTGAAAAGTGATAAGGTGCCATCCAATCAGCTCCCAACTGTCATTTTTCAAACACAGCCTGTGAGATGACAGTTGGGAGCTGATTGGCTGGCACCTTATCACTTTTCACTCTGTCTCCTAACACTGCTTAGTAAATAGACCCCCAAGTCCCAGCTCTAAATTTGTGCTTCAACTCTCTCCATATCTGTGTCTCAGCTCCTCCTCATAACTGTGCCTCAGACCACTCTACCTATCTGTGCCTCTGCTCCTCCTGATCTGTGCTTCAGCCCCATTTCTGCCTCTACCTCATTTACCCATGTGCTCCTCTGCCCTCTCACCCCATGTGTGCCTCTGCCCCTAATCTCTTGTCAGGTGTCTGCAGATCAGAAGTGGCTTGGATGAGCAGAGGACCAACTGCATTTAATGTCATGTAACTGAACCTAAAAATGTCAGGTGAGCACAATTTTCCATTACGAAACCATTAGGTCTTTTGCACAATTAAAGTGTTTTAATTAATTTAATATATAAAGGTTTTTTTAAAATCTTTTACAGGTTTTAAAAGAGAGGTGAAGCTGTGTGGAGAATGCAGGTGGGCTTCAGAGAATGGTTGGGCCAGAAAGAAAAGCAGACAGGTCAGGAGGAGGAGGGAGGCAGGCACAGAAGAGGACACAGGCAAGACAGGAGGAGGCAGGTGAGCCAGGAAGAGGAGGTTGGCCAACCAGGAGGATGGAGGCAGGGCTATGTGAGCAGTGTTATTTAGGCAGCATTAAACTGATCATGACCAGAGCCAATACTTCATAGACCATCATTTAAAATTAAAATAAGTACATTTCATTTTTATTGATATCCATTAAATTATAAGGTGGGATACATGTTTTTTTTCCTCCTGACGTAACATTTATTTCATAATCAGAAAGTGGTGTAGGGGAGCTTGGGGCTGGGCTGTCAGGTGCATATCATACTTATCCCTTACCAGAGGCTCTGCACTACATTGATAGGCTGACCTCCTGAAGCCCACTTTCGCCTCTTTCATCAATAATAGTAGAATATTTGGTTTAAGGCTCATTAAATGTGGAATGAAGAAGCGGGTTCCTGTCTGCCTACACTCCACATCACAACTCCGGCAGACAGGAACCCGCTTCTTCATTTCACATTTAATGAGCCTTAAAGTAAAATATTTTGCTACTATTAATGAGGGAGGAGCAGGGGAAAGTGGGCTTTGGAAGGTCAGCTGTATGAACTGATATCGGACTTATCACATTCCTGGGGCCATGCTCTATGGCTGTAGTGTTCACTATAATGTATGGTGGTCACTGTGATGTCCTCGGTATTGTATGGTGGTCACTGAAGTTCTCTGTATTTTATGGCAGTCAGAAACGTTCTCTGCATTGGGTTGGGTACGCATTCCCAGCACACAGAATGCCAGCGGTCAGAATCCCGGCACCGGAATCCCAATGGTTTAAAGATGGATGCATGCAGGTAAGTAATTTAACCCTTCCACTAACTCTACCCTAACTCTAACCCTAACTCTTTTTTCCCACAGCCTAAACCCTAACCCTCTCCTAGCAGCCTAACACTAACCCTCCCCGCCACAGCCTAACCCTAACCTCCCTAGTGCCTAACCTTAAACATTAACCCTAAACCTAACTCTAAAACTTACCATGGAATCACAGCCGTCAGGATTTTCATACCAAGAATCTGACCCCTGTCGGGATTTCAGCGACGGGTTTGTGCACAAGTGTATTCATTACTTGTTGACATTTTAAAATATCCACAGGTGGAGCTAATTATTTCAATTGAGATAATTACAAGATCTGTAAAACATGCACTGTTAGGGGTCCCTGAGGGCTGGAGTTGGCAAAAGCTGTTGTATTATATGATTCGCACTGGGATGCTCTGTGGTGGGAGAGGCAGTATAGTACAGACAGGGTTACTTACCATAGAATTCTGGGGCTGGGTCAGGGGAAGACACCAAGCTGAGTCTTTGCTCTGTGACAGAAAACCTAGCTTCACCCCTGCGGAATATTAATGTACATAGTTTCTGAGCACTGAGTTCCCATGAGAAACTCCCATGATTGACTCTACTGTAATTTGTTGACTTAAAAGCCAAGCTTAATGGCAGGCCACAGCTTGTAAGCTTCGCCCCACTACTGACTTTATCCAATAAACCTACACACATGGTAAAACCTACACACATGGTAATCATTCTGATACAGCCAATAAATTACATACTTAACATGGAGGATATTAAATACCACACAAAGTCATTATGCAATGCACAAACAAAGTAAATAAGCATCATTTGTAAGTGATAACTCTCTTTTTACATCCATGAAAAATGAAATAATTATATTGTTTTAAAGACTAAATTTTACAAACTTACAACTATCCTCATCTACACCCCCCCCTTCCAACAGTCATCTAAACAACACACCAACATGTCTGCCCACATTAAAATGGAATGTATTTGATATACCGATGGCCAGGAAACCACCTGATAAATCCTGGCATCTAATCCTGACACAGGACTAAAGACAGGCATCGAAATACCGACCCCCGTGTAGATCCCGACGCAGGATTCTTGACAGACAGCTTCTGGAACAAAGTTAAACCGACCCATCTTAGCTTTTAGCCACGGGGGGGAAGGTTAGGTTTAGGCACCACCGGGGGAAATTAGCATTAGGCACCCCCCTGAGGAGTTTAGGCTTAGGCACCACTAAGGGAGGGTTAGGGTAAGGGGGGGAGAGGGGTAGGGTTAGTGTACTTACCTGCCCATGTCGGGATTTCTTAGCATCATCAAGCTGTCGTTGGTATATCACCCGATGGCTACTCAGCCGTCGGGATATCATACCCAACCCCATTAAAACACATATACCTGCTTTAAAAGTTTTCTTGATGACCTGGACACAAAGGCAATTACGCATGCAGATCAAGCCATTGTTTGTCATCGTGCATGTGCATAAGCTGCACTGTGAGCGCATCACATTGTGTCTATGGGTGCACAGAGGATCCATCGCAGAGTGAGTGACAGGCTGTCACCATTTAGGGGTGGTGTCGGGGGTGGTCTAAAAAATGCAGGTGTGCCTGTCCGTTTGAACGCCGTTTCATGGGCGTGCATAAATTAGCCACTGCGATGCATATGCAGCTCTGCATGTCAGAAGAGCTCCCAAGGCTGCAGCTGGTCAGACCTGCTGCAAAGGCAAGATTTCTGCTCAATGTGTCACTGATATTTATGCAGGAAAGCAACATTGTACACATTTGAGAAGGCTGCAGTGGGTGTCCTTATGCTAGCATATTTTCACAGCTGTGACACGTGCGATATTCCCACATACCAAAAATATACCCTTAGGTAAATTATCTATCTGGATATATGAAATTAACTCCTCTATACAATTATCGGTATTTCCCAGAGACTGAACTAAAGGTTGCCCTGTAATATTCCAAAGTTTCTGGTATGCACTTTGCTGTATTTCTATTTTATATTTTGTTACATGAAAAATTTTCAGATTTATAATTTATGAGTTTAAATTGACCAGCTCTAACTATTATAATGTTTTTTGCTTTTTTTCGTAAGCAACTATTGGAGCAATACAGTTATATTCAATATTTACATATACAATAGGGAACTTCAGGTAACCTCTGGCACTTATAATGATTATGCCATTTATTATTATTTATTTCATGATGGTGGGGTAATGGGCAATGTCACTAATCACGTAGGAACCATAGGTGGTTGTTGCTACCTGCTTACCACAGCACTCTACTCCAGCTGGGCTATTATATTTAACAAGTTAAAATTCCTACCATTCATATTACTAAAATCAAACTTTATTAGAAACATTATAAGGTCTAAAGATCTATTATCCTCCTTCTTTGTGTGGTTTGGATTGAGCGGGACCGATTCACCTGCCCCACTCTCTTCTATTACCCCTTGACATACCAAGCTATTTCCTTATTCACTGTTTGAACATTGCCTCCAAAGCTGGGGACAGATCAGCCTCCTCGTTGGCACCTCTTGCTCTAGAGCTGGAAGATACCGGGTCGGTTACTCTCTTACACTGTGAAGCATTGGTCCAGGTAGGCTTTTAAGCTACCTTTACTGCAGTGGAGGTGGTTAGGAGCACCTGGTATGACCTATAAATGATCCTGAGCGTAGAAAACTACTTACTATTTACACACTCACCAGGCATCATGTTATGGCAGGTTGTGACCTGGGAGGAGACAATGCTCTGCTGTATCAATAAAACCTGCTTGTTTAACAGTAGTAGTGTATCATGGTTGTCCTCTGGACCTAAAATTAAATGTGAGCATTTCCTGAACAAGATGTAGACCTATGTAGACCTGGGAGTACCCCGGATACTATGCAAGACTTTGGTAGGGCATTCACCCAATTCATTCCTGTATCCTACAGTATGTGACTTTTGACAATTCATTTTACGTTTCTTGTGGCTTGTAGGTGCAGTAGGTGCAGTGCATCCTGAAATACTTGTCCTGTGAAATGTGTACCCTGATCATATTATACTAAAATTACAATAACTTGAAAACCTTCTTTTGTATAATTAATACATTACACCACAATATCTAATACATATTTTACATCTCTACTGGGTGGAAACTATATGAAGTCAATCTGTATTACCAGGAAAGGTCCTTGTGAATGAGAGATATGACTAATAGGTTTGGGAACCGTTCTTCCTTAGTTCTTTTCCTAAACAAGTGAGACACAACTGCTCTTTTACCTGCATAGGATTAGAAGTCTGGAGCATACCAATATAACTCACCATACCTTCCCTTACATTGTGAGTAAACCTATGGGCTGCCTCTGCCAGGCTAGGTTATAGTGATTTTGGTGTTACTGGTCATCCCTTCTCATTTTCCCAGGTACCTTCCACAAGGAGATTTCCTGCTTAAAACAAGACTAATATATTTTTCACAAGTTACAGGTGTAAAATCTTGCAGTGACCCAAACATTTTCATTTTTCAAAATATCCTTATTGTAACCTGCTTTGCTGTTTTATCAGACTGGAACATTTCGACAATACATTTCTTTAGGCAGCTTGACATTTTCTTAAGCATTGGGCTATGCCTGTGGAGTACAGTAGTGATGAGTAAGGTTTCAAATGCAGTAGATAATTCAGTATCCTTGAGCCTATACTGTCCTATGTTACCCACATTCAAACACATTCATATTACATACATCTAAACTTATCCAGAATGATGCCTATATAAAAGTACCCTTCTCAAAATCAAACTTTCCTCATCCCCTCTTCAACTCTTAAAGTGTCCCTGAAAATACACCCTTTCAGGCAAGCTTTTCACATTACAGGATCCAATCATCTTCACTGTATACAACATCTCTATACTTCTACATACTTTGTCTTTCTTCACTTTTATATACTTTCTTCACCTCTTCCTCTTTGTATGTCTTTTATTAGGAATAATCTAATTTTCCTTATTTAATCTCTCCCCACCCCTTGTGACAATCCTGTCACATACAAACAAAACAATCACAAAAATCCCCTACCAATCCACATAATATATCATATCCCCCCAAAATATATATTAAACTCCTGGATGCAACATAAAACATAGAAGATATTAAAGACTGTCTACACAACATACTATATACTTTTAAAATCAGATATAATGTAATTACCGTACAATATGTAGCTGTACTCTTTGCTTATATCTGAAACATGAGTAAGGACTGACCAGGGCTTTTTTCTGTAATTAAAGTACAAGAAATAAAAACTTACATTTCATTTTGAAGAATGTACATGGAAGGGAAATAAAACTCTCATGTTATCATCATTTTCAGAAAACAGATAAATAAAAAATATATATTTTCCTTCTACATACATTTAGAAAAACTGATAATGATCATTTGAAATGAAAAAAAAGAAGCACTTTGGTTTATAACACTCCATGGAGTCTTTTAAATAGTTTTCAACTATAAGTACCTGTAAAATACAAAATACAGTTAATTAACATGAGGACATAGGGTAATAATACTGTGAACCAAGATGTAAAGACATTCAGTATGTGCTAATGTGCTATGAGTAGGTGAGCCTCGTGGGGGTGTACTTGTGTTATCTCAGTGGCTACTATCTGACAAACACAACTCTGTAGTAGCAGAACTTAGTAGACCGAGGGGTCCCTTATATTGGAACCTTCCTTAAGGTGCTATGCCACAATATCTAGAGATATGTCCCTGTTTATCACATTTAAAGCACTGAATAGGTCTTTTCTCCATAGGAGGTTCATGCTCAAGAACACCTAAGGTTTTTTTTTTTAACATTAATGTTTCTAATAGTTGAAAATGTTCCTGCTATGTTTGTTTATGCTGCTCCTTGTGTCTGTACCTGGTAATTACATATTGTGTGGCTTTTTCCATAATGTCTGCAACTGAGCTGAATTTTAAACTGGCAAGTGGTGTGTATGACATGTGGCATTGTGGACCAGCAAGTTCAGTAGTGTCTGTTTGGACAGCATCTGAATAAGCAACACATGAATTGAGTGCCAAGACACCAGTTTGGGAAACTTTTAAAGTTGGTATTGATAGATCATAATTAATCTTCTATGGGTAATCCCCAGCCAAAGCTCATTTATTGTGTCAGACCCTTGTGTTACAGAGTATACTCTGGAGAGGCAAATCAAGACAAATCCATCAGTTGTGTGTTCAAATATTGTTCTGGCTATAATTGCGTGTCGTACAATAATATAAAACACAGTGTTCTTACTTTGCAACATATCAGTATTTTCACATTGCATCTCAATACAGCAGTCATTGTTAGCATTCATTACATTATTATCTTATCTACAAGGGAGTGAACTGTTAAGGGAAAGGAGGTAAGAATACACAGTCTTATTCATAACACTATCTGGTGTGAAACCATCTGCATGTTTATACATTTCAAGGTTCTACAACTCAAAGCTCAGCAGAAATCAGTCTCTATAATATTATTCAGTTAAAGCTATGAATAACTTAAAGTCAGACACCATCTTGTGACAAGATGGAGTCTTATATGAATAGCTTAATAACAGATTGATAATTTTCCCATCTTTTATTCATAACTTTACCCTATACTATCTATCTAAGAGGATCATGTTCTTGCATGTTCCAACAGGTACTTATACATATAAGCCATTCTAAAAACACTTATACATAGGATGAACTGTCCCCTGCTAGGGCAAGCCCATGGTTCTCAGTCTCTAATTGTTCATTATATTGTCCATCTTGTCATGAATATTCAGGGAAATGATGATAGTCGCATTGTCCACATATTTTCTTGTCATCCTCAATGAGGCTGGTTTCACAAATGGTAAAGCTTGGAATGTTGTCTTAGGCATAGATGTTATCATAGACTTGAGTTATCATCAAGGCCTTTAGTGTGGTTACTACAGTAGTTTCCTTGGAGAAACAACAGTCAAGTGTAAGTAACTTCTTAATCAGAAAAATAACAAGTTTTATAGCAATATAAATGATTACAAACAAAGCTAAAACTTTATCAATAAGTGAAAGATTTCCTGATATCCATCTACTGAATTCATTAAACCATTTAGCTGGGGTTAATTAGGAAAACCATTCATTATCATTAAGATCAAACTTTGGATCACTATGTGTTTTCCTAAACTGGTCTTTTAGTTCCTTGATTTTCTTCATGTGTCCATATATCAGGTCAGAAAAGTTATCAGCTATATACATTACAGCAGGTTAGTCTCACTATAAGACACATATCTTATTAAGCAGCCGTAAGGTAGTTGAGGATCAGTTTAAACTGTCTCATAACCTTTACATTAAATTGCAGTTCATTAATGATCATTTTTATTTCATCTGTAACATTATCATCTGTAACATTATCAAACAATTTGGCTTAAAGCTTCTATATAGTGATCATACTATACACTGAGTCTAGATATTGTTACTGCTTCATCTCTTGATATACCACTATATATGCAGTTACTCAGCTTAATACATGTGATAAAAACTCAAAGTTTTAAAGCTAAAATTAAACTTATAACAAAGCAAGGCAAAATATACATTTCCACAAGCCATTGTCAGGCTTGGGGCCTAGGAATATGTATCTATTCATAATATCAAATGACTCCAACTCCCCTTGGATGAAGACTTTGCAATAGGAAGCATATATTCAGGTGTCCTTCTCATGAAGTTTCACTGAAATAAGTGTACTCATCAGGATTTGGTATAAACTTTCAAATCTGGGCTCAATAGCCTTCCTGGTATATTTCTAAATTATCATTCAATTTCCTGGTTGTAAACAGTGGGTACCTATATCAAGATAAAGGACTGGAATAGAAAAAAACACCTATGTATTTTAGTTAATTGTTTCTGTAAAATTGATACATAGTACACCATATCTGCAGATGACCTTAATCATGATTTTCTTAATTATCTTATTTACCTTGGCCATTGTCTTTGCATCTGCCCTCCAACACGCCTACCCTCCAGGCTAGTGACTGATGAGGCTCATACAAGAGGACATCACATTCGGAACATTTGGGCAGTGGTATAAAATCAATTTGTATCCTCTGTGAGGGACGCTGAGTCTGGGGAATACTTTTCAAAGGGCTTAGGACAGTCTTACCCAGATTGTTCAATGCACATATTAGGCATTCTGTTACAAAGGCCTGTGCTGTCTGTGCAAAACCTGGAGCTATCCAATTATGGTTTGTGATAGCCACCATTGTATCCTTCCCCAAGTGCACCTCACCATATATTATCTGGGTAACTGGGTAAAGTGCTTTTGGTAGACAAACATTGACCTTCCCCCCACTTACCATTTGCCTTTAGATCCTAGCTTTGCTTTTCTCAGCCTCTAGAGCTTGTACCTGGAGCTTTGTGAGGGTACTTAAGTCAATCTTGAGTGCGGGATCTACCACATAAGTGGGCTGCCCTTGGGAGTAGTGACTTATGGCAGCAACACATGTGGCCTGGTCTACCAGTCTATTATCTTCAGCTTTGGGTATAGTCTCTCAAGTGTACCCTCATTTTTATCACTATGAGCCTTTGGGATAACTAGAATGCAGTAGACAGTGCTCTGTCATAGCCACATATCTTGTGTATGGAAGTCCATTTTCAAAAGAAACATTTGAAATGTTAAATAAGGACAATGATTCCTGCTTCATTAGTTCAACACAATCATGATCAGGAAAATAAAAAATTTGTATATTTTCAGTGTCCTCCTTGACACTGTCACTATTCACTGTTATTTTATCACTATTATCTCCCATCTTTTGAAATCTGTGAAAGCAAGATTCAACCATTGTACCTTTAAGAGTGACATTACTTGTACAACAAAGCTACTCCATATTTCGTAAGCCTAACAACAGATAACTGCTTTCTTTAAGCTTTACTGAGGATTTTATACTATAAGGGTTAAGGGGTGTCCTAACACTATGTCAGCACTTGACAGGGTCTAGGTGACAAGAGTTTCCATGTGATTGTTCAAGGACCCCCTGAACATGTGAGTTAGACTCATGACAAAACAGTATAAATGGCTTACTATAATTAGGTAAAACCAATGCTGATGCATTAATAATATCTTGTTTTACAACATGATAAAGTTCAATTTATTCATATGTTAATGCAAGGGGATCCTGTTGTATCAATCCCTTGTTTGCATTATACAAAAGTTACAAATTATTTACAGAAAGTATCCATGTATTATCTTTAAATTCTTTATAATTTTGTTTTACTTGTGCAGAATATTCAGTAACACTATTGTTTCATACAACTAATCTTGTTTTAAGTTATATATAACTGTAGATTGTCTACATATCGACGTATAATGATCTGATTGCACTGGCAAAAAGCCAGTTATTTTAACATTAGGTAATACTGAAGCAGCAGGTGTCGCTGTTGGCTTAATCTTCATGTTATTAGTGTTATCTTCACAATAATTGTCACATTCCAACACTTGTTGTAAACACTTCAATGTTACAATCCAACTTACTCATTGTAGGCAACATATATGTAATTTGCAATATTTTAATAAATCCTTGTACAAGATTAAGGTAGAGGTGAAATTTTTTTTTATTTCATTTTGGGCTGTGCAGTGAATTCCATTATTCCCCCTCACTGAAATCTCTTTGCCTGTGGAATGTTACTCCTCCCTTCTCCCACACCAGTTATGGAGAAAAATATCAGTATTGCTAAGCAATGACAAATTCAGAAATTCAGAATTTTATCATCAATTGATTCAGAATCAATTCCTTTTTCAATCTTCCCATCCTAGTTTACTATAGATGTCTCCATAGAAAACGACAATTCATTCATATTTCTTGACTCAGAACCAGCATATTGAACATTCAATTTCTGCTTAACTTTTCTAAATTCACGCACATCTGCTAGGAACCCTGTCAACTGACTGTCCATCTTATCTCTAGCAAGTGTAACATTTCTCCTAAGATGTTTAAACATTTTTACTTCTCAGTAAGACAAAACACAAAATACACAGATTTTTTCACTTTAGAAACATATTCTTGTTTTGCTAATGTGTGACTAGCTTGATCTTTTGTAATGTCATTAATTTGTATAGGCAGATCGACTATCAATATAAAACTGCTTGTTATAACATTTGCAATGATATTCACTGAACCTCTTGTAAATTAGGCATATAAAAGTTCAACTAAGAAAAGAACAATTATGTCATACCTTTAAATATTTGAATATCTCACTAACATCATACTTAGATTTACTTGAACATACATATTGATTTATGCATTTTTCCACATTAATTATTTCTTAAGTCCACTAATTTCTGCACAAACTGCTTTGTGTAAATCACCTGAAATTGCAACTTCTTCTGAACACTCACTCCCCCTCCCTTTAGAATTTCTTAAAGGGAGATTGTCAGAATTCTCAGAAACAAACAATGGCAAAACTTCAGCATCTGATTCAAAATCAATTTCTTTTTAAAAACCCCAAACACATAGGATTAAACTGAGATGTTTTAACATTTCTAAAATTTCATCAATTTATTCTGTAATCTACCTTTTGCAATTTTTTACATGCACTTTTCGTTACATTTAAAATCATAAACTATTTAGCACTCTCCACAATGGTAATTGAGGACATTCACATTTCCATGTATTCTTCTTACAGGGATCTATGTATTCTTATTTTTAGCAATATTCTTTACTGAACAAGTTTGGACCTACTGTTCTTACAGATGTCTCTTCAAAATAATCCTTAAAGTACATACAAATAATTAATTTTTCCCTTTCTTGTGACTCTTTGTTTAACAAGATTTGTTTTAACACTTTTATCCAATTTAAAAGTTTGCCTTCAAGGTTGTTACTCTTTATGCAGGGGCCATATAACTTATGTATCTGTGTAATTTTAATCGGATCAAGTGTGCCATTTCCATTCCTTCTGTCTCCCCAGGACCTAACACTGTAAGTCTAATATCCATGGGGATCTGACAGCCGGACAGATGTTTATTGTCCGCAATACCCATGTCTGTGGGTTTCCTAAACCCTATTCTGTGTGTTCACCAAAACCCTGGTCGGTGAGTTTTACAAAACCCTGGTTGGTGTGTTTTATAAAAACCCTGGTTGGTGGGTTTCACAAAAACCCTAGTCATTGTGTTTTACAAAAACCCTGGTCAGTGGGTTTTACAAAAACCCTGGTTGGTGGGTTTTACAGAAACCCTGTCCCTTTGGTTACTAAAGTAGGTCTCCTTAGTAGTTCTGGGCACACTATGACCATACCTTTGGGATATAGATTGATTGACAAAATTGTTATAAACAAATCCCCAAATTCTCTTACTATAGTTTGGAGATAATCTCCATCAATATGGTAACCTACCAACAAACAAAAGGTACTTCTATGTCTATTCACTCTGGAAGTATAAAGAGCACAAGATGTATCAAGGGACAATACTTATGCTAGTCAGGGAAACCAATTATCAGACTGTTAAACACAATAGCACATTTGCATTTCTCATATTTAAATCTATAAGGACTATAGTCTGTATACATTTTTAAAGATTCATTAGACATGTAATTTCATTAAAGAAAACCCAAAACATAAAACAAAAACAATAGTCTGAGACACATAGATATCCATACATGAATCCCCAGGTAGACACGGAAGTTTCCCAAAACAGCACAGTCCAGTTTGAGCAAAACTACCCATCCCAGGGTTAAAGCTAGAATCCTCTGTTCCGGTCACTCCTGACATGTCAGCCCACGGATCAGCGTAGAACATCTCGGTATGGGAATCTCCAAGTGATAGATTGTAATTAATCTTCTGTGGATAATCACCAGCCAAAGCTCATTTATTGTGTGTCAGACCCTTGTGTTACAGAGTATACTCCGGAGAGGCAAATCAAGACACACCCATCAGTTGTGTGTTCAAAGATTGCTCTGCCTATAATTGCGTGTCGTACAATAATATAAAGCACAGTGTTCTTACTTTGCAACATATCAGTATTTTCACATTACATCTCAAGGGAGTGAACTGTTAAGGGAAAGGAGGTAAGAATACACAGTCTTATTCATAACACTAACTGGTGTGAAACCATCTGCATGTTTATACATTTCAAGGTTCTACAACTCAAAGCTCAGCAGAAATCAGTCTCTATAATATTATTCAGTTAAAGCTATGAATAACTTAAAGGCACACACCATCTTGTGACAAGATTGGAGTCTTATATGGATAGCTTAATAACAGATTTATCAGTATAGATGTAACTTTTAGGTGAAATAGGGTATAATAGGGGATACTGTACTTGTATTATGTAGCTGTGGGATTTTCCTGGAAACAACATCTTGTTGTATTTTATCTACTTCCAAAGATATACAATCTGAAAATGCTTTATATTATCATTAGATTTAAGTACATTCAATATCTGAGTTTCTAGGCACTGCATGTCTAGTGGATTAAAAGACCCTGCTTCAGGAAATGGATATTCAGTGTCTCTGGTAATGTCAATCCACTTACTTAAGTACTTTACACAGTTATCTCCATATCTCTCTACCATGCAATAAACAGCTGAATTTTCTGGGTATTTGGAATTATCTGTACCCATATTGTTCTATCAATTACAACAATGACAATGCATTTACTTAACTCACTTATACTGCCTAGACCGACGAATCTGTATACAACATGAAACCCTAATTACAAGGTTACACTTCTTGCTGCCGCAATCAGCAATCTATTAGCTGGCTGTCTCCAACAGCACTCTGTCAAACTCTGGCTGCTTCAATCAGCAATCTGCCAGGCACCTGTGTGTCCACAGGAAAATCACACTTCAATACAATACAAATCCCCTTACTTTATAAAAAATTTAGAATGCAATGTAATTACACTTATTCACCACCAAATGGCGTACTTGTTTTCCAAAACTTTTGAAAACCTTTACTAAAGTATATCTTACAGCTTATTACTCTCATACTGGGGTTGAAATCCAGAGCGCAGGACACCCCCAAACCAGCCCAGCTGAGCCACCCCAGGGCATCACTCCAATAAGGAAAGGTGAATTGTAAAAAGGTGTAGGATAGATAAGAACAGCTACTGCTGCATATAGTAAAGTGAAAAATAAAGATGTGAAAATAATACAATTGGATTGCTTTGGTTGGGCTGCTTCAGGGCATCGCATTATATACACATTATTCCTTTCTTGCACTTTTAGCACTTCCATTGTTTGTTTAATATATATGTATTATTTTCACATCTTTATTTTTCACTTTACTATATGCAGCAGCAACTGCTCTTATCTATCTTACACCTTTTTACACTTCACCTTTCCTCATTAGAGTGATGCCTTGAGGAGGCTCAGCTGGGCCTGTTTGGGGGTGTCCTGCGCTCTGGATTTCAACCCCTGTATGTTAGGGACCTACCCTCAGAGGTTACCTGGGCGCGGTGGGTAGACCAATAACCATGGCCATGATTATGCAAAAACCTCTATTTATTTATAGCAAAATTTTATTGCAAAATGTATTATATATAATTATTTATTTATTAACAGTTTCTTATATAGCGCAGCATATTCCATTGCGCTTTACAATTGTAAGCATTAATAGAACAAAACTGGGTAATAAGAGGCAGATATATAGGTAGGAAGGCCCTGCTCTCAGGCTTACAATCTATAGGTAATGTTGGAGTTGTGCACTTGTAATTCTTCCTTTTGTGTTTGCAACAATAGTCTCCACAGGTAGCACCTCCCATTATATATATTTTCAGGGTGTGCAGTCTAGGGCCCCCTTTTCACATAGCTTATTAACCACAAAATCAATATCTGGCACATCAAATCAAACATGCAATACAAACATCACAGAGATAGTGAAAACCCTTTCCCCTTTTAAAAAAATTTCAAGTGCATAGAAAATTTTCAGATACTGATTTTCTATCAGTAAAATAATACTCATACAATTTGCACATTTACTGCAGTTTATACATATATATATATATACTTTAGATATACTCAGTTAGATTTTAATTTGCCACAAATGTAACTCACGTAACCTGAGTTCAATCTGCCAGCCTTCTGGTGACACAGATATAGTATCTCAGCTCTTGACAATGAACGCGAAAGTGGAAAAATGAAAAAAAATATTTATATATAGGTATATTACAGTACCTTGATCTGGATCACTCCACCACTTTGACAAGAGCTAAGATAGCACGCAGTATCTTGTGATGCAGCAGATGTTGGTAGCTGGACTATGAGCCCCCATCTGTTAAAGTAAATATTCTTCTCCCAGTCTATTTTTGGCAAAGTAAATTTATGTTTGTCATGTCAGACTGGCCAGCACCCATAGTCACGTAGTCTATGAAAAATGTCTCTTTATAGCTATTTTTCCTTTTTACTGAAGACTTTTAACCCATCATCCATCAGAGTCTCTGCAAAAGCTATATACACATATATTATACTAAAGCCTTAATTAATACCTTTATTCAGGCAATACAGACTCCATTTTGATTTAACCTCAACAGATTCCATTAGAGTGCATCTTTGAATCAGGCCCTATATATACACATTGTGTCTTAGAGGTAAATTTACTAAGTATTGTTTTTGAGTCTGTTTCAAAACCATAGAGAACGACTTGAATCAATGTCAGGTAGTTTAGACAACATAATTTACTATACATTGATTTTGACTGTCATTTAAAGTACAACATCGATACCTGTCAGATTTCAAAACTCTATATCGCAGCATATCTAACTGCAAACACCGCCGTCGCAGAGGTGAAGTCCTGCACAGATCACTATAATCTGTGCAGGCTTCATTCACTTAAAAATCTTTAGAAATGGTCAAAAATAGTAAAAATGTGTGCAGTTCCATCCAAATCCATAACCACCCCTGGGCATCTGATCCTAGCCTGATATTGGAATTTGGGGAAATAAACATGTGGGATTCCCCCTATTTTCCAATAACCAGCACAAGGCTGAACTAGCCAGGGGGCTGACTAATGCAGGGGTACACACCCCCTGTCATAACAATCAGACCCAAAATGGTCAGCCCAGGTCTGGAATCTCTAGGAAAGTGGGTCCCCAACATAAAAGGTGTCCCCTTTTTTTCGTGTTTGAGCTGGTTGCCATTAAGGCATGGGGATCCAATGTGGTGTGTCCAATAGGATCATCCCCCTGGTTGGTTTAGCCTGGTGCTGGATATTGAAAAATAGTGGGGACCCCACACAGCTTTTCGAACCCTATTTTTAAACACCTCTCTAGGCTCAGAGGCCCAGTGCTGTTTATGGATTTGAAGGAGGGACCCAACACATTTCTTTTCTGTTTTTAACCATTTATACACATTGTAAGATAACAAAGCCTGCACAGATCATAGTGGTTAAAATTAACATTTTACTATTATGCTTTATATATGGTGCTACAAGTGATCCGCAGGTGCCGTATGGCAAATGATCACACAAGTAAATGGTTATTAACAGTATTATTATTAACAGTACAAAACAATGGGGATTATTCATGTACATTAATGGCAGTGTCCGTATTTTTATCACTAATGTTTGTTTGTTTTTACTTTGTTTTTGCTGCCCGTTTTCATGGAATTCATGGAGAGCCGTCAGTTTAGCTATGTGTGACCTTAGTGGGTTGTGCTGCAATGTTCTATTAATGCTGGTTTTCTGTTTCTTTAATGAAGCTTAGCAGATCCTCTGTTTTCTGCACATGCACAGGTTTTTTAATTTCCTCATGTTAGTCTGGCGCTTGCGCATTATTAATGCCCACTGACAAACTAACTCGCAGTAATGCCATTCAGCCAGCACAGCAGTGGATGATGGGAGAAAAGGGGCAGGAGCTATCACAAGCACAGGGAAGTGTTGTACAAACAAACAAATTATGCTGTTCACAGATGGCGAATCTGTTACATAAAAAAAATGGAAAATCTTGTTTTCCGTTGCTACATGAATTGCACTCACCATACAAAAATGTGATACCAAAACTAAGTAGGGGCGCTCCAGGAGAAACAACAAGTTTGTCCATGGTAACCCACTCTATGAATAAATGAAAGCAGAGTAACAGGGGCATAACTAAGTATTTGAAGGCCCATAGCAAAGGTTTGTAAGGGCCCATATGTACAGTACCACCCAATGGGGAAAATGTGTATAATAAATGTAACTTTGACAAGGAAGATTGGCCCCCCATGCTCTGGGCCCCATAACAGCTGCACCCCTTGCACCAATGCAAAGAAAAGCCCTACTTACCACAATACAGGGCGTTTCTCTGCTCTATGAATAGACTTCCTTGCAGGACAAGAACATGGTTTATACGCTTTGCTGCATTTTGCTTATTGCCTCTGCTAGGACTCTGCAAAAGGTTGCAATTGCAGCTGCAATAGCGTGCATCTCTGAATCAGGCCCCCTGTGTTCTAATTATTGCAAAAGTTGTGTGTGAACTTTCAGAATACCAGTTCAGACTGGTCCCATCACAAATAAAAAATTAAATTGTGTAACGAAGGCTTCAAAAATGTGACACCACCTATTTAAGGGCTGCACACCAGTATTTGAAACCCTTTACAGATTATTCAGATGTTTGTGATGGAGAGGCACTATGGAGATTGCAGCCATACAGGTCCAAGCAGCCAGCAAACATCTTGATAAAGGCAAACTTTAACCACAGAAAAATGGCAATGTTGGTCACCAATGTCGATGATATGCTGCAGAGGGACAGCATGTAGATGTCTGCAGTTGTGTCCTAGGTAGATTTTATGTTAATAATAGAATAGGGAAGATGCAGACTTCCAATCTAGGTTCATACAAAGATCTACATTACTGCTTATTAGTCTACAATTCCACAGGTTTACCTGAAAATGTCAAAATGCTGAATTTTTTACTTCTAGATTGAAGGAATAAATACCATGAAACTACAAATAATAAATCACGGACTCAGCTATTCCCTCCTCTTAAAATGTTTTTCAATATAACTTTACAACAAGGACAAATTGTCGATCCCTGTCTTCTTATGTCTTCCACCCTGCCTGCAAGGTTTATATTTTCTAGTTGCTATTGATTTTGTCATAAAAAAGTGACTTTGATAATACTTTAGCCAGAGGGATGCATGAGTTTTTTTCTATTCGCTCTTAAACTTGTAGTGAGCACTTGAAAGATTACAGACTTAAAAGATAGCGGCTTCAAGTCTTTATCTTTTGCAAAATGTATTAATCAGAAACATTAAAGTTTTCAAACCAATAAAGTAGAAATAAATTTCAATGTGTACTACTCATAAAGTGATTATACAAGCAGGTTAAATTAATGTGTTTGTATTTATTTGTCAAATTAATTTATGCTCAACTGTGTTTATTCATTTGTGTTAGTTATTCTAGTGAGCTGTGTTGTATAAATGGTAATGTAAACCTATAGGGGTCATAAATTGATGTTGACTTTTAGTATTTAAGAAAAAATAAACATTCCCTGGTGCTATCAAAATCATCAAAAAGAAAGTATCTTGGATTAATTTATATGTATAAACAAGCACTATATTTAAATTATAGATTCAAATCTAAATTAGATAAAATATCTATAAAAATAAGAAGAATTACATGTACAGTATTTCATAATGGTGAAGAAAAAGATTTTTAAAAAACATTACAGCTTTATTTTTTAGTGATTTACTATTCCCCAAATCCACCAATGGACGATTTCAATAAATTTTCTACTGTATATGTAGCACACATGCTTTAATAAAACCCATTAAAATGCATTAACTATTTAAATGAATATAAAATGATTTTTAAAACAAATCCACAGTTTCTAATTAATCGTATTTAAAGTCACAACATCTTGCGTGATTTGGGAATAATATCACCATATATTAAACTAAAGACATTGGCCAATGAATTCATAATATTGTGCAATTTGAAGCTGCTTATTAAACTCAGTTTTTTACTAGATGTGACCTTTTGCACAAGTCTATTTCAACCCATGCAGGACATGTATATTGTGATTATAGGTGATGGCAATGTTGATAGTGTTGACATTAAGAAGATTATACTCAAATTTAAAGATTTCAGTTAAAAATAAAAAGAGTTTTAAATCATGAGTTTTACTTTAGGAGAGAACCATTACACTGGGCAACAGTGAAAAGATTTCCAGTGTGAAAATAGTTACTTAGAATTGATTTTAGCATGCAAAGAATGAATATGACAATTAAAACTCTCAGTTAGCTATCATTTCTGAGGATGATGTAAGAGTATTTTGTTAAATACTAGGGAATTTTGGCGTCTAGAGAATATACAGGTTGGCAAACCTGCATACTGGAATGCTGAGTCATTGTAGGCCATGTTTTGTTTATTGTCTGCGTATTGTTGCATCAAATGAAGGTTATAAGTGATGTTCCTTTCATTTGTTTGAGTTTTGTGGGTATAATTTACATTAAAAGCCAGGATGTCACGTAAATGTGTTAACATTGCTGACAATTTTTTGTTATGTGTGGGGATGTGACATTTTCCACCCAGAAACTACAAATTAATCCCCTTGTGAACACTACTATCATTATTTTGGAGTCAAGGTAGGGGAACAGGTTAATGAGAAATGGCTTGGGTAGCCTTTAAAGGTGTCGAGCATGGCTTTTTAAGTAACTGGAAGCTATGCTGAGATTGTGAACAACCTTCTAGAAAAGTATCATCAATTAGGCAGTAACATGTCACTCAAAATCCAATTTCTCGACTCTCATGTAGACTTCTTCCATAACAACTGCGGTGCAGTGAGTTACGAGCATGATGAGCAATTCCACCAAGACATTTCAGCAATGGAAGGATGACATCAGGATAGGTGGAACACATCTATGCTTGCTGACTACCAGGGGTGGATTGGGATGGAAAACCAGCCCAGGAAATTTCTGCAGCAGCCCTAAATGGGAAGAGGTGGAGTCTGTGAAAGGGGTGGGATCTGATGGCATATCTAAATGGATCTGATGGTATATAAGGGGCATGTGGAGGAGAGAGAGCAAGAAATGACAGGGAGAGATGGGGGAGGGAGAGAGAGAGCAAGAAACGACAGGGAGAGACGGGGGAGGGAGAGAGATGACAGCTGTTTTTTCCTCATCATTTTTCAATGTATAGTACCAGACCCAAAAAGCTCTGCTCCTGGATTTCTCTCTTAATTGATGATTGCAGCCACCTGTGGTGAAACACCTGCCTCATCTTTTAGTTAGCTCAACACAAGTGTCTACAATCATTAATAGAGAAATCCAGGAGCAGAGCATTTTATACCAGGTGGAAGGGGTCATGTTGGAGGGTAGGCAGTCCCCTCTTTTCTGTATAATAATGCCACATATCAGGGTGTGTCAGGAGCACTGTTATTCCTCCTCATATATCACTGTACAGTCCCCTCTCCTCGGTTTTATTCTACCTCATATCACTGTATGGTGCCTTCACCTCCATATAATAATAATACTACCACATAGTGTGTGCTGGGAGCTGTATTTTTCCCCCTCATATATCACTGTACTGTACCCTCTTACCTATATGATAACAATACCACATATCAGTGTGTGCTGGGGGCTATGTTATTTCCTGTCATATGTCACTGTACTGTCCCCTCTCCCCTATATAATAACAATACCACATATCAGTGTGTGCTGGAGACTGTGTTATATCCCCTCATATGTCACTTTACAGTCCACTCTCCCCTATATAAAACCACATAGTGTGCTTGGATCTGTTTTATTCCCCCTCATATATCACTGTACTGTTCCCTCTCCCCTATATAATATCAATACCATTTACAGTAACTTGGAGCTGTGTTATTTCCCCTCACATGTCACTGTACAGTCCCCTCTCATCTATATATAATAATAATACCACATATCAGTATGTGCTGGGAGCTGTGTTATTCCCAGTCATATATCACTGTAAGGTCCCCTCTACTGTAATTGATAAGTGTGTGCTAGGAGTTGATAATTAACACTCCCTCCCTATACTAGCCCTGCCAGTCTTCATTCTCCCCAGAGGGTCACTTACCAGCCATTTTCCAATGCTGGTCTCACTGCTCCCATAGTCACAGCGTGGCCTTGGTGAAAAAGGAGTGGGTCCTGCCTCCTTCTGCACTTTCAGGAGCCACCAGTGAGATACTCCTCTTTGTCTCCTCTTTGTTGTTCCGTTGAAGAGCAGCAGCATCATGCAAAGCAGGAATAGTCCAGTGAAGGTGCTCAAGCTGTGCTGTCTAATGAGGAAAACACACAGGGGTAAGACACCTGGTGGTGAGGAAAGGTAACTGCAAGGCAGTGTTACTGGCAGCCGTGGTAGACTGTGCTGCCTCTGCACGGCCCAGCTGGCCCCAGTCACCTGACATCTCCGGCTCTCTCCAACACTGCTGCTCACACATACGACTGCACAGGAACAGCTCAGAAAGCAGTGCCCTATGCGTTGCCACAGCAGTGAAGGCCCTGAAGGGGCTGCTAATGAGAGCAATGTCCGGCCCAGCTGGAAGTACCCTGGTTTCCCGGCAGCCCAATCCGCCTCTGCTGACAACTGTTGGACTGTAACAAGAGATGCTCAAGAAGAGGAATACAAGCAACATCAACAACAACAATCACTTATATATTAGTGTATAGGGAACAAGGTTATTTAGATGGTGTACATTTACACCTGAACAACTCATGTTAAGATGCATTATTTTTTGCATACAGAGTAAATACTTCCTGCTATTGAATTTAGCATGTACAGTACATACTTTGTTGCTTTATTCATACACTACAGTTTAGAGTTGAGATACGAGCCTTCCCATCACAACTCTAAATCATTGTTCTCCGCAGTGCAACATGTTTTCTACAGTGCATGTGTGTAAGTTGATACATTGCAATAAAAGATTTTGCCAGCAACACAGAAACCCTACTAGCCATGAATTACTGTAGTTAAGTAACAAAAAAAATATATTGCTAAGTATGCCTCTTTGTTCCATTACTGTTTTCTCACTGCACATGTTTGCATTCAGGTATACAGAAATGTATTGCTACTGCCAGGTTGTGAAACTGACCAAGCTTGCACTCTACAGGCATAACAGCAGAATGCATAGTAAATGAATGACTACAGATCGGCTTTATTTGAATGAAGAGTCTAATCAGGTGACATACTGTAGTTAAACACTTATATGCATAGTAAATGAGTTGAGGCCAAGCAGCATAATTGTCATGCACAATAGCTTCTTGGAACACTAAGTTAATAGCCTATTTTTTCACATTAAATTTGACAATCATTGAAGATGTCTGTATTTACAACAGCCATCTGCTAAGGAGACAAATACATATGGGTATGCTTAGGCTGTATATAGTAAGTGGCCCTTTTTATGTCTGAATTACCTTCAACAGATTCTAAATAATTGTATCTGTTCCAATTTGGTCACCAACCTGCTGTACATGAAAATGATCTAAAAAATGTTTATTTATAAAAGTACAAATCATTTGTCTCCTTCTATGGTAAATCAGGGATGTTCCTTGATGAGTGCATGCTATGTATTAATGGCTGCAGGAAAATTAGCTGAAAGATCTGCAAAAGGGTTTGTGGTGAGTATACCTGGGCAATGGACCATTCTGATATTTGGGAAGAGGCTTATTATTTATTATTGTAACAGAAAAATTAGCGCTATGTACAGTATGTAATATATGATGTGACAAGTAAACCATATGAAACCTATACGATTTAAAATGTTGTTACACTTGAATGCAACAGAATTAACCTTCCATTGAAACAATGTTTAAGTTTTTTTTAAAAATGATTGAGCCTGGGTAAATGGCAACCAGGTATATTTGGAAAGAGATGATGCAGGCTTGGTGAGCCTGACTAGCTCTATCTTTACCCTAATGCTTCCCTCTGGTCCTCTGTAGCTTTTTGTTGTTCTGGTGGGTCATTCTCCCTGCTATTGGCTCCAGCCTATACCAGGAACCTGAAGTGGCCGGGTGATGTCGATGCCGGGAGTCGGGGGAACAGTAGCAGTAGTCTGACAGCTTCCTACACATTACATACATCTGTGTACTTTGGGCCTGGTTCAGAGATGTATGCTAACCCGATGGTTAGAGTACATCTCCGATGGTGAGGGGACGTGCATGTGCATTATGTGTACTGAACATGTGCGGCCCTCCATCTGTGAGTTCGCTTGCAGTGTCTCCATGCAGCAGCTTGATTGACAGGCTGCAGTATTTAAGGGGGAGAGTGGGGCATTCTTGGCCAGCATTTTCAGAGGTAATTGAATTTATGTTCCCGGCCTGGAATCTGTGTCTGGATTAGTTGAGGCAGCAGTGTGCATAAAACTTGGTGGCTTAATGTAATTTCTACCCATGTACAAAGTAGGGAAATTCAGTGAAGACCTAAGGGAATTCCAGATGAGCATACTGGAGATACAGGGTCACACCTAATGAGAGTTCGTTGTGAAATACAACAGAAGTAAATTTAGCAAACAGAACACTAGTTGTAGGAAGGAGTGGAAGAAGTCATATGGGATCAGTAGCTTGAGATCCGTTGGTAACTGAAGGACGATTAATTGAACTCTGTGGAATCAAGGAACTCAAGGTTGGACTCCGGGCTGGTACAGAAGGAATGTCGGCTGAATTCTGGCTGGTATCGGAGAGAGGTAAGCTGAACTTCAGGCTGGAACTGAAGGGATGTTAGCTGAACTTCCGACTGGTACCGGAGAGATGTCGGCTGAGCTCCGGGCTGGTACCAGAGGGTTGCCGGCTGAACTATGGGCTGGTACCAGAGGGATGTAGGCTGAACTCCGGGCTAGTACTGGAGAGATGTCATATGAACTACTGGCTGGTACCGGAGGATTGTCGGTTAGAGCAAAAATAGCTGGAATGCTAATATCAGCAGCAGAATCAGAGATTTCACTAGGATCACATTGAGAAGCACAGAAACTAGAATCACACAGAGATCTGTGAGACTTATTGCACTGGCAGCCTTTTAGCTCCCCAGGAACTTCTTTTATAGGGATTGATTGCTGCTGATTGGCTGGAAGCACTGGGAAGGCAGAAGCAAAGATTATATTGGTGGAACAGCTGTGATTGGGAAGAACATGGCCACCTCCATACTCCCAGAGGTGCTAGAATCTGCACACATGGGATGCTTTCCCCATCTGCCCCTATTATACACCAAGAGAAGAGGAGCTGCTCAAAGCCGCCGGAGGTCCAGGAGTGAAGACGCCCCACTTGGCGGGGACCGGAGCAGGGAGAAACTGCCACTGACAACCCCTGGGTGCACCGTGGAGGGGAACAGCCAGCACCCGGACAGGTAAGCAGTGGGGTCTGCACCTGAGGTCTCTGGTGTGGGGCATGACAGTACCCGCCCTTTTCCGAGTGGCCACTGGACTCTTCTTGATTTTATGGAGATACTTGGCATGCAAGACTTGAATTAAATGGGGTGCATGTACTTCCTCAGAATTGATCCAGGCTCTTTCCTCTGGTCAATACCCCTTCCAATCTATTAGGTATTGCAGATGACCATATCAACAGCACGAGTCCACAGTTCTCTCAATTTCAAACTCTACATCTTGATAAAGTTGACCGCCAACTTGTAATTTTGGCAGCCATCTTGTACCATTTTGTGCTAAATATTATTCATGAACCTATTTCACAGTCAGCTATATGACTTGCAAGAGACAAGACATGTTTAAAAATGCTTAGATTAGAAACACTCACCCACTTAGCAACTTTTTCTGAGAAGCAATCTCAAGGATAGGACTGCGTGCACATTCCAATGCCAGCCTGTGTATCCCCCAAGAACAACTTTTAGATGCAGCCTTCAGCTTCTTATCTTATTGCTAGGCAGAATATCTAGTAGGTTGTGGTTTAGAAACTTTTACCAACTGCTACCAAAGTGCTATAAAATGTAACTGAACAAATACACTGGAGAGAATATCTTAACCCACCCCTTGCCTGTATATTTTTATTCTCCCTGACCTGGTCATAAACAACTGATTCCTGTCACATACACAGAGCTCTCTTTGGGCCCGGTGAGGTCCAAAGAACCAGATTCCACAAATGAGATACCCTACACTGGACCAAGCACGGACACACTCATACTGACCCAGATGACCAGATGTCTTCCATATTCCCGGGTGAGTAGTCTTTTACTCGGATAGATCTCTTGTAATTTGGTTCAGTCAACTGTCTGTCCAAGGTGTCAGGTATGGGTACCTATATGTCTCAGGTTTACAGCTAAAATTATTGTTTTATGTTGTCTTGTATGGATCCACCCCGTAGAAGTTGTAATGATTTGTATTGTCCTAAATGTACATGTATTATTGTATTGCAATATAGTGGCCAGGAACAAGTGTATAGTCCCACATTACGTGGTATAATTGCAGATAAAAGTGAATGCTGGATATATCAGAGACAAGATCTAAATTTGGTAAAGAAAGGCAGGAGTGATTAATTACTCACAATAGGGTGTCACATTAACAAAGACTACCTACAGAGCCGAATTGGAGAAAATTGGTCTCATACAGTAGAGACTTTGACCAAAAATATACATAACAAACATTCTCCGCATGTTTGCCCAAACTTTAGAAGGGCTTATCACTCCTTAGTCCCAGATTTTGTCAAGAGAAAAGTATTAAAGGGCACTGAATTTGCTATTGATTTAGTGAATGCAGATACCTGATACCCTTTTTAATACAAAGAAGGACCTCAGGTCCAAAGAGGTGTCAGTATGGGAAATTCTAAGAGTAAACAAAACCTTGACAACAATTCCCCCATGGAGATAATGTGCATGATTTTGGGAACAGGGGGAATAGAGGGTATGGAGGGTCTGTTTAAAACAGCCAGATTGAGCAAGGAGGATATGTAAGATCCCTTAAAATTGCAGCAAATGCATAAGGTATACCGAGAGTATATTGAAAGACACAATCTAGAGGGTAAACTGTTAAACTGGATAAGGGTGACAGAATCTATACTCTGTGAGAAAGAAGAGGCAGAAATAGAAGAAGCATTTAGAGGGATATCTTTACTTGATTAACCCAGTTGTGAATCCAAGTGCCTGGTAAATTCTAAAGATTTTAGATGGAAATGTCCCAAGCGTGAGTGTGCTTTTTGTAATTCAGCAGAAGATCAGATGTGCATTAAATGTGTCACACACTGGGATGAAACCTGCCATGCTTATAGATATGCTGGTTATCCCCCTAGCCTACCACTCACCTCAGTGACAATCAGACTTAAAGCCTCAGGTCTTGCTAATACATTTGTAAGTCACAAAAAGCATACTTGGCACTGTCCCAAGATACAGTATTGGAGTACAAAAATTTGTAAGAAATGTAACACTTCCAAGTCTGTAAGGATAACACAAACCCCGACAGCCCCACTATCACCTTTGTATCAAGGAACATCCTCAGAAATGTCAGTCCCAGTCCCCAACACAGGATTATATCCCATGTTTACCCAGAAAACCGCTGCAGTAGAAGCAGTCGAAGATTAGCCTGCCCAACCTGGCTGACAGGTCAGATGGTATAAGCCTTGGTTGCCTGCTGATCAAATGTCTTTGTTAAAAGACATCCCAGACATAAAATCTAACCCAAGGGGCTTTACCAGATGGTTCACATACATGATGGATTTCTATAGTGCCACATGGATGGACTTTGATCAAATGGCTAAAGCTGCGGCAGGCAACTATGTAGCAAATCAAATAACAGCCACAGTAGTAAATGATGCTGCTGGCATTGAAATTGCAACCCCAACTGCTGCAGCAATGAAAGAGCTGCCAAGTGGTACCCTGTGGACCCCAAAATGCACTGCATATTGTGAAGAGCAAGTTAGAAATATGCCCTCACAGGATACCCTTCAGAGCAGAAACCAGACTTATAAAGAATATTACCAGCAATGCATACAAAAGCATGAGGATTATGGGTTTGGTCATATAGTGTCCAGAGACATTAGAGTATTTAAAAATGTGTTTCTGGGAGGATTAGACCAGAATTTGACAAAAAATACTTAAAGTTAGTTGCCCAGAATATGCCACTATAACCCCAGAGGCTCTCCTCACAGTGCTAAGAGCTATTGAGAATGATTTAAAGGAAAAAAAGAAAAGAAAAGGAGTGTGCAACCAATTTATGTAATGCAGACTAAGACAACAGACAAGCCTAATAACGGAGAATGCTCTAAAGTCACACAGCCTGCTCCAAATACTGCCAATAGCCACAGGTCTCAGACATGCCTAACAAAGGGTCTATGTTTTCACTGTCTCCAGAGAGGGCACCTTAAAAAGGATTGCCCTCTAGTCGATCAACCACGTGTCAAGTTTAACTCACACAAGAGTAAACAAGAATAGGAAGACGGCCCCCAGAATCACACATATCCCAGTTTGAGCATTTAATCAGGTCTACAATGCACAGTGCTTCTCTCTATAGAAGGGTCAACCCCAATAAAAGCCTTAATCAAGTCTGGGGCCGCCACCTCGGTGATTCAGTCTAAATGCTTCCCACCGCATTTAATTTCTGATCCAATCAGTGTAGCTACTGGATTAGATGGTGCTAAACAGCTGCTTAAGAAGACAAAGCCAGTGACAGTGCAGATTGACAACCAGGTTTTCATAGATACACAATTTTTAGTGTCAGATGAATGTCCTGTAAATTTGCTTGGTGCTGACTTACTGTCAGCACTTAATGTCACCATACAGTGTAAAAATGGGGAAATGACACTAGCTGCCAGACCAGGAGCTACAAGCTTAGTTGCTTTTGACACATGCCAATTGATGTTAACCCTTACAGAAGGCACACCACTGCTAGACAGTGACCTGGAACACATAGAGTCCCTAGTCCCATCAGCAGTCTTGGCAAAAGGGAAATGGATGTTGGTTTTATGCCTATAGAACCTGTGACCATTAAACTCAAACCAGGTTCACAGCCAGTAAAAGTTAAACAATATCCCTTAGGCCAAAACAGATTGAAGCAAAAGGCAAACATATACAAGATTACCTTAAAGCAGGTGTGCTTAAGCAATGTAGATCCAGTTGTACTCTTTTTGTCTGTGAAAAAACGATCCCTAAATTTTGACAGGTCACCCTCATCCTGTATGATACATGATTTGTGGGAAGTTAGCAAACGCATGGCTTTAGATGCCTCCATAGTGCCAAATCCTCACACCTTGCTGAATAAAATACCTGCCAGCTGGTTCACTGTCATTGATTTGACAAACGTTTTCTTTTCAGTTCCCATAATAAAAGAAAGTCAGCTATTATTGGCATTCACACACCAGGGCACACAGTACACAATGGACATGTCTGCCCCAGAGGGGGGCTACAAGTCCCAGTGCTTACTCAGAAGCAATGGCATTAGTTTACAGGGATGGGCACCTATTCATGAAAATACAGCTCTCTTAGTATGTAGATGATCTTTTGCTGTGCACAGATGAGCACACATATTGTATTGAAGAAACTGTATCACTGTTGAAAGTTTTGCATACCATAAACTGTAAGGTGTCCAAGGAAAAGATACAAATTGCTAAAAATAAAGTACACTTATTAGGACACTGCATTAGTCACCAAGCAAAACATTTGACTGAGGAAAGAAAACAAGTGATCCTAGAAGGTAAACCCCCTCTCCACATACAAAGAACATAGAGCATTCCTAGGAGTGCTAACATATTGCAGAGAGTGGATTCCTTGTGCCTCAAACAAGCTACAAATATAGTATGATGCCCTTAAAGGGACAGTGCACCAAGGACCTCTCTTCCTGACTACAGAACAGGAAGAAACATTCAATGTTTTAAAACAAGACATAAGTAATGCTCCAGCATCAGCCCTCCCACATTACCAAAAACCTTTCATGCTGTTTTGTCATGAATCTTCCTCGCATGCAAAAGGCTTCTTAACCCAGCCACATGGAGGAAAACAAAAGATGCTAGCTTACTATTCATTACAACTTGATCCTGTAATACTGACAGCCCCCACCTGCATACAGTCAATAGCTGAAGCAGCCCTGATACTCAAGAAAAGTACTGATATTGTTCTAGGACACCCGTTAACACTGATGGTCCCACATGCAGTCACTGAAATTCTTAATAAAACAAAAACTAAACATCTCTCAGTGGCTAGACTAACTAAATATGAAGTAACACTGACACTGAGGTATTAATTTTACAACCATTACGTAGTCACATGTCTGCACAAGAAGCTGAGCTGAAAGCTCTCACACTGGCTTGCATACAATACATGCTGAAGGTCAGAAAGTAAATATTTGCACAGATACCAGACATACCTATGGAATTTCCATCGATTATGGACTGATATGGAAGAGCAGAGATTTTTTGGGTTCATCGGGTAATCCAGTTAAGCATGCAGATCACACCAGGGCTTTGTTCACAGACTTTCAGCTACCCTCAAGGCTTTCAGTGATCAAAATTAAGGCACACACTTGAGACACTACTCTTGAAGCAGAGGGTAATAGATTGGTAGACCAGGCCACCAAGCATTATCCTAGTCCTAATTCAGCTACCCCAGGGTGAGCCCACCTATGTGGTAACCCAATCCCCTAAATTTGACAATGCCACACTCCACCAGCTTCAGAAGCAGGCCACAGATAAGGAAAAAAAGGCCTGGCTGAAACAGGGAGCACAGGAAATACAGGGAGAGTTGTGCAATGGTCAACGTTTGTGTCTATCTAAAGCACTTTACCCTATTATGGCCCAAATTCAACATGGGAAAGTGGACATATGAAAGGATATCATGGTAATAGCAACAGATAAACATTGGATAGCACCAGGGTTTGCACAAGCAGTGTAGGCATTAATATCAGGCTGCATCATTTGTGCATTGAATAACCCAGGTAAGACTGTCCCAATTCCTCAGAAAAGAACACCCCAGACCCAATATCCCTTTCAGAGGATTCAAATAGACTTTATACAACTGCCCAAATGCTCCAGAATGGTCCATGTGCTCATTTGTACCAACATATTTAGTAATTGGCGGGGGTGTGGTCTTGTAGGCTTGCAAACACCAAAATGGTGGCAAAAAAAATAATGTCAGAAATGATCTGCAGGTATGGTGTACCAGAAGCAATAGAAAGTGACACAGGGACACACTTTACAGGGGAAATACTCCAGGCTTTGTTACAAGACCTAAACATAGTTTCTGCTCTTCACACCCCCTACAGGTCCGGGTGTGTGAAACGGCAAGGGGTCTATAAATAAATATAGAAGGGTGCTGACATGTGGTGCTAACCCCAGCAGCTGCAAAGAGGAGACAGTTAATCTCCAATAAATATATAGAAAGGAACAAAGAGCAGCGCTGGATTACGTATATGTAATAATTTAATTCATAAACACATATATAAAATCATCAAAATCACAATACATTACTATAAATACATATAATGAAATGTGTATAGATGAGAGCATTGGTTGCTATTAAAAGCAACAATTGACTACTTGGTACCCTGAGACACTAACTGATAGTGTAAAACTTGTAGCACTGAATAGTAGTTTACAGTCCAGAAAAGCAGCACTGAAGGTTAATTACCCATTGAAATGAAAGTTCCACAATGTCCTTAATTAGCGATGGTCCCACACTGAGGTTTGTCCAATGCAATAGACCGGACCTGATGGTGATAGAGTGGACTGGAGATGATGGTGTGTGAAACGTCTGAACTACACTTTAAGGTTGAAAATACAAAAGATAATGGCAGAGACTAATTTGCAGTGGGTTTCATGTCTGCTAATAGCTCTGCATTCAGTCAGAAACACACCCAGGAAGGATACAGGGTTAACCCCCTATGAAATACTGTTTTTAATCTGCACAGAGGCTAGGATGCTATTTTCCCCAGCAGTTGCAGCATTTGCATGGTGATTTATTAGGATATGTAAAACAGTTACAAAGACAACTAACTGAAATACATGGTCAAGTGTTCTCTTGTATTCCAAACCCTAATTTCGATACAGGTACTCACAGATTGCAACCAGGTGACTGGGTGGTCATTAGAAAGCATGTCAGGAGATCTCTAGAACCACACTTTGAGGGTCCATATCAAGTCCTGCTGACAATGCCCCCCTCCTCAGTGAAACTACAAGGAAAAAACACCTGGATTCACACTACCCACTGCAAGATATTCACACAAGGAGAGTTAGATTCTGAAGCCTAATTGAAATATGTGTAACCTTATGGGTCCTAGACCAGACAAGCCATTATGGGGAGTCATACTGGAATCTTCATTTGTGTCTGTGGCAATCATATTTGCAAACTATATGTCTGCTAATTGGGAAGGAAATGAGAGCAACATACATGTTCCCTGTAATAATCAGTCCCACTGCTTAGATCATGCACAGATACATAAGGGAAGCATGAACAGCAGTAGTGTAAAGCTGGGAACAATAAGGATGACAAGGGAATCACATGAAACACTGACAGATACATGGGAAAGCAAGTTGATAAAATACATCAACTTATGGCCCTCATGGGAAATCACACTGACTGCTGGATTTGTACCTACTCCCCCATTTCCTCCCAAAATATGCCCTACATAGCCTATATGGTTACTTGGAAGGAAATGGAACAATTTACTAGACATTTAAAACTAGAACCAGCAAGGAAGCCACCCTTAACATGACAAGTGCAGGTATAAATCTGAGCAATATAGTTGGATGGGTTAAACCACCATGGTGGAAAGCCATTAGGACCCCCCCCAGCTGGCGCAGGGACAGATGTCCCTTCTGAAACCTCAGTGTCAGTAAATGGTACTGAGCAAAATGTTACCATATACAAGAGTCCCTTGTGGGTATATACTTGCACCGACAATATTACCTTTTACAAGACTAACGGTCCCAGGATAAATATCACCTTAAACTACACAGGAATGGGATGGAATGCTGATGAATATTGGAGAAGTTATTTGGATGGTTCAGGCAACATAACAGGATGTGATAGTAGTGGAATTTGTAATTGTATTAACAATAGCCTCATCTATTATCACCACTACAACACCTGTATATCTAAGGACTCACGATTTCTCATGTACATTGCTACTCATGTACATTGCTACATTGCTAGGTCAGCTGTTATTGCCTCCAATTTTATATTTTGTTTGTAGACATAGTGTAAATAAGTTTTTTACCCTTTGGAGGCTATAGTTCTTGTTCCTTAGCCAGGATCACCCCAGCCACCTGGGTAACCAATAGTATTCCACATAAAGCTGTTCCTCAATATACCATGAGTAGTCCCTGGGTAAGGAGGAAAATCGATAGAAAAGAGAAACAGGTGGGTGGATGGTATTGTACACGGACCATGAGCCTCACAGAATTATCTAGAGAGGTGAAATCAGCAGGAAACATTATACAGTTGGATCAATGGTATTATAAGCTGACCACGAGTCCCACAGAATTAGCATATGTGATAGAAGATTTAGCAAAACGTTTTGATAATGTGACTGATGAACTATACCATGCAGTTCCACAATAAGATTTTGCAGCGGTTTAGGATGGTGATTGACTATCTGACAGCATCAGAAGGTGGTATGTGTCAGATTGTGGGGTCAGCATGTTGTAATTTCATCCCAGATAATTTCTCTGACCCCATCCATGGTCATATGGGTAAAATTTTAAATTTAAAAGAATTTAAGAAAAAGCACACTATTGATCCCTGGGAGGGGTCAAACGAGGGATGATTCTCCTGGGTAAATCCAGCCAATTGGTTTAAAGGATTTGGTGGTTGGATCTCAGGAATTCTTTCACTTATTGTTAGAGGCTAAGCTTTGCTTGTAATCATTTATATTGTTATAATTATTGCTATTTTGCTGATTAAGAAATGAATCACACTTGATTGTTGCTCTTCTAGGAAACCTGGATCTAGCAACCTTATGTTCGCTGGCATGCATGATGACTTGTATGAACAGCACATCTACTTTCAGACAGTAGATGATCAACAGGATCCATGTTGCATTTGTGGAAGGAACATTGCACAGGAAAATGGAAGGACATATGAACAATGCAGAACAAATGTTGATTCCCTGAGTTATGAAACATCTTTTAGACATTAGACTAACTAGTTTTAGGGCAGAGACTGACATGTATGGAGGATAGGTCACACCTTCAATGGGGGGGACTTACATATGAGTTCTACAGCAGGGGTCATATGTATATGTATCCTAGGATAGCTTAAAGACTCAACCCTAGTTAGGCAGTTGAGGGAATGGTTAAATTAATGAATAAAAAGAAGGGATTGATAAAGTTAACATTATGTTCTGCATGTTTGGCCACCATCTTGTAATATTGGCAGCCATCTTGTACCATTTTGTGCCAAATATTACTCATGAACCTATTTCACTGTCAGCTATATGACTTGCTGACAGTGAAAGTGCTGAGTATAACAAGGAAACTTTAGAAAAGGGTTCATCTGCTCTTTATCATCTCTGGCTGGAGCTGGATTCTATTTTGTAAAGAAGACAGATGGCAGTCTCTGTCCGTGCATAGACTATCAAGAACTTAATGACATCACCATGAATAATCAGTATCCTTTACCCTTGAAACTGAATTATTTGACCAAGTCATGGGTGCTTCTGTCTTTACTAAGCTGGACTTGAGAAGAAGTATAATTTGATTCGTACCCATGCTGATGATGAATGGAAGATGGCTTTTAACACTAGGGACAGGCATTATGAGCATTTTGTTATGCCCTTTGATCTTTGTAAAGCCCCAGCCATCTTCCAGCACTTTGTCAACAAGATCTTTTGTGATCTTCATGATAAATGTGTCGTAGTTTATTTGGATGACATTTTAATCTTCTCTCAAGATCTGGAGACTCGCCATTCCAAAGTAAAGGAGGTACTTCTTAGACTGCGGATGAATTAACTTTTCTGTAAACTAGAAAAATGCATCTTCGAAGTGTCATCCATCCCCTTTTCAGGATAAATTATTTCAGGTTCCAGTCTTCAAATGGACCCAGAAAATGACAAGCAATTTTGAGCTGGTCAATTCCCACAACTCTAAATGCCATTCAGCGATTTTTGGGATTTTCAAATTATTATAAAGAATTAATCAAAGGCTTTCAACTTTAGTGGCACCAATTACTGCCCTCACTCTCAAGGGTGCAGATCCCATGCAGAGGACTGTTGAGGCCAACTCTGGTTTTCAACTACTGAAAGAGGCCTTCGTTTCTGATATATACGTATCTTCTCCGATACTGAAACAGCCAGATATCACCCATCCTTTTATCCTGGAGGTTGATGCTTTGACAGAGGGAGTAGGGGCAGTGCTCTCTCAATGGGCAGATGATGAGAAGCTCCAACCTTGCGTCTACGTTTCTCAAAAATTCATCCCAGGGGGAAAGGAATTATTTAATTGGTGACCAAGAGTTATTAGCTATCAAGCTCACTCTAGAAGAGTGGCGGTACTTGCTTGAAGAAGCTCAGGACCTGATTCAGACCCGCTCGCTAGATGCGTTCGCATGCTAGATGCATATGCAAATTCTTCAAGGTAGGCGATCGCACGGCAAGGCATTATCATGCTATCCATGCTGTCTTAGCGTGCGATCGCATTGTGTATGCAGACATCCACCACCCTGTCTTAAGATGCCCACTTGCACACGTCATCTCCAGGAAGTGTATGCAACCATCGGTAACATTGAGTTCAATCGGAAGCAAATGCAGCACTTGTGGTTGACCATACCCTGCCGCAAGCACTGCAAGTGCTTCAGTGTGAAATACTACCAAGTGACATGTACAATGATGCTGTATCTTAATTATGCAAGTCTCTGAAGGGTGTTAAGCTTTTAGAGGTTCGTGCATGCGCAGAATGCAAACAATCGGCTGGCTGTGTGCAAATGCATCCTAGCGAGTGGGTCTGAATCAGGTCCTCAATGCCCAATAATTTTTTCACTGATCACAAGAACCTGTCATTTCTAAAAAATGCCCAATGTCTTAATCCCAGACAAGCTCGGTGGCGATGTTTTTTTCAAGATTCAATTTTAAGCTTGCCTACCGTCGTGGTACACAAAATTACAAAACGGACACTCTGTCATGAACCATGAGTTCTAAGGAACAGTCTACTAACATGGAAGTTCACTCCTTCTCAGTGGCGACTCCAGAGGAGGGGCTGCAGCGCATTCCAAATGTCAAATAGGGGAACCACAGCAACTGCCATTTGGAACACTGCCAAACATAGATGGTTGTGACTCACTGGCAGTTGGTGTGGCTCTTCTATTTGAATTTTGGACTGCGCTGCAGCCCCATCCTTGGAGCCACTGCTCCTTCTTAATTCCAGTATCCTTTGCCTCTACTAAAGTGAGCCCATCTCTACCTTTCGGGAAGCTTTTTGTAGCTACCGAGCTATGGAAGAAGTTGCTTCATTGGGCTCATGCTTCTCAATTTACCGGTCATTCAGGAATCCAGAAAACACTCAAGTTAATTTAGCATTCTTACTGGTGGCCTGCTATGAAAGCCAACTTTCAGGCTTATATTTCATCTTGTATAAAATGTACCCAGCATAAAGTTCCCAGAAGTTCACCTGTGGGACAGTTTCAACCTCTTACCATTACCAGTCGACCCTGGACAGATCTGTCGATGGACTTCATTACTGAGCTACTCCTGTCAAAAGGCCACAACACAATTTGGGTTATAGTGGATAGATTTTCAAAAATGTCTCACTTTATTCCACTCATTGGACTCCCTTCTACACCTCATCTCACTCAATTGTTCATCCAAGAAGTCTTTAGACTCCATGGGTTATCATTAGAAATCATCTAGGACAGAGGGGTTCAGTTTGTAGTGAAATTTTGGAGGTCTCTATGCTCAGAGTTACAAATTAAATTACTTATCATAAATGAATTATCATCCTCAAACAAATGGTCAAGACCTTCAGACCTTGCTCAGGATTTATATCTCTTCTTCCCAAGACATTTGGGTTGAACTCCTTCCCTCTGCGAAGTTTGCTCATAATAGTGGCTACCACAATTCTAATTTAACACCATTTCTGATGGTCTATGGCCTTCATCCATGAGCCTTAGAGATTCCAGCAGCTAATTTCTCTATTCAGAATTTCTCCAAATTTTGGAAGGATGTACATACCTCTTTGGTAAAGTTTTCTGCTCATAAAGCTTCACCCGACCACATACTTCGGACTGCCCCTAGTTTGAAGCCATGTGGTCAGGTCTGGTTATCTACTCATAATTTAAGATTATGAGTTCCTTCTATGAAATTCACACTACCATACATCTGAGGCTTCCCACTTGAGCGAGTTATTAATCTTGCAGCCTACAAACTCACACTTTCCTTTCTTTGAGTACCAATCTCCTTCCACATGTCAGCTGAGACCTTTGATTCGAAATAGATTCCAACCAGTTCTGTCCAAATTACCCAAGGTCTGTACACAATGAGGTTATGGAATCTGGTTCTTTGGACCTCACTGGGCCCAAAGAGAGCTTTGTATATGTGTCAGGAATAAGTTGTTTATGACTAGGTCTGGGAGAATTAACACACACAGGCAAGGGTGGGTTAAGATATTCTCTCCAGTGTATTTGTTCAGTTACATTTTATAGCACTTTGATTGCAGTTGGTAAAAGTCTCTAAACCCCCACCTACTAGATATTCTGCCTAGCAATAAGATAAGAAGCTGAAGGCTACATCAAGAAGTTGTTCTTGGGAGATGCACAGCCTGGCATTGGAATGTGCGCGCAGTGCTATCCTTGAGATTGCTTCTCAGAAAAATCTAGCTAAATGGGTGAGAGTCTCTAATCTAAGCATTTCTAAACATTTATTGTCTCACTGTCTGAGTATATTTCCAAAAAAGAATCCAGCTCCAGCCAGAGATGATAAAGGGTGGATTAACCTCTTTTCCAAAATTTCCTTAATATACTCAGCACTTTCACTGTCAGCAAGTCATATAGCTGACAGTGAAATAGGTTCATGAATAATATTTAGCACAAAATAGTACAAGATGGCTGCCAATATTACAAATACTTAAAGAAACACAGTGCTATAGTGGTGAAGCAGACACAATAATTTTTTTAACATATTTTTATTAAGATTTTCACATCTGTTACAGAGACAATGAATATAAGAGATATCTTAAATTCTTACCTAACATACATTAGAATGTAAAGCTTCCCAGGCCATAGTAATAATATGATTACATCTAAAATCTAAAATACAAATAATCCCAGGAAGAGACCATCAATAATTGTATGTAAGAAACAGAGGGCCTGATTCAGAGCCGGACGCTCTTTCAGAGCGCTCGCTCTGAATCAGTGCCCTCCCTCTGAATTTTAGAGCGGCCTCCTGGCCGCTCCCATAGCTGTGGCTAACCACCCACAGCTATAGCGAGCGGTCAAAAAGATGGTCGCGATGGTAAAGACCATCGCGACCATCGGGCTTGCGACAAGACCCTTGTGGTAGGGTCTCATTGCCACAAGCCCTGGAGTGCATTTGGCTCTAATCAGAGCCAAAAGCACTCCCACTGACATCATTTGTGATGTCAGTGGGGCCGGCCCCAGACAGTAGGCGTTCGCATGGGAACACCTCCATCTGGGCAGCCACACCCCCAGCACACCCACCAAAGGGGCATGCTGTCACTCAACATCGACAGCACGCCCCCTTTGTAGCAAGACCCATAGCGACGGCTTGCCCATCGCTATGCAGGTCTCGCGCATGCGCACAATGGAGTTGGCTCCCTCGTGCGCATGTGCACTTGGCCAACATCGACCCACTCGCGAGCGAGACTCTTGTCTCAGAGAAAGGGGGATGGCAGAGGGAAAGACAAGGGAGGACACAAGGTGTCATTTCTTTTTTATCCGATAATTTATTTGCACATATTAAAAAACTTTAAAACATCTCATAAGTGCCTATTTAAAACAACCATTACACATCTTCTCAATAATTATCACCTTTCAAAAAGTAATTTACCAATATAAAGACCTTTGTGCATTACTATTGAAAAATCAATAATGTGTGTCAAACCAATTTTGAATTATAGAAAATAGATTATCATATAATCGTTATATAGATGCAGCAGTTGTTAAACTATTGAAGTGCAAACCTTAAGTGAAATAACAGTCCATTTCTCATGGATTTCCTGATGAAACTGGCTGCTCTTATACTGTTATTGGAGTCAGGTTTTCCCGTTTATATTCCAACCTCTGCTTTAATATTACGGAGTGTCTTTCTCCTCCGTTCAATGTGGTTATTGCTCGTATGTAACTACTTATGTAAAGGACGGCGGTGCCGGGTTGTGACCTGCCAATTTGGGCTCCGGTGAGATCTCTCACCACTGACCTCCAGACGCCGTACTATCTGTACCTTATGGAGAACAGTGTAGCCGGCTATTAATCCTCCAGATGGGGCTCCGGTGATAGCATTCACTGCTGACTTCCAGATGCCGTCTCAATCCACAGGCTGAAGCACTCTGTACAAGTGCCGTAGTTGCAGTGATCTCCAAACAGTTGTTGCAGTGTTGTTGCGGTTTGCAACATTGTGTCAATATGATGACAGGATATTTCACAGGAAGGATAATTTAGGGATGAGGATGAATCTTTGGCACTAGATTTTGTTTTACATTTAAACCAAAATGAATATAATTTGAAATTCACGTACACTTTGAACAGTGCCTCCATAAACTTCCTGGATTTGAGTCTTTCTGTTACAGATATGCAGCTTTCAATTTGTACTTATAAAAAACAAGTTGAAAATTATAACTATTTACATTTAAGAGTGCACACTCTGGGCCTGATTCAGATCCGCTCGTAAGCGGCCGCTCGTTCGCTCTGAGCGATGTTCGCATAACTGCGCATGTGTATGGGTTGTAATACGCATGTGCAAACCAGTCATTGCGGTCGGAAATTGTGTGCTCGCAAAATAGCGAATGCCTGCTATTTTGAGTGACAGAATTAGGCGTTTGTGGGTGGTGACAGGGGAAGGTGCTTGAAAACGGGGAGTAGTGATCCAAACACAGGCGTGCCAAACGGTCAAAACGGGCGTTTTAAGGGTGTGCATAATTAACAAAGCAGCGATATCGACCACGTCACTTGGTTGTTTCTTAGCCTGAACTGTTCACATGATTGCGGTAGGAAAATCCAACCACAAGCACTGCGAGCAGTTCAGACACCTTTCGATGTACTCTATTAATCAAATAAATAGCGGAGATGACGTAGGATGCGAGCGGCCAGGGGGCATTTTTAAAAAAATAGCGAGCGCATGTTTCGTTCGCTCGTTCAGACATAGAGGCGTCAACAGACCGCAGAGAGCGAGTGCTCTATTTAAATATCCGGACCCTTTTTCTGAACGAGCGAGCGCAAATAGCGTCCGGCTCTGAGTCAGGCCCAATGCCCCATGGTGTAACAATATACCTAATGGTCAGATGCTTAGGTTAAAGAAGAATAGTTCTTCAAATGACGTTTTTCTCGAACAATCTCACATAATGATTAAAGATTTTCAGGACAGAGGATATCCCTTGTCATTTCTAGAAAAGGCTTTAAAAGAAGTGGATCTTATAGATAGGGAAAAAACTCTCAAAATAGCTCCAAGAAGCATTAAAGAGAATATTGTGGATAGAGACCCATTCTTTGTTTTTAAATATAATAAATCATCCCATCAGATACAACATACTGTATAATACGACGACATTATCCTTTTCTTAAAATGGATCCCTTATTAAATAAAATTCTCCCTGTAGAACTAAAAATAATTTCTTAAGAGGTAGAAATCTTAAGAACTTTTTGTCCCCCAGCTTCTTTGACCTAGGAGTAACTTACAAAATATGGAAAATCTTAATTGGATACTATCACTACCAAAGGGCTTCTTTAAATATAATAGGAATAGATGCAAAATGTGACAACATGCAGTATATAAAATAGAAACCTATATACCTACCCTCCTCTAAGAGAATTTATAGCATTAAAGTTCATTAACTGTAAAACAGATTATGTCATTTATCTATTGGAGTGCAGTTGCCAATTGAAATATATTGGAAGTATTACTACACAACTCTCAACCAGATTAGTGAACATAAGTGTAATGTGATCAACGGTCTAAGGACCCGTAATGTTCCCAGACACTTTTCAGATGATAATAATAATGATATTGGAGCTTTAAGAATAACTAGCATTGAACACATTAAATACACAACCAGAGGAGGCCACAGGTATAAACAACTATGTGTTCGGGAAGTATTTTGGATTAATGAATTTAACTGCCTCTCTCCAAGAGGTTTAAAATGAAACAATTGATTTAAACAATATTATAGTAGGTTGGGGTGTTGTATAGTGCATATGAATTAGTTATGTCTTGATACTGTATGTTTAAATAGGGACAATTCCTAAGAGACATGGTGGGCCAATTATTCGGTGGGGCCGCTTGTCACATGTGGCCCGCCCCCCTTAGCAAGTCACCCATCTGGCTTTTGTGCAGTTGCATGACAGACAGGCCTGCCGGCTGCCTGTCATAGCAAGTAGAGTGGCCCGTCTTGGTAGGAGCCCTCTCGCAAGTCAACAGACCAGTTACATCATGCACTTAGAGAGAAAGTGGGTCCATGTCCTGCAGTAAGTTAAGTATAACACTACTCCCACAGGACAGGCCGCCAATCTCCTGCAGCTGCCGCTAGTTCTCTGCTGTGCAGGAACCAGCAGCAGGTTCTGGCAGGGACAGGAGAGGTGCTGTGCTATGAGAGGCTGTGCTGAGGTGACCTTTGATAAGGGGGCCTGTGATGAGAGGTGCTGTGCTATGAGAGGCTGTCCCATGGGGTAATGAGGGAGGACTGTGCTGTGACAGGTTGTAATGAGGGGGCCTGTGCAGTGTGGGGCTGTGCCCTGAAGGGGGCTGTCATATGAGGAGGACTGTGCTGTGAGGGGTTGTGCTTTGAGGGGGGCTGTCATATGAGGTGGACTGTGCTGTGAGAGAGCTGTGCTGTGTAGAGGGTCTGTGCTATGTGGGCGATTGTGTTGTGAGGGGCTGTGGTGAGGAGGGCTGTGTTGTGAGGGGCTGTGGTGAGGAGGGCTGTGTTGTGAGGGGCTGTGGTGAGAAGGGCTGTATTGTGAGGGGCTGTTGTGAGGAGCTGAGTTGTGGGATGCTGTGTGGTGAGGGGCTGTGCTGTGAAGGGCACTGTCATATGAGGGAGATTGTGCTGTGGTGGGCTATGATGAGGGGGCTGAGCTGTGGAGGACTTTGCTATGAGGAGGACTGTGATGAGAAGGGCTGTATTGTGAGGGGCTGTGAGGAATGCGGGTGAGGGGAGAGGGTTTTGCTGTGCTGCGGGAGGATGCTGTGCTGTGGGGAGAGCATTGACACTGGGGGTACAGAGGAGCTGGGGCATAAAGGAGATGGCCCTGGGGGCAAAGAGGAGCTGGAACTAGACAGTAGGATGTATTGGAGAGACCCAGGTAGATGGTATTGGAAAGTGACAGGGGGATGGTACTGGTGAGAAACAGGGGGGAGAACCTCTGTTGGATATTGATGACATTAGCTTTATTCCTACGCTAACAGGTGTCTTCTGGACCATGTGATCTCCTGCATGAATAGTGAATACCGACTCAAGACACTGCCTATCCAGGGAGGATCAATTTCTTCAGAGGTTCCCCGTTGCAGAGAAATCATATAGGTAATAAAATACTTGCAGTATTCACATGCTGTGTTTATTCACTGAAGAAAGGTACTGGGGGCATATCCATCAGGGGAGTAGCTTGCAGGCACAACATTTCACACACAGCCACACCCCTTGCTGCAAGGCCACACTCACTTTTTCAGACTCATACCTTTGGTGTGCACACATAGGGCCGCTTTCAGGATGTTTTCCAGGGCCACTTTAAATTCAGAATCCGCCCCTGGACATGGTATTAGGACAAGGGTTTAGGGGGTTGATAAGTTAAGAACATATAATCCATCATGAGTGGGTGATTAAATATTGGTATTGTGATTAAATATTAGAAGTAATTCTCTTTAAAAGGATTTTAGGGATATAATTGATTTAAAAAGTATAACCTGACAAATAATTAGTTTTATATATAATAGATACAAGACAGATAAGCATGAAATGGGTGAAAGTGTGTTGATGAGGTTCTTAATTGATATGGTAATATACTAGAGTCAAGATTACACAAAAGATAAAAGAGAAGAAGAAGCTTTATTTATGGAATGATTCTCCTTGCAATTCGTATTTATAATGATTTTTTACCCCAAAATTATATATATATATATATATATATATATATTGTCGAAGTCAAATAATTGGTTATGATCGCACCCAATTGTTATATGATGATCTGGTCATCGATGGTCTGATTATGCGTTTCCACGATGCTACTTTGCGTCGTACAATCTGATGCGTATGCACAACACACACACTGATACACATAATGCACACACATATAATTGTATATATACTTATATACACGGACGCTCACATGCGTACGCACAATACTCATACATGGACGCTCATTTGTATATAGTTGTTAATCCAACACACAGACGCACATATGCGGATGCATATGTGTAAGATGGTTCCCATTCACAATAGTTATTAACCAGAGTTATTAAAGGTATTTTTAACTAATAATCGTTATGTAATATGTACTTAAATGAGATCTAAGGTTTAGAGCATAGTGGACATGTCATGTTTGGTATCATACTAAATCCCTTTTTATTTGCAGACTCCCATTCCTATCGGCAAAGGAGTCGCTTCTTGCATCCGCTAGTTATGGATGTTAGGGAGTTATGGCATTGAATGTTAGTATCTATATGCAGTGTTGTAGCTAGTATGAACCAGTTGTCCGGCGGGAAAACTACACAAAGAGACTGTTGGAGAACTGAGACATGCCCCTGATGACACCGTATGAATCAACCAACAACAAGACAAAATAGAAGCAAGAACCAATGGAAACCTGTAAACTAGTTCCTTTGTTAATGTAGAACTCTGTAAGGTATATACACTGTGTCCCAATTCCGGTGTTCAGACATCCTCATTGATGATCACAGATCTCTGGATTGATGACTGTATATTGGGACCAGTGCGCATGCGTATCTATCGGCTTGTACTATTATTGATTGCTTTTTACTCTAGTTGTTAAATGTTTCACCGTGTTACTTTTTCATTACATAAATAACTTTTTGTGCTTTGGAACCACACAATTGGACTGGAAAGCAATTCTTTCTTAAGTGACTTGCAGTGCTAAATAGCGACTAGCGACAGTTAGGAATCAATATTATATATATATATATGTATATATATATATATATATATATATATATATACTTAATGTTGAATGTTTATTTGTAATAATTGGTAAATGAGATAGTTATATAAATACACAAGCAACCACTTTTTAGAAGCTATACTAATGAGTATTTACACATATGTTAATTATTAAATCATTAAGAGCTATGAATAAAAGGCTGCTCCGAGAAGTTCTCAGTATGCACCAGTTTCCTTTGAAAAAATCCGGTTGGGTCTGAAGAAATGCATCAGAAGGTTTATACTGGGTCTTAGTACCCTAAAGGACTGATTTATCCATCATCATATTGCCACAATATTGCAAACCGCAACAACACTGTAACAACTATTGGGAGATCATTGCAACTACGGCACTTGTACAGAGCATTATTGGCAGAGTGCTTCAGCCTGTGGATTGAGATGGCATCTGGAAGTCAGCAGTGAGTGCTATCACTGGAGCCTCATCTAGAGGATTTATAGCCAGCTCCACCATTCTCCATAAGGTATGGATAGGATGGTGTCTGGAGGTCAGTGGTGAGAGATCTCACCAGAGCCCGAATTGGCAGGTCGAAAGCCGGCACCGTTGTCTTTTACATAAGTACTTCCATACGAGCAATAACCACATTAAACGGAGGAGAAAGATACTCCGTAATATTAAAGCAGAGGTTGGAATATAGATGGGAAAACCTGACTCCAATAACAGTATAAGAGCTGCCAGTTTCATCAGGAAATCCGTAAGAAATTGATGTTTTTTTCACTTAAGGTTTGCACTCCAATAGTTTAACAACTGCTGCATCTATATAATGACTATATGATGATCTATTCTCTATAATACAGGACTGATTTAACACACATTATTGGTTTTTGAATTGGTTTTTGAATAGTAAGGCACAATTCACAAAGGTCTTTACATTAGTAAATTACTTTTTGAATGGTGTTAATTATACCAGTTTCTATTATTGAGAAGATGTGTAATGGTTGCTTTAATTAGGCACTTATGAGATGTTTTAAAAGGTTTTTAATATGTCCAAATAAATTATCGGATTAAAAAATAAATTGTTGTATCTACTTCACCACTATAGTGCTGTGTTTCCTTTAAGTATTTGTTGTTTTTGGGTTGGCTGCCCATACACAGCTGCTCTTGGAGGTGAATTAAGGGAAAAATATTCCTACACAGTGCCTGAATGTTTTTTATGTTAATATACATAGACATTGCCTGAGTCTCCGGTAGGGACAGAGGATATGTGTGCCCTTTAGAAGGTGTCATCTTCCCCAGAATTAGGTCAATGGGGCAATCCCATTCCCAATGCAGAGGCAAAGAATCGGCTCATTGTTTACTGATAACATCTTTAAACTGTTGATAAACTTCTGGTAATCCTTCGAGTGGGCTAACCTCAGCAAGGCGAAGAGGAATTACTTGCTGAAGACAATTTTTGAAACAAAATGGACTCCTAGATGTGATTTGTAAGGGGGACCTGTCCATTTGGGGGCTGTGCTTCTGCAACCATGGTAAACCAGGAACTAAAATGTGAGAGGCGTTAGGAATCACCAGAGGAAGAGTGCGATAAATGATAACCCCATTAGAGATACGCCTATCATCAACCGCTGTCAGCGTGACAGTCCGGGACAAGGCTTAGTTGGGTATCTGATATTTTAGATTAAAGTCTGAGGTGATGAGATTCTTGGCTACTCTCGAATCTTAAAGAGCAGAGATGATCTTAGAATTCTGGGCATATTCCAAGATGACGGTAATAATGGATTCAGCTTTCTGTGGTGATTCAAATCCAACTCCTAACTTAACCCCTCTTTCATAAGTAAGGAGCTAGCATTGCCCGGATGAAGTGAACAGGTCTTAAGCAGATGCCCTGAGGATCCAGAGATTCTCCTTGCGTAGTCTCTGACGCTCTTCAGGAGTCAACTGAGACCGATTTATTTGTATAAGTTCTCCAGTTGGGGGTGGAGAGCTCAAATGAGGAACAGAACAAGGTTTTGTTCGGTCATATTGATTTTTCTCTAAGGTGCGTTCCCTTATTACAAGGTCTACCTTATTACAGAGGGAGATCAAATCGTCCAATCTGGATGGCAAATCTCGAGATGCCAAGTCATTTTTAAGTCTTCCAGAAAGTCCACTCCAGAACGCTGCTATAAGAGCATCCTCATTCAAGTTTAATTCGGATGCCAATGTGCGGAATTGTATAGTCAAAGATATCTGCAGAGGTAGAAGTTGTTCTTCTGGGATCTTCAAAAATTCTCTGAAATGTGGAAATGAATTCAGAGTACTTGGACAAAATTGGATATGATTTCTCCCAGAAAGGAGAAGCCCATTCATGCGATTGCCCGGTAAGAATGGAGATGATGAAGGCCACTCGTGTCACTCAAAGTGAATTTTGAATTTGTTTAAGAATCCACGGCACTGCTTAGGGGATCCATCAAATTTGCTAGGTGGTGATAATTGAATTTGAGAGACTGGAACAGGCGCAGGAAGAGGAGGAAGCATAGTGGTAGGTGGTCCTGGCTGAGGATTTTAAGGACCTGCACCAGAGAGGATGGCTTGAATTTTGTCCAGATGAATAGACATATCCTGAATAAATTGCACTAGCTGAAACTGTGAGGACTCCAGATTCCAGATGGTTCAATTATGTTCAGAGTTGCAGTCACCTCCAGAACCCTGACCGTTTGCTGAGTCCATCGGGCCCGTGCAAACTGTCAGAGGTAATTGGATTTTATACCCAGCCTGGAATCTGAGTCTGGATTAGTTGAGGCAGCAGTATGCAGTTCTGGGAATCTGTATGTAATACCGCCCGCCACATGGCCGGCAGTTCGAATCCCGTCAGCACCAGGCCGACAAAGGAAGAGATCGCGGCAGCCCGCAGCGCTGGGAATCCTGATTGTCCCCAGGTAAGTACTAACTAACCTACCCCCCTAACCCTCCCTTAAGGGTGTCTATCCCTAATCTCCCCCCAAGTGCCTAAACCTAACCCCCCTTCCCCGCTGTCTAAACCTAAGAGACCCGGGGGGGTGCCTAACCCTAACCTCCCCCAGGGGTGCCTAACCCTAACCCTCCCTCCCCCTAGCCTAATCCTAACCTCCCGGGGGGGTGCCTAACCCTAAGTCCCCCCTGGGAGCCCTGAACCTAACCCTCCCCTCCACCGGGCTGTCCGCTCGCGGCGCCCAGCATCCCTTCAATCGGTATGCCTGGCGCCGGTCTCCCGGCATCAGTAAAATGAGTGGCGTCTACATCTAGATGCCGGTCATTTCACCCTCGCCGGGATATGACAGTCAGGAAGCCGGTTGTCGGTATAATGTCAGCCGGCTTCCCGATGGCATACCGCAGAAAACTTGATGTAATTGCTACACATGTACAAAGTAAGTTCTAAGGGTATTTCAGATGAGTGTAGAGGGCAACTAGAGATATAGGGTCACACTAGATGAGAGTTCATTATGAAATGGAACAGAAGCAGAACTTAGTAAATAGAACACTAGTCATAGAAAGGTGTAGAAGAAGTCTTATGGGATCAGTAGCTTGAGATCCGTTGGAAACTGAAGATTAACTGAACTTCGAGGAATCAGAGTACTCAAGGTTGGATTCTGGGCTGGTACTGGAGGAATGTCGACTGAACTCTGGCTGGTATCAGAGAGAGGTTGGCTGAACTCTGGGCTGGAACTGAAGGGATGTTGGCTGAACTTCAGACTGGTACTGGAGAGATGTCGGCTGAACTCCGGGCTGTTACCAGAGAGATGTTGGTTGAATTACAGGCTGCTACCGGAGGATTGTCAACTGGAGCAAACATAGCTGAAATGCTAATGTCAGCTGCAGAATCAGCGATTTCACTAGGATCACACTGAGGAGCACAGAAGCAAGAATCACACGGAGATCTGTGAGACTTATTGCACTGGCAGCCTGTTAGCTCCCCAGGAAGTTCTTTTATAGGGATTGATTGCTGCTGATTGGCTGGGATCACTGGGAAGGCTGAAGCAAAGATTCTATTGGTGGAACAGCTGTCATGTTTTTGGGAGGAACATGGCCATTCCCATTTTCCCAGAGATGCTGGAATCTGCACACATGGGGCACTGTCCCCATCTTCCCCTATTATATACTGATGCCGGGTCAGAGAAGAGGAGCCGCTTACAGCCGCTGGAGGTTTGGAAGCGAAGATGCCTGTGGCAGGGTCCGGAGCCAGGAAAAGACACCACTGGCACCCCTGAGCAGGTCACAGGGGAGAACAGTCAGCGCCCGTACAGATAAGAAGTGGGGTCTGTGTCTGGAGGTCTTTGGTGTAGAGCATGACACATACAATCCACAATGAAGTTGAAATTGACTTGGCTGTTAGTTCAGTCATGGTGCAAAGGTAAAATCTGGAATACTGACAACCTATATCATTCTGGATGCATGTGTTTATGGACTTGTTATCACTAGTACATAATGCATATTTTCCATTCCAGTTTCTGCAGCAATTGTAGGACCTGCATAGTGTCCTTTAGATCACTTTATTGTTCGACTACCAATGGTTGGAGATATTTGTCAATATAATGTGAAAAACTTGTAGAAATGGATGAGATTCCTGAGACTAAGGGTCTTCTTGGTGGGTTGGTGATGTTCTTATGAATCTTTGGTAGTTGGTAAAACACTGGGATTCTTGGGTACTTTATATATAGTTATTCATATTTTTTTGTGTGATGATCCCTAGTTGTAGTCCCTCTTCCAGATGTTCTTTTAATAGTTTTTGGAAGTGTTCTGTTGAGTCACTATTAAGCTTTTCATAGGTCACTGTATCAGCCAACAGCCTCTCAGTCTCCTTTTCGGACTGTACATTTTTCGTATGGTACAGTATGGATAAAAAGTTGACTTTTGTTTTAAAGTCGTGTGTTGATATTCTGTATTCCCCTTTGATGCTTCTCTGTGTACAGGATCTTTTAAATAGAACTTTTTGAGGCATAATTTTAAAGCAAATTTTTGGAGCTCAATGTAAAGATTAAACTTGTTAATGGTAAAATAGGGGGCAAACTTCAGCCCCTTACTTAAGAGACTATGCAGATCGTGAGTCAAATAGTTTTTCACAGAGGTTAAATATTCAGTTTTTTTTACCACTTGTTGGGTTTACTTCTATTGATGCCATCTTATTCCTCTGTCCTCCTCTTCTGCCTCTCTGTCTGAATGTTGAATTGTTCTAATTTTTTGTAACCTTTTGTTCTGGGGTAGTTGTGATCTAGTGGTTTGTCCATCCCCAAAATGAAATTTAAAAGATCATCCTGACCTTCATAATTCATCTCCAAATATCCTACTGGTAATGATTTACTTGTTTGTCTTCAGTTCTTTGTTGCACATTCAGTTGTTCTTCATTAGTTTCCATAAGCATCATGACATTCTTTCACTCATCCCTTTTTGTTGCTTGTGGACCGGAGGGAAGCATTATGGTAATGATAGGGCTAGTTGGGTCCACAAAGCCTGCATCACCTTTTCCTAGAAGATATATATATATATATATATATATACAAACTTAAACATTGTTGCACTGCAATGTTATGTCTGTTGCAATCAAGTGTAATATTTTAACTCTTATAGGTTTATATGGTTTTCCTATAACATCACATATTATAACACTCATCTTTTTGTTACAATATTCACTTTATAGCCTTGGCTAGAGCTGCTGCATAAACCCTAGTACAAGTCTTTAGTTCTTTTATACATTATTATATATTATGCTATGCTCCTTTGATATCCACAGTTAATAAGGCACAAATAAGGCACAAATGGTATATTTGTGAAAACCTTAATTTGTGACCAATTTATTGCCAGAGATTAGAGAAGAACCTGTTTGAATGACTGGTTCATAGCTCACAGCTGGGCAGATCATCTGCCACTTTTGGCAAATACCAGAAGGCCCAATGACCTGATTGGCCGGTGTGGTCACCTGAAGGCCCGGCTGAGCAACTCTGCCTTTTGGCTCTCTGCTTGACTGGCATGCTGAGACTGGGCTAACCGTAAAGCCACATGCTGTGACTTGTGGCACGAACCTGTGACACGTGGCAATGACCCCTTTTTCCCATGCATGCTTGTCTATGGCATGCACGCACAAAGAATGCCGGGGTCGATTCTTTGTTCAGTTTGTCCATAGCTACACAGAAAACTATGTATGTATCAATGAAAAATGTAACAAAATAAAAAGTAACAAGTTATGAGAATGTGTCAAATAAATGTGTCTATCTGCACACAAAATGTAATAAGTCACCCAGTGGTTTTATTATTCCATTACTCTAACTTATCAAATTAACTAGAAATAAATACAGGGACAACTGTATTGCGATTAAAAGAGGTCACAGCAAAATTTAAAGAATTAGAATTGTAGTTATGAATGGTGGCAAGAAAAAATCAGTGCGAACCTCGGCTACAGCCAATATAAAGATATTTAAATAAATGTGGTGGCACCCACCCAGCACAAACCAGATTGGGTGGTACCACTTCCCCCTAATTGGCATAGCATTGGCCCCTCCCTAAGATGTTGACCATGTCCTCCCCTGTGGCAGAGACCAACCAGCCGTTCTCAAAGGGGGAGTGCCAATCAACCGTTCTTGCCCTACAAGAGGCCGCGAGGAGCACTTCTTTCCGCCAAAGCCTGGTTCAAAGAACCACGGCTCGCCACCCAAAAGTGACCTCCTACCACAAACTACAAAGGCAATATAGCCCTGCAACCACAAAACTCTGACTGCCACCTGACCATACAGAAGCAAGGGAATATTGCCTGCAACCTCACAACTTAACTAGATGTGATTACCTTAAGATTTGTCCAATACCTGAAACATCCAAACCCTTAAAACAAAGCAACCATAATCCAAGTAGCATAAGCAAATTATACCAATAATAGAGAAAATATATAGAAACAACAACGAACCCAACCCTCTCTATGCACCAAAATCGAGACTACTAACTATAACCAAAGCAGGTCAACCCAACCAATACCAATAGAAAGAAAAATAGAAACAGCTATACTAAACCCACTGTCTTTCTATGTGCCAAACCCATCACCTCTAAAGGTACCCACTTTCAAGCCTGCATCTTTTAGGGGGTCCAAAAGAAACACAGGAACCAATTGGCCCCTACAGCTAGACAACCATGACCAGCCTGTAGCACATGCAAATTCATAGAAGCAACAGGCGTTTCCTGGCACAGAAGCATAACGGGGCCCCACAAATCCCAACCTGACAGGTCTCCCCTAGCAATATTGAAAAGAAAACATATATAAATAAATAAATCAATATAACAAACACAACATATATAATAAATACTAATAAGAACAATATACATCTTAACCTAGCCAGGGGACTTGGGAAACACATTTTGGGTGACCAATATGAAGGTGAAAACCACAAAAACCTCTGTGAGGGCAAAAATTGGAAAGAACTTAATTCCCCCAAAGTGGCAGGTAGCATAAGGCCTTGGGTTTCCCAAAAAGCTCACAGGAAGCACATCTAACTAGTAAAATAAGGCTCATTGCAACTAGATTCTAAAAGGCTGCTTACTAACAAACAAACTTGCGATGGAAAGCATGGAAGAATTTGCAGGCGCTGTGCTGGATGCCACTTCTAAAAGGAATAATTGCAGATCATATGCAACCCAAAGCAAAACTATGCAACAGTTGACCAAACTAACACTCCTCTAGGCCTTATGATTGATACTAGCAAAGCAGAAACATCATTAAAGGGGAGAGTTCATCGAACACACCTTCCGCAGAGCCATAAAGTAAGTGATACAAATAATAATAATAATAATAATAATAATAATAAAAAACGTATATATATATATATATATATAATAATCCACAAACGGAGGCACTCACGAGACTGAAGTTTCAGAGTTTTAAAAATCCTTTAATCCTACGTTTCGGGAATTACCCGTCGTCAGGGACATACAGCATACCTGTATGCTGTATGTCCCTGACGACGGGTAATTCCCGAAACGTAGGATTAAAGGATTTTTAAAACTCTGAAACTTCAGTCTCGTGAGTGCCTCCGTTTGTGGATTATTATATTTTGGGCTGTTTGCCCTGGAGTGCACCGGAGCATTACCTTCTTGTTGGTGGGAGTGCCGGGTCTACCTGGATTTATATATATATATATATATATATATATATATATATACATATAAGAAAAAAGGGGGACAAAGACCAGTGCAGTAATTGGTTAAACCATGAAAATTCATAAAGTGATATTCATATGCACTTACCGTGTATATATACTTGTATATTAAGCACATCACAACACTCTTTAAATAGCAGTCATAGGATCCCACACCAGACGTAGCCTTCAGCTTTTATCTCTCCTCCCCACAACAATGAGGAATTCACTGACCGAACTAGTGCAACCTTATTAGAGCAGAATAATTTGCCTCCATAGTGTGGTATATTTAGTAAATAATGAATTTTAATTTACGAAATATACATACTACACACAACATAGATAAATAAATGTTATAGTTCTCAACGGTCTGTTCCTGTTGGGGTAAGTCCAGGTACAATCAAAAAAAGTCCATTTAGAAGTCCATTAAAAGTTCATATGAGGTAGGTATACAAGGTAAGTAGAGTTGGTAGATCAGGCCCAATGCATTTCACCTCTTTATAGGCTTCCTCAGGGGTCATATACAATGAAGGATAGGGAGGCCTTTCCCTCCAAAGTTGACCCGATTTTGGCACCTCTGATGTCACTTCTGGTTCACGTTTGCCCGGAACCAGAAGTGTGCATCCATTATGATGTCCGTGACCCGAAGTGCATATCACTTCCGGTATGAATCTATCACCGGAAGTGGTCATAGTGGCCAACATAAGACTACATCTCTTTGTAGAGTAGTTTCAAACTAAATATTGTCAGGCTGCTGCCACCATTATCAGTGTTATGCGGCCATAAATTATAACAGCCCTATGTATTTATCTACCATGTGTAACCATGGATACTCCGCTCACCATTTTCATGGAGTCCATACAGGTTACACAGTCGCCATTTTGTTGAAGATAATATTCAGAAAATAAACTATTTAGTTGAAGACTATTACAGGTTGAGTCTCCCATATACAAATATTCCGAAATACGGAATATTCCGAATTACGGAATAATTTTGGCATGACTGAGATAATAAAACCTTTGATTTTTGATGGTTCAATGTACACAAACTTTGTCTAAGGCACAAATTATTAAAAATATGGTATAAAATGACCTTCAGGCTGTGTGTATAGGGTGTAAATGAAACATAAAATTATTTCATGTATGTACACAAACTTTTCTTGAGCCACAAAATTATTGAAAATATTGTATAAAATGAGCTGCAGGCTATGTGTATAAGGTGCATATAACACATATATGCATTCTGTGTGTATATTGGGGTCCCATTCCCAAGATATTTCATTATGATATGCAATTATTCCAAAATACGGAATATTCCGTTATCCAAAATACCCCTGGTCCCAAGCATTTTGGATATGGGAGACTCAACCTGTATTACAAATCAGTGGAACCAAATATCGGAAAGTTTGGGGACCAAGGTACAGGGCCATGATAATAAATATCAATATACTACTAAGTACTTAAAAGGTTTTTACATATCTACATAATATATCCTAAAATTTCTCTCTCTCTCTCTCTCTCTATATATATATATATATATATATATATATTACAATGTTCAGAGGAGGCACTCCCTTTAAGAGTAGAAAGAAATTATGTACTTATGACATATTGAAATTCAGTACAGAGGCATGTCAACGTTTCTAGGTCCGCAGACCTTTTCGTCAGGACTATACAACACACACACACATAAATATATACATCAATATAGAATGGGATTTTATTGCCGGCGGCTGTATGGCCGCCGGTTCAAATCCCGACAGCGGCTGGCCGAAGGGAGGAAATTCCGACAGCAGAGGTAAGTACAGCTAACCCTCTCCTTCCCCCACCCTAACCCTCCTTTAGGGGTGCCTAACCCTAACCTCCTCCCCTAGTGCCTAACCCTAATGTCCCCCCGTTAGTGCCTAAACCTAACCGCCCCTCCCCATACCCTAAACTTAACCCTCCCGGGGGGGGTGCCTGTCCCTAAACTCACCCTGGGGATGCCTAACCCTAACCCCCCCTTTCCCTAGACTAACCCTAACCCTTCCCTGTGGGTGCCGAACCCTAAGTCCCCCCGCGGCAAAGAGGACGGGTGTCCGTACTTACCTCATTTGGGCCCGCATCATTCTGCATTCCGGCATCGGGATTATGACAGGTGTCGGTATCTTGGTGCCTGTGTATAAATCCTTGGCCGTCGGTCACATAATTATAACCCATAATTATACATAAATATACACATAATCAGATGTGCTACTTAGTAAAACAGGACAATACATGAAAATACGATATTACCAACCAACGCTGTAGACAAAGCAGCCCCGGACAGGTCAAGTACATGCATAACAAGCCACACAAGCAGACTCACTGGCTATCAATAACAGTCCATCACAATACAACAATCCTGAACAGGAATACATCTGCCATGTTCCGAGGCACCAACTACAGGTGCCTAGCCCAACAAAATGACAAATCCATGAAAGCCCTTCCAAAGTCACAGAACTGTCCACAGTAAATCCCATACAAAGAATAAGGTACAAACCTAAACAAAATTTCCGCGGACATGTCTCCAAATACCAATAAATTGCGACGTTTAACAAAGTGAAGGAAATATACAAGTGAGAATATATAAAACTAAGGAAATATATGATTAACTGATATGCAAATAAGTGCTCAGCCCAAAGGTCTAAATATCTACCAAACGAAAGCCTGAATCTGCGTAAAAAGTAAATAAATAATTAAACACTGAGCAAATAAACAAGCCACCAATATGAAAATAACCGATATGTAAGCCAAGAAAATATACAAGTGACCAAAATTCCCAAATAGCTGCCAAATGAATCTGAAAATCGAGAAAGGTCCACAATTAACATCAGCTGGGTTTAATTGAACAAGAGGACATTTGAATCTACTATCCTGAAACACCACAACATTGAATTCCATATGTAAAATATACCAAAACCACGCAAAAAACAATGTAGTGGAACTACTGACTGACTAATGTAACAAAGCGGCAAGCAACACAACTCAAGATCCACAAGAAAAATTACTCATAAATGCTAAAGAAAAATAGCTTTAGGTGCTATTGACAGACATAGAAAAATGGCCAAATTAGCTGAATAAAGTCTAGCCCAACAAGAAAAGGAAAGTAAACAAAATATACTGGAAAACAAAAGAATGAATGTGTAACCGCCACATCAGATACCAAGCAACAAAAACACTTCCAATTACAATAAACCTGCAAATAGTACCCAGCTAAAATCCTGACCATAAACCAAAAATTTCAACTACTCAAAAAAACACTATAAAATAAAAAACCTGACAGGGAATAGTTATGATCAGCAAGAAATAATCTCACTAACAACTGGGAATGAAAAACCAAGGTGAGCACCTCAGTGGAGAGACAATCAACCATATGCCCATACTAGTTCCCCGTAACAGTGAAACAACTCCAAACTGTGAAGAAGTCAAGCACAAACCCGTGCATACTAAACATAACATAGATGCTATAAAATCCTGTTAATGAAATGCCCTGGAGTACCACAACGGCTAGATACCTCACTGGAACCTAACATATCTTGCAAAGCCTCCCAGTCAAACGGATTTCTACCGGAAGCCTGAAAATTAATCATTAAAACCTGCGCACAGAGACACCCCACAGAAAACCCCAAACAGTTACTTTGACTACCCATAGAGAGAAAGAAAACAATAATAAAAAGAAAACCATAATACAGACATCCTGTAGCTGCTTCATGTGACCAGATTCAACCACAATTGGTACTATGATATTCTTTACATACATAGACCCAGAAGGCAGAGTCAAGCCCATGTCAACCTCCATATGAAAGACAAGTTATGTCAAGGACAATCCCTCTATGAAATGTTCAGCATAATCAAGACCCTTCAATAATGTTATTTGTACAGGTGCCACCAATTATACAAAGCCCTGCACCAGGTAAACAATAAGAAAATAGGAATATTTTGAACACATAAATGTGACACACAAAATTAGACCATAGCACAAATACAAAGCATACTCACTAAACACTAACTTTTCACCATGAAAATGAACAGGGACTGGGGTAGGGGGAACTCGAATGAAGCTATCAGGAGTAAATGAAAAGGCGTGGATTTAACTCTTAGAGATCCTATTTCAAAGAATGTGCAAGCACACCTGGATGGGACCAAGCTGTAACAACATCCTAAGGAGCAAAGATAAGATGTCAATATAAGCACTACAATGCAGCCGCATAACTAAAATACCAGGAAAACCACAAAACTGTCACGATACCCAAGATCTCAGCTAGCCATCAGGGGATGCTAGGTTTCATCCACTAGACCCTTACCCCAACCTGTGTAAAATTGACATTAAAAAACCATGATAAGCCACTAAAGCTATGTAATGGAAGCCCAAAGGGTAACTTACCATGCAGGTGCTACGATCAACCTCTCTAGGGTAGTGGACAAGTGGAATAGCCTCCCATCAGAGGTGGTAGAGGCTAAGACAGTAGAGCAAATTAAACATGCATGGGATAGACATAAGGATATCCTTCAGAAGAAGTAAGGATCAATAAGGGTTGAGGTAATAATATGTTTAAAAATGGGTCCGACTAGATGGGCCAAGTAGTTCTTATCTGCCGTCAAATTCTATGTTTCTAAAGGCGACAATAGCTCTGTGCAAACAACCATTACCCAAAACTAACAGTACAAGGTCTGCGTAAAGCAAAGAAAAAATTACTGTAAATGCTGGAAAAATGGCGCAGGGAGACCCTGGTGTGTAAGTGCTAACATACTCACTGAATCCCTGGGGGAAAGTCTGAAAAATGGCAGGCCAAAGATACCCGAGACATGGGGGGGGGGGGAATGACAGCAGAGAACATAAATAAAATAAAAATAAATGGCACAAGGCTCCGGAGTAACATGTGCAGGTGTCTAAGAAAAATATGGCTGCCCCAGATGACAGTGGCCATGACCTGGCGAAGGAAACATGGACTGTGCAAAATGGGTCAGGGGCTGAAAAAAGTGGGGATCAGGCAACGGCTGTGGATCTTGTGGGGGGGAGGAGATGCAGGATGCATGTGAAATTACCTAAAGGGGTGCCTGGGTGGGGAAGCTACTCCCTGTGCAGGAGGGTGCTAGTAAATAGAAAAAACTTTATGGGAGCTATATGTGGAGGGGGAGGGGGTGCAGGTGACACTAGCAGGTTCATTGCTTCTTCCCTCCACCTGCTGGGCTATGGACAGCAGGGTTGTAATGTGGCCACAGCCATTTGCTGGCTGCCTGGCTCGTGGGATTTTTCACCTGCTGCAATTGTTCTATGTCACGACCAGTGTTTCTCGGCATAGGGGACAATGGGTATTATCTGTGAGGGTGCTGTGGCGTGGTCCTTCTGGCAGAGGGGCTGGTGTCTGGCGGTGGGTGTTGACTGTGCGAAGTGTTCCGCAGGCACTGTGTCATTCTGGCTGGGGTAGGCCTGGTGGTGTTTCCATTCCGCTCTGGCATGGGTGCTGCCATCTTGCCTCTGGTCATGTGACTCAGCTGCTCCAGTCCTGGCATGTCACATGCTCTCTCTGACCTATCACAATGCTGCACTGGGTACTTAAGGGAGTTCAGAGCTTCCCATGGTTGCCAGTGCAACATGTTTCACAGCGTATGCTGTGAGAGAGTTCCTGTGCTCCTGTAACCTGCCTGTTTGAGTGCTCACCTGTGCTCCTGCTGGCTCCCAGCTTCAAAGTCGCCTGCACCACTCTGCCTGCTCCCTGCTCCCTGCTCACCTCACCAGTTCAATCAGTTCTGTTTTCCTGTCTGCAGCCTTGCAGTGACCATTTGGATTACAAAGACTTTTATTTGTTCTGCCACTACCTGGACATTACCTATACATACTTCACTACAGTTTCTGATCATCTTCCTCCTCTTAATATTCTGGACTTTATTTTATTATTCGTGTACATGTCTGCAAGTTCACCCATTAAAAAAACAGCAGAGGTGGGTAAAGAGGGATAAAATTATAGAAGAGACAGTTTTGGGGAAAGAAAAAATGACAAATTTAATGAAAGTATAGATGAGAGGGAAAAGCCATGAAGAAAGCAATATTTAAGGAAATCTGTGTAACACTTAAGCTGCCCACACACATAGCGATATTTTACCCGATCTGGCTGATTCCGACACATTGGATTGACAGATCATGAAAAATATGGCCAAATTGTGAGTAAATTGTGAGTCCCCACTCACGATCACGATGTGATGCGCGTCCCCGCTGGTCGCACATTGCATCGTCAGATCTGCCATGCAGTAGGGCAGATCTGACAATCTAGGACGCGATGCACTGTTAAAAGTCTGGATGCCGCAGAGATCGTATGAAGATTTGACACCAAATCATGTGCATATAGTGTGCAGATCGTGTTCAGAGCTGCCGTGGAGAGTTTCAAGGGAAATCGTACACATTGTCTGATCGTGAGCACATCGCTATGTCTGTGGGCACCTTAAGCCAGCCTTGCCCTTGGGGATCAAAATTGGAAAAGAGGAAGATGGAAGCTCTTCCTGCATAATTATAGGCTGCTTAACAACCCTCCCACTAGCACCTAATAGGCTAACTAAACCTGTCTTTCAACCTTGGTAATTTAAAACAAACCACCCCTTTTTAACCCATAACTGACATCGATCCATTCTATAAAAACGCAGGTGCTTATATATCCTCACACTTAATTAAGTATTAGTCTACTTAAAGGAGAGCAATAAACCAATAATTAAATAACAATATTAAATCACTATTTAACAGCTTTATTTGTAAATAGCAAAGTTGATGAGTAAATAGCCACAATGGTGTATGTGCAGAGGTATATAAATATACAAAAAAAAATTCAAATTCAGAGGGCACTCACCATCTCAGAAGGTAAATAGTTCTTTTTATTTGTTACATACCACCAGTGTCAAAATATTCAGGCTATGTCCGATGTTTCGATCCCATGTGGGACCTTTGTCAAGGTAAATAGAATGCCACAGAATCAAGCCATCAGAAAAGGTGCACCTTTATATATATTTGCAAGGTGAATCACTGGCTGTCACCAGACTTGTTAATTAATGCATTAGAATTTTATTTCCAAAAGGACAATATTAAGTTGCAGTATAGCATCAACTTTTCGGTCAAAGTAACAGACCTTTGCAAGATTTCTGATCCATAATAACTCCTATGCTAGTACATACATCAGGACAACAATCACCCACACACCCCACCAGGCCCTTGTATTTATATCCACCCACCAAAGTAAGCAAAACAAGAAAACATGGAGTGCGCTTCAGAACACAGGAATGCACTGAGCGCAGGCCTATATCAAAACATCAAAACACATGGAAGTATGAGCCAGTACTTACTGGCTTCCTGTCCCACTCAACCCGCAGATGATAGACAGGCAGCTTCCATTGCCCGGTTATAGTCACCACAACCTGCCCGGAAAGAGAGGGGGGACCAGGTGGTAGCGGTACAAATTGCACCAGCTGTCAGGTACAAACAGCTCGGGCAGCATGTCGAATATAGTGCCAGCAGCGAGCCAATCACAGCTCACGTACTGGCATCCAATCAGTAGCAGACTGTCTTAATTGGTTGCCGTTCTGCGAGCTCTGATTAGCTCACAGCTGGTGCCATATTTTAAATGCCGCTGATGCTGTTTCTACTTGGCTGCGGCTTCACGGCTGTAACTCGGGCCCCACTTTCTCTCCGGGCTCGGTACTTGAGTCTCAGGAGTCCACCCTTGATGGCATCCCTGAGTGTACTGTGTGGTTAATGAAATTAGTTTTCCTCTCTGCACATCTACACGAGAAGAAATTAGGGATGCAGAGTTGTGAGGAATTCTTAACCGATGAGCTCCAGTGATGGCCTAAATTGCCAATACTCTGCGTCAGACACCCCTTGCAGTAGCCTATGCTAAATAGGAAGAAACTCTACCTATAGGACTTTTCTCTACTTAATAAATATGCTCTTAAATCTGTTTAATTACATTGGGGCACATGAAGAGTTAGTCATATGTCCAACTTTTAATAGAAAAATTCTGCTTTGTTTTACTTCGCATCGTTGTAGAAGCACATACTTTGTTCTAGTAATTGGGCAGCATAGAACCATATTTTATCACATCAAACCAAAGACTTTAATATCTGTATTCTTTATTGTTTAGTTACAATATGCAGTATTTAAAATAATTTTTTAAGTAAAAAATCTGTTGCTAATAATCAGTTAAGATATATATTCGGGGGCGTATTAAGAGTGGAGAAGGCCCGTGTTCACTCCCCATCTGAGGAGTCTATTGCGCATGCGCAGGTCACCAGGAAAATGGTGCAGTAGCCATTTTCCCAGCAATTTCCCTACTGCGCATGCACAGAACGCTGGGAAAAAGGCCACTGCGGCCATTTTCCAGGCATTTGTATAGTGCCTCTCCAGCCAACCTGGGATAAGTATTAAAAAGTATGGGTGCGAAGTGTGCTATGTGGGTCCCCTGGACCTAGGAGCCCACGTGCACACCCTGCACCCTTTATAGATACGCCCCTGTATGTATTGATAAATACACTAATACCAATTTGAGAATAAATAATGAGCCAATGGAAGATTACATTTCTGCATCGCATTAGTAGGGGATTTTTAAAAAAAATCTTCTTTAGTGGGTCTTTTAGAAGTTTAAAAAGGTTTTTTAATTAGTCAGTTAAAACCAATGATGAGATATGTAGCATGGCTAAGCAAATGCAGAGGACCACCAAAAACTCTTCACAAAATGCACTGGTTAGATATTCTCTATCCAATTAATGAAAAGGAAAATGTGGACAAATTTGGCCCCATCCTCAATCCTCCTGAGCAATGTACCAATTCTCTCATATCCTTCATAGTCCCAGCCAAGATGATTATATACTGCATTAAGCTCCATCTCTTATATTCTATGAAATTTGTGATCATCCCATCAAAAATGGAACCTTTTTGGTTATGCAGGTGTAATGCCAAAGCTTGATTTATTTCTTCCTATCAACCCCTGTCCATTTTCCTATACACTTGGGGTAAACAGAAACCAGTCAAACGAAAATTCTATGGAGAATCAATGCTTGATTTGGGCGCTGTCATGCTGCATACAGATTCTGTCCTTGTAATAGAATCCCTAGCCTTCAAAAAAAATATATATAGCAAAATGCCCAGACTTGTTTTCTTTGCAGTCACATTCATTCTGTTTTCCAGTATATTTGCAATTGAAACAGATATTTGGAAAGCTCCACAAGCAGCAATATAACCTTGTTATAAAACGTAAATCAAATAAACGGATCTGACCTTTTAGAGGGAAAGTAATAAAATTAAGTCATTTATTATTTTTTCAACTGCCAAAATGTCATTGAAAACATGACAGTGACACTTATTTATCAGGGATGTTATTAACCCCTAAGGATGATAGAGCATCAGACCTGCTCAGTGCTAATAGTGTTAAATAGTTTGAAAGGCTGCATATAGGAAAAGGTCAGCAGGACTTTTAATAAACCTAACCTTTTATTTGCTCACTTTCTCTGAGTGAGTAATTGTGTTCATGCTTCTAGTTCCTAGGCAATGCTAAGTACATACCAAAAACAGAAAATACTTTTACACCATGATAGACCACATCAAACATCCTCTCTTCTCTATATAGCCATAAGGTTCCCAGAAACATTTTCATTTTCTTATGTATCAGCATTCATCTTAATCTTGAAAAATAAGAAAAGGACATCAAGGATGCTATTAAGTGTTCTCAGGCACTGACATCAAAGTTCTGCATATGGGTTGTACTAAAGTAATTCAGTTTGAAATATTCCATTAGTGGCACTTTACCTATTTTTTGTTTTAAATAAAATGTATATGAGACACATTTATTTCTGTCTTAATTATAGCGCGTGGCCCTTTGATGAATCAAGAAATACATTTTTCAATTCAGCAATAAATATTGTTTGCTCTGCACTGTTCTGTGTTCATTTAACACAAATCTATGTAGCTTGTTTGTGTGAGTATCTAGCACACCAAAAACTGCTCCTCAGAGACAGCTGTGTGGGCTGGTGCGTTGTCCTGATGGAGGATGAAACCAGGTTTCCACATCTCTGGGCTCTTTCTTCTGATTCTTTCCCGCAAAGTCGCTAGAATATTTTTGTAGTAATGTTGATTCACTGTTGCAGGTTCTGGTACCCTTGCTTCCAAATAACACCCTTGATATCAAAGAAAACAATTAACATGGATTTGAATTTGGATTTGCTTTCTTCATTCTTGGTGATGATGGTGTCATAACTTTACTTAAAAAATGTGAATCCAATTGAATTTGTTCCAAAATGTCTGTACAAATTTGCTTTCAATTTTCTTTCAGCTTGGCAGTGAGAAGCCTTGAACCATCTTTGCACAAACTTTTGTCATCTTAAGGTCTTAATGCAAAACTTGCCTAACAGTTTCTTTGCCGATATTTACCATTTGTGCTATTATTCAGGTTAGTGGATGGTCAATTTGAACAATTTGAATTTTTTTTCCACATTTTCATTGTTTTTGCTGTGCAAAGCCTTTCATCATCTTTGACATCCTCACAAACATCACTAAATCTTTTGTGCCACTCAAATACACATGCACATGACATACAATCTGAAAAACAAAAGGTGGAATAAAAAGACTAAAGACAGAAAGAGGGTGTCTTGTTGATGGAGACAATGTAATAGCTGATCATCTTAATAATTATTTTTGTTCAGTATTCACTACTGAGAGAGAGGGCAAGGGGCCACAGTTAAGTTGCAGGTGTGATCAGAAAAATGAGGTAGGAACAAGCACATTTACAGAGGAGAAGATCATAACAGAACTCTCAAAGCTGAAAGTGGATAAATCAATGGGGCCTGATGGGACACATCCAAGGATATTAAATGAGCTTAAAGGGGTGCTGGTAACACCATTAACAGAATTACTCAACCAGTCACTAGCTACTGGAGTAATTCCAGAGGACAGGAAAAAAACAAATGTTGTCCCACTGCACAAAAGTGGAAGCAAGGAAGAGGCAAGCAACTACCGACCAGTGAGCCTTACATCAGTAGTTGGGAAATTGATGGAAATCCTCTTAAAAGAAAGAGTTGTAGATTATCTCAAATCCAGCAATTTGCAGGATCCCAAACAGTATAGATTTACCGGGGGGAGATCATGTCAAACAAATCTTATTGACTTTTTTTGATTGGGCGACTAAGGAAATAGATAAAGGGGGGGGCATAGATATAGCTTATCTAGACTTTAGTAAGGCTTTTGACACTGTTCCACATCGCAGACTGTTAAATAAACTGGAAAGCATGGGATAGGATACAAAGATAGTTGAATGGATAAGATCATGGCTGCAGGATAGGAAACAGAGAGTTGTAGTAAATGGAGTGCAGTCTCAAGAGGGAAATGTTACCAGGGGAGTACCTCAGGGATCTGTACTTGGACCAGTGCTTTTTAATATCTTTATTTGTGACATTGCAAATGGTATTGAAGGGAAATTATGCCTTATTGCAGATGACACAAAGGTATTCAACAGGGTAGACACACTAGGAGGGGTAAAACAAATGATTGATGATCTAGGTAGACAAGAGGAATGGTCAAGAATGTGGTAACTACAGTTTAATGCCAAAAAATACAAGATCGTGCACTTGGGTCTCAAATATCCAAAGGCTAAATATAGTATTAATGGCACTATACTGGAAACTACTGAAGAGGAAAGGGATCTAGGAGTCACTATTTCAGGTGACTTAAAGGCAAGCAAACATTGTAACAAAGCAATGAGGAAGGCAAGCCAGATGCTTGGTTGCATAGGGAGAGGAATCAGTAGTAGAAAGAAAGAAGTGATAATACCACTGTATAGGTCATTGGCACATCCTCATCTCAAATACTGTGTTCAGTTTTGGAGGCCATATCTACAGAAGGATATTAATACATTAGAAACTGTACAAAGAAGGTCAACTAAAATGGTGCAAGGTCTACACAACAAAATGTACCAGGAAAGACTCAAAGATCTTAATATGTATACTTTGGAGCAGAGAAAGGAAAGGGGGGACATGATAGAAATGTTCAAATATATAAAGGGTTTTAACAAGGTAAAGGAAGGAGACATTCTTCAAAGAAAGAGAAGTATTAGAACAAGAGGACATGTTCTGAAACTGGAGGGAGGTAGGTTCAGGGGAAATGGGTAAGAAATTAGAGGAAAAATTATTTCACAGAAAGGGTAGTGGACAAGTGGAATAGCCTCCCATCAGTGGCGGTTGAGGCTAAGACAGTAGAGCCATTTAAACATGCATGGAATAGACATAAGGATATCCTTCAGAAGAAGTAAGAATCAATAAGGGTTGAGGTAAGAATATGTTTAAAAATGGTGCAGACTAGATGGGCCAAGTGGTTACTTATTTGCCATCAAATTCTATGTTTCTATGTTTCTATCTTCCCCATATGCCTCGGTTAGCATATGGATAAATTTGATGGGAGTTTTGTTCAATTTAACAAAAAATTATCTGTTAACATGTTGCTCTACTTTTGAACAAAGCATTTTTATGACGCACAAGAAAGGCACAACTTCTTTGAATGGTGTCTGACAGCAAACTACATTATCTGTGTGAGAGGGGCAAAACTAGTTTGGGATAGTCTATGGTCAATGTTCTCCCACTCCCTTTTAACTCATACAGTATGGTTTAATTTTTACAAGTACAGTCCCATTATTTAATAGGCACACCTTGTATGTCAACATTATAACTTTCAACATTATTACTGTCAACATTTTAACTGTCTACATTTTGTTTGTCGACCTTATGATTTGTCTATATTTTAAATGTCCACATTTTAACTTTGTCTACATTTTAAATATCGACATTTTGACCCTGTCGACATTTTAGGCTGTTTATATATTAATAGTCTATATTATATCCATGTTCACATTATGTCCCTGTCAACATTTTGACTGTTTACATATTGATTGTAGACATATAGTCCATGTCAACATTTTAGTTGTTTAAATATTGTACCTGTTGCCATTATGGTGTCTATTTTTTTAAAGTATACATTTTGCCTATCTAAATAATATACCCAACCCAAATGATCAATTTTTGAAGCTTTGAGAACATCGAATTTCGAGCATACACTCTACAAAATTATCAAGCTTAGAAGAGGTACGTTATTGCTGATTTCGATACAAACATCCACAAAAGTGATGTTTTGACATGAGCATGTCGGCAGGAATCGGAGCCCGCTGGTTAGAATTCCGCAATCACTACATTTTCAGTCCTATAAATTACCAATTGGACAGATGAATTATGTACAACACTCATCAAGTTGGGACCTGATGACATTGGTTTTGGTCCGACTGCCAGTCACAGGTGCATCACAGGCTATCAGATACTCATGCTGAAAGGTTGGAATTTGACTTTGTGGTCTGATTACTGTATAGTGTGTACCCAGCTTTACTTTCATGACAATTTCATGACTATTTCATTTAGCAACAGGGTATAATATAAGCATTTAAATATCTGCAGCAAATAAATAACTCAGTGTCTTCATGATGTTGGAATTGTAGTCAGAGATAGATGGAAGTGCATAATATTTTAATATACCATATGCTGTATAATTCTGTAATCAACAGTGGTTGAGAAATCCTTAGTTCAGAGAAGTATCTCATAACTAGACAGAAATGCCAGAGAGATCCAGGACAGTGATGGAGGCCAAAGTACCTTGTAGAATCTATATGAAAGAACAGTTACCATATATAAATATCAGTTGATGAAGTTAGGTTGGTGAAAGCAATGGTCCCTATTGGAATCTGGATGATGTCTACATCTGTGTCGGGGATGATGGCAAACATGAAGAAGGTACAGTGCATACACTCAGTTGTGACAGAAACTAGAAACATGAGAAATAGCTGAGGGAAGATCTCCAGAAGCTGCACTGCGAGCTGTGAACTACAAGAACAGGTCAGAAATTCAGGGTATTTACTAAGAAAGTTATTGGGACTACTTTTAGATATATTTTGACAATAATAATAATAATAATAATAATAATAATAATAATAATAATTATGTGATTTTCATTAATGTTTGGAAGACCATCAGATACATTTTCTGGGGGATTCAATTGTTCAAGCCACTGATTTACACACACACACGTTGTCTCAATTAAAATATTCCATTATTTGACCCTCTCAGTCTAGTTCACATTCTAGTATGTCTAAATCAAGGTATTTTCATAAAATTACAACATATCATGGTGCATAGCGATCCCCCCGATGCATGTTTTGCTAGAAACTTTGTCAAGACATGTAACAAAAACTTTCGAGCAAAAACTGCATCAGCAGATAGAATTTGGTCTAGTCTGTGAGGAGTAGAATAGCAGAAGTATTTCAATCATGAAACGTTACACCTGTGTTTCTCAAACTCGGTACTTATGTATGTGTTTTCCAGATCATTTAGTTAGAGCACAAGTGTGCTAATTAACTAACACAATAGTTCTACAGACGGTACTAATTATTCCTGAGTATACCTTGAAACATGCAGTTAGGACAGTTTGAGAAATACTGTGTTACACCATTAACACAATAGAGGTGCACAAAACTTATCGATGAAATCTACAAGATATCAAATACTATGCCCTAATATGAAATTTGTATATCAAACAGTTTAGAAGGTGGATTACAACTATAATGGGTAGAAGGACAATACTATGTTTTAACAGAGATGTCACATGCATGACAATCAGAAATATACACACAGTACACTGCTAACCCTTCCACTCTCTCTATATCACATACAGAAAAAATGTCACACTGATTCCTCTGTGTAATGTGAAAAACATGATTGATAAACCAAACTGAATATAAATACGGGATGTGGTCAATATCCCCACATGTGGGATGCCGGCACTTAGAATACAGACACTGGAATCCCCATATCTGTCAGAATCCCAGCACTGGCATTCCAACCGCAGGCATCCCAAAGGTAAGTAGCGGGGTTAGGGGGAGGGTTAGGGGTTAGGTTAAGGCACTAAGGGGAGGGTTAGGGTTAGGCAATAGAGGGGGAGAGCCAGGCACTAGGCAGGTTAGGTTTAGGGTGTGGGGATGGAGGGTTAGGGTTTGGATACCAACAGGTGTCGGTATCTTAACCCTGTCAGGATGCTGGCATCGGGATTTTGACTGCCGGTTTCTCGGGTGATGGGATCCCGTACTCAACCTCTATGTACATAAATCTGTGAGTTATAAATATTAATTTTCACTGCAAACAAAATATCAAGGATGTGCTGTATTGAACAACATAAAAATGGAAGAACCTGCGCTAAATCTTGTATATACCAAATAGTTTAAGTGTAATCACATTCCCAAATCGCAATAAATATTGGAACAATAATATTAGTGTGGAAATATCTCTATTCCTTAATCAATATCAGAGATAGCTTCATAATTTTCAAAAAGTAGATTAATCAGTATAACATAGATATTTATGTAAAAGATGAATGTATATGTTCGACTGACAGTAAAATATTTTCATTTAATATGCATATCTTAAAATGCTAATAAAATACACAATGGTGCACAAACATTGCAATAACACAATCCAAAAAAAGAAAAAGAATTGGGATGATAAAAATCAGTAAAAGTCATAAATGCAAAGATGAAAGTCTCAGTCCCGAGGCCTTATGTTAAAAATAAATGGTAATCCTCAAAATGGAGTCCAGAATAATGTCCAGCTAAATGTTTATAGTTACCAACTGGATAGAAGCCTAGGTCCTGACGAGTGGGTGGTGGGCCCACAGATGTGAGGAACCTGAAGCACCGTAGTTGGAGGAATAAATGAGCCGGTCCAGAATCCACAAGCTGTATAGAGGTTGTTAGTCATTGGATAGGCCACATGTACTGGAGAGCTGGACGCGTTCCCTGCAGTAAACCCGCAGCTTCCTCAATAGCATATCCTCTCAGGTAGAGATCATGGGTTTAAATACCCTTCTCTTAATGAGAAGTGTGCAACAGGTGTATCACGAATAATTAACCTGTCAGTCAAGCCATATACAAAGATCTATGGATCTCCTTTTTATTTTTGTAGCGGAGATTAACACATACATTACTCAAATCATTATGTTGCTTAAATTAGGAGATAATATACATACTTTTTCTTTTGCTTTGCTGTACATAGCAGTGATCGGGCACGTGATCCAAGTCTACAAAGACCACGTGTCCCGATTCCGTCTATCAGCCAGAGTCTCCACGTCATACACCACGTGATATAAACAAACTTAGTCACGTGTGTATAGAGAAGCACTATTGACATATACGTATTTCGTGACAATAGGCACGTGACTCCGCATCATTAATCATGTGACACCAAAGTCCAGAATTTGGATGACAAACTGAAACTTAAATCAGAATTTTTCCCCTTTTTTGCTAAGAGTAACACAGTGGAATCCTTTTATAAAATTATGTTAGAGGATTTTAAATCACTGTGGGCTCTATTTACTACAATCTGCATATTGAATGCGGATTGTAGTGTGATATTACAGAGTGAATTCGCATTGCGAATTCAGGCAATATCACAGGGATTTACTATAAATCCCTTGCAGGGACAGAGCTTGCGATAAAGCTCTGTCCCTGCGGATCCCATCCGCACTCTAGTCACGGTATTTTCGGAAAAAATACCGCGACTAAGAGCCCGATGACCACCGCTACTACCCCCCACCGACGCTAAGCCCCGCCCCCCGGTGCTAAGCCCCGCCCCACGATTGCGGACCCCAGCGACCCCCCCTCCCCCCCATGACCCCCCCTCCCTTCTTACACTTACCTGCACCCTCCTGGCCTCCGGTGATCTTCTCCGGGCTTCCTGATCAGGTGATCTCCCATACTGCACTGGGGCCCGATCATCTGATGACCGAGCCCCAGTGCACTGTGGGAGACCAGCTGACTGGAGAGGAGCCATCACCGGAGGCCCGATCACCGGTCCCTGGATTCAGGTAAGTAAAAAAAAAAATTTTTAATTTTTTTTTTTTTTTTTTACAGCAATCAGCTTGCGGTCTGCTTAGAACACATAGCTGATTACTGGTACCGGCTCCCGCCTCTGCTCTCCCTGTTAGAGCAGAGTGGGAGCCCGGTAACCGGGGGAGACCCTGGATAACGCCACCTCCAGGTGGCCTTATTATCACAGGGCTTCCCCCGGTATTTTTTTACAATTTATTTTTAGTAACTTAGGTCGGATCACATTTCCCATTACAATTATGGGAAATGCGATCTGCTTTACTAAAAATAAGTGATACTGAGGGTTGGAGTAGAATTTTACTAATTCTACTCCAATTGCCCTGTAGTAACTACAGGTGAATCTAAAATAATGTGAAAAGGGTGTGAAAACACCCTTTTTCACTTTATTTTAGTAAAAATAATGTTAATAAATAGAGCCCTGTGTCTCTATGCAAAAAGGGACAATATTTCTTCCAATCTTTCAAGGAATGAATCGAAAGCACTTAAAATATTGACTCAGGACACCTCCATCATTATCAAGGAGGCGGATAAAGGTGGCCTAGTCATTCAAGATAAGAAAGATTATCTTAAGGAGGCACTGAGACAGCTAGGTGATTGTTCCTTTTATCAAACAACCCCACCCACTCTTTCCTTCAAGAATTTAAAATCCTTATAGATTCTGCTTTGGCTGGAGGGGTTATATCTAAGGATATATGGCAATTTTTGCTTATTCCTTACCCGGTCATACCCATTTATTATAATCTTCCAAAAATTCACAAATCCCTTTCCTCATCTCCTGGGCATCCCATCATCTCGGGTATTAATTCCCTCAACTCCAATCTGTCTCATTACGTTGACACTTTTTTTCAGCCCTATGTTCCTGTTTTGAGATCTTATCTCAGGGATTCTACACATTTCTTGCAATGCATTGAATCTATACAGTGGAAACCTTCATATGCTTTCCTCACAATGGATGTAGCTTCATTATATACCAACATTCCTCATTTATTAGGTATACAACATATTGCCTTCAGATTGTCATTAACAATATTAACCTTATTAACATTATTATTAACATTATATATTAACATATATAGGGTCACGTACCGTTTGTGATATAAGACGCGATGCTATGCTAAGAACTCCACCTCATATGCGGCTTGATTTATTTATATCACATGATTAATGATGCGGAGTCACGTGCCTATTGTCACGAAATATGTATATGTCAATAGTGCTTCTCTATACACACGTGACTAAGTGTGTTTATATCACGTGGTGTATGACGTGGAGACTCTGGCTGATAGATGGAATCGGGACACGTGGTCTTTGTAGACTTGGATCACGTGCCAGGTCACCGCTATGTACAGCAAAGCAAAAGGAAAAGTATGTATATTATCTCCCTAATTTAAGCAACATAATGATTTGAGTAATGTATGTGTTAATCTCCGCTACAAAAATAAAAAGGAGATCCATAGATCTTTGTATATGGCTTGACTGGCAGGTTAATTATTCATGATACACCTGTTGCACACTTCTCATTAAGAGAAGGGTATTTAAACCCATGATCTCTACCTGAGAGGATATGCTATTGAGGAAGCTGCGGGTTTACTGCAGGGAAATGCGTCTAGCTCTCCATTACATGTGGCCTATCCAACGACTAACAACCTTTACATAGCTTGTGGATTCCGGACCGGCTCATTTATTCCTCCAACTACGGTGCTTCAGGTTCCTCACCATCTGTGGGCCCACCACCCACTCGTCAGGACCTAGGCTTCTATTGGTAACTATAAACATTTAGCTGGACATTATTCTGGACTCCATTTTGAGGATTACCATTTATTACTAACATCAGGCCTCAGGACTGAGACTTTCATCTTTGCATTTATGACTTTTACTGATTTTTATCATCCCAATTATTTTTCTTTTTTTGGATTGTTTTATTGCAATATTTGTGCACCATTGTGTATTTTATTAGCATGTTAAGATATGCATGTTAAATGAAAATATTTTACCGTCAGTCGAGCCTATACATTCATCTTTTACATAAATATCTATGTTATACTGATTAATCAACTTTTTGAAAATTGTGAAGCTATCTCTGATATTGATTAAGGAATAGAGATATTTCCATACAAATATTATTGTTCCAATATTTATTGTGATTTGGGAATGTGATTACACTTAAACTATTTGGTATATACAAGATTTAGTGCAGGTTCTTCCATTTTTGTTTTGGTTTTTACTAGTCAGGAGAGTGACATCCTCCTTGAACCAGCAGCTTTTAGACAGCACCATCTGATATTTGTTTCTGTATTGAACAACATGCCTGTTACCTGCAATCAATCATAAGTACACACTGCATCACCCCCATACTCACCGCTCCATGAAATATAAAGTAAAGAGTATCATGAACATAACAATATAGACTGTCACATTCAACAAAATCATATACAAACTACTCTAAGCAAATGACTAGCATTACTATCACTAAAATCTAGGTTAATCTAGGATCTAGGTCATCACTGAAATTTTAATCTTTCTAACACACCAACATCAAAGAGTGCATGTTATTTACAGTTGTGGTTTGGCTAAATGGGAGAAACATTGTGTTCATTATGTCCATGATATATGTGCTAATCACTGTATCTATTATTTGTACAATACGGTGCATATCAACTGCATTGTAACACACAAATACATAATATCAGTACTGTGATGAGTACATAATATTACAATACTTGTGTAAATGCAATTGGATTTACATCTCCCCATATCAAGCAGAACCAATGAATGACAATTTACAGTATATCACTTATGTGGCAAAGGGATATGATCATATATCAGTTAGAATATCATAGGATATAGGTTCATTTACAGGGGGCAGCAAAATATAGTGATGACGTTATATTTTATCAATGCGAAGAATAAAAAGGGATTAAAACTGAACTCATTTATTAATCTACATACAGGGGGAAATGTAATAGTTGTATGGTGGAGTGTTGTGGTTGGAGTTTGGTGAGTGCTAAGAACGGCTTCTGAATTTTACTAACAATTAAGTCTATATATAACAGGTCTACCACTTTAAAAAAAAAAAAAACTATAACAAGATGGATGGTTTCTTCTTATTTTTTGATCACTTCTATTGGTTTTAAATATTGTGTATCAGTAATATATAGTAAGAATACTCACATTAATTTTGATTTTACTAAACATAATAAAGGCTAACTATTTTAACTGACTGATTATTAGACCCTGAGTGCACCAGAATCATAGAACTATCTAAGATTCGAGTTTGGTTGAGTTTTATTTTTTTTAATCTCGTTTAGCATCGCCGATTCTTGGCTGATTTTCCCATTTTTCATTTAGCAAATTTACTAAGAAGTGAGTTTAGCTGAAAGTAAGTTTTCCAATGGTGATGCAGATCGAGATATCTCCCCCGAGTTGCAAGTTTAGATGAGATTACTCACCCAAGATTGCAGTGTTTTCTCTCTGCAAATCTCTCCCAAGATAGCAGCCTGCACATATCAGTGAGATATGTGAAGGCTGCTTGTGTGTTAGACCTGTAAAAGAAGGGTTAATTTTTATTAAAAATGAAGTAGGGTCCCCCACTAAAAGCTTAACCAGCCCCGGATTGCTCAACCAGTCCTGGTTCCAAAAATTCTGGGGAACAAAACGAGTAGGGTTCCACCATAATTAAGGAACCAGAACATGGCTGCAGGGCCAGTGCTAGTTTTAAATATAAGGGGAAAAAATTGTGTAGGGGCCCCCTATATTTAAAACCAGCACTGGACCCAAACTGACTGGGGTGTAATGCCACAGCCAGGAGCCCCTATTACCGGGTCTCCATGGCCAAAGCATTCTCACCCCAAGTTGGTCAGGCCAACCCAGGGTTCTCAGGGGAGGTGGGGACCCCCCAAAAAAGGGATCCCTCCTCTCCCGAAACCACATGCTTGGTCTGAAGCCGGGGGCTCTTCCCGCACCCCTGGAGTGGTGAGTATGGGGGTAATAAAGTGTAAAATAGAAGAAAACTATTGTATTTTACAGTGGAACTACAGGTGCCAGCATGCCTGCCTTTGGCACTTGTTGAACTACAAGTGCCAGCAGGCAGCCAGCACCCGTACCCCCACTGCAAAATAAATAGTTAAAAAACCACAGTACACACACCGTATCTCGGAAAACTTTAACACATACACCTAACCCACTCACACATACTTACCTGTACCAGCCGGTCTGTCCTCTTCTCCTATATAGATTCCATGGATGTACCTGGCAAAAAGATCCCATACTCACCTCCATCCTGGCGCCGCTCTCCGTAGCATCCACGTTGTTGGTAAACGAAAAAATGACTTACGCGAACCATAGAAACATTTGTAAGTATATGTTGTTACATATACTTACACCACGCGAAATGACAGATGACCAAAATAATCTGTTATTTCTCACGGCCGCTAGCCAATCAGCGGCCGCTTTACATGTAGCAGCCGCTCATTGGCTGGTTCCATGTGGGTCCCAGCAAATGAGCCAAAAGCCATAACCAGCCCGGATTGGTCAGCCAGATGCAATGGGTCCGCATAGTGACTGCGATCGCAGTCCCGATTGCATGTGGAGAGTTTGCGCATGCGCACTGCAATGCATACGCATGCACAGAACGCAACAATAGGATGATTGCGTGCTTAATCGCAGTTGCAACTTATTTACCAATCAAAAACATAATGATAAAAAATATAGGGGTAAAATAGATAGTGAATTACAAATATTCAATTTTAATTAATAATAACAACTACACTACCTCAAAACTTCAGATACACTGTGGCCGAGGAGAGTCCAGGAGTCACACTGTGAGGTGCAGCCTGCAGGAGGAGAAGAAGAGTCCCAGGGCTGGCAATCCTCAGAAACTGGGGACCCCATAAATAAATTGGGGTCCCCCCTCCAGAGGATTAACCAGCCCTGAGTTTTCAGCCTGGTGGCGATTAGTGCAGGGTTGACGGGTTAAAGTTAGAAATAATACTGTTCTTTAAAGTTGGACTACAGGTCCCAGCAAGCCTGCTCCGGCATTCCAACACTTGGAGAAATGCAAGTGCCAGCAGGTCCAGACAGTAAGTGGTCGCTGGCACCTGTACCCCCACTGTGAAGAAAATATAAAAAAACACTCTACTCACACGCCAAATGATTTATTCCTTTATTACACACTCGCAAATTCACACTCCCACTTCATACTTACCTTCTCCCTGGTGGTGATCATCCAAGGTCTTCTTAAAAAAAATACTATTCCTGATCCCCACGGACATGCTTTACTGTATGCAGTATAGCGCCCCAACTGACAGAACCCACTTGTCAGAACTCTAAGTGGGCACTGCCATAGAAACCGCCCAAACTGGTCAGCCCAAGGCTGGTTAATTCTCGGGAGGGAGACCCCAATTTATTTTTGGGGTCCCCACTTTCCAAGGCTTTCCAGCCCTGTTTGGAGCAGGTTTTACATTATGGCAGATGGACCCAACACTGTGTGTCTCCCTGCTATAGTGTAATCCCCAGCTGGTTCAGCCCGGTGCTGGTTAATGGAAAATAGGGTGAACCCCATCTCAGTTTTCCCCCCAATTTTCCTGTACCAGACCAAGCTGAAAGGTCCAGGGCTGGTTATGAATTTAGGGGGGACCCATGCTTTCTTGAAACTGTTTTTAAATTTTAAATTGCTTTTAACCATAAAAAGCCTGCATAGATCTTCGTGATCTGTGCAGTGCTTCTCCCAAACTTCCCTGTTTCAGTCATGTCTAATATTTGGGCGTGTTTTTTGGTCAGTTTTGGATGGCTTTTGGTCATTTTACAAACCGACCATTATTAAATCTAAGTGCTTCTACAGTCTTCTACATAAAAGAATCGATTGTGTGTCTGATGTTCTAAAGTGTTCTTAACCACATCGGGTTTTTAGAATCCTGGTTTGGCTTTAGTAAATTTGCGGGTTTGGCTGGTTTTGGTCAGTATGCCATTTTTTCAAAACTGACGCTTAGTAAATATAACCCCTGTCTCTTGCATTGTTCTTTATAACTTTACATGTAATACAGATGGATCTATTGCATCCAAAACATCCTTGGGGTTTGGTTGGTAGCCTTGTAAGTAATGTGGTTGTGGACTGAATATTCTGATCTATCCATGCTTCCTTTTTAAAGAGGCTATAGGGTCAGTAGCTTTTAAGATACAGTATGTATTCTGTTTAAAGACATTAGTGGGGTTCACTTCTATCAATCTATTTAATTTTGGCTCAAACTTAAGAATCTCATACATTTTTTAATGATCCCTTTAATTCTATTGGTATTTTCAGTATATTGTAATACAAAAGAAATTATATTGTTATTATGCCAGGATACTGCACCCCAGGTAGACACATAGGTCAGAATATGGTCATGTTCTAACAAAAATCTGGGTAGATGGCAATCTAGCAATAGCTAATATCTAAATAAAAGGTCTGAGATTAGCCATATCCAGGCTAAAGGTCAAGGCAAGAAAAAATCCAGAAAGAAGCAATATTAAGGAAATATGCAATACAGAATTGGACACAGTACCAAGAAAAAGGAAGTGAATAGACCACACAGAGACTATTACAAATTGAGAACAAGACAGCTGCCTGTATTAAAAATGTGCAGGTAACCAATTAAATGGCTCTTGACTTGCTGTATTGTGGTCATGTGACCAAAGAATAAACTACCAACCCAGCGGGGAAAACTGCACTGAATAATGTCTCTCACCTGTGGCTACTGCTTCTTACACCTTGTCTCTTCCACTTAAAACTTACCTTTTTTGCTAATGTTAACTCTTTATTCGTGTGATTCAACAATAGCTGGTCCAAATGCAGCTACAGATTGGTGATTAACAATAATGGCAGATGGTACTTTCCTAGTATTATTATTATTATTATCCTTTATTTATATGGCGCCACAAGTGTTCCACAGCGCCTTACATAGTAGATAGAACTAATAGGTGAACAAGAAACAAGTAACTTACAGTACATTACAGTGCAGGACATAACTTATATACATTGCTGAAATAGTGATTAAAGCACTCACAATAAGCTGCCGGGAGTTGGCAGTCCCGTGTTAGGTGCCCTAATGGGGAGTAGAGAGTAGAAGAAAATGTAAAGAGAAGCACATGAGGGAAGAGGTCCCTGCTCGTGAGAGCTTACATTCTAAGGTGAGGGGCAGACAGACAGGCATGACAGAAGGGGAAGATAGGAAGGAAAGAGCATGAGGTGGGTTAGGATGAGTGCTGAAAGGCCTTGATGAAGTAGTGGGTCTTGAGAGCCCGTTTGAAGATTTGTAGAGAGGTGGAGAGTCTGATAGGGAGAGGGAGAGCATTCCAAAGGTAGGGAGCAGCAAGGGCAAAACCTCGGATGCGGGAGTGGGAGGAAGTAATCAGCAGGCAAGAGAGGCGGCATGCATTAGTTGAGCGAAGTGGATGGGCAGGAGTGTAAGGGAGAGAAGGTCAGAAATGTATGCGGGAGAGGATTTGGTGAGGGCTTTGTAGGCGAATGTAAGAACCTTGAATTGGCATCTGAAGGGGAAGGGGAGCCAGTGTAGGGCTCGAAGGAGAGGGGAAGCAGATGTAGAATGTCTGGAGAGGAAGATGAGCCGAGCAGCAGCATTGGGAACCGATTGTAGTGGAGAGGAGTGAGAGACTGGGAGGCCAGCTAGGAGAAGGTTACAGTAGTCCAATCTGGATATGACCAGTGAGTGGATGAGGGTTTTAGTGGCATCCTGGGTGAGGAAGGGTCTAATCTTGGAGATATTTTTTAGGTGAAAACAGCAGGACTGTGAGAGGTGCTGAATGTGCGGTTTAAAGGAGAGGGAGTAGTCTAAGATAACTCCAAGACAGCGCACTTTGGGGCTAGGCTAGAGGAGATAGTTGTGCCATCAATAGATAATGAAATTGTGGGAAGTGATGTAGTGGAAGAGGGTGGGAAGATGATCAGCTCAGTCTTAGACATGTTAAGTTTAAGAAAGCGCTGGGACATCCACGAAGAGACAGCAGAGAGACAGTTGGAGATATGGGTAAGGAGCGAGGGGGAGAGCTCAGGGGTGGAAAGGTAAATTTGAGTATCATCTGCATAGAGATGATATTGGAGGTCAAAGGAGTTAATGAGTTCACCTAAAGAGGATGTATATAGGGAGAAAAGGAGAGGTCCAAGAACAGAACCTTGGGGAACTCCTACTGTTAGTGGAAGTGGAGGGGAAGAGGAGTCATGAGAGGACACAGCGAAGGAATGATCAGATAGGTAGGAGGAAAGCCAGGAGAGGGCAGTGCCATGTAAACCGAGAGAGTAAAGGATTTGCAGGAGGAGAGGGTGGTCTACAGTGTCAAATGCAGCAGAGAGGTCAAGGAGAATGAGCAGAGAGTAGTGGCCCTAGTGGCCCTCCTAGTGTGCAATCCCAGCAGCCTAAGTTGAACAATATAAAGGAACACACCTACAGTTCCCAAAATTTGGTGTAGAAAATAGTGCTCAGAAGTGAAGTGACCCTACTAAGGAAGAAGGAGTTAAAACAGGCCCTCGTTTTTGCATTTCCAACTCTCTTCTCCTGAAACCTGGTAGATGTCCTTCAACATGTTATTTTCATTTTTTTGTTTTATTATTGCTGTATATGAATTGGAATTAAAGAGCTGTGAATCTTTTCCTCTGGCTGTGGTGGTCCATGATATTGGGCAGTTTCACTTGAAAAGGCTGTGTTTAGAGAGTGAAAGGAGAAGACTCTGGGAGTATACAAAGACCCACCTGACGTTGCCATATCATTTCTATTTTTGTGCGTAATTCTCAACCCAAACAAATATCTGTTTACGGTGATGGTGTTGCACCTGGATGACAGCAAGATTATCTCTTGACACACTTGTATATGCCAATAACATGTGAGTGCATTGTATAAGAGCACCCCCAAAGATTATTACTTTGAATAGGGGACCCCATCACAATGAAATTATTTCTGCACACTTAAAGTACCCAGAAGTCATACAGTAGTACACGAAGATATCTGTGTGTTTCTCGCTTTCATATTTGATACATACTGACACCTCCCTATGACAAGACAAGGAATAGGGAGGACAGACCATCACCTACACTTTAAGGGAAGTAAGGTTAATATATGGCCCAAGCGCTGTTTTCTACACCAGATTGGTGTTTAAGTCACTGGGGATATCAAATATAGGACCTCATTCAGAGGCGGTCGCACAGAGCGATTGGACGTAGAGAGCGATGTTTTCTTCAACTGCGCATGCATGTACCTGGCAGTGCGCATGCGCAAGCCTGTCTTCCCGACTGCAATCCTCTTGCTCGCTAGTCACTATGAGGTCGTAGCTGTGATTGACATTTCGTGCCATTTGTGGGTGGTTACAGGGGAAGGTGCTTGTGAACGGGGGTGTGGTGGTGCGCACGCAGGTGTGGTTGACCTTAAAAAGGGCATTTTAAGGGCGTGCATATATTACTGAGTGAGTCATCACACACGTCATCTCGTTGCAATAACGACGCTACTGCTCGCAGAGCTAAGGGTAGCCCAGGGTCTACATTAAGCAATGTGAGTGCTGGCGATGGTTACTGCCTCAACCGATGTTTGTAGGCAATTAACAATGTAACAGGTGTTCATCGTGCTGACATAGGTTGCCGCCTGCGACCGACTCTGAATTAGGCCGTAGAGATAGGAGGTGTGCTTTCATTGTTGTGGGTGTTTCCGCGCTTACGATGTGCTTTGCGACTGAGCACTCATTTTGCATATTCTCGGTCACTTTGGGTGCAACCGATCGCTCCTGAGCGCCCGCCTCTGAATGAGGTCCATAGTTTCAAACTAATGTTTATGCATGCAATGCATGACAGTGAATGTAGTTTCCTGTGGCAGTCATTGTGCACTGCCTTCAAATTTTTGGGGGTACACAATATTAAATACATACATATATCTTTAGCAAATATTTGCATAATTACAGATACAGATTTGCCCAGCTATTTTGTTGCTCATGGCATGCGTGAGTCACGCCATGGACTTGTGGCATACTGTGGTATTCTTCAACTAAGGATATGCTACGGCATGTAATACAGTGCTTAACCGCTGGGTGGCGAGTGCTCCACTGTTGTAATTTGTACTGAGTGCCTTGTACTGAATGCCATACTGTTAAACTTACAGTAAATTGGATGGATATCACATTCACAGTATTTGCATGTTCGCACAACCAATATTTTTAATGTCACATAATGTACATACAGTACAGTACTGTACCATACAGTAAGATCTTATAACAGGATGCAAATCACTGCACATACAGTATTGTACATACGGTGCAGTAACTGAACAGTAGAGAAGTTGCCCGAGTTGTTATCACGGTATAACCGATACTGTAGATTAATGAGATGCACGCACAGCTTTCACTGAGATGGGATGAATTACAGTATGACAATTTTTAAAAAAATTAAAAACAGCAGCGGGAGGAGTGCACAAGGATGAGGCCGCTCTGTGCGGTTCACTGTAGCTGTCGTGTGGGCTAGTGGTTAGGTGATCACTTTGGAAGAATTATGGTCCCGGGTTCGATCCCTGGAAAAGAATATACCGTACCGTATACTGTATATTTTTTTTATTGGCACTGTCTGCTCTGGACACTATAGTGAAACTACTTTAGTAGTGTTGTACTGTAATACTGTAGAGTTGTTGTTTAAAAGGCTGCTTAAAAGTAAGACATTACAAACTGATTGTGTGTTTAAGTAGTGCAAAACTTTCGTCAATGTCTGCGCTGTGGTGGCTGTCTGCTTCGAGGGGTTGCAATGGGATTTCATGAGCATGCCCAGTAGAGGGGTTACAATGGGATCTGTAGCGCCAAGAGAGGGCTCTGTATTTCAAACTGTGCGCCTAAAATGCAAAACGCAAACATGCGACAACGTAGATGCGGTCTCAGCCTTACACACTATAGCGACGTCTCTTGGACTGTGTCTGAGAGTGGTTTCTGTCTATGAGAGAGCTCTCTGTGTTCAAAGCTGACTGTGTGTTTGAAGCACAAAATAGCGTTGCATCGCAAACTTGTGATGCTGTTCCAACCTTGCACACTATAGTGATTTCTCATGTCCAGTAAGTACGGTAGTAGTGGGGTCTGTATGAGAGAGAGCTCTCTGTATTACACGGTTGGCGCTATGGTGGCTGTCAGCCATCTGCCATGGATTAGAAATGGAGGGGGTACAATGGGATCTGTGGCGCCAAGCCATACGCCATGTAGCGCTATGCCATGGCGTATGAAAGATCATCACTGAGCATGCGCATTTGGCTGTATTACTGCAGTCGGTATGCTGTTGAATTTCCATCTAAGGTGGGCGCATGCCCAGTAGGAGGGTTGCGATGGGATTTCTGGCGCATGCCCAGTGGGCCGAGAGTCATACACAGTGCATCAGGTCCCTTCCCCCAAATCAAGCAAGAGCCTCTCATTACCATAATAAAGGATGCTTTGTTAATCCATTTAGTGTAAGCAGTCAGCTCTGCCCTAGTGTCCTGAAAAATGCTTCGAATAGTGACCATTGCCAAGGACACCATCCCCCATCTGCTAGGACAACTAGTGTGCCGCTATGAATGTGTCTGTACTGTATATTAAAAACTGACGGTGCTGTTGAATTTTGCACCACACAATAGTGATTTCATAACTGCAGAAACTGGTAGTGAATGGTCTGTATAGAATGAGAGAGAGGGCTCTGTATTACAAACTGCGCCTAAAGCGCAAAACGCAAACATGCGACAACGTAGATGCAGTCTCAGCCTTACACACTATAGCGACATCTCTTGGACTGTGTCTGAGAGTGGTTTCTGTCTGTGAGAGAGCTCTCTGTGTTCAAAGCTGACTGTGTGTTTGAAGTGCAAAATAGCGTTATAGTGATTTCTCATGTCCAGTAAGTACGGTAGTAGTGGGATCTGTATGAGAGAGAGCTCTCTGTATTACACGGTTGGTGCTATGGTGGCTGTCAGCCATCTGCCATGGATTAGAAATGGAGGGGGTACAATGGGATCTGTGGCGCCAAGCCATACTGTACGCCATGTAGCACTATGCCATGGCGTATGGAAGATCATCACTGAGCATGCGCATTTGGCTGTATTGCTGCAGTCAGTATGCTGTTGAATTTCCATCTAACTTGTGACAATGGTGATGCTGTTCCAACCTGAATGTTACACAATAGTGATTTCATGACTTCAGAAACTTTTCAATCCCGTGATGCCCACACTACTTTGCCACTACGGTTATGACTACATTACAGTGCACCACAGATGCCTGCCGTAACAAGTGAATTAGTGTCGTCGTGCGCCATGCGCCATACGTTATGCGTCGTGCGATGTACGACGTGCATCACTGGCTATTGAAAATGGCTGCAAATAGGGCGAGAAGATTTTCGTCCAGCGAGCTCTTTGTTTTGTTGAAGTGGCGGGACGTAGCCTTCGCCACAAACCAAGACAAAGAGCTCGCCTATCGAAGCACGAGCAAAGAAATATATAGGCGATACGGCCTGCGCCGCAACGTGACGTCACTGCAGCGCAGGTGGTCGGACCTGTTGAGGAGGGACAGGCCTCATCTAGAGCGCATCCGGAGGCGTATAAGGTGCTGTAAGTACAGTATTGCTGTATAATCACATTAATTACAGTTTACTGTACAATAACAAATACAGTACAATGCACAACTCTGACATACTCTACATTACTGTACACTGCACTGCAGGGTGTTGGATACTACAGTATCTGATGATGACTGACAGTTGTTACCACTCACTGACATGACTGGCAGACATTTGATTGACAGGCTGATTAAATCTACAGTACTGTACTGTACATGGACTAAAGGGTGACACACTATTGGTCAACATAGCTTGTTTGTATAATAAACCTACAGTAACAAAAGGCAAGTTGATTGATCCACCATTCTAATGCCTGTCGACCAAATCTATGTTAACCTACAGTACTGTACACACTATTTATCTATGCTGGGCCTGCCCCCTTTAAGTCTGACATTACTACTGTACGTCACAGACAGATTCAGGGGTCTCCAATCAGCTTCCAACTGTCATCTCACACGCTGTGTTTGAAATATGAAATTTGGGAGCTGATTGGCTGGTATCTTATCACTTCTCACATCTCACATCGAATGATTCGTTGAAGCTGGAAAGGCACTTCCGGGTCTCCATTGCCGGCAATGTGGCCCACATCACTCTCGCCATCTTTTGTGCCATCTTGTACAGCTCGTGGGGTGGCGACAGTGCCACCCACAGAGCCTCTGATTGACGTTGTACCACTTGGTCATACAGTACTTTACTGTACTGTATATTTTTTTATATACAGTACAGTACCATACTGTTTTATGTTGGGCCCAATGCCAGCTTCACAGACTACAGTAGTTTTTGTACTACAGTATACTGTATTGGTTTGTATTTTAATCAATAGCTAATTCCCTAAGGCCATCTACAGTACTGTACCGTAATCCCTCTCCAATTTGGAATAGAGGTCTGAACTCTTGTTTTCAAATTCTCCTTAATGACGACATGTATTTTTCCCCACAGGGGGAGAAGCCCCCCCTGCCCCGGCAGCGCCACCACCACCGCCGCCATCACCACCACCACCGCCAGCAGCCGGGCCCAGTTGGCTGAATTGTAGAAGTAAGTACAGTACACACTACTGTACACTGTTCTCTCTCTCTCTCTTTCTCTCTCATTTGTGTGTTTGTTTTTGGTGTTATGCAGACTCTGGTCAAGATTTGTACAGTTTATTTGTTTCAAAATGGTTTTGAGGGAAACTGACAGTACAGTGTTCTTTTTCCACAGTCCTACCTCCACCACCACCTTCTGCAGCCTCCTCAAATGACAGTGGTAATGATTAAAACAGTTACAGTATGGACACAATAGTGTCATGCTACTGCCTTTTTTATTTTTTGTATAATATTTTTTTTCTTATACTGTACACACAGACAGACTCGTCATTGATGAGGAGGCGCAATCTTACAGCATAAGCCCCATGCCACGTAAGTACAGTACACCACATTGTTTTCTGCAGCACTGTATATCTCTCCTTTTCTTCCCTTGTCAGTCTCTCTCGACCTACGGTATCTCTTTCTCTCTCTCTCTCTTTATCTCTCTCTCTCTTTCTTAGTGTCTCTCTTTTCTGTACTTGTGTAATAGTAACATTATTTTTTTTCAACAGTATCACCAACGGAAGCCTACATCCCAGTCAAGGTTACACTTTTTATTTTTAATATTATTACTACACAGGCAGTGTGTAATACGGAGATCCCACTTTCACTGTGTGTGAATCATGACCCGCTACTGTATGATCTTCCTTACTATACGCCATGGCATAGAGCTACAAGGGTATGGCTATGGCGCAGCACCACTGGCAATGTATTGCAACCCCGCCACTGGCCACGTGCCAGAGATGCTATTTGTACCGTAACCCCTCAGAACTGGCTATAAGTCACCACAGCGCCAACTGTGTGGGATGTCACAAGGTAATAAATGACTACAGTAGAATACTACACCTTTCATCTACTGTATTCTCGGAAATGCTGTCAATAAGTATATGTTTAAAATATCATTGACTATCAATGAGAGCAATTTCTCAATTTCTGTTCTAACCTTCCCATTATGCCATAACTTGCAAAACAAAAACCTCTCAGAGTATATAAATATTATTTATATTTACATTCTAGGAGGACTAATCCAATTAGTTGTTTTTTTTGTTGGCTATATTGTTTTTTTCACCAAACATAATTAAAGCTAACTTTATATGTCCCATCATATATCATTATTTTGAGTTGCTTCCCAATCTTTCCATTACTGTTATACATCAGCATATGCTTGGGTACATTCATTAAAAGTTCTCAGTAATTGTATGTGAAACAAAGTATTCTGAAATTTCAGTCTAAAGAACTTATTTAACATCTTCTAGAAAGATGACCCAGCATGATACAGCTTAGAACCTTTGATGAATGCATGGCTTTGAAACAACATCAATTTGATATTTATGAATGTTAAAAATAGAATTCAGAAAAAATAGACATTAAAGGAATGTATTTGGAGTAATTGGATTATACTCATATTTTTATTAAACAAGATGCTGACAAGCCTCATTAGATAAAACCTATTGAAAATTGAATAGTACTTGGTCTTATGGTTTATTTAATAAAAAGAAAGGAGGTAATTAGTAAACTGGAAAATCAGTGGGTACAGAGTGGATCTTATATGAGCAAATGCACCTAATTATCTATCTCACGTGTAAAAAAGACAATGATTGAATTCTCTTTCTGTTGAAGTGCAGAGTGGCTGATCAGTGGTGTATCCAAGGGGTGGGGATGGGGCGATTATAACACAAACACCTTTTCCTCATGACCCAGTGGAGTAGTGCTGCGAACCCCGGAGGCCTCACAAGGTATGTTGGGAATGATGGCCCTGGTGAAGCCTCTTAGGTCAGCGCACGGGCCATACTACTCCATAAGAAGCGTGTGTAATCGGGGACGATCACCATCATTGCTATCCCCCTGGACCTGCCACTGAGCATGATACTGGTTTCCAGACTGCACATGATAGAAAGAATAAAAATATATCTTAAAAGTCTATGTCACTAGCAATTTAATACCACTCACATCAATATAGTAGCCTTTTATGGTTTTCTACTAATATTGGGCGCTGCCCCTAGACAAAATTTAATTGGGCACCCACTATACCCCTCCCCCCTGGGATTATGATGAGACCCTGCCCCCCATCGAATTATGACAAGACCTCACCCTGATTCATCATGGGGAATGTAGTCTGTGTTCTGTGTCCAAATAGAAGTGGCTGAATTAGGGCAATGGAAAGCTCTGATGTAGGGGGACTGCTGTGCCGCCCCCACGTAGTGGCACCCCTAGGCATGTGCATCACATGCCTAATGGGAAATCCAGCACTGACTAAAATACATCTGGTTAAGTCTCTTTCAAAGGAGGGTTGGCACTTTTGACCTGTGGCAAAACACCAACAAGTGATCCAGACTCTTCTACAAGTGCACCACAGTGTAAAAATAAGTGTGACTAAAAGCTTGCTTGCGTGGTTTGCACAATATGTATGTAGTTTCATATAGCCATTGAAATATAGGACTGACGAGTAAACCATGGGCCTGATTCAACTGCGATAGTATGCTAATTCATTGTGATCGCAATGCTGCCGCAGCACTACATAAGGATTAAGGATGCCCACTTTACCTTACACACATTCATAATGTTTAGCAAGACTGCGAAAACATTGGTACAATAGAGTACCATCGTAGCCTCACGCACACTTGCACAAGATCAGACATTACTCAGAAATTGATAACTTCAGCGCACGCTTTGAGGCCTCAGGCTGCGCAGGGCATTTCAGTGGATAATTTCTGCACACCCATGCAACGGCGTTCAGACGCAATGGCACGCCTGCATTTCCCTGACCACCCCCCTGTCACCACCACAAACTGTCAATCACTCTGCGATGTGTCTTCATGGTCTCTGCGATCGCAGTCCCGATTCGTAGTGGCCGGTTCGTGCACGTGCACTGCGATGTATATGAATGTGCAGAACACAACAATCATCCGATTGCGTGCATATTAGCAACTGCGATCCAAGTGAATCAGGCCCTATGAAGACATTTTTAGTGATCTCTATAAAATACAGACAGCATCCTAGTAATCTCTACAGAAAATAGAATATTCTAGGAACCTCTAAACAAAACAAAGCCTTCTAGTGAACACTACACAATACAAAGAAAATTTAAGTGACCTCTATACAATAAAGAGAGCATTTTAGAGAAATATACAATACTGAGAACATTCTAGTGGTCACTATTAAATGCAAAGACCTTCGATCAATATTAAACTAATATTTATGTGTAATTACATTACTTTTTCTAGACCTTAATAGACCTTAATAATGGAGTTAATTATAATAGTTATCAACTCCATACTAGTACACATTTTAAAATAACTTGCTCAAACATTTATTTATTGCCATTCCCAAAAGGACCATAAGCAAAAATACAGCAGAACTTTATTAAACCACTGTAAGTATTAATGATGAACCCTTTATTGCCTATTACATTAAACACAAATAATACTTAATATATAGTAAAGCATGTAACCTAAAATATAAATTTGCTACTTCTGTGGAAAAAATATAAAAATGCCTCTTGCATTGTGCCTCTTAATAAATAATATTGGTATAACTTATAAATTGTGAAAATTAATTTATTGTACAATATTTGTACTTAATTATATTATTAAATTATATTATTACTAGTTGAAAAATGTTTAAAATGTATGTTCCCCTTCTTATGTTTTACTGTATATTCACCATCTGGTCCATGTGGCACACAATTTGTTGGTAGAATAATTAGAAAAATCTATCAACATTCTCAATAACAGTGACAATTGATTCTTACAATGTTTTACTACATGTGCATTTTAGGGGTTGGGTACGACGTCCCGGAGGTCAGAATACCAACAGCGGCATCCTGACAGTCAGTATCCTGACAGGATTACGTAAGCAGCGGCGTCACTTCCTGTAATGACACCCAGTACCACTGATGGGGGCTCCTTTTGCATGCAAAGAGGCATGGCCTCACGCCTTGAAGCCACGCCCTCTTATCTGGGCAACTCTTGGGGGTGTGACCACATGTCACGCCCCCATTCTCGGAACAGCCACACAGTGGGCTTGCAGAGAGAGGCAGGGGATAGGCTGTGGGCTGCACCCTGCAGCTGCCGAAGTGCTCCAGCAGCTGCTGGGGGCATCCCACAGCCTCTCTCCTGCCTCTCTCTGCTTGGTGAATAGCAGCTCTACTATTTTAGTGTCAACCCCTTGGATGGTATCACCTGGTGCGGCCCGCACCCCCCTAGTGATGCCAGTGTAGGTAAAAATCCTAACCCCTAACCCTCCCCCTAAACTCCTTTTCCACAGCCTAAACCTAACCCTCCCTTTTGGCAGCCAAACCCTAACCCTCTCCGCCGTGGCCTAACCCTAACCCCCCCGCAGCCTAACCCTTACCCACCCCCAAGTGCATACAACCCTAGAACCTAACTCTAAACCTGTCCCTAACCTTAACCCTAATATGTAATGGATGTTAGCAGTTGGGATTTTAGAGCATTTGATTCTAATGTTTCTGTACAGACAAGAAATTTGAGATTGGACAACAATTATTTTATCATGCATATCTGATGTATAATGTATATATGATTTAGATTATATCATTATAATCTCTGTTTAAACAATCTCTGTTTAAACAGGTATTAATGGTAATAGAGATGTTGAATGTTTTGTGTTGTAATATAACAAATAAAAATGATTAATGACATTTTTTTTAGAAAACTATCTCTGCATTATTTTTGAGGAGATAGAATTCTCTTATCAACAACTGCTACTTGTTTCCCTTAAATAATTGTGCACCTGTGAGGGATTGGTTTTTAGTTCCCCTTTTTTATTAAGTCAAGTGGTCTATTGTAAGTTTATTGAGGTTCTTTAACATGATTAAGGGTCATATTAAGCAAAAGGTATTTTGTGTGAATTCCTGCAAAAATTAAATATCTCTATTTTCTTTTGCGAAAGCATAGATTTCTACAGGGGCTGCTAAATTGTGCTTTCCAGAGCTTGACTCTTTAGATGGCATTAACAATTGTAGTTTATATGTGGTACCCCAGGTGTTGAAATGGGAACAGATACATTTGGTGTACCTTACTGCTGAGCTGGCAGCTCCAGTGAGTCTTCCTTCTTCTCTGGCAATAGCTCCACAAGCTTATCTACCTCATGCTGTAGCAGAGAGGTTAGCCCCACAGTAAACTTACATAATGTGACAGCTTTGATAAATAGAACAATCAACTCGATTTATTAAAGGTGGTGTAAGAGGACATGAGTCCAGGGTAGGTCACTGCATGAAGAATTATAATAATCACCATACTAATGACAGGCAATTTGGCACAAATGGAATATGGCAACCATCTATTACTGCCCCCAAATCCCCCCAAATGTGTCAAGTAGAGGGCATGTCCAACATATAGGGACAAAATAAAGGGAAATAAAAATAAATATTAGGGGCAGTAACAAACTGGGGCATGGAGGACTTTATATCTTTCAATCCACTAAAGCAGTTTCACTATTAAAATATATACATCAGTAATATAACATTAATATAAACAATGTTACATTATGTGTACTGTAATATAATGCCCCAATTCACATTAAGCCACATAGTGCCTAAAATTCAAATACCACATAATAGTGCACTCAATTCACATTAAGCCACACAGTAGCGTCCACAATTCATATTATGCCAAACATTAGTGCCCTTTATTCACATTACCCACATAGAAGTGTATTTTATTCACATTACACCACACTAGTGCCCCTGATTCATGTTATGCCACAAAATAGTGACCCTTTTTCACATTATGCTACACAGTAATGTACACAATGCACATTATGCCACACAGTAGAGTGCTTATTCATGTTATGTCACAGTATTGCCCTTTAGTGACATAAAGCCATAGCAATGCCCATAATTCACATTATGTCACAGTAGTGCCCCTTATACACATTACGCTACAGTAGTGTTCCTTATTCACTTTATGCCACAGTAGTTCCCCTTATTCACATTATGCCACAGTTGTGCCCCTTACTGGCATGTGGCATCAGAGCAATCAGATGTAACCTTACCAGACTCACCGCTCAGGCTTCTCCCAGTCACATGCACCATGACCCGGGCTCTCAGCAGCAGCATGGACACAGCCACCATGTTATGACTGTCAATTGAAAATTGTCAACAGCCTCCTGTGTGACTGACACTCAATTTGTGTCACCCGTGCCGGCTGACATCAGGGCCAGAGTTGGAAGTGGGACCCAGCTCAGTGGAGGCAAAGAGGCAAAGCTGGTGGTAATGATGGGAGGAGACACCTCTTTGCTAATGATCATGGCACCATCCCTCCTCCCTATTGCTCGGTCTCAGAGCTGGATTAAAATTCCACATGGCCCTAGGCAAAATACCACCACAAGGCCCCATAATATATATATAAATTAGGGATGTGCAGGCTTGGATAGGTTCGAGTTTGCACGTTGAGTTTGGATTTTTCCCTCCAAAAAAACGGAACTCAGAAAGAGGCTAAACGTCATCTTTCATGGACGAACATCATCATTCCTGGACAAAAGTCCCGGAATGCTGATGTTCGTCCATGTAAGATGACGTTTAGCCTCTTTCTGAGTTCCGTTTTTTTGGAGGGAAAAATCCGAACTCAACGTGCAAACTCGAACCTATCCGAGCCTGCACATCTCTAATATAAATGCACACCATATACACCATAGATATATATATATATATTCCTTACACAACTCTGCACATCTGCCCATCTCATTCAGATCTCCCCCCTCAGTCAGATCCCCCCACCTCACTCAAATCTACACACACACACACACACACACACACACACACACACACACACACACACACACACACACACACACACACACACACACACACACACACACACATCCCCCAACACACAGATTTCTCCTCCACTCACACACACAGCACACCCCATTCACTCACTCAGGTCTCCTCCCACACACACACACAACGCTCACCCTCACTCTGATCTCCCCCTTACTCAGATCCTCATCACTCAGATCCCCCCACACTCAGCTGTCCCCCTTCACTCAGCACCCTCACAAATACAGCTCCCCCCTCTCACTCAGACCCCTTAAACAGCTCCCCTTTCACTCACATTCCCCTTCCCTCAAACACACCCAACTCTCCCGAAAAACTTTTGCTATCGGCGATAACAATAATATACTACAAATTTATGTGTGTGCAGCAAATAAAACCAAGGGGATTTTGTCATGATTTGATCAAAGCATTTAAGCCTGCAGCCCAGCATCAAGGGAACCCATTTTTCTGCAGGTCCCTACACTAGCATATATGCCCAGCACATCATTACATTATAGTTAAATGTACTCACCTCCTAGATACAGAGGGGCACATCTATACAGGGGCCGGCTGTTAGCCACACCCAACTAGGCCTTTTATATCCTTAATTGAAAGCTGCCATGATAGCACAAGGCAAAATTTTGAAACAAAACAGAAAAGAAATACTGTATGTCCGTGCTCGGTTTTACCCATATAATGCATGGTACCAGCAGCTTGGCAATATTAATGCCATAAATGTATACAAAACAGAAAAACCTGGTAAGTAGATGCAGGGATCCAGCACGCTGTGATTTAGGATTAACACCTAATGCTGCTCTTTCTTCATTCCAAAGGACAAGAGCTTTACTTTCCAGTGATAAAGCACAATAGACATAGTTATACTGTTACACTTTTTAGTATAGCACAATTATTTTCAGCACTTAATGGCATTGATAGCTCAATCCCTGAGTGCTCTTTAATCATCTTTTAATTCTCTCACAAAATAGCTTGCTATTTTTACACTCACATAGACTCAGTCACTGATTCAAAAGTAACTCTGACAGGAAAGACAGTATATCACACTATCTTCATATTTAGATCTCTAGCTTAGTTTCTTGTTAGTGTTATGGTTGCTCATTGCATTCAAAATGCTTTTAATGTGCTTTCAATAGGCTTTCCATTTACTTTCATAGGCTTTCACAATGCTTGCAACAGAGATATCTCCCTTTAAACAGCTTTAACTCACACAGCCTCCATGGATCTCTGCTTCAGCTCCCAGCACTGTCACACTGTCTCTGGATCTCAGTATTACTATGCTGGCACTTCTGAAACGGTCCCCAGCACAACATCAGCAGGTATTCAGTGGCCCTTTGCAATTGGCACCACTTCAGTGTTGTTGCTTGCCCAGTCTCTCTCCTCAGACCTGCAGCACCTCACCTTGCTCACTTGCTCTGCTCCTCTGCTTCTCTCTTCACTGAGCATGTGCAAGCATTAAATTCCTTTTCTGTTGCCAGCTTGTTCCTTTTTGGTGCATTGCATTCCACCTAGTGGCAGCCTCCTAAATTATAGTGCTAATTTTCTCCTATACAGCAAGGAGTATTATATACAGGCTACACTTTGCAAAATGTTTTGGGAGAAGGGTCCTAAGGAACTTTTCTGATAATGTCCGCTTGTAAATGTGCAGTCCGATAACCATGCATGTGCAGTAGCTGTGCTGGGGTTCCAATCTGGAAGTAAAATGATCACATAGTTGATCACTTTACTTCAAACCAATTGTTTGGACAGACTCTTATTGGAGCCCCTATCCTGTTGACTATCTATTCGTAAATTCTTTTCATGAAAAAAAATTCCTTATTATTTTGAATTGTGGTGATAAGAAATCTTAATATTCATGACCACACTGTATATAACAATAAATATGTGATTTGGGACTGTATAAATACCTTTTTTCAAGGTACAGTATCCTTAAAAAGTGGGTCTTGGTCTTTTTATAAAGATATTAATTAATCTCAAATGTTGGATTAAATACAAATTCATCAACTATCTGTTCCAGCATCTACAATACAACTAAGCATATTTCTCTGAGTACTGACTGGTTGCAGTTACAGCTATAGGTCAAAACTGCCAAATTCCCAATGATGGCATTTACCACAACATTTCCTGGTCCATTTATCTAATTATGCATAGTTAGGTATAGACAGTATAAGCAAATACTCTTGAAAAGCCTAGGAGCAGTTGCGGAATGAGGCACCTGGATGGGCAGAAGTTCCCGCTGGGCTCACACTGCTTTCCGGGCCAGATGGCAGCTAACATGATCAGAGCTAAGGGATGCAGTCAGAATCAGCTACTGCTGTACTAGAAGTAAAATGGCTGTGGAGGGCTGGTGCGCATGTCCAGCCATAGCAGCTCCTCCCATGCTCCTTTGTGGAGCTCGTGAGTCACACCAAACTCTTGTATATGATGCATAAACTGTCGTTTACTAGGTAGTTTTGTTATCATGACTTCTTGGAAATGGATGGAAATTGACACAAGTGGAATATTATTTCCCCATAATAGGTAGAATACAGTTCATACTTGCCAACTCTCCCTGATTGTCCGGGAGACTCCCTGATATAGTAGCAATCTCCGTGACTCCGTGAAGAACCTAGCAATCTCCCCGATTGCACCTTACCCCTACTATGTAGCTTTTAGATACCAGGAAAAAAAGGAAATCACAGCTATATACATTCAAATGGAATCATCAGTGCCATTTCCCTGCATTGGTTATGAGGCACAATGATCCTCATGGCTACATGCATTTTCAAATAAGCTTTCTCATGACCACTTACATGGAATCACATGTGAGTAGGTCACAATATCAGTGTCTTTTCGTCAACAAGTAGATCATACTAAGCAACAATGTAGCAATGCTCACGCACAGCAGTACATGTCCACTTTGCTCTCTTAGGCGTTGCTTTCACAATCTCCCTGAAATGGTTTTTCAAAAGTAGGCAAGTATGATACAGTTTTATACTCCAATATAGTTGTCTGCTTCTAATGTCAGTGGTCATCTATATTGACTGAAAACAAGTCAAAGTTTAAAATCTCTTCCAAGACTTGTGGGAGACTTAATTTGGGGTTATAATTACTGTAATAGTATATCATTTTGAAAGATAAATTGCTTTATTGTAAATGTGGACAATGATTGGAAATATCTATGTATGGGATCTAGGAATATGTTGAATCTTTCTGATTGCATAATAAAATATTTATATATCCCAGTTTCCTTTTGAGGTCCATTACATTAACATTTGTTTTCATGACTGGATTTATTTTCTCTGTCTTGTTTGTCCTTTTTTCATGTATGTTCCTTTTTCTCTACTGTACAGAGCTGCAGTACTGTAAACCTATACGTATAATAACTCATCAACCTATAAGTATAATTATAAAAATACAGTAATAATAATATATAAAGAAGATGCATAGAGCTGATAATACATACATGATAAGAAATAATATGTCATGAATGATATATATGGAGAGCAAAATAAATCAATTTATCATACTCATAGTACCACAGCACATGCTTTCCATGTTGCCATAAAGCAGACTTGTCAGGAATGACATACTGTAAAGGAATTACTGTCTCTTCCATAGTCAGCTCATAGTCTATTAGTTTTCATATAAATCCCTGTTAGCAAGATAGTGAGTTAGCAAAATTACTATTTATTAGTTAATATGTTACACATTCCAGGTAAGTATCTTTATGTGATTTGGAGTGGTGTGTGTAGTAAGAAGTAGATGATTAAGATGCCATCATCCAATATATCCAGCAGGCAGAGGGATTTCTGGAACCTGTGTGAGATGTCCTCAAATCTTCCTGTATCAGTAAATGAGGAGATTCATCAAGAATGGCACTAAAGTGTAATTGAGCTCATGTGTCTTTACGAAAACTAACAACTTATCAACTTGAAAAAGAAACAGATACATCAAATAAAACATTTCCAACAGCACAACCGTAGAACCATCTCTTTTGCAGTAATTGTCTATTACAGCAGTAGTCAGTTATTTCTACTCTATATTTATAGGCTCTAAGGCTTTGGTTTTTCAAGCAGAACTATCTAGAATGATGCAGGTTTTTGTTCTTTGTGAAGTGTAAATATAAGTTTAGATACATATTATTGGTTTTAAATTTCATGGGTACATGAATGGACATTTGATACTATTTGCATATAGCAGAAAACTCTGTACTAAACAGCATTTAAAAATAATAGTATCAGGAATTTATGCCCTCTTAAGGTACCGGCTCATTATTTCTGGTCTGCTTGTATGATTTTCAATGTATACATAGTAAAAGAGTTTTATGATTACAGGTCTTGGTTTGGACCACTCATTATAAGGTTCTTAAAACAGGTTTTATATATTTCAACCTGTATGTCAGTGCTGTCTTCACCCTACTGTTTAATTGCCATATGTGATATATATCCTCCAGTTCTTCTGTCATACTGTATGTGTTTTTTATGGTGTGTCTGTCTTCTCCTTCTTAACATAGGGGCTAATTCAGCATTGCACACAAGTGCAATGCTGAATGCAGATTCTGAAATAACGGGAATCTGTGTGTGCGCAGTACCCGTTCTGTGAATGTGCAGATTGGGTCCTACGTGATCTCACGCAGCCCCTTCTATGCCTCTGCCTGATTGACAGGCAGAGGTATTTATTGGGAGGTGCGGGGGCGGGGACGGCCAGCGTTCCTGGAAAACGGAGGCATGTCCGCCCTGTTTTCCGGGAGTGACAAGGCCAGAGGCTGTGTCCACGGACGCTGTTTCCTGGCCTCACAAGGCTTACTCAGCAGGCTGGCGGTCTGGCAGCATCCACCATCACGAAGGATGGTTGCAATGGTTAGGTCGCAGTGCTGGGATTGCAGGCTGGGATAAATGTTTCATACATCTCCTGCTGCATTTGAATATTTACACTTCAAAAGCTATTAGAAGTACCGAGCTAAAATTTGGCACCGGCAGGTAGAACTGTCGCTTGGTGCTGCATGCCAAATTTCAGGGCAAAAACATAAAAAATGAGGATTTGGGAGTAATCTGAAGTTCCTTCTGTCCATTTTTTCTGACACTCTCAGTTAGGACCACTTTTCTGCTGTTCTCTATGGGAGATTTTGGGAAGGTATAACTCAGGGTAGGGGGCAAATTCATACTTGCGGTTTGTTTTATTAAGCAGCTATTGTTCCAGGTTAGGTATTTATGGGGTTCGGGTAAATTAGAAAGTTACAGTTTTCAAACTATTACCTCGAACGGGCCATTTTACAGATAGGTAGCTTCAACTTTTTGTGCAGCCTCAGTTGGTGCCTTCAGCAGGTGTACTCACTATGGCTTCACTTTGGTAAAGAACAACCAGCATTGGGCTTTGCAGACCCAGGGGAGAAAAATGTGTAGAGGTTCCCCTGTATTATCCAGAACCAGCATCAGATTTTTTCTAGTGGGGGGCTAATGCCATAGCCAGGGAAGCCCTATCACCGGGTGCCCCCAGCCGAAGCATCAAACCTGTCCGCTAGTCAGCCCAGGCCGGGGATCCATGGGCAGCTGGGGATCCCCCAATAAAGGGGTCCCCCTCTTCAGGGCACCCCAAGCCGGTGGGTGCAGGGTTGATTTGTGTAAATGTGTAATGCATATTAAACAGTTAAAATATTGTCTTTTGCAGCAGAACTACAGGCCCCAGCAAGACTCCCCCACATGCAGGCACATGGAGAACCACAAGTACCAGCAAGCATGGCATTAAGGGCCCACTGGTACCTATAGTACCCCTGTAAAAGAAATATATAAAAAAAATACAGACACAGTTCGTTTTAATATTTTATTGTTCTGTGACTTCATCTGTGAGGCGGCAGCTTTTAAGCTCTTTTACATGATTGCCACCACCCCCAGTACTTCCACAGTGGCTTCACCTGGAGGGCGGCGGCCTTTAAGCTCTTGTGCATGGCCGTCGCCCAACCAGGACTTCCCAGGCATCTTCTTTCTGGTATGAAGCACCAAACAACAGTTATACCTGCCCATGCCAAATTTCAGCTCGGTACCTCCAATAGCTTTTAAGGTGTAGCTCCTTAAACACCCTGACCCCCCCCCCTCGGGATTTCTCTATGGGAGAATTCCTTTTTTTTCAAGGGGACCCCTACATCGTTTGTCCCCTGTATTCTGGCAACCAGGATTGGCTCTGATTAGCCTAGTGCTGGTTGTGCTTAATACAGAGGACCCCTACATCATTTGTCCCCTGTATTTAGCACAACCAGCACTGGGGCTCCAAAGCCCGCTGCTGGTTGTGCTGTGGGGGCACATCATTTTTTTTATATTACACATTCATTTTTTAACAGATGCATGGATGGATCTTGCTGATACGTCCATCCATCTTAGTCTTATTGATTTGATTTTATCAGGTGCATTGCCAGTGCCAGTGAGTCCCTCTGTTGCCTGTTGATGCTCCTGTGCACGGCCTTGTTGCTGCCACTGCTCCACACCTCCACTGCTGCCCCACACAAGTGCAGCCTGCCCCTGCAGCCATCTCTCCCTCTGCACCCCCAAAACACCTCCTGTGTGCTGTCCGCTCCTCCACCCATGCTAGTGTACCTATTTGTTGCCCTTCAGCCCTGCATGGGGCCCGGTTTGTGCCTCAAAACCCTGATGGTTCAAAAATTATAAAAAAGCAATGAAATTCCATAGACAAAAAAACCTTATGGTTGGATGGATGTATGGAGTGAGAAGGATATTGGAATCCATTGGGATTGTTGTGGTGAACAAATGGGAAGATTGTGGGCACTGAGTGGGATATGTGTGACCTCAGTTGCATAGACTGCATGTGTGTATTCCAATGAGCACACAATTCTGTGAATTAGCAGCTCCATCATTTTGTGTGTGACAGCAATCTCACTCTGTGAGAGCGCTGAATCTGCAGTTAACCACAGGGTGTGATGGAATACCATATCTGTATTGCACAAAGAACACGTCCATTAAGGCGTGAGCCTTAATAATTTCAATTTCATTGCTTTTTTTTAAGTTTGAGTGGCACAAATTCAGTAGGTTTGTGATATTTCAGTTCATGTCTAAGAAGCCTTAATGGGACATGTGAAACCGTAATGTATATTGTCTATGAAAAAAAAAAATTATATATATATATATATATATATATATATACACACAATTGCAAAAAAGCGGCGGCTCTATAGGTAGACAAGTTTCACTGCTGGCATATAGTAGTTTTTAGTCCAACGTTTCGGTTTTATTAACCTTTTTCAAGGACATATAAATCACAATAGAATAACATCTTACCTTAAATAGATCACCATACATTCGTGAGAGAGAACGGCAGCTCGCTTCCAGGAATGGCTCCTTACAGTGACATCATGTCAGAGCGTCCAAAGTGTGATGTGAGCATCCCAGCCAGCATTGCCAAGGAAACTATAAACAAAGGGAGAATGTGAAGGGTGATATATGCACCAAGATTGAAATAAGTGAGAGAGAAGGATCAGCAAAAATACTAACTATTTACTTACATAATAATAGTAAAGTTATACACATGCATAATAAAGGTGTACATTAGATACTCTGGGGACTACATACATTGAGATAAATTGAAAAAAGTAATTAGAGAGGAAGACTGTTATAAATAACAATAATCAGATTCTCATTAGGTCCATAGGGTTGTACCATATTTAAACGGTGCATCCACCTTGCTTCTAATTGAGATAAAGTTCTATCTCTATCCCCACCTCTCAAGTCTGCATGTACATGGTCAATCATCTTTTGTATACATATAAATAAAGAAGCATAGACAGGGATTGCCACTTTGTGTTTAAAAGTGAAACAAACGTTATTGTAATCTCCAGATAATGACAGTGCACATACCAAAACAAGTGGTCTAAACCACCGCAAGTGTACAAGGCAGTGGGAAAAACAATCACCCTGCCAGTAACCTGAACGTCTCCAAGGACTTCTCTGGGCGATGTTTCCCCTATACAGTCAAAACACCAAGCATGGTCCCTACACGTTTCATCATTGGACTTCGTCAGGAGCCTGACTGGCATTATACAAACATCATTTAAATAGTGCTGATGGTCAAGACTTCATTTGCAGTTTACAGCTGTAGCTCATTGCAGCTTAAGTCATTCTATTAAGCCTGCTGGCAACATATCAAAACATTGTATCTATAACAAATATAGCATTCAAATTAATTTGCTACTGTTTAAAAATAACTTTACATTTGTACATTTAATCACAATACAGAGAAGAATAAAGACGGTTAACCCAATTCATGTCTGCACCTGTACATGCTAATTATTTCAAAACCCATTAAAACAAGGTATTTATATAAAGACAGAATATATGAAACATATCTATAAAATGACACACATCCTGCGTGTCTACACAATAACATCATATGTGCAACAAACACAAATGTAATTACAACAATAATGCTGCATATTGTAAAAACACTACATTTATGTAAAAAGTGGAAATTCACATATTACAATACACATAAAAGTATTTATAAAATATTAAGCATACATATTGCATATTGCATGGTGATGTGACTCCCTGGTCAGAATGGACATAAGAGTAAAGACTAATAAAATAAAAACTGAAAAATAAGGACAGAAAAACAAAAATAAAAAGACACTCTAAAACTCTCATTTATAGACACATAAGCTATCCTTCATATCATGGGAAAACGATCTTGCCGGACAGCATTCCATAATATTCAAAATTACATAACCACCCACACACATGAATTGTACGGAATCGGTATTATATCCTGCCAGACGTCAGCCCGGCGGATGTAATACCAATGCCGGAAGCTAGAAAGGACAAGATCTATCCCTAACCTCCCCCCCCAACCCTAACCCTCCCTCAGGGGTGACTAACTCTAACCTGCCCCCAGGGGTCCCTAAATGTAACCCTCCCTCTCTGCACCATAAACCTAACCCTCCCGGGAGAAGACCCTAAACCTAACTTCCCCTAGGGGTGCCTAACCATAACCCCCCCTTCTTCTAGCCTGACCCTAACCCTCCCAGGGGGGTGCTTAACCCTAAGTCCCCCCCAGGAACCCCTAACCTAACCCTCCCCTTCCCCAGTGTCTGTCCACAAGTGCGGCCCGGCTTACCTTAGTTTGGTATGCCGGGCGTCGGTATTGCAGCATAGGGCTAATGATAGGCATCAGGATTTCGATGTGTATCATTAGTACCTTGCCGGGATATGACAGTCGGGAAGCCAGCGGTCGGCATTTTGACCGTCGGCACTCTCCTGACTGCATACCGTGCTGTACACAATTTACCAAATGTCACATAAATATAACTATAAAAATCAGGGAGAAAAATAGAGGGAAGGTAATATTCAAGAATAGATTTTAACTTTTTAAAAATGGGGTTATCTCAAATCCCTCGTTTAGCCCATGGGGATACAAAGTATTCAGGGTTATAATTCAAAACGTTTCTCGTTTATCCAGTATATTTTCCAGATCTCCTCCCTTTATGTCCAACTTTATATGTTCTATTCCCATGAATTTTAAGGTTGCAGGACTGCAATCTATCTGCTATCTGCTATCTTGACACTTCCTGAAATGTCTGGGCACACTGTGATTTTCTACCTTATTTTTAATATTACACAAGTGTTTAAGGATTATTATTTTCAAAGCCCTCTTGGTTTTACCAGTATATGTTTTATCACAGCCGCAAACTAATAAATACACTACAAAGATAGTATTACAGTTGATCATTTCCTTTATTTTATGTTCTTTTCCCTTTTCATCACAGAATGATTTTTTCTTTTTCAAACCATGTGAACATACTTTACACTTGCCACATGTATAGAACCCATCAATTTTATTTAAAAAAATTATTATTTGTACCCTCATCTTTCAACACAGCTAATACGCTTAGTGCCAGATAGGACCTTAGGTTCATTGCCCTTTTAAAAATGACTTCTGGTCTCTCAGGTACATATGAAGATAATATTGGATCCATCTTTATAATATGCTAATATTTACCAAGGACCCTTTGAATTTCATTATCGGAGTTATTGAACTGGGTGACAAAAGCACATTTCAAATTCTCTGATTCATTCAAATTATTTCCTTCTTTTTTCTGGTAGGAAATTAAGCTCTTTCTTTCCAAGGATCTTGCCCTCATTATGGCCACATGGATAAGTGAGACAGAATATCCCTTCTCCATAAACCTTTGCACATAACTCATCAAATTTTTTAAGAGTACTACAAATTCTTCTAAGTCTAATCAATTGTGAAAAAGGCAGAATCCATTTATTATGATGGCAACTACGAGAGTTTAAATAGCTGTTGCTGTCTACTTGTTAAAAAAAAGTGTACGTTTGTACTTCTTTACTCTTACAATTTTCTGTACTAACTACCAAGTCTAAGAAGTCAATCTTTTTCTCTTGATAATTGAAAGTGAAGCTCAGATTATAATCATTACTATTCATGTATGTTACAAATTCTTCAAAATCGCATTTGGTACAGTACCTCGCCATACAACTAAAATATCATTGAAATAACATTTAAAAAATATAATATTATCAGTGAAGGGGTTATTCGCCAAAACATATTTATTTTCTCATTCTCCCATATACAAATTTGCGAGACTGGGTGAGCAAATCGTCCCCATCGCACTGCTGCAAATTTGAATATAAAAATCATCTAAAAATGTGAAGTAATTGTGTTCACAGAGAAACTTAAGTTTACATTCATCTACTGCAGGATTGTCTATCAATATTTTTCTACACTTTTTATTCCTTTCAGATGGGGGTTGATGTATACAGGGCAATCTTCCCACTGAAAGGTATTTAGGAGTTGAAGGACATGTGTGGAATCCTTAATATATGTTTCTAATAATGCCACATATGGTTTTAGAAAGATATGAACATATTCTGATATTCTTGTCATAAGTGAATCAATTCCAGATTCAATCGGGTGACCCGGCGGTGCGTACCGATTTTTATGTATTTTAGGCAAATAATATATATAGTTGCCACACATGGACAATCATTATACATATATCCATATTCCTCCTCAGTCAGGACTTTTGATTGACTCCCTCTATCTAGTAGATTTTTCAACTCATTAAGATATCCTTTTGTGGGGTCGCTTTTTAATTTTAAACAAGATGTTTCATCTAAAAATATCGGAAAAAAGTGCTGCGCTTATCTTGTGTACTATAGTGCAAAATATGTAGTGATTGGTAGCAGTCAAGTAGTTTAAATATGATGATTACTGATACGGAGTCAAGAATGATAATACATTTTACTTGTACATAAAAATTATGAATACACATAAAAACATTAAATATATTGAGACACATTAATAAAATCGCTCCATATAAACTTGTGCCAGTGATGACAATAAATCTAGGTGCAATCAATAAAGGTTTTCAGCTTCTTTCTATTAGTGGCTGATATGTTGCTCTCTGGCACTTGTTATAAACAGAGAAAAATTATATACATATGTTGCCAGAGGGCATATGGTGTCCTTATCATATGAGTCCAGAATAACCCACCCAGGCTCAATTCTTAATCCAAATAAATGAATATAGTCCACTTATAAAGGTAAATGAATGTCACTCAAATATGAGGTGCAAGTAAAATGTATTATCATTCTTGACTCTGTATCAGTAATCATCTTATTTAAACTACTTGACTGCTACCAATCACTACATATCTTGCACTGTAGTACACAAGATAAGCGCAGCACTTTTTCCGATATTTATAATTGCTAATTAGGTTGGTCCCTAATAATTGCAGCTGCTATCGCAAGCAAAGTGAAGTTTCCCATGTGATCCACAGTGTGCAAAAATTATAGTACTTTTGAGATTTCTATGATGTTTCATCTAGTAATATTCTAAACATTTCATTTTCGTAATCCCTACGATCTAGTAGCACAATCCTCCCACCCTTGTCAGCTTGTTTGATTACAAGATATTTATTTTCCATTAAACTCTTCAAAGATCTATTTTCTGCTGAGGTTAAATTTTTAGTTGCTGCAGGCAACTTCTCATCTAATTTTTCAAAATCCTTTTTGACCAATTGTGCAAACATATCTAAATGTGAGCCTTTGGATTCTACTGGGTAGAAGTTGAATCGCTCTTTTAAACTTGAAGTTGATTGTATTTTTGCTTGTTCATAATTTTTTAGAAGGGCCAAGGACTTATTATTTTGTCTACTAAAATGCCTTTTTACTTAAACTCAGATCTAATAAAAGATTACATCTATTTACCCCAGCCGTTGGAACAAAAGATAACCCTTTTTGTAAAAGACTTTTATCAGATGAGGATAATGAGATCTTGGAGAGATTAAATATCCCATATTTTTCTATTCCATCTGAGTTTCTTATTTTTTCTGACCTTGAAACATTGCTCTCTTTTTGAATGGGGCCCTTTCCACCTTGTTTCACTCTTCTTCTATGTACCTTTTTTTGAACCCTGCAGAGGAGAACAACTTTGGACCATGTCCTGATTGTGGATGATTGGATGGATGGCCTAAAAAACTGCTTTGTGGGACAGGGGAATGATCATAAACATTTCAAGATTCAAGTACTTGAAACCTATTTGTGAGAATAGGTTAATTGTTTGTATTTATTTTCACTCTATTTCTTCATGCTTTTTCTCTATTGACTTGTTACATCAGTTTGTTTCACTCTCCAAGGCGGGACTGTTTGTTGTCACCAATTAGTTTTAATGTTAGGATGTCTTTCATCTTGTTGTTTGAACTTAGACCAATTTCTAACATTACATGTTGCATAATCCTCTTTATCTATTTTAAATTTCCTGTTCAAGTTTCCCAACTCTTATATCCATATATTTTGAGAAATCATTAAATTCTTTTGTATCTTTCAATGGTTCAATTTCATGTTCTAATAGTGACATTTCTTTTTCTAATTCATTTAGAATCTTCTTGTTCTCAGACACAATTAACCGCATCAAATTCAAAGAACATTCATCTAAAATGTGATCCCATTCCTTTAAAAAAATTTCACTAGATGCCCCAAAAGTGGGATTTTTCATTATCCTTAAACCTCTAGGCACTCATACACATTTGATGTTATTTTCCAAACCAACTGCATCCCATCATGTTTTCATTTCCCTAATTGTTAAATTACCTATTTTAGCAAATGTATCATTAGCTGCACACACCTCATTATGTTGTACTTCACATGATATACCATCATCATTAAACATATTTAAACATTGCTGTGTCCTTTTAGATCTAAGTTCAGCAAATCTAGACATGGTAATTCAATTGAACAGCAGCCACTAACAAATTGGAAAAGAGATTGAATGAATATAAAACAAGTCAGTGCGCTGGTCCAGATAAAATTAACAATACCAATGTCCTGGGGAAACCTCTCGGAAAGCGATTGTGTGTCTATGTGTTATGAAGAATCTTTACACAAGTAAGTAGATTCAAAACACAGATCCCACACCAAATGGATCGGCGTCTTTCCCTTAGGTAATACCCGAATCCAGTCGGGAATAATACTAAAAAAGAAGCATAGACAGGGGGCACCACATCGTGCTTAAAAGTGTAACAAATTTTATTGCAATCTCCAGATAATGACAGTGGGCGTACCAAAATAAGCGGTCTAAACCACCACAAGTGTACAAGGTAGTGGGAAAAACAATCACCCGGTCAGTAACCTGAATGTCTCCAAGGACTTCTCCGGGCGATGTTTCCGCTATACGGTCTAAATGCCAAGCCATGACCCTACACGTTTTGTCATCAGACTTCATCAGGCTGGTGTTATACAAACATCATTTAAATAGTGCTGATGGTCAACACTTCATTTGCAGTTTATAGCTGTAGCTCATTTCGGCTTTAGTCATTCTATTAAGCCTGCTGGCAACATATCAAAACATTGTATCTATAACAAATATAGCATCCAAATCAATTTGCTACTGTTTAAAAATAACATTACATTTATACATTTAATTACAATACAGAGAAGAATACTACAACCTATTATACAAGAAGGTTAACCCAATTCATGTCCGCACCTGTACATGCTAACATATCTATAAAATGATACATGCTGCGTATCTACACAATAACATCATATGAACATGATCAGAATTTCATTGATTTTTCAAGTTCAAGTGGCACAAATTCAGTAGGTTTTGTGAAATTTTAGATTATGTCTAAGAAGGCTTAATTATATAGTGTGTGTGTATATATATATATATATATATATATATACTTTATTTTTTTTGCAACTTTTTTGTATTCAGATCTTAGAATCTTTGAGCTGCTATCCTTGTATCCTGACCATTGTTCTAAAAAAAATGCTTCCACCAACTGAAGACTGCAGGAGGAGGAATGAACAGCAACAAGTGGCATGCAGATGTAAGTAAATGTAATTTATAAAAAAAAAACATTATATACAATTTTTTTTCTTTTGTTTGTCAGATTTTGGAAAAGGGATTCTGTGGGTGAAGTATAGTGCCTGGTATAGAGTGGGGATAGTTGAGGAGGTATATCAAATTGTGAGGCATAGTCTTAGGAAGTGGTGGTGAGTACGAGAAATTACAGTAGGTAAGTCATGGTGTCAAGGAGTGGTGGTGGGCGATGGATATTTCAATGGTTGAGGTTTGGTGCCAGTGAGTGGTGGCAGATGTGGGATATTTCAATGGGTGAGGCATGTCATGGGACTGTGATGTTGCCATCATGGTGTACATGCCCTGCTCTCTCTTTCCCTTTCCTTCCCGCCAGGTATAGTGAGAAGTTTACCTCCCAGACCAGACAAAGCCTTGTGTGCAAACTGCAGCGTGCCTGATGGTGAGTGGCAGCACCAGTAAAGCTTTAGATGGTGCTACTCTTTCTATTGTAAATGTAGCAGGGTGTGAACTAGGCCCTTGAGGTGTGTTGTTAGGAGAAAGAGATTTGGAGGAAATGTGTAATTAAATGGTCAGACAATTGGTGATTATAGTTAGAAAATGGTGCTGTAAGGTCTTCTGTATATATGTTTAGTATTGGTTGATTTTATAATGGCAGCAATGGTAATTGCGTATGACAAAAAAATAAAGTAAGAACATAAGCAGGAGTCCAAAATAAAACAAATTGAAACTGTAATACAATTATTGGGGTTTATTATTAATATTGGGGGTAGGAGGGGCAGTAGGCTGAAGCTTTGCCTAGGTTGCCAAGAAACCTAGCACCGGTCACCCCCATAGTCAGCTATAAAGTCAGTCTGCTCCACTTCAGACTAACTCATGCTTTCTTTGGAGTCCATAACCCATCATTTACAGATCAGCAATGCCCTGCTGATTGTTACAGTGCTCTTATTCAGATACAATAGCTGCTCTGAATACTGCAGCTGTACCAGAAAGCAGAATGCTTGAATAGCATTCTGAACTGCACCACAGCTGATTTGGCTTTATTGGTGCCTGGACTTGCCTGCCAAGGTGAGACTGGCCTGGCTTCTTGGGACGGGCTGTAGTTAGCTTATCAACATTCAGAATGGTAGTAATGTATTCCTCCCGATTTTGTCCGCCATCCCAAACGCGGACTGTGGTGTCCCATATGAGGGAAAGGTTGGGGGGGACATTGTCTCACCCTTGCTCTTCATTGGGTGAATAGATGAACAGTGCTTGTTGACATTCTGAATGTAGATAAGCCATAGCCATGATAAAGCACAAATAAGGTGCCGGTTCTAAAACTTATGATTTTTTTTCATTATACTGTATCCATACATTAGGAATAATTATATTTAATCACACTTTAATAATCTATAGTTTTAACAGTCAGCAAGTATAAAGCAATAACAATATCTAATATACAAAATATATTAAGACTAAATATACTTTATTAAAAGGTAATAATGAATTATAGGTAAGTTAGAATATAGTGTTTAAGGTTAGTAAAAGCTTAAATCAGGAAAATTGCATAATTTAGGAATAATTGAGTGTTAAACTCATAAATTGGCCACGGCTACATTGTTTACGAGATAGTACATAGAGAAAAAGATGAAAAGCAGAAGTAACAAGTTTGATCTCAGGAACCTTCTAGCAAGTAATTAATTAATGCAATGGTTGAATGGCTAATTAAGATATAGATAAACAGAACTTATATAGAGATCTTATATAATTATTATCTTATATTTTTATGGCACCTTATAAATGAGCAAAACAAGAAAACAGTGATTTACAGTACAAAATAATGAAGGACTAGGACATGGTTTATAAACATTGCTCCATCCATGACCATAACACTCAAATAAGCAGCAGGGTGGCAGCAGGCAAGGATTAGGTGCTGCTGTTTGGAGTATATCATAGTATAAGTAAAGGAGAAGCATTCGAGGGAAGAGGAACTTGCTCACGAGAGCTTACATTCTTAATTATGAGTTAAATATGAGTTAGTAAAATATATTTCTTCGCATTTGTGTGAAAGTTAATAAAGATATCATTCTATATTGTAAGTTGACCACTGATGGATAAATATGAATCGATGCTCTCCTTTTAGTAAGAAGTGGCCTTTCATAACATGCCCAAACCACATAACGCTTGCAAGTGAGCTGAGTTTTTATCTGCAGGTGCAGGCATGATCACATGTGATGAGAGACCACAAACTGTAAAACATCTTGGAAAAGGCCCAAAGAAACATGGCATGCTATGAACTGATACCCATCATATAGATGGACCTTATCTAGATGTGCATCAAATTACCAATTACACAGGTCTGCTATGAAAAAGCTTTTTTAATGAATTTATGTGACACATAGATTTTTGGCTGCTGAACACGAAAATTACTCCCGATTTTGCATATCACATCACTTTTTTTGCAAAACGTGTATTTATGAATAAGTAATTTTTTTCATATTGTTTAAAGTAATAAATGTATTCTACCTACATTTATTATAAAACATTGTCTTAAATAAATTCGGTTGGTAGTATAGAACATTGCAATTCAATTCTCGTCATAAAACTTCCCCCCGCCCAGTGCCAGATTAAGGTCCACATGGGCCTGGAGCTGAAATTTACAAAGGGCCTAAAGGAACATTGCACACACACACAACAACTACAACTACAAGGTGAGCTGGTGAAGGTGGAACCAAATACAACAGATGCAACACAGTTTTGCCCTGTGTCGGCTCATTTTAACCCCTGCCTAAAAAACTTTAGAAATTGGAAAAAATAATGTTATCAAATCCAGTTTAGTAGATCCAAACAAAGTTTGACTTCCACCTCTACATATAAAATTAGGACTGATGAAACAATTTGTAAAAGCGCTGCCTAAGGATGGAGAAACTTTCAAATATTTTTGCACCAAATTCCTAAACCTATCAGATGCTAAACTGAAGGAAGGCATTTTTACAGGCCCTGACAATAGAAAGTTAATAATTGATGAACTTTTCGGGCATGTAATGAATATTGTGGAACTTTCGGCGTGGACTTCGTTCAAACAAGTAATTTCAAAATTTTTAGGCAATGTCAAGAATCCAAACTACAAAGAAATTGTCAGGGAAATGCTTAATAGTTACAGAAACCTTGGCTGCAATATGAGTTTAAAGATACATTTTTTTAATTACCATATTGAGCATTTCCCGAATAATCGCGGATTCTATAGTGAAGAACAAGGTGAACGTTTCCACCAAGATGTTAAAGATGTAGAAAGAAGATACCAGGGTCGTTGGGACGTCAGCATGATGGCTGATAAGCGAAAAGTGACAAAACAAAGTTTGAAGACAAAAAAAACAAGATATTAATGATTTTTCAAATAATTATGGTTTTGTTTCTATTATTGTTTGATTTTATTGTTATTTTATTATGTAATTAAGACAAAAATACAGTTATATCATCAACACTTCTTCGTATTTCACAATAAATATGTCAAAAACAATTAAACTTCTTGTTTTTTCTTAAAAATGTATGTAACCCCCTTATAGGTTAATGTGATGTGGTAATTTTTTTTAATATACTATTTCTTAATGTACACAGGAGTAAAATTAAGAATATAAAAGTATTATTAAAAAAGCTTTCAATACCTTAAATTTCACAGACCTGTGTTATTGATGATGGCCTCAGAGAAATGATGGACAGTCACTCTCAAGCTGAGATTAGGAGTCTACAACTTTAAAGCATATTATTTTTGGACCATTTACGAGATATTTGGCAAATGTTTCTCTACTACATATTTGATAAGCTGCTTAATAAAAGGACAATGCAAAGGACAGAGGGCAGCGTTTCTAGAGAATAATTCCACTAGCTTAGCTAGACATGTAATTACTGTACATGTATTATTTACATTGTTTGCATTGATTGTATTGATTTTAATGTAATTCCTTTTTTAAAATTATATATAATTAAATATTTTTATTCAATCAAATGGACTCTTGTGGACTATGAAATCATACCATAAATCAGGATTAGGCAGACATGCTGGAAAATGTACTTCTACAACATGTAGAGAGGAAAACCTTGCCTACTACCTCTGATCCAGAGAGGTATGGAATGTGACTTTTACTATTAATTATTGATAATGTGACGATAAGTGTAACTTGTATTCTCAGAAGTGAGAGCCCCTACAGCAGTTGAAAAGCACTCCGCTGCAAATGTAGGTTCTTTCTTTAATACAATATTTTTTCTTTATATTTGCAAATGAGAAGTAAGATGTCCATATAATCATTGTGATGGACCCAAGTTGACAATGACGGGATATATTTATTAAACCTTCTAAAGAGGACAGGTGGAGGTGTTTAACATAGCAACCAATTCGATTCTAGAAACAATATATATTTTTAAAATGTTGTGTTGTATAGCCCATTTTTAATTAAATAAAATAACAAAAATATATGCTCCCACCCAATAGTGATGTATTTGCACCATTATATAGGTATCGACATCCTTTGTCATACTAGTCAGTAGTGTCAGTAACTAATGATCTGGCGTAAGTAACTGATGATCTGGTTTTGGTAATTATTGCATATAGACATCCTTCTCCTTTCATTCTTCTATAAATAAAATAAAAATATTGTACTAAAAAAGTTTACACAGCTTTTCATGGAAATTATTACTTTTTAACGATTGCAATATGTGTGATACTGTCTCACTTGCAGGAAGATATTCTACTAGGATTAGAGAGAAGCAGCAATCAAGCGGCACAACATACTGTACTGTACATACTTTATATGCTGCTTAACTGTTTATAGTTATACTGAATACTATACTATACAGTATACTTATTTATATATTACACTTAATACTACTCATGTTAGTACTATTTTTTAAAATAGATGGTTTCCTTTTCTTTTTTTTCTACAATCTAGAGTTCGTATTGTCAAAGTCAAAGATGTTTTAATTTATCATAATCATTTGCATATTTTTACATAACACTAATATAGCTATTCTTTTTATATGTATTCATAATTATGAACATTTAATTTAAATAACTTATTCATATGCAAATATATTCATTTAACAGATTGAGTTATCAGCATGGGTTGCCATCAGTGTATAGTAAGCATAATTTATATGTAGAACATGACATATTGATTATGTGACTCCATTTCTTCTTAAGGTTACCAAATATATTTCCCACTATTATGAAATTAATACTACAATAAATAAAACTATTTGGGGGTAAATTTAGTAAGCTGAGGATTCGCTGCTGTTTTAAAACAGATGGCCAGCAGTTTGGAGATCAAAATACAGTATTTACCAACCATAGGTTTTGACTGTATTTTGACAGCTGCCGTCAATGCCCATCTGTTTCTAAAACCCCATAACTCTGCAATCCTGCCGTAAATCCACTGTGATTTGCTAGCACTACAATGATTGGTGTAATAGTATTTGCAATATTGTTCATACGTGGCACACTGCAGGTTAGCAAGCCCTGTTATATACAATTTCAAGGGCTGATTGGTCAGAATTCAGCAATTTACACTCATTGATCAATCAGAGCACTCCCATTCATTCCTATGGAAGAGTCTGTAATGTATTTGTCAGTTGTGACAGGCTTCCATAGGAAACAGTTGCTCATTGTTCAAGAAGGTTTTTTGATTGCCTACATGTTCCAAAAAAGACCTTTTTGACCGGTTGAGCCCAGTGCACATTATCTTTGGCAGCCAATTTTACACGGGATGTTCCACCAACCATGATTATACAGCATGTGTTGTGGAGACTTCTCCCTATTACAGATGATACATCTGAGTCAGTTTCTTATCTGGATTTACCATGTGTTAGTAAATTGTGTCCTGTATATCCTTTGAGAATCAATTATATATATTTCAGATTGCCATTTTTATTTTCAAAGAAAAAGTGGACTTAGTACCCGCACAAGTGCAGTTCAATTCTTTATATATTATTATATACTGCACCCATACATATGGTCTAATAAATATATATTTAATTTCACGAGGGGGGTGCACTCTAGAATAAATATCACATGCAAGAAAAAAAGGAGTAGTATTCTAGGTGTATTATTATCCAGGTCAATTATCAACCTCAATTTATTGGTGGTTACCTCTCCAAACCCTCTATACCCAGGGGTGCAAGTTCATCCCAGTTGCCTGGAGGCAAGTAAGAGTTTGTCGCTCCCCTCTCAAAAAACAAAAACAAGAACAAATATGGTGTGTGTGACTATATATATATATATATATATATATATTTATTAACAGTTTCTTATATAGCGCAGCATATTCCGTTGCGCTTTACGATTGTAAACATTAATAGAACAAAACTGGGTAATAACAGACAGATATATAGGTAGGAAGGCCCTGCTCGCAAGCTTACAATCTATAGGATATATATATATATATATATATATATATATATAAAATCCAAATGGTCCGGCACTACTCCTGTAGTCAAAATGCTGCCTCCATGCCCAACAGAGGGCACGAAGGCAGCATTTTGACTACAGGAGTAGTGCTGGACCATTTGGATTTTTTGCACTCTTAGTGTCCCTAAATGGCCAAGACACTCCACATTATTGAAGTTACCTTTGTTAATATAACAGCAGCAATGCAGCAAACAAGGTTAACTGCAGTACTTACACTGCTATGGAACAACAGAACATGGCTTCCACTTCCAGTGAAATAGGGGTGTGCAGAGGCATTAATTTTATACACGGTGAGCAATTTAGCTTTACAGATGATGAGGCTGAGAATACAATATATTGTTTAAAGAACAACCTTCACTTGGAGACCTATCAAGTGCAAATGAAGATGTATTTAGACAGTTATTAAAATAAAAAAAAAGAGAAATAGACTTCCAGCTCCATGGGATCTCACTATCAAATTACTATCGGGAAAAACTTATACCACGGGGCTTTAGGGTAAAAAATACTCTAACGATAGGACAAAATAATCCAGAATTCTACCGACGTTGGATAGGGATTCTTAACAAGTGTGTAATGGATCTGATGCTCCTTGTGATAGAGGAGGCTGGCAGGGAACTTAAACTAATGAAAGAAAAAATAGTCACTTTTGAGGTTACAAACAAACAAACCCTGAAACATGCAACAGCACAAGAACTCTATCAAAAACTTAAAAACCAATGTGAAAATTATCGTAAGGATCTTGCTAAATTTAAACAAAATAATTACCATTTAGTGAAAGCAGATTACTGTGAAAACCGAGTTTATCGGTGGCTGATGGGTGGAGAACAGCGAAAACAACCGTTTTTTTAGACATAAACAAAATTGAAGAAGAAGGGATGCAAGTAATAGTGACTATCTTACTTCCAACAGTGATAGAGAATTTACAGCCCCTGAACCAGATGGCCCAGACAATGTATCCCCACTCCCTTTAGGCGAAACCTAAATCTAGTACAGTAGTAGAACCAACGGTACGCCCCCCCTCAGGGGGGGGGGGCAAAACCAGAGGCTTCAGAGGGCGAGGAGGCAGAAAGAAGAATTTATATATAACCTTTCCTCCAGAGCCTTCAGTGAGAATAAAATACAAGTCTTGAATAAAGGACTTTTTTTTTTTAAGAAATGAATCAACACAATGAGTTCCAGTGCCAGATGGAACTACATCACTTTTCACACAAATTACATTTAAAATAATTATTTTATAACAAACCAGGTAATCAAGTGACACAGAATAAATTTTGCAATTTCCTTCAGAAAAAATCCACTTCTAGATTTGATCCGCAGTCTAATAATTCCTCCATTAAAACATTTGTAAGGCTATTGGACGATGCGGTCAAAAGATACAGTGAAGCAGAACCAGTGTTACATCACAATTTGTCAAAAGTAGAAAGATTGGCACTCAAGGATCTGAGTAATTATAAGGACATTATCATCTGATTGGCCGACAAAGGCGGCACTATAGTGATACAAGACCTCACAGATTATAAAGCTGAAATTACACGCCAACTATCAGATGACCTGGTATATATTCTGCTGCACAGTAATCCAACAGATGTCTACAAGAGAGCTGGATAATATCCTTACGACTGCATAGCAAGAAGGGAAAATAACAGATAAATTATAAACAGCTCTGTCACAAGACAATCCAGTGGTGCCGATCACATATACAGTGTCTAAAGTGCATAAGTCCCTGGTGAATCCACCATGCCGTCCTATAATTTTGGCCCAAAAGTCAATATACCAACCGATCTCTCAGTTCCTTGACAGTATTCTGCAACCGTATCTAATGAAGCATGATACGTTTCTCAAAGACACTACAACGTTTCTATTACATCTGGATCAACTGCAGACTGTCCCTGAAATTACTATAATTTGTATGATGGACATGTGCAATTTGTACACGGTCATCCCTCATAAGGAGAGTTTAAAAGCAGTGCAAGATTTTGTAATGAAGGAGAAAATGCGTGAATTGGATTTGAATCTTTTACTTATGCTCTTGGAATTAACTTTAACCCGAAATTATATTCTATATGACTGTGAATTTTACCTTAAGCAGTCGGGCTGTGCTATGGGCAGTAACATGGCCCTGACATATGCTAACATATATATGCTACAGGAGGAAAAGGAGATGTTCTTCAGTAACCCAGAGGTATCAGAACATATATTGTTTTTTTGTCGATGCATAGATGATTTGTTTATGTTTTGGACAGGTGGCGAGCAGAACTTTATTGAGTTGATGTCCTTCATCAATACAAGAGTATCACCGATTAGATTAACATATCAATACAGTCCTGACTCTCTCAATTATCTGAATGTAAGGATTACTTTACAGAATGGTAACATCATAACAAGTGTGTACACAAAACCAACAGACAAGAACAACCTTTTGCATGCCGCAAGTTACCATCCACCTTCATTGAAATGAGGTCTCTCCAAATCACAAATGGTGGCCAGAACAACTAGTGATTCTAAGGCAGTAGAACAAGCCATCGACCAAATAGTTATTAAATTTGGAGAGAGAGGCTATAATCTGATACTACTTAAGCAACAGAAAGAGGAGGTCTTGTCATTATCGAGAACATCTTTGATACAAACGACATCCAAGAGAGAGATTCAGTGATACCTTGGAAAAATAGATTTTCGTCATCAAGTCCAGTCATACAACATGCCAGTAAAGTACTCTGGCCAATTATTGCATCGGACAAAGAGCTGCCGTGTTTTAAAGTACATCGACTGATGGCGTGCTATCTTAGAGGTCGTAGTATTAAGGACATGATAGTCCGGACCGACATCACGGGAATGAATAAAACAACACAAGAGAGAACAACTTTTCTTCAGAAACCTCCAGGTTGCTACAAATGTCTCAAATGCACCACCTGTCGGAATATGATGACAGGGACAACATTTAAAAATCCTCACAGTGGAGAAATATATCAAATCAACCACATATTAACTTGTATGTCCACGTTTAGTATATACATTATCATATGCCCTTGTGGCTTTTATTACGTGGGCAAAACGGTGAGGACAATGTGGGAAAGGATGACCCTGCACCGGTCGGCAGGCAATACAATGGATCAATCAGTGGCAAGGCACTATGCAGAGAGACATCTGTTGCGACTTGATGCTAAATGGATCATGAAACTAAATACCATCATTCCTAAAGGCCTTAATGACAAAATATGTTAGAACGTTCTATGACAGACCTGGGACATCTAAATAATACTAGTTACTTTAAGTTTATAATAAGACTTCATTTAGACATTATATCCTTGTCTTTTTCCATAGTCTTTCATTAGATTTAGTCATGTGTTCCTTCATTATTTAATATACTCTAGTATGCTACATATGCCAGCTATTTTTATTGCAATAGTCACATGTAAGCTGATTATTTGGCCCTGTGAAGATAATTAACATCGATTAGGTGCCCTTTGGACTGATCCTGATATATGCTTTAACATTCTTAGCGTATATTCTACCCATGCGTTAGTAGGCTTATGTAAACTTATTCCATTGCTCATCAGGGAAAGCACCATATATTATATGTTGTTTATGTAGTTTATGTGTGTTTACATGTTGTGTGGTGGTGGCAGTGTGCACTTGATTTCTACTAAATATTTTTTGCCCCAGAGTTGCGGTCCAGTCGGGCTGTGTCCCGTAACCATGGGAACAGCAATCAGCCGGCTGTGGACACGTCATCAGTGAGAGAAGTGCCCTGCAGGGTGCAGATACGGGTGACTCCGGGGGCGAAGTTGTTCACTCGGGTGATATAAAGGTAAGATTACACTCATTTATATTTTGATACCTTGACAAAAGGGCACATTAGCCCTGAAACGTTGGATAATAAATCATCTATTTACTGATTAAGACCTCCAGTGCCGCTGATTACTGAGACTAGCTCTATATATGAGATCTGACACACAGCAGGACGCCGATGTGCTGTGGCTTTTACTGGGTTAGCCATGGTAGCGCCGCATCAGGTACGGTCACTCATATACAATTATGCCTGATGTGTACATTTTGTTCCATGACTCCAGACACTCTGTGTGACAACGGCTGGTGGGTCAGAGTCAGACAGACTTACAGAGTTTCAGCCAACTCTGCAACAGCATATGCTGGTGAGCTACCATTTGTTGTGATGCAGAATCAGCAGTCACCAGCTGGTGGCTCTATGTACCAGTGGTCCCTGGGTTAGAACATCAGACAGGTTTCACAGGTCCCAGCTCTCTGTCCAGCAGCAGTGGTGCGTGCACCATCACTTGCTGCAACATAGGCTAAAGGTTATCAGGCAGGAGCCTTCCTATCCCCTATTGCAGGTGTTAGCAGGGCTCTCGCGACAGAGCAGATCAATGCTTTAGCACCAGTGGGTGCACCACTGCAGAGCTGCACTGGAAGATCATTGGTCACACTAATTTTCCTCTGTGGACCACATAAGCTCTGCTGCACATGCTATAGATGGTGGAGCCTCTTCAAGCCTTGGCACCCGGAGGCAGGTGCCTCCATTGTCTCTGGGAGTTACGCCCCTGTCTATACCTGAAAATGCACTTCTATCTCTTATATATTCTTAATCCTGCTGGTTAATAGAATGAAAATGTCATGCAACTACACATTGTAACTATTTCTTCTATTACAAAGATGCTGCTCTTTGTGCATCTGGAATCAGTCTCCACTGCCATTCAGTCTGCTGCTCTCAGCAGTGACTCATCTCTGTTATCACTTGACTCTGCTTTTTATTAACCCTTCCACACTGTGCAGTAATCCTGGCTGCTGCGCGCTCACGTGCAATAACCCGGGTTATTGCTGATAGTGTAAAAGGGGAATGATATGCTTGGTACTGCGTCAATATAAGGAAACAAGAGTCTTGCATGACACATTTAAATAGGCTTCAAGGGGTGGAATTGGCACCTTTCTGGTTTAGTGTGTGTCTGCAGAGCATTGTTTGAAGCCCATTTTAATATCTTGTGCTACTACACAAAATCTATCTCATATTTGAGACTTTGTGCACAGTATGAGGCACATTTGAAATGGGCTAATCCACTTATACCTCTTTTCCACCAAAAACCCAGGTCCGACCTGGGTTTTTGGACATGGTTCCAACCCTGGTCAGACCCAGGTCAGACCCATTTACACTGCAGCTTCGATCTGGGTTACTCCCAGGTCAGCCCTGTTCACACTGAACTCAGGTCTGCCCTGCTAAACCTGTGAGGTCATAAAAAGTGGGAGGTGAATGCCCCACAACCACCAATCAGCTCATTTTAGGCATGATCCATGTCAGATAACCAGGGTTGAACCGTTTACACTGCACCATTACCCAGGTCCATCCTGGGTCCAACCCTGGTAGCTACCTGGGTTGGATTGCTGGGTCACTTGACCCGGGTTATTTTTCAGGGACCCTTTTACACTGAGCTGCGACCCAGGTAGACCCAGCAAAAACCCAGGTTTTTGATCTGGTGTAAAAGGGGTATTAATTGCCTTGGTAATAAAATGGAGCAAACATTTGTACTTCTGCAGTCGGTGCTTTTTCTTGTTACACTTCCAAATGACAAGGCATTTGTGCATTTATGAAAATTTATGGAACTTTGCTAATGAATAGGATTGTTCTTACATTTTAGTCTCTACAGACCAAACCCCAGGTTATTTCAAAACAAAGTACTGTATTTTATTCTACCATCAACTAATGATAACATAATACACTAATGATAATTGCAATGTGTTTGTTGCAACGAACAATGCTGGCAATTATCAGTGTCTGACAACAGTGGCTTTCTGGCATGTTCATTACAAGCAAGGAGTAACATTTACATCAGCAACACAAGAACCCAATAGTACAAATGATTTATCCTGCTGCTGTCAAAAGTCACAAAAAATGTAACTAGGAAATAATAAATCCTCAATCATTTACTGAAACTCAGCTAGCTAATGTTCCTCTCAACATTTTAATTATGTGATACAGCTGAGATATAACAGTCTCACAAATTGCTGATTGCTATGGAAAGCCACAGCCCTTTACAAATGAGTCCTGCAATCAGCAAGGGCTATATTAATCATGACTTATATAGGCTGTTAAAAGGGACTGCCTGCAGAAAACTATCCTACCTCCCTCCAGTGCTATTTGTGAGAACAATTCTAATGACAGACCATAGCTGGTCTAAATTACCATAACCCTAATTTATAAATTACATTTTAACACAACTTTATATTTGATATCCTTTAACACAATGCTTTTTTCTCAGTATTTTTCAGTATTTTTAATGAAATGCTGATGATTTTACACAGTACTTGCACACTGATTTTTTTTGTCTGTGCTTATTAAATGGAACATAATTACTTTACAGTAGGTATATAATGAACCCCCAAGGCATGTACACTATGTCATCATACAATGAGAATCTATGATGTATATCAGAGGTTCCCAAACTCCGCCATTATAGTCAAGGTTTTAAAGATATCCAAGCCTGAATCTAGATGGTTAAATCAATTTGACTGTGGTGCTAAGTCATACCCCTTTGACACTTGCAGCATTAACCCGTGTTATGCCTTCAGCATAGTAATTTATGTTATCAGCCCCATCTAGCGGTTAGCACAGAATAATACCCCTTTTACACCGGAGCTAATACCCGGGTTTTTGAAGGGTTAACCCGGGCAGCTCCCTGGTGTAAAAGGGCAGAGGGTTGGATCACCGGGTCGAGTGACCCGGCAATCCAACCCAGGTAACTAGCAGGGTTTAACACGGGCGTAGCCCGTGAAACCCTGCTATGGGAACAGCGCACTCTGGGTCACGATGACCTGGAGTGCGCTGCTAGCCGGCCGATTGGTCCGGCTTCACTGGCGCTTGGAGATGACGTCATCACCAAGCGTCCACTTTCACTCCACAAAAGCCGGGTCTATGCAGACCCGACTGTGGTGTGAGTGGCGCTGACTCGGGAATATCCGAGTCAGCGCCGGCAAAATTCCGGGTCTGATCCGGATAGGAACTTTGTTCCAACTCCGGGTCAGACCCGGAATTTAGGTGGAAAAGGGGTATTAGTGTCATTGTGAACCTCACAGGCCACCTTAGCTAAGTTCTCAGGGCATTCTGGGTAATTACTGAAGGCAGCCATCTCACTTCGCACATGGTCAGCCAGACAACCACACACATTTTCCTCTCAGCCAGCATCCGATTGTGACTCATTAATATTTGTATATTGTGTTCATGTTTCTGCATCCAGCATGTTTGGATGTTTGCATTGCAGTACCTCATCTGTGCATGTAGTAATTGTATTCCAGCATTTATTTTCACAGTTTTACCAAATTCCTCTATTGTATAATAAAAGCACCAGATCATCACCAGGGGCATAGAGAGCACGGGTGGGCCCCAGTGAATGGGGCATGGCCTAATCACAGCTGGTTTGGCCACACCCCCTTGAGCTAAAAACAAAAACAAAAAAACAACATTTTGGCACTGGGGAGTGGGGCGCTGTAAGCACTTTAGCCCCTCAGCCCGACGCAAAGCCAGGGGGGCGTGATCAGTGTGGTTCTCCCACTGCAGTCCAGGCCACACTGTGGGCTGGGCTGCTGTGAGGGTGGGAGGAGTGAGGGAGGGAGGGGCCAGCACCAGACCCAGGCCCCTCTAGCAAGCTCGGTACCGGTAAATAGTAGCCGCTCACCCCCTACTCTCGGTGCCCCTGATCATCACATCTAACTGGGTTTATTGAAAAGTAGAGGAGGTTATACTGTATGTCTAGAATTTGTCAAGGAGATAGTGAAAGACAGTAAAACATTGGTCTGTCAGCGAGTATGATGCATATATTCTGACTTCGTAAGCAAACATTGTCACCAAATGGGATACATATATGCCGACTTACAGATCTGTTACACTGCCAGCCACAGCTACCTGCATATAACAGTACAACAGTTTCTAAACAGTCTGCTAACTTTGCAATAGGAGTGCTGCCATTTGTACACAGTCAGTGCAGCCACCTGCATATGGCAACACAACAGTCTCTGCACAGTCAAGCAGCTTTAAAGACCCTGACTTCTCAGAGATCTGCTACAGTGTCACAGAAAACATCTTCATACAAAACAAAGGCCCTCATTCAGAGCCGCTCGCTAGCGGCCGTACGCTCATTCTGAGCGATGTTCGCACATCTGCGCATGCGTACGGTTTTTAGTACGCATGCGCGAACCAGTCAGTGCGGCCGAAAATCGTTTGTACGCTATATAGCGAGTGCCTGCTATTTTGAGTGACAGAATGAGGCGTATGTGGGTGGTAACAGGGGAAGGTGCTTGTAAACGGGGGAGTGGAATTCGAACGCAGGCGTGCTTAAAGGTCAAAACGGGCGTTTCAAGGGAGTGCATAATTAATACAGCAGCGTCATTGACCACGTCACTTGGTTTTTTTTAACTCAGAACTGCTCGCAAAATAGCGGTTGAAAAAACCAACCACAAGAATAGCGAGCAGTTCATACGCTGTTCGATGTACTCGATTAATCTAATAAATAGCGGACATGACGTATGGTGCGAGCGGCCAGGGGGCGTTTTTAACAAATAAACGAGCGTATGTTTTGCACGCTCATTCAGACTTAGAGGTGTGAACAGACTGCAATTTGCGAACGGATCATTTGAATAGCTACCCCTTGTTTTTGAACGAACGACCGCAAATAGCGAACGGCTCTGAATCAGGGCCATAGTCCCAAACCTATGGTTCCTCAAAGTCATCATCTGTCAATAATGCAGCCATTATTGCATGTGCAAAAGCTGAAGCCGCAAAAGTATGGGCCAAATTTGCTGAGCAAGAGATGCAATTAAAAATAGAGAAATCATGTCTGGAGGCAGATAGAAATATGGAGAAAAAACGCTTAGAAGCAATGAGTGAGAACTTGCTGCAGAGAAGGAAGCAGCATTAAACAAGCAGGTTTTTTACTGACAGCTATATATATTTTTTGGATTCAATTGACTTTGTGTTCACTAAGGATTAACTAATAGAGATGTCCACTAACCCCTGTGTTCAGGGGCTGGCTGGCAACTTTTAGCCTGGGGGGGCAAATGCATGCAGGCGGCCCTGGCAGAGGAGTAGCGTTTAGCCAGGGTGCCCAAAGAATGTGCGTGCTACGCCGCCGCCCCCCCCTCAAGTGTTTCAGGCAGGAGGCGGGTCCATATGGGATTAATGTAAGGTAAAAATAAAGATTAGGGGCAGCCCCCTGTCGTAGTGCCCATATGCAGTGCCCCCGTGTGCCACAGGAGATAACACCCTTATGCAGGCCGCCAGTAGTGCCCCCAGTAGTGAACCCCCCTATGCAGTGCCCCTTGTGCCCCCAGTAGTGGTCCCCCCTGTTCAGTGCCCCTTGTGCCCCCAGTAGTAAGCCCCTTATATAGTGCCCCCAATAGTGGTACCCCCTATGCAGTGCCCCCAGTAGCAGTCCACCCCCCCATGCAGTGCCCCCAATAGTGGTAACCCTTATGCAATGTCCCTTAAATAGTGGCCCCAGTTGTAGTCTCCCCCTATGCAGTACCCCCAGTATTGCCCTTTATATAGAGCCCCCAGCAGTGGTCCCTCGCAGTGCCCCCAGTGGTAGTCCCCTCCCCCTATGTAGTGCCCCTAGTAGTAGTCCCCTCCCCTGTATGCAGTGCCCCTAGTAGTAGTCCCCTCCCCTTGTAGTGCCCCCAGTAGTAGCCCCCCCTTGTAGTGCCCCCAGTAGTAGTAGTAGTCCCCCCTTGTAGTTCCCCCAGTAGTAGTCCCCCCCTTGTAGTGCCCCCCGTAGTAGTAATCCCCCCCTTGTAGTGCCCCAGTAGTAATCCACCCTCCTGGTAGTGCCCCCAGTAGTAATCCCCCCCTGGTAGTGCCACCATAGAAATCGACCCCTGGTAGTGCCCCCATAGTAATCCCCCCCTTGGTAGTGCCCCCAGTAGCCCCCCCAGTAGAGAGAGACTTAATAGAAAAAAAAAAAAAAAACACTTACCTGAAACTTCCACTCCTGGTCCCGACGCTTCCACCGGCTCCTCTGGCCGCTTTGCATTATGGGAGAGACATCGTCATGATGACGGCTCTCCCATTACCCACTGCGGGAGCCGGAAGATGGCTCCTGCAGTGGGAGCAGCGGCAGCCGATGAGAGTCTGACAGACTCTCAGCGGCTGCTGATTACAGCAAACACACAGCTGCCAGCTCCGGCGGCTGTGTGTTTGTGCTGTGTAGCGCTGACCGGACGGAGTCCGGTCATCGCTACACACGCGGTGCAGTCTGTGTCACAGTGACACAGACTGCACCGTCCCGTGGCCCGCATGACTCTGTGGCCCGGGGGGCACATGGCACCCTGCCCGCTGGCCCAGCCCGCCACTGCCTGTGTTTTTGTTTTGGATCTGGATCTCCCCTGGTTTTGGATCAGGATGGGTTTTGCCAAAACTTCACCTCTGTGTATTGTTTTTTAGTTTTGGTTTTGGATCTGGATTTTTTCTTAAAAAATCACAAAAACAGCTGAAATCACATAAAATTGGCCTTTTATTGTTCCTACAGTATTATTAACCTCAATAACATTTATTTCCACTTGTTTCCAGTCAATTTTGGCCACCTCACAGCTCACAATATTGATTTTTTTCATCTAGTTAAGGGCAAAAAGTTTGCATCCAGATAGCTGTCTCAAAACTGAGTGATAGAGTTGAGGACTGTGCAAAGATGATGGTTGGGGTACCCCTTGAGGATTGAAGACTTGATAATTGGTGCAGCCGCTGGCTGAAGAATTAATAATTGGTGCAGCCACTGGCTGAAGAATTGATAATTGGTGCAGCCCCTGGCTGAATTGATAATTGGTGCAGCCCCTGGCTGAACCGATAATTGGTGCAGCCCCTGGCTGGTTGAAGAATTGATATTTTGTGGTGCAGCCCCTAGCTGAAGAATTAATAATTGGTGCTGGCCCTGGCTGAAGAATTGATAATTGGTGCAGCCCCTGGCTGAATTGATAATTGGTGCAGCCCCTGGCTGAATAATTAATAATTGGTGCAGCCCCTGGCTTGCTGAATAATTGATAATTGGTGGTGCAGCCCCTGGCTGAATTGAAAATTGGTGCAGCCCCTGGCTGAATTGTTAATTGGTGCTACCCGTGGCTGAATTGATAATTGGTGCAGTCCCTGGCTGAAGAATTGATAATTGGTGCAGCCCCTGGCTGGCTGAAGAATTGATAATTGGTGCAGCCCTTGGCTGAATTGATAATTGGTGCAGCCCCTGGCTGAATTAATAATTGGTGCAGCCCCTGGCTGAATAATTAATAATTGGTGCAACCCCTGGCTTGCTGAATAATTGATAATTGGTGGTGCAGCCCCTGGCTGAACTGATAATTGGTGCAGCCCCTGGCTGAATTAATAATTGGTGCAGCCCCTGGCTGAATAATTAATAATTGGTGCAGCCCCTGGCTTGCTGAATAATTGATAATTGGTGGTGCAGCTCCTGGCTGAAGAATTGATAATTGGTGGTGCAACCCCTGGCTGAATTGATAATTGGTGCAGCCCCTGGCTGAATTAATAATTGGTGGAGCCCCTGGCTGAATTAATAATTGGTGGAGCCCCTGGCTGAATAATTAATAATTGGTGCAGCCCCTGGCTTGCTGAATAATTGATAATTGGTGGTGCAGCCCCTGGATGAAGAATTGATAATTGGTGGTGCAGCCCCTGGCTGAATTGATAATTGGTGCAGCCCCTGGCTGGCTGAAGAAATGATAATTGGTGATGCAGCCCCTGGCTGAAGAATTAATAATTGGTGCAGCCCCTGTCTGAAGAATTGATAATTGGTGGTACAGTCCCTGTCTGAAGAATTGATAATTGGTGGTGCAGTCCCTGGCTGAAAAATTGATAATTGGTGCAGCCCCTGGCTGAATTGATAATTGGTGCAGCCCCTGGCAGAAGAATTGATAATTGGTGCAGCCCCTGGCTTGCTGAAGAATTTAGAATTGGTGCAGCCACTGGCTGAAGAATTGATAATTGGTGCAGCCCCTTGCTGAATTGATAATTGGTGAAGCCCCTCACTGAAGAATTAATATTTGGTGCAGCCCCTGGCTGGCTGAAGAATTAATAATTGGTTCAGCCATTGGCTGAAGAATTGATAGTTAATTGTTGATGCAGCCTCCAGGCTGTGTAGTAGTGGAATACAGAGCTATGATTAGTCCTGCAACAGCCTTGAGACCTACAACTCTTGGCAAGTTGCAGCCATTACAGCCTTGAGGGCTGGTGAGGAGTGATGGCTGCTGGCCTTTGGGCTGTGAAGCTGGATGCAGCCTTTGGGCCATGTAGCAACCTTAAGGGCTGAGAACCCTTGGCTGAATGTCACTGTTGTGCGACTTGTGCCATCAGGTTGACACAACAAGCAGCAGTTGGTTCAGAATTTTCTATAAAAAGAATGAAAGGGGCATGCAGGAGATGCTGTATGTGGCCATTACAATTTCTGGACATTCATAAACCATAACATTAAAAATGTCAGACAGCACATAATGGAAGGGAAAAAGGTGTAAGATGGAATTGTCCTTTGGCCCTCCAACCCACCCTTACATTGTATATATGAAACAGGATATTCACAGTTTAACAAACCAATCACTTGAACGACAGGGACTGCCACTTGTGGCTGAAATGATTGGTTTGTTTGGACCCCCCACAAAACAAGCTGCCAATTCGCAGTGGACATTGCTGGCAATGATCCCATACACAAACTGGCTTTACAATACATTAGATATCATCATCATCATCATCATCATCATCATCATCATCATCATCCCCATCAGTGTGTGCATCCTCCTCTTCTTCACACAATATGAATTTGTCCCTGCTGGAATCCACCATTACAGAGTCAGATGCTAATGTCTTTTTGGACTTAAGTGCTGGTAACGGTCTTCCTCGTGGAATTTGTAATTCATTTTGATGAACATCATCTTTTCCACATTTTGTGTAGCCTTGGATGGCCTTTTTCTGCTCCTCCATCCGCTGAAGCATATAGAGGGTAGAATTCCACCTAGTTACTACCACTGGCTTCAGCTGATGGCAGGGCAAATTCAATAGTTCATGCTGGTGCTGCAATCTTCGACATGCAGTTGCTGAATGTCAAAAATTTCCAGAAATCTTTCAGGCCACCAAGAGCATCTCCTGAACGCCCCTCTAATTTTTAAAAAAATGTTGCACCACCAGATTAATTGTGTGAGCAAAACATGGGACGTGATCGAATTCACCCACATGTAATGCTCGCACAATATTGCTGGCATTGTCAGAAATCACAAATCCCAAAGAAGAGTCCAAGTGGGGTAAGCCATTTTGCAGAGAGTTTCTCTAAGAGGTTCTCAGCGGTATGCCTCTTAGTGAAACGGTGATACACAGAGTAGCCTTCCACTGAATGAGCTGGCATTTCTTAGCTGCTGCTCCTGCTGCTGTTTGCACTGTTGGAGGCAATACACCTACACAATGGGCTGTCACAGTCATGTAATCTTTAGTTTGCCCTGTCCCAGTTGTACACATATCTGTGGTTAAGTGGACAGTGGGCACAACAGCAATTCAGAGGACATTAATAAGTTTTTTTTAATGCCCTTGTACAGATTGGGAATTGCTATTCTAGAGAAGTGGAATCTAGAAGGCACATTGTAGCGGGTACACAGGACCTCCATTAACTGGGTAAAACCCACTGAATTAATGGCAGACACTGGATGCACATCTAATACCAGTATACCTGTTATGGCATCAGTAATCTGCTGTGCAACTGGGTGTTTGCTGTCATACTTGTTTGCCAATGCAATGGATTGTGTGATAGTCAATTGTTTGGTTGTACTTGAACTACTAAGAGTAGTATTCTTCCTGGTCCCCTTCTGGGATGAAGATCCAGTCATAGCAACAGCAGCAGCAGCAGGCATAACATTAAAGGATCCTTCTGAGGAACAAGGGATAGGAGAGGAGTCAGTCCTTATGATATTGATGCAGGACTACTTCCAATCACGAATGAGGATGTTGATGATGATGCAGGTGTTGGTGGTGGATATTGCAGGTGCTTGGATCCAGATAGAAGGGAGCAGCTTGGTGACACTGGACTGATTGTTTGTTTTACTTTTTTTGTCCCCAAAGTTTCAATACCATTTCTGATTTGATGAATGCGCTGCAAGTGATGTAACAGGGAGGAGGTTCCAAGATGGTTAAGGTCCTTACCTCTACTCACTGTTACTTGGCAATGGTCACAAATGGCTTGGCAAAAGTTGTCCGGATTTGGGTGGAAATAATTCCACACATGAGAATGGATTTTTTGCTACTTTGCTGTGGCATGGGAACAATGGGATTTTTCCCACCATGGGCAACAACTGTTGCCTGATTTACAGTTTTTATACAAACATCCTCACCATCAACATCCTCCTCATCATCCTTGTTGTTATAGCCAACTACATAAATATCCTCCTCATCCTCCTCGTGCAATTAAACAGTAGCATCCTCGATTTCTACGTCAGAAGAAGGCACACAAATGGTGGAAGGAGGATCCTCTTCAAGGTCAGACTTACACATGGCAACAGCGGACACACTTGGACTCTCCTCGGGGATTTGTAATTTTCAGAGCACAAAGTTGGTTCCAGTGTCTTACTCGTCTTAACAATTTTTATTTTTTTTGTACCTCTTCTACAAGCAGAGGGGCTTAAATCATCATTGGAACCACCAGTCAACAATAAAGGCCAAGGCCTTATCCTTTCCTTGCCACTTCGTGTAGTGAATGGCAAATTGCCAATTTTTTGTTTCTCTAAAGCTGACAGCTTAATTTTTTTTTGCTTTTACAGGTTAAAAGTTGATTTTTTAGCCTGACTTTTAGGCCTGACTTAAGCCCTGGTACATGGGCCTCCATAGATGATGTTGACATCCTTGCATGCTTATCAAGACTGCTGCCGGCAGCTACAAGACTGGTATGTGGATCTTGCTCTCCGGTCATGTGACTGTTCTCCACATCCATACTCACTATGCACACTACCACACACAAAAATGACAGACAGCAGCACAGCACCCCTGAGAAGCTACACCGATGACAGTGACAGCCAGGTGTGGCTGACACGCGCACAAAAAAAATGTGTTGGTTTTATTTTTTGGGCAGCAGCCCTTGACAGACAGCAGCACATCACTCCTGCACAGCTGCACCGATGACAGTGACAGCCAGGTGTTGTTGACATGCACACAAAAAAAATTGTTGGTTTTAATTTTTTGGACAGCAGCTCTTGACAGACAGCAGCACAGCACCCCTGCGCAGCCACGCCGATGACAGGTGTAGCTAACATGCCACACAAAAACAATTGTTTATATTTTTTTTAAACACTGGGGTGAACCCCTGAAAGAGGCAGCAGCCCCTTAACAGACAGCACCCCTGCACTGATGACAAGTGTGGCTAACACTATTTTTTTTCTATATTTTTCACACTGGGGGTGAGTGAAGAGCACCCCTGAAGGATAGAGCACCCCCTGGACAACACAGCACTACAGTCAGCCAGCCCCTATGGACAGGACAACAGCCAGCCCCTATGGACAGGACAATGACAGCCAGCCAGCACCTATGGATATGACAACAGCCAGCCAGCCCCTCTACAGCCCTTATGGAAAACAGTAGCCAGCTCCTATGCACAGCGTCAGTGTGCAATTAATATATTAATTATAACAAGTTAACAACAGCACAGCACAGGTCCCAGCTCCCTCCCTCTTCACTCTCCACAGCCGAAATGAGAAATGGCGGCGATTGTGGGACCTTTATAGAATCCAAAACCCATGAGAATCCGACAGTGCGATAATGATGTTTTGCCTCATTTTCAGATCTGAGTTAGGCAGGAAAATGCGAACCGACTCGTATCTGCCCCGGATTCCCGTAGTCCGGGTGGGTTCGGTTCTCAGGGTGGTTCGTTAAAGGTCTTTTAGTAGTGGGAGTTAAATAATCCCTGTTGCCAATTGGTATTGCAGAGGTTAAATTCACCCAGACCAGTCAATACCGCCACCTGAAAGAAGAAATAGAAAGTATTATAACCTGTATATATCCTGCTTATGTGTCCAGACTGTGCCGGGTAATCGATTCCCACATCAGCTGTGATCCAGGTGACTGGACAATCTGACTTTTTAAAGAAGTTTGACAGAATAAAATAGATTTACTATCATATGCTTATCCATCTATATAAATTATATTTTAAATATTGTATTATAGCAGTTCATGCAAGAACTAATTCCAGCATATTGCATCATTACTTGCTCCCCCCTTTTTTTGAGGGGCTCTTATCATGCATAATTGTAAGCAGTCTGCAGATGTGAGAGACAGATGTACATGTGGGTGAATATATACACTGTACACACTGTAGAAATATTTTCATGATAATTAATACTGCTGAGCATGTACATATCCCTTGTCAGAAAAACATATATTGGAGGTTTATGAATATTGTGAACATACTGTTCTAAAAAATTATCTAATATTTTCGCTCCTCGCTGTATTATTTATGATGTTGCATATGTGTCCTAACGGTGATTAACTTAACCAATAGAAGGTATTTATGTGGATCTAATACTTCTACTGTGTATCAGACAATACACTCTTGTCTAATTGACTGGGATTCTGAATATATTTATATCCTAGGACACAGTATCAATATATTGCGACACTAGATTTTATGTGTTATGTTACTCATATTGTAGTGTTTTGTATTGCTCGTATATACCCTGTAGTTCAAATTTTAATGGAATACATTAAAAGTTACATTTTATGTCAATAAATTATTCATAAAGAAGTGCCCCCAAAAAAGAGCTTTCTTTTTTCCTTTTTCTTTATCTACATGTCAGAATTGTTGCCAGGTCCTTCAGTCCAGACCAGATGTCCAAACTTGGTCCTGCCTGCCCTGCATCACCGCCAGCGAGTTGCATAGGATACATAAGTTGTTTCCAGGCAGCCCCAGTTGCGGGAGAAAATGAAGAAGGAGCTCCATCTTAGCTCCTTCTTCACTTTCTCCAGCTGCTTCTGCAAAAGCCTGATGAGGGGAATGACCTGACTCAAGCTAGCAGTGTCTTAACTGACTGCACGTGTGGCAAGTTTGAATGGCTGGAGAACCTTGCACAACACGGAAATCATTCTCCACTGTGCTTGAGTCAGGTGCATACTCCCTCCTTTGTCATAGGTGGATGTATAGGCTTGAATGGCCTTTTGCTGCTCCTCCATCCTCTGAAGCATATAGAGGGTTGAGTTCCACCGTGTCACAACCTCTTGCTTCAGGTGATGGTGGGGCAGGTTCAAGAGTGTTTGCTGGTGCTCCAGTCTTCGGCACGCAGTTGCTGAATGGCGAAAGTGGCCAGAAATTTTACAGGCCACCCAAAGCATCTCCTGCAAGCCCCTGTAGTTTTTCAGAAAATTCTGCACCACCAAATTTATTGTGTGAGCAAAACATGGGACGTGCTGGAATTTGCCCAGATGTAATGCCTGCACAATATTGGTGGCATTGTCATATATCACAAATCCCCAGGAGAGTCTGAGTAGGGTATGCCACTGGGCAATGATTTCCCTCAGTTTCTCTAAGAGGTTGTCAGTGGTGTGCCTCTTACTGAAACTGGTGATACACAGCGTAGCCTGCCTTGGAACGAGCTGGCGTTTCTGAGATGCTGCTACTGGTGACGCTGCTGTTGTTGCTGCATAAGGTGATACATCTACCCAGTGGGCTGTCACAGTCATATAGTCCTTAGTCTGCCCTGTTCCACATGTCCACATGTCCGTGGTTAAGTGGACATTTGGTACAACCGCATTTTTTAGGACACTGAGGACACTTTTTCTGATGTTTCTGTACAGTCTCGGTATCGCCTGCCTAGTGAAGTGGAATCTAGATGGGATTTGGTACCAGGGACACACTACCTCCATCAATTGTCTAAATCCCACTACACTAATGGCGGATACCGGATGCACGTCTAACACCAACATAGCAGTCAAGGCCTCAGTTATCCGTTTTGCTTCAGGATGATTGCTGTCGTACTTCATCCTCCTCACTAAGGACTGTTGGAGGGTCAATTGTTTAGTAAAAGTACTGGTGTTCCTACTTCCTCTCTGGGATGATGAACGACTCCCAGCAGCAACAGCAGCAGTGGCAGCAGTAGGCGTAGCAATGCAGGATCCTCCAGAGGAATCCCGGATAGGAGAGTCAGTCATATCAGTGACATGGCCTGTAGGACTACTTTTGATCCTGACTAAGGAGGAAATTGAAGAGGAGGGAGTTGACGGTGTGGTTTGCAGGCACTTGGATACAACAGGACAAAGGGATTTAGGTGTCCCTGGACTGCTCACGGTCTTAGCCAAAGTTTCTGAACTTGACAGTAACTTTTTATGAATGCGCTGCAGGTGACATATAAGGGAGGATGTGCCTAGGTGGTTAACATCCCTACCCCTACTTATTTCACCTTTACATATGGTACATATGGCAAGACAGTTGTTGTCCGGATTTGGATAGAAATATTGCCAGATCAAAGAGGTGGAATGTTTGGTCTTCTGCCCAGGCTTGACCGTGATGGGCTTTTTCATTCCACGGACAACAACTGTCTCCCCCGGAGCCTGATTTAAACAAACCACATCACCATCAGAATCCTCCTCGCCAACTTCCTCCTTAGCGCAAGCTACACCAGAATCCTCATCCTTTTGTACTTCAACAGTGACATCTTCAATTTGCATATCAGCAAGTGGACTGTGGGTGCTCCTTCCAGCACTTGCGGAGGGCATGCAAATGGTGGAAAGAGCCACCTCTTCCCGTTCAGTATTGGGAAGGTCAGGCATTTCAACCGCCACCACACTTGGACTCTCCTTGGGGATTTGTGATATCTTCTTAGAACGCACAGTTCTTCGCTGTGCTTTTGCCAACTTTACTCGTTTGATTTTTGTAGTGGGAGGAGGGCTTCCATCATCATGTGAAGCTGAACCACTAGTCATGAACATAGGGAAAGACCTTAGCCGTTCCTTGTCACTCCGTGTCATAAATGGCATATTGGCAAGTTTACGTTTCTCCTCAGATGATTTAAATGTTTTTTTTTAAGGTCATTTTCATGAACTTTGTCATTTGGGATTTTATATAACCTCTCTACTATGACATTGGGCATCGACCTTGGCAGACGACGTTGATGGCATTTTTTCGTCTATGTCATGACTAGTGGCAGCAGCTTCAGCACTAGGAGGAAGTGGTTCTTGATCTTTCCCTATTTTATTTTTATCAGACAAAGTTTTGTCCTCCATTTATGTTATATTGATATATACGTGCGGCTAAGGTGCACACAAACACAGAAAAAAATAATTGTTTATTTTTTTGGAGTGCACTTTGGGGGTTACACCACCCCTTAACAGATGAGCCAGCTGGCCCTTTATTTATGACACAGGTGCATGCTTGGCGCTGCTCCTTTGTTGATGCACATGCGGCTACTGCGCATACATTTCACACACAAACACAGAAAAAAAGAATTGTTTATTTTTTGTGGAGCACACTTTGGGGGTTACACCACCCTTTAACAGACTTATGACACAGGCACATGATTGGCGCTGCTCCTTTGTTGATGCACGTGCGTCTACTGCGCATACATTTCACACAAACACAGAAAAAAAGAATTGTTTATTTTTTGTGGAGCGCATTTTGGGGTTACATCACCCTTTAACAGACTTATGACACAGGCGCACGCTTGGTGCTGCTCCTTTGTTGATGCACGTGCAGCTACAGTGCACACAATTCACAAACACAGAAATAAATTTTGCACTTGGGTGGAGCACCCCTGATGGACAGATCACCCCCTGGACAACACTACAGCACCCCTTTAGGACTACAGCCTTTATGGGACACTGCACAATACAGCCCAGCCAGCCCCTATAGACTTTTGGAGTGGACACAGCCCCTATGGACAACTGACTGCACAACACAGCCCAGCCAGGCCCACTGGACAACCGCAGCACAACACCGTCCAGCCAGCCCCTATGGACAACAGCAGCACAACACAGCCCAGCCAACCCCTATGGACTTTGGAGGAGTGGACACAGCCCCTATGGACAACCCCTATGGACAACAGCAGCACAGCACAACACAACATAGCCCAGCCAGCCCTAACTCCCACCCTCCCTCTTCACTGTCCACAGCCGGAGTGAGAAATGGCACCGACTCGGGGACCTTTTATAGAATCCAAAACCCATGAGATCCAGAAGGCGTGATGATGATGTTTTGCCTCGATTTCAGTTCTCAGTCAGGCGGGAAAACCGGCTCGGATCAGGGGGGCTCGGGGGTTTTCTGAAATCCGAACCTAGTTACAATACTTTCTATTTCTTCTTTCAGGTGGTGGTATTGACTGGTCTGGGTGAATTTAACCCCTGCAATACCAATTGGCATCAGGGATTATCTAATTCCCACTACTAGAAGACCTTTAATGAACCACTGTACTAAATATATAGACACAAGCTGCCCCACTCTCTCATCACCGGTTCAAAACGTAGGAATCGGATAACAGGTGAAAGCAGAAGTTGGGAACACTTGAAGTGTCTTACTTATACTTTTTCATGTTATACATCTTTGTGTATTGTGACCTACTACACCTGCTATCATACTAAAATTAGGAGATAATTATATGATGTTCTATATGGTACAATTGGTAGGATTGCTTTTTATTTTGTGAACAATCCCATATTCAATCACAAGATACCATTTCTGTATCTCCTATTGTGAATATCAGATATCATTTAAACACTGGGTTCTAATTTGATAGACAATCAATGTGATACTTACCGCAAACTAGAATGTATGCTATTTGAGTAACAAAGGAAATAATTCTAGTACTGTTACACTAATACCCCTTTTACACCAGAGCAAAAACCTGGGTTTTTGCTGGGTCTACCCGGGTCGCAGCTCAGTGTAAAAGGGTCCCTGAAAAATAACCTGGGTCAAGTGACCCTGCAATCCAACCCAGGTAGCTTCCAGGGTTGGACCCAGGATGGACCCAGGTAATGGTGCAGTGTAAACGGTGCAACCCGGGTTTTCTGACCTGGATCATGCCTAAAATGAGCGGATTGGTGGTTGTGGAGCATTCACCTCCCACTTTTTATGACCTCACAGGTTTAGCAGGGCAGACCTGAGTTCAGTGTGAACAGGGCTGACCTGGGAGTAACCCTGATCAAAGGTGCAGTGTAAATGGGTCTGACCTGGGTCTGACCAGGGTTGGAACCATGTCCAAAAACCCAGGTCGGACCTGGGTTTTTGGTGGAAAAGAGGTATTATTGACATTGCACATCTTGTGTACTATCATTAGAGAATATGCAATGACACTTCTCAGTAGGGATCTGTGCAATACTGATGACAACTTAATCTATGCAAATAAGGCTTGATGCTAGAATTAGTACTAATGTCCTTTTTTAGTCTGCAGTTGTGTTAATAGGGAATTGTGCAATATAAGAATATCTTGTGCAATTGATCTGCCCTGTACTGCTGCCACATGGGATAAATGCAATTGAATTGAATGCTGCAATGATTATCTCTGCCTCTAATAGATTGAAGCAATACTAATTATGTACGTTCTTCCAAATCTATGAATAAGGGGACTGTGCAATATAAAAGGTGTGTCATAAACGGATAAAGAGATGAATATTTGAACTTATCATTTCTTGTACCAACAGTACTAATTATTTCATGGGCGATGTGCAATTTTTTTCCTGATTACATGCTGCTATCACATGGGATATTTAATGCTGTGATAATTATCTCTGTTTCTAAAGAACTGGTGCAATATTAAGTACAAGTTCTCCTTATAATCTATGTTCATCTATGAATAAGGGAATTGTGCAATATAGAAAGTGCATCATAAACAGATATTTACGTGAATACTTGAATTCATAATTTTTTAAACCAGCAGTATCAATTATCTCATGGGTGATGTGCAATTATTGAAAATCCTTGATTATATGCTGCTCCTTTTTGGGATATGTGGAATCTTTCATAATTTGCTGCTATAAGGGATTAAAGCTATGCTTTACACTACTGTGATAATGTTGATTAGTATGGGGAAATAGATATTTACATCCCTCATACTTAATGCAATTACACAACAACACTACCTCATGGGAGATGTGCAATAATTTTATCTTTGTTTATACACTGCATACTATTGAATGATCCCGTGCCATTGGAGTATAGAGTATTGCATTTCTATATATGAAAGATTTATTTTGCGGGTAAGGACCATATAAGAACACATATCATACCAGGTAGAATCTACTGTACTGGTTGTGACCAGATTTTTTGTACACATTATATGACACATGATCTAAGAATATTGTGTAAAATATATGACACATGATCCAAGAATAATGTGTAAAAACATATACTATTTTAACATTTTCGCCAATATTGTTTTCTTCTTTTTTTCATTTATTTTAGATGAGTAGGTAAAATTCAAAGTTAAGTCCTTATACAGCCTTCCAGCTGAAGTGAGTTGCCGGCACCAGTTACAAAGCTCCGGTCATATACCTTTGCTACATGCCTAATAAGGCTACTATATGAGACAATCTCCCAGCTGAGTGAGTTGCCAACCATAGACCACAGAGCTCCGGCTACAGATCCCTGCTATATGCAGCTCACGGCAGCTATAGGAGACAGGTCAGTGCAACAATTTGTGGTCAACACTATACTAATTTTCAAAGGACCCAGCAGGCATTGTAATTAAAGACAAAAGAGTGTTTGTTTTGGTCTTTTTATCATTGGTTACTTTGTAATGACATATTTTTACCATTTTGTAACAGAGACTACACTGATATTACAGACTTTTAATGATTGGAGTGCAAACATTGGAGGTGTAAGACATATCGGTAATCTATTACCTTTTTTAGAATTCTACGTATCAATCAACTACAACAATGTTTTTTTTGTGTTCTAATGTTTGATCATAGAAATTTATTTTATTGTAGAGATCAATAAATGTGATATATTGTACTTTAGAAAAACTTTGGGAGTTTTTTCTACACAAAAATTTCTTCTTTGCACAAGCGTAGTCAACTTATCTGTTTTTAATATTTGTGAAGGTCTGCACACCTTTTTTATTGACAGCAGCTGTGTATTTGAATGTTTAAGAGAGTACAAGTGCCTATGACAGCTCATATTTATTTTTAAAGACCCCAGTATAATAGGGCTGAAATACCTACACCAGACACAGCTACACATCATGCACATTTGACACGCATAGAACATCTGATGCCAGAACTGGACCCATAAGCCCACATAATTCTACTAATTGGGAGAGATATCCTACGAGTCCACAAAGCCATAAGTCAGATTAATGGTCCACACAATGCACCATATGCACTAGATCTAGGATGGGTCATAATAGGGGATGTATGTCTTGGAGATGTACACAGACCAGCTTCTGTCAACAGCATGCTTACCTGTACTTTAGAAAATGAACACCCTTGTCTATTCCAGCCATACCACAATCCCTTCCTCCTAAAGGATTTACTACACTGTACTGTCATAGAGTCTCCTAGTGACAATAATGTATGTGACAACTACCAAAAATATCTGGGGTGCACAGTCTTCCAAAGAACAAAAAAGGATGACCAAGTGGCGATGTCCATAAAGGACAAACTAGTTTTGGAAATAATGAAGAATGGACTAGTCAAAGATAATGGCAACAGTTGGGTTGCACCTTTAGCATTTAGGACACACAGATGTCTGGTACTTACCTAACAACAGAGAACAAATACTTAAATGCTTCTCTTCACTTAAGCACAACTTTCATAAGAAAACAGATGAGAGAGAATTTCTTCTCCTTCATAGCCAAATATTTGAGAATGGTCATTATGAGATATTTCCATTCTTAAAGATATAGAGTAATGCTGGCACCTGCCAATGTTTGGAGTATACCATCCAAAGAAACCAGGTCAGATTAGAGTTGTTTGATTCCAGTACCAAGTTTAAAGACATCACCTTAAATGATGTTCTCCTGACAGGACCAGACCTTAACAAACTCCTCCGAGTATTCATTTGTTTCTGAAAGACCTCTATTACCTTCACTGCCAACATTTAACAAATGTTCCATTGCTTCCTAATGATAGAAAAAGACAGGAACTATCTAGCTTCCTTGTGAGAGAAAAAGACAGGAACTTCCTAACTTTCCTTTGGTTCAGAGACAATGACCCTTCTAAAGATATGAGGATACACCTCTTTAGTAACAGCCCTTCCCCTGCAGTTGCCATCTACGGACTGAGACACTCAGCTCAGGAGGGTGAGCTAGAGTATGGTTCTAATGTTAGACAATTCATAGAAAAAGATTTCTATGTTGATGACTGTTTAAAAACTATGCCAACAGATGATACAGCAATTGGCATCCTCAAGAGAAATCAGGAAATGCTCACATTTTCTAATCTCAGGCTTCACAAAATCACTTCCAACAGCAATAGAGTAATGGAAGCATTCCTTTCCCAAGACCATACTAGTGACTTAAGGGATTTGCATTTAGGAACTGATTCTCCACAAGCTCTGCAAATAAGGAGAGACTAAATTGTTTCTCAGACCAGTGTATGAACTGTTCTTAATGTTACCTTCTTAGAGTTTATATTATGGTATCAGTGATACCAGACAGGAGTGTCATCCCTTCAGCATAGTCATTTATGTTACCGGCCCCATCTAGTGGTCAGCACTGTCGAAGCCAGGTGGTTGGCTGAGACCTAAATTGTAAAAATAATATCTGAAGACGCCATGTTTGTGTTGTCTGCACGACGCCATCTGGCGTAGTCAGTATAATATCATTGTGCACGGCGCTATTTTAGCGTTGTGTACATCTGCCATGTTACTGCACACTGTTAAAAATATTTATAATAAATGCGCACGGATACAAATATATAAATATATTTTTAAAGACTTCATATATTCAGTGATGGCAGAGAAGTCTTGTGGACATGTTTGTGACAAATAATTAAGAATACACAAAGATACTGTGAGTGTTTGCTCTGCATACAGATACAGTATGTCTGTGACAACTGAAGTATATCACAGACACTGATATGCTCAGAAGGGGTGTTCTGAATGTGGCTTTGGAAACAATTGTCAGACGTTTAGCTATCGTTAACAATTGTAGGCCTTGTGTCCAATGCTGATGTGGGTAAGTAGAACTAACAGTTGTATTCTGGATAAACATAGGAAGCATTTTGTTAAAATGAGCAGACTGTTTGCCAAAGCTTGCTCCATCTATGAACAGGACAAACTCCATTGTCTGTAATTTTTTTTATCTCAGACAGAAGTAATATTGATAGTAGCCAGTGACTGTTTGAAGATAATATATATATATTGTGACACAGTTAGGTTAGGGGGTCCCTCTCCTGGGTAGGGGCCTCCTTCCTTACACACACACACAGCAGCAGGGAAGCAGCACACCAGTCTGGATGCAAGTACAAGCTGGTCAGCGCCAGTCTTTATTGTACAATGTCAGAAACATAAAGAAAACATAAATATAAATCCTAGCCCTGTTGGGGCACTAACTTCACAGGTAGTTCCCTCACTACCAGAACCTGGCAGGGTCTAATGCCCTCGCCAGCAACAAAAGCACAGCACAACACTCACGGTTAGGTTTCCAAGTGTCTCTGAGCAAACTCCCTGCCTGCTCTCCCAGGTGAGACAATCAGCCCTAAACAAACTAGGCTTATATTGGCCACTCTCAGGTGGAAAACTAACAATCCTGTTACCAGGCTGCGAGAACCAAAACCTGGAGTGGCCGTGGGTGGAGCCCTCCCTCTCTTCTCACCCACAACCCCCAGGTCCCAAACCGGCTTTTCAAAAAGCCGAAACTCAAGCCTGCTACACTGCAGACTTTCTCCTGGGGGTTTAAAACACAAAAGACAGGAATCTGGGACAAATGTACCTGCCACAGACCACTTTACCAGTGATCCTATCACATATCCCCCCCTTTGTTTTGACCTGTGGGGCGGAACAACTGAAGCCCCCAAACAATGAACGCATGACAATGCATCAGCATTGGCCAGCTGGCTTCCTGGCCTGTGTTCCACTGAAAATTTTAAAGTTTGTAACGCCAAGAACCATCTTGTAATTCTCGCATTACTGTCCTTATTTTCAGACATCCACTTCAGAGGGGCATGGTCAGTGATCAATTTGAACTTTCTTCTGACCAAGTAGTACCTGAGAGCCTCTAACGCCCACTTTATGGCCAACACCTCCTTCTCCACTGTGGCATAGTTTTTCTCATGTACATTCAACTTTCTGCTAAGAAAGAAAATAGGTTGTTCCTCACCCTCCTTGTTCTGGGACAGGACCGCTCCTATACCTACTTCTGATGCATCGGTTTGTACTATGAATTCCCTTTCAAAATTAGGAGTCATCAGGACTGGTTGGGAACACAACGCTACTTTCAACTCCTGAAAAGCTTTCTCTGCCTCAGGACTCCATTCTACCATGACTTTTTGTTTGCCTTTGGTCAGGTCAGTCAGTGGGACTGCCATGGTGGCAAAGTTGGGTATAAACCTCCTGTAGCACCCCATAATTCCCAAGAAGGCTCTCACCTGCTTCTTATTCAGAGGCCATGGCCAGTTTTGTATGGCATCAACTTTATTGAGCTGAGGCTTTATCAGGCCTCTGCCAATGGTGTATCCCAGATATTTTACTTCCTCCATGCCTAGACAACACTTTTTTGGGTTGGCTGTCAAACCTGCCTTATAGATGGAGTCCAACACTGCTTGCACCCTGGGTAAGTGAGACTGCCAATCAGGACTATGAACGACCACGTCATCCAGATAAGCAGCTGCATACCGTCTATGGGGCCTTAGAACCCTGTCCATCATTCTTTGGAAGGTAGCAGGTGCCCCATGTAGCCCGAAGGGCAACATCTTGTACTGAAACAAGCCCTCTGGCGCTGAAAAAGCTGTCTTTTGTTTGGCGCTCTCGGTTAACGGTACTTGCCAATACCCTTTGGTTAGGTCAAGAGTGGTTAAATACCTTGCCGTCCCTAGTCTCTCAATCAGTTCATCCACTCTTGGCATCGGGTAGGCATCGAATTTTGAAACACTGTTCAACTTTCGGAAGTCATTGCAGAAATGCACACTCCCGTCGGGCTTTGGAATCAACACAATGGGACTTGACCATTCACTATGTGATTCTTCAATAACCCCTAACTCTAGCATATTTTTAATTTCTTTTGACACCAATTCTCTTTGTGCTTCTGGTAACCTATAGGGCTTTAGATTAACTTTAACCCCTGGGTCAGTGATGATGTCATGTTTAATGACCAAGGTTTTCCCAGGTACGTCAGAGAACAGCACCCTATTTCTAATCAGAAACTCCTTGACCTCTTGTTGTTGAATTGCCGACAGGGATTTTGCCACTGTCACTTCGGGAACTAAGGGCCCTGGACTTACTGGAGGGTCTCGGACGGCCGACAGTACCGTTCTATCTTTCCAGGGCTTTAACAGATTTATATGGTATATCTGTTCCGGCTTTCTTTTCCCCGGCTAGTAAACTTTGTAATTGACCTGCCCCACTCTTTCTAAGATTTCAAAGGGCCCTTGCCATTTAGCCAAAAGTTTATTTTCCACAGTGGGAACCAATACTAACACTCTGTCCCCAGGAGCAAAGCTGCGTAACCGAGCATTGCGGTTGTATACCCTCTGCTGTGCCTGTTGAGCCTGTTCCAGGTGCTCTCTCACTATCGGCACTACCGCAGCAATTCTCTCCTGCATTTGAGAAACATACTCAATCACCGTTTTGTAAGGACTAGACTGCCCCTCCCATGTCTCTTTGGCAATGTCTAGTAATTTCCTTGGGTGTCTCCCATACAACAAGTCGAAGGGTGAAAACCCAGTGGAGGACTGGGGAACTTCTCTTATGGCCAACAATAAATACGTCAATAAGTAGTCCCAATCCATACCATCCTTGTCGACCACTTTCCTAAGCATGTGTTTTAACGTCTTGTTAAACCTCTCGACCAGCCCATCGGTTTGGGGGTGATAAACCGAAGTTCTTAACTGTTCGATTTTGAACAGGCGGCATAACTCTTTCATGACTTTGGACATAAACGGTGCACCCTGGTCAGTTAGTATCTCCTTAGGTATACCCAGCCTGCTAAAGACATGAACTAGCTCTCTGGCAATGGTCTTGGTTGACGTATTGCGCAACGGGATCGCTTCCGGGTACCTGGTAGCATAATCCATTATGACCAGAATATACTGGTGTCCCCTGGCAGACTTCATTAAGGGTCCAACCAAATCCATCGCTAGTCTTTCAAATGGCACCTCTATGATAGGCAATGGAACTAGTGGACCCTTAAAATGTGGCCTGGGAGCATGATACTGACACTCAGGGCAGGATGCGCAAAAGTCAGATACCTCTTTATGAAGCCCGGGCCAGAAAACCCTCTGCATTATTCGCTCTGTGGTTTTCTCTACCCCTAGATGGCCTGCCGTTATATGACCATGGGCCAGATCCAACACTGTTCTTCTGTAGGCTTTGGGAACTATTAGTTGTTCCACAACATCTTCCCCCTTCTTAGTCACCTGATATAACAAATCCTGACACATTGCCATGTGGGGATAGGACAAAGGACTATCAGGGTCTATGGGTTTACCATCAACTACTTTTACATTCTCCCTGGCTTTTACCAAAGTAGGGTCATTCAACTGCTCGACGGCAAAGACCTCTCATCTGACCTCTAAATCAGGCAGATGATCACCAGGCCCAACAACACTTCCCACCTCAATGGGAGGCACATAAGTTGGCGGGCCACCGTCACGTTCCGCATTCTCTAGTTTGCCAACCATAGTAGAAAAAGGGAATAACTCTGACTCAGAATAAACTCCCTCCTCCACTACATCGACAACCTTCTCAAATGGATCGGGGTTGTTCACCTCTGGAACAAAACGGCTTTCCCACAACTTCCAGAAGTGAGCGAAGTCTCTCCCCAATATTGCATCGTACACCAGACCATGCACCAATCCCACAGAAACTATAGCAGAGCCACATGGTGTCTCGATGTTCACCTCGGCCGTAACATAATATCAAGTATCCCCATGTATGCAGGTCACACCAACAGTTTTCCCTGTATACCTCAAGGGGTTCACCAGCTCAGCTTTTATAAGTGTCACCAAGCTACCAGAGTCTAACAGTGCCTCTACTCGGTTGCCATCTACAGTGAGTACACACATGTGCTTATCAGTCTCAGCCTGCCGGTCAGCCGTACAGGCTATCTGTGCAAAGAAAGACCCCCTGCGGTAGACATGAGCAGTATCACATTGCATAGGTTCAGTTGTAAGTGCACAATTAGCGGCAATATGGCCGAAGCCACCACATCGGAAACACTGAGTCATATTAATGTCTAGTCGTTTACGGGGCAAGAACCTTCCCGGCCTGGCAGGCCTGTCTCCAGGTTCTACACCCTCAGTCTTAGGTACATTCCACCGCCCAGCACCCTTCTCCTCTGGAACAGTCTTACCAGTGTCTCTGGGAGTTTGCCGGTGTGCCATCGGGGCTCGGGGGGCATACTCATCAGCTCCTCAGCCGCCACGTACCTCTCCACCAGCTCGACCAACTGGTCCATGGACTTAGGGTCTGCATGGCTCACCCACTTGCGCAGAGTCACAGGTAATGATCGCAGGTACCGGTCCATCACAACCCTTTCCACAATCTGTGGTCCCGTCAGCATCTCGGGCTGTAGCCATTTTGAGGTCATGCATCTGTGAACGTGGAGGCTTGTCCTTATGGAACTCCCAGCAGTGGACCCGTTGGGCACGAACAAAGGTGGTGACTCCCAAGCGAGTTAGGATCTCCTGTTTTAGTTTTTTATAGTCCTTGGCATAAGCCAGGCATAAGTCGAAATATGCTTTTTGTGGCTCCCCAGAAAAAAAGGTGCCACCAGACTTGCCCACTGCTCCTTGGGCCAACTCTCCCTTTCGGCCATTCTTTCAAATGCGGCGAGATAGGCCTCCACATCATCGCCCGAAGTCATCTTTTGGAGGAAGTGACTGGCTTGTACGGAGTGAGTGGTGGTGGGAGGACCAGTATTAACATCTCTGGGCCGGGCGACCAAGTGCTGTACCACCTCTCTTATGGCCTGGCTGTTTTCCGCTAAGGCCTGGTGGGTTTCCTCAATGGCGACCTGTTGTTGCCTCTGGGCTGTCTCAAAGGCCAACAGTTGCACCCTAGTGGATTCCTGCTGAGCTGCTGTAGCTTCCTGCTGAGCCCTGGTAGATTCCTGCTGTAGTTTGTTTGTCTCCTGCTGAGCTGCTGTAGCTTGGAGTAAGGCTTTAATAATGTCCTCCATTTTATCCCGGGGTGTAGGTTGGAAGCTGAACCTTGCCTCTCTGAGCATTGGCTGACGCCTCCTCTATGGGACACAGTGTTATTTCCACACTCACAAATTGGGTGTCTGTCCCTTTAATTTTTAAATGGAAAGTTTTCCTCTTGCTGCAACTTCAGTGTGTGTGGGTGCCCGCATTCTCCACCATATTGTGACACAGTTAGGTTAGGGGGTCCCTCTCCTGGGTAGAGGACTCCTTCCTTACACACACACACAGCAGCAGGGAAGCAGCACACCAGTCTGGATGCAAGTACAAGCTGGTCGGCGCCAGTCTTTATTGTACAATGTCAGAAACATAAAGAAAACATAAATATAAATCCTAGCCCTGTCGGGGCACTAACTTCACAGGTAGTTCCCTCACTACCAGAACCTGGCAGGGTCTAATGCCCTCGCCAGCAACAAAAGCACAGCACAACACTCACGGTTAGGTTTCCAAGTGTCTCTGAGCAAACTCCCTGCCTGCTCTCCCAGGTGAGACAATCAGCCCTAAACAAACTAGGCTTATATTGGCCACTCTCAGGTGGAAAACTAACAATCCTGTTACCAGGCTGCGAGAACCAAAACCTGGAGTGGCTGTGGGTGGAGCCCTCCCTCTCCTCTCACCCACAACCCCCAGGTCCCAAACCGGCTTTTCAAAAAGCCAAAACTCAAGCCTGCTACACTGCAGACTTTCTCCTGGGGGTTTAAAACACAAAAGACAGGAATCTGGGACAAATGTACCTGCCACAGACCACTTTACCAGTGATCCTATCACAATATATATCTATATATATATATATATATATATATTATATTAATATCTATGTATATATACACTTAAACAATTGCATGTGTATCCACAATGTGTGCACACATATATACAGTTGCTATTGTTAATAGAAACACATACAGCGCACCTTTTTACACTGCATGTAGACACACAATGCATACTTACATATAACCATAAATATACACACTCTCATAAAAGTTTCTGCACATTATGGTTTATATTAAAGTTATTAATTATGATGTAAAATGTATGTATTTGATATTAATGGTATACAACATGATAGACATGGCATGTTTGGTACTAAACTGACACACTGTTTATTTCCAGATATCCAAATCTATCAGCGAGCTAGTCGCATCTTGCGTTCGATGGTTATGGAATATAGGAAATTATTGGTTAGAATGTATACACTGTAATGTAGTGTCTCTATCTAGTTTAAATAAATTAAAGAAAGACAATGTATTCTGTAGAATTGGGACATACCCCTAGTGAACTCTCCTATGAACTACAGTGTACTACAAAGACCAAGAGCAAGAACCAATGGAATTATGTTTGTCTGTCTACATTGTTGTTATCATGATCTGTTAGGGTATATAGCCTGTATCCCGGTCCCAGTTAGAAGCCATTCTCATGGATGACCACAGACCTCAGGATTGATGACTGTAACTGGGACTGGTGCGCTTGCGTATGTATTGACTGTACCTTGTGTATTTAATAATCCTTTGCGCTCATTTTTTAGATCAAAGTGCGTAATACTCTTTTATTGTAATAATAACTTTTTGTGCTTTGGAACCACACTCAAAGTCTGGAAAGCAATTATTTCTTGTGCAACTTGCAACGCTAATTAGTGATATTTGGGTATAAAGGTTATTAGGTATTCATAGTTGGGGGCTCATAGAGTGAAGTCATGCTACCACAATTCACATGGTAACACATGTTTATCGGTCTCTCACCAAAGGGTGGAGGCGCCATACGCAGGAAAGAATGCACTGCCTTCGAAAACATGCTACCACTTGATGCTGAGAAACCACTATCCGTTATTGTGTGAGTTAAAGGAGCACTGATTAGGACCTAGGGACAAGTAAGGAAGAGTTGTTTTCTTTCATTGTTAAAATTTTATGTTAGAGGGTAATTCGCACAATAGTGTACGCATATTTCCTGTATTGCTGCCACGTGTTCAAACGGTTAATGTATTCATAGCGTGATTGTTTGTTATACCTCTGAATTGCACTGCTGTATTTAAGGAAAAGGTTTTAATTTTTTTCTGTGCAGAAAAGGTGCATGTAATTGAAACATGTGATTGTAAAGTGAAGGCTACTGTCTGTTAAGCCTAAAAAAGTGGAGGTTACTATCTGTTAAACCTCAGTGGAAACTCAGTAGGTGCCTGATGGGGCCGTACAAACTACCAGTGTATAAAGCAGGTACAATGTGGTTAACGAGAAACTAAGGGGTTTCTCGGTCCGGCACCCATTAATCGCAAAGTCCATTGATCAGTTAGGTTCTTTGGGCAATGCGATCGAACCACACAGTTATATAAACTGTGATTGTGAAGTGGGTTGTTGTGGGAGTGAAACTGCTGGCAAGGTTAGGACTTATTGGAACTCCTAGATGCTACCAGATGGGAGTAAACTCAAAGTAGGAAGCGAGTGGTGAAGCTTGGAGTTAAATGCACCACAAGTAAAATAATTCACTAGGTGGTTATTTTACTCCTTGTTTATGCACATGGACAATATCGCCTAGCGGAAAAGTGGTGCAAAGCGGGAAGAAGTGAGCAGCTGAAGCTTGGTTTGAATTCACCGCAGGTAGAATAATTTACTATAGGTGGTTATTCTGCTCCTCATTGTGTAAGCTGACTATAATTCCCGGCGGGCCGACTGTGCAGAACGGGAGTGGGTGCGTGAACATAGCTCTCTAAATATCGTTCACCAATTGAAATTGCTAAGCGTTTTCTCAGATGGGTGCAAGGCAATCTCTAGTAATGGTCGCTGATGTGCTGCTGATGGAAGGGCCACTTGGGTCGGCCAGGTGTGTTATGTTTAAAAAGTATGGTGCGTACACTATGGCGTACTGCGACATATGGGTCAAGATGACCAAGATATGTAGAACACCTTTTCCTAAGATTGGTAGCTTTGATTTGGAGGTTCTGTATAATGTTAGAGAGAGTATATGTTTAGTAAAATCTCTAAAGAAAAGGATAAAGTATAATGATTGCTTGAAGTTGTGACAGCACGAGGGGAACATGTAGCTTAGTGGTGTGCACGCAATGCAAACTAGCGTCATGTTCATGCCACAAGGGAGCGCATACGCAATGCAAAATAGCATTGTGTGCATGCCACAAAAGAGCACGCATGCATGGCAAGATAGTGTTGTGGAAGGTAATGTTAGTAGCGCACGCACACCACCACTGCCCTATGTGGATGGGGGTGAAGGTACAGTAAATCTCAAAAATCATAAAAGTGTAACAAGTAACTTGTACCCTCTCTTGAGTAACTATAAGGAACATGTTTATAATGCAGATGATGAACCTGTTGTATAGTCAGCTCTTTCCCATGTTGCCCAAATGTTAAATATACCATCACTGCAAGCACAGGTAACTGACCCACTAGTACCAGTAATGGAGGTAGCCCCACTAGTGCAGGAAGTATTAACACCCTCTGTAACAGTAGCGGAGGTTGTTAGTACCATACATAGTAGTAATAGGCTGAACCCTCAAACAGGTAGCAAGGCCAAAGGTAGCAGTGTGGCAGGCCTCCATCCTGTCCGGACAATAACTGTTCCCAATGGGAATCCAGATTCAAATAGAATAGTGACCACCAGGGATGTAGCGATGCATTGTCCATGGACGAGAGCGGAGCTACATTCCATAATGACAGATTTCCCTGACCCTAGGAAAGAACTAACAAAGTGCCAGAGATTTGTATAGGATTTAGGTAATGCTCATGAGCCAACCAACAAAGATTGGCGAGTGGTATTACGGGCATGTCTTCCACACAATACCGATGTGAAAAAGTTTATCACGGCCTGTGTATTGGATGGAGATGGTCCCATAACTGATGAAGGTAATCAGGACAACATAACCTGCATTGTCACCCAATTGGCTGTCTATTTTCGAGTAGTAGTTAAAGAAAGAGAATGAGTCTGCAGCAGATTATTTCACCAGAGCACTGCAGACTATTACCCAATACACAGGTATAGAGGATATAAAAGACAACACACACCACATGGAAATAACAATCACAGTGCTTATGGATGGTCTTAAAGACACTCTAAAGGCCAGGGTTCAGACCTCACTTCCTGGTTGGAGGGGAGTTACAGTAGACACACTCAGGGAATCTGCAATTGAACATGATAAAAACATCCTTAGGAAGAGAGAAATGCAGAGCGAGAAACTAATGGCTGTTAGTATTCAAGTTCTGGAAGGAATGCAAAGAACACCGCAGCACTCTTATCACACACAACCACAATCTTTTCATACTCCCCAACCCACACAACAACAACCTTTCAATACACATCAACCACGAAGGTATTATAGATGTAGGTTTTGTGACGCTAGACAGTGGGAACCACCAAACCAGGGAACACCGAGATACTCACAGAAGGGACACCCACCACAGTCAGGACAATTCCAGCCATCACCTGCTCACATCATAGCAGTGAATGCTTTGTTGGAAGAAGATAGTCAACTCTAGGGGTCAGGTCACACCTATAGTCTACAGCCAGTCAGGTTAACTGGGGGTACTAGGGAAGAACCTATAATGACGGTTGATGTAGCTAGTATTAAACATTCTTTTCTTGTAGACACAGGGGCGACCAGATCAGTGATAAAATCTCCATCTAATTTACAGGTGACCAGCAAAACAGTACCAGCAATGGGTGTAATGGGTAAAGTGCAACATTATCCTTTAACCAAATCTGCAGAGGTTACTATCGGTCCATTGCATACCAGGCATTCCTTTCTCCTGGCAGCAGCGGCCCCTGGATGTGTCATTTATTGTACCCCTAATGGTATATTTTTAGATATCCCAGAGAGAGTTGCACATGAGGTGAGGGATATATTGGACACTCCCCAAAGGGTAATGTTTCACTCTACTGTTTCAGATAAAAATCCATCTCAGGTAGAGCAGATATTATCTGAAATATCAGGTTCACTTTGGACCAAAGATGGACAGGACACTGGATTGACGGCAAATGTAGCTCCCGTAATGGTAAATCTAAAAAATTATAGGCAAGCTCCAAAAATTCCCCAGTACCCGTTAAAACCAGAAGTAAAGATAGGGATTTATCCCATAATTGAGCAGTTATTGCAACAGGGAATTTTAGTCTGTACAGCAAGTGTAGCCAATAGAGCCAATTTTTCCAGTGAAGAAGGCTGGGGGCAGGGGCTATAGGTTAGTACAGGACCTTAGAAGGGTTAATAAGGTAGTTGAGAGCCAATTTCCTGTAGTGCCAAATCCAGCTGTCATTCTCTTGCAGATCCCACCAACTGCAACCCATTTTACTGTCATTGACCTCTGTTCTGCCTTCTTCTCTGTCACTCTTCATCCTGACTGTCAGTACCTATTTGCATTTACATACAGGGGGGTACAATACACATGGACACAATTTCCCCAGGGCTTCATAGACAGCCCCAGTATCTTCTCCAGGCCTTACACGACTGTTTACAATCTTTTCAACCTGCCAATGGATCTGTTATAATACAATATGTAGACGATTTAATGTTGTGTTCTGATTCATTTATATCATGTTTAATTGATACTAAACTACTGTTGCTTCATCTCTCCCAGACAGGACACAAGGTTGCTAAGGACAAATTACAGCCATGCCAGACCAGGGTTAAATACTTAGGACACTGTCTAACCCAGGGATTACGACATCTGACTACTGACAGAATCCAGGCCATACAGACCATGACACTGCCGCAGAACCAACAGCAAATCCGTACCTTCTTGGGAATGTGTGGATACTGCAGAATGTGGTTCTCAGGTTTTTCTATTTTGGCTTTACCATTAAAGAACTTAGGGTCTCATTCAGAACCGGTCGCAAGTGCTGAGCGCTTGCAACCGCGTCGATGTTAAGGCCCGGCACACGCGCAGTGGCCGCAATGTGCGTGTGCAAGCCCCAGAGTGAGAGAGAAACTCTCTCACTGTGCAACTCACTACAAAAAGGCCGGCTGTTGATGTTGATCGACAGCTAGGCCCTTTTTGTAGGTGGGGTCGGGGGTGGTTTCACAAACAGAGGTGTTCCTTAAGGAACACTTGCCATTTTGTGGGCGGCTGCACTGACATCAGCAGTGATGTCAGTGGGGAGCTTCCTGCTCGATTAGAGCAGGAAGCTCCCTGGGGCTTGCGGCTGCCGAGACCCAACCTTAGGGTCTCGTCGCAAGCCCTGATGGTTGCGATGGTCTTGACCATCACGACAATCAACCTGGTCAGTTGCTAAAGCTGTGGGTGGTAACCCACAGCTTAGCTAGTGACCAGGAGGCCGCACTTAAAAATAGAAGTGGCCGCCCTCATTCAGAATGAGTGCTCACTTCTTGCAAGTGCCTCTGAATGAGGGCCTTAGTCTCTTCCTCAAAGCCCGATCATGTCATACACACAGAGGAAACAGAGCATTCTTTCCTTAACCTTAAGGACATTCTAACAAGAGCACCTGCATTGGGAATACCTGATTATGAAAAACCTTTTGATTTGTACTGTACGGAAGCCAATGGTTGCGCAGCAGGTGTCCTCACACAAAAACATGGTGATGCCAGTAGACCCATAGCATACTGCAGTGCACAATTGGACACTGTGGCAAGATCACTCCCAACATGTTTAAGAAGTGTAGCAGCAACTGCTCTATTGGTCAGTAAGAGTGAGGATGTAGTATTAGGACATGATATGATTGTTTATACACCACATGCTGTATCTGCTTTGTTAAATTCTGCCCAAACCAGACATGTCTCCTCAGCTAGGTTCACAAAATAGGAACTAGCTGTAATAGCACCTGCAAACATCACCATTAAATGGTGCAGTACGTTAAACCCAGCAACGTACTTATCATATGTGCCTCAGGATGCACAAAGGGTGGAAGGTGAGTTCTGCAGGTATATTGATGCACATGATGCACATGATATTATGGAATATTTGAATCAGACATTTACTGCAAGACCTGACAAACGTGATTCACCTTTAGAAAATGTAGATGTGACATTTTACAAGGATTGGAGTTGTCATAGACAAACTGACACTGGAGAGTTATGTACAGGTTATGCTGTTGTAAATGATGAAGACATCATAGAAGCTGAACCCCTTGGTCCACCTCACTTGACCCAAGTGGCGGAGCTGGTGGCACTAAGAAGAGCATGTGAATTAGCAAAAGGCAAATCTGCTAATATCTACACTGACTCTAGGTACGCCTTCAGGGTAGTACATGATTTTGGTGCTCTATGTTGTCTAAGAAATTTTATGACAGCAGCAGGCACACCAGTCGCACACTCAAAACATATAAAAGGACTATTGACAACTATCCAAGTGCCTAAGGCAGTGGCCGTCATACATGTGAAGACGATGCGGTGTCACTGGGCAATAACAGGGCAGATGAAGCTGCCAAATGAGCAGCAGGTTTAAGAGTGAACATGCCAATTAACCAAATGATGATGTTTGAAACGATTGACATGCAGAAATTAATTGAGATGCAAAATTTGTGTTACATTCAGGAAAAGGTAGTCTGGAGATCCAAGGGATGTGGGCAAGAGTCCTCTGGACTCTGGAGAGATGGACAAGGTAAGCCGGTGGCACCAAAGGCATATTACCCAAGCTTGGCTGAGGCAGCACACGGTCTGACTCAGCTGGGAAAGCAAGGTATGTGCAAGTTGGTCAGGGCATATTGGTGTGCACCAGGTTTCTCTTCCCAAGCTGAAAAGATGGCAATGTCCTGCTTGACATGCTTGAGGAAGAACGTTGGAAAAACAATACCAACCAAGCCATCTCACATTCCTCCGACAGATGGACCTTTTCAGGTAATAAAAATGTATTTAATCCAATTAACACCCTGCAGGAATCTCAAGTATGTATTCGTTTGTACAGATGTGTTTTCTAATTGGGTTGAGGCATATCCAGCTGCCACTAATACTGCTGCGTTTACTGCTAGAAAGATTGTTCAGGAATTTGTATGCAGATACGGTATCCCTAGAATTATTGAAAGTGATAGGGGTACTCATTTCACAGGTGATGTCTTCCAGAACATGTGTAAGTTGATGGGCATTAATAGTAGACTTCACACCTCTTACCAATCGCAAGCCAGCGCCAAGGTGGAGAGGGTAAACGGTACTATTAAGAATAAATTGAGTAAGATCATGGCAGAAATTGGACTGGGATGGCCAGAATCATTACCGCTAGTCCTTCATAGCATCAGGACAACTCCTAGACTTCCTCTTAATCTGTCCCCCTTTGAGATACAACCTCATTTGATTGGAAGTCCACAGGAAGATTTGAAGAGTAATAATGAGGTTACTGTGAAGTGTCTTATAACAATGAGTAAACAGTTGAAACAGCAGCAGCAGAAACTGAAATTGTTGTCACCTGATATGCCAGAAACAAACTGTCATGATGTCAAACTTGGAGAATTTGTTATGATCAGAAATTTCTTATGTTCAGGCTGTCTGACAGATTGGTGGGAAGGTCTGTATCAAGTGTTGCTGATGAGTACAACATCCTTGAAAGTGGTAGAGAGAGCTACCTGGGTCCATTCCACTCACTGCAGAAAGGTCAACCAACTGGTGGAGATACAAGGCAGAGTTGAGGCAGATAACGTAGACCTGTCAATCACGAGCTTGTTCCGGGAGAGTTAAAGACTGCCGTGAGATATGGCTCCCTAGCCGCACCATCAACTCCCGTGCTGTTCTCCGGCTGCCTTTATCCTACCTATGGCTTCCTAGCTGCACTAGCAGTGATGGCCCTCCAAGCCAAATCGGCATTCTCGGCAGGTCAGTGGATGCTAATTTGTAAACAAACCTGTACACAAACTTGTACCCAAACCTATGTTTTGTCTGTCAGGACTTTGGACGCTAATTTGTACACTAACTTGTACATTAACTTGTACTTTAATCTAGGTGCTATTTATCAGGACATTGTACCTTGTTCATCTCTCCAAGCTAAATCAATTGTCAAACTCTTCAGTACGGACTCTAAGCCACAACATCAGCTCTCAAAGCCAAATCTATTGTCAAGCTCCTCAGCACGGGCTCCAAGCCACAACAACGGCTCTCAAAGCCAAATCAATTATTAAACTCTTCAGTACGGGCCTCAAGCCATTTTTTCTTCTCTTATAACCATACCACATTTGCTACCAACAGAATCTTGAACCAGCTTCTTGCCGCATCGATAGTGTACCACCTCCTGTTCTGGATCTATACTCATATCTACTATCCACAATTTAGTCTCCATTCCTACAGTTGCTTTCACCATTGTATCCTTTTGCTTCCCCATGTGAATTGCTACTACCTCGAGCTTTAAGTCCAGGCGGCCGCCTAAGTACCGGTGAACGTATCCCACTTCTAAGGGAACAGGCGGTTGTTATTGGCAGAAGATCTCGCTAGCCTGGTTCTAGACTTTTCACGTGGAGTAGGCATTGGATATCATAACATTATAGTCGGCCCAAAAAGATATTACAGTTTCAGAGTACAGTCATGGAATAATGGCTAAGTATTGCCCAGGCACTTGCTGCTCAAATCCAAAACCTAACTCAGAAGGTTCAGGATCTTTCTCTACGGGTTGAAGAAAGTCGGCCTTTCCACACAGTATTTGTTCCTCCCAGAGAACCCAAAATTAATTTTGCCCAATTGGTTTGCCGGAGATCGCCGGCAATTCCTCAACTTCCATGAAAGCTGTAAGTTATATTTCAGGCTCTGTCCTGTTTCCTCTGGGACAGAATCACAACAAGTAGGACTGGTCATTTCCTTACTCCAGGGAGATCCACAAACTTGGGCCTTCGGGTTGCCCTCTACTCACGCAGCATTACAGTCAGTCAATACCTTTTTTACTGCCATGGGCATATTATATGATAAGCCTGCTTTGACTGAGTCCAAGTTACGTTTCCTTAAACAGGTCAGAAAACAGCGGAGGACTATTCTTCTGAGTTCCACAGATGGGCTACTGACTCCGGATGGAATGATCTGACGTTGCCCAGTCAATACCGTTTGGGCCTTTCTGATGCCATTAAGGATATCCTCATCCAACATCCTCCTGCTGACACTTTGGATTATCTCATGCAGAAGACTATTAGGATTGACCAGCATCTCCGGGAATGTAGACAATAACAAAATATTCCCACAATGTCGCCCCACTGTCTTTCATGGGTTCTGGCATCCGATCCAGAGGAGCTTATGCAAATTGGGGCATCACGACTGTCACCTGATGAAAGACGCAGGATACGTTCCCTTGGCCGTTGTATGTACTGCGGAGACAAGGTACATACTGTAAATAACTGTCTGCTCAGACCGGTAAAAGGCAAGACCTAAGTGTTAAGGGGTAATTACCTTTAGGCCTAGTCCCCATGTCCTCCAAAAATTCACTATTAGTCCCGGTGACTGTCCAACTTCTCAAATCTACTTTTACCAATTCATCTCTGGATAGTGGTGCAGCTGGTAATTTTATGGATTTTCATTTCTTTCAAACTTTGGGTGTTCCCACTATTCTTTTAGAACAGGATATCCTGGTTTGCAGACTGGATGGGAGTTTGTTTTCATGTGGTCATATCAAATTCAAAATGCCTACTCTCCACATGACTGTTGGAATGCTACACTCAGAAGTACTTTCATTTTATCTTCTCCAGTGTCCCTTGGCCCCAGTCATTCTGGGTCTCCCATGGCTTAGGCATTATAATCCCATCATCAACTGGTCCCCCCGGAGAAATAACTAAATGGAGTCCTGCTTACAATGCCCATTGCTTGGCCATTCCAGTTCAATCTATTCTTCCTATGGTTGCTGAACCTTCTCCCACCATTCCTCTCCAATACCGCAATTATGTTGAAGTTTTTTCTAAAAAATTGGCAGATGTTGTTCTTCCTCCTCATTGATCCTATGATTATGCAATCAACCTGGTTCCCGGTGCTAAACTGCCTAAAGGTCGGTTGTACTCTGTCAGCCCTGGAAGATAAGGCCATGCAAGACTACATTGAGGACGCATTAGCTAAAGGGTTTATTCACCCCTCAAAATCACCATTGGGGGTTGGCTTCTTCTTTGTGGAAAAGAAGGATGGGACCCTTTGTCCCTGTATTGACTACAGAGGCCTCAATAACATCACCATAAAGAATTCATAAGCACTACCTCTCATCTCGGTACTGTTTCACCAACTGTGCCAGGCTAACATCTTCTCCAAAGTTGACCTTCGAGGAGCTTACAACTTGACTCGAATTAGAAGTGTGGACAAGTGGAAGACTGCCTTCAGTACTCACTAGGGGCATTATGAGTACTTGTTCATGCCTTTCGGCCCCAGCAGTCTTACAAGACCTTATCAATGATGTCCTTCAAAAGTTTCTAGGGAAGTTTGTTGTTGGTTACCTGGATGCACATTCTAATTTTTTCCCAATCAATTGATCAACATCATCAGCACATACATTTAGTCCTTTAGAAATTGTGAGAAAACCATCTGTACGCCAAGCTGGAAAAATGTGATTTTGATGTCACCCAAATCTCTTTTTTAGGATACGTCATTTTGTCCCAAGGATTTGCAATTTGATCCTGGTAAAGTTGAAGCCATACTGAAATGGGGCCAGCCAACTTCTCTCAAGGCAATCCAATGATTCCTCTGGTTTTCCAATTACTACCGCTGATTCCTTAAGTCATTTTCCAGTATTGTGGCACTTATTGCGGAACTGACCAAGAAAGGAGCGGATACCAGCTAAAGCGGTTTGGTCCATTTGAAGAACTCAAGTCTGCATTTACTCAGGCACCGGTACTCCATCACCAAGATCCAGATCATCTTTTTGTTCTTGAAGTGGACGCTTCTGAAGTGGGAGCCGGAGCTGTTCTGTCGCAGAAAGATCCTGCTGATGACAAATTGCACCCATGTGCCTACTTTTCTCGCAAATTTACTTCTGCAGAATGTAATTATGATGTAGGAAATCGGGAGTTGCTCGCAATTAAATAGGCTTTCAAAGACTGGATACACTGGCTGGAGGGGGCCAAACATCGGATCACAGTTCTTACTGCCCATAATAACCTTTCCTACCTCCAGTCTGCTAAGAGGTTGAACTCTCGGCAAGCATGTTGGATACTGTTTTTACCCAGTTTAACGTCTTTTCCTTCCATCCAGGTTCAAAAAACACCTAAGAGGATACTTTCTCCAGGAGCTTTGAACCAGTACAATTGGTTCCCAATTTTGATGAACCTATTCTTCCGGACACATTCTTCCACTGTGCAATCACCTGAAATTTAGCCGAATTAATTCAAGCCTGTCAGTCAGAGGCACCTTTGGAAAGACCTGCTGGTCTTCTTTTTGTTTCAGAGAGGTTTAGAAGTTCTATTTTATTGGATTTTCACTCCCGTTGAGCTTTCGATCTCCTGGGAATTGATAAAACCTTGGAATTGCTCTCACCCTTGGTTTGGTGGCCTTCTTTGTCCAAAGATGTGCGGGAGTTCATCCTGGCATGTAAACTCTGTGCCCAAAATAAAACACCTCGAACAGCTCCTTCAGGTCTTCTGCTTCCTCTGTCCATACCAAAGATTCCTTGGTCTCACATCACCATGGATTTTATTGTCGATCTTCCAGTTTCTGATCGATGTTCCGTGATCTGGATGGTGGTGGATCATTTTAGTAAAATGGTGCACTTTGTACCTTTGCCCAATTTACCCTCTGCTAAAGACCTTGCTGATCTATTCCTTCAACATATCTACTGTCTGCATGGTTTACCCAGGGATATTGTCTCAGATCGTGGAACACAGTTTGTGGCACAGTTCTGGAGGGCCTTCTGTGCTTCCTAGGGCATTGACATCAGCCTGTTTTCTGGATACCATCCACAGTTCAATGGGCAAACTGAGCGAGTCAACCAGTGTCTGGAACAATACTTACATTGCTACATGTCCAAGTGTCATAACGACTGGGTGTCCCATCTGCCATTTGCTGAATCCGCGTTTAACAACTCGTGCCATTCTGCATCTTCAGTTTCCCCATTTTTCTGCATCACCGGCCAACATCCTAGAGCCAATTCTTTTGATTCCGGACTTTCTATGTCGCCCTCTGTTTCTTGACTCCATTGCATCTGGACCGAGGTTCATCAAAGCCTTTGGAAAAACTCTCTTTACTCCTAGAAGGCCGTGGACAAACATCGGAGATCGTGTCATTTTAAGAAGGGTGATCTGATTTGGCTCTCCACAAAGAATATTAAGCTTTGCCAGCCCACTCAGAAGATGGGCCCAAGGTTCATTGGCTTGTTTCGTATAATTTAACAGGTAAATCCAGTAGCCTTTAAATTTCTGTTACCCAAGTCTCTCCAAATCAATAACACCTTTCATTGTTCATTGTTCAAACCAGTCTTCAGTTCCAACAAGTTTAAGCCTAAGTTTCCTTATAGGCCTGCCTCAGTTCTGGTCCAAGGGCAACAGGAATTCATGGTAGAAAATTTCCTGGATTTCCAGGGGTCGTCTGTATTTCTTGGTCCACTGGATTGGTTGTGGTCCAGAGGAACACTTCTGGGTTCCCGAAAGGGCTCTACATGCTCCCAGGCTGAAGAGACTCTTCTTCCTAGATTTTCCTAATAACCCGGGTTCTGGGGGTTCTTCAACCCTGCGTCAAGGGAGGGTACTGTTACAAGTAGCAGTCACGACTTGTCTCCCTCTGAAAATTTACCAGTGCGTGATGCAGTTGTTCTGGGCTCCTCAGGTCCCGGATGCTCGGCACGTCTCAGGAGGTCTCATATAATCCATAGCACAACCCGATTGGATGATCCTCCTGTTTGTACACGCCGAACCTTTGCCACCTCATTCCTGTGGGTTCTCTTGGCTCAGCAGCATGAGCAGTATCCTGTTGAATCTACTGGAAGGATCTCTGGGCCTGATTCAGACCCGCTCGCGAGCGCTGAGCGATCGCAAGTGGGTCGATGTTGGCCCAGTGCGCATGCGCACGATGGACCCGGCTCCAGCGTGCGCATGCACGAGACCTGGATAGCAACAGCCAAGTCATCGCTATGCGTCTTGTACCAAAGGGGGCGTGCTGTCGATGGTGAGTGACAGCATGCCCCCTTTGGTGGGCGTGCCAGGGGTGTAGATGCCCAGATGGAGGCATTCCTATGGGAATGCCTTCCATCTGGGGCTGGCCCCATTGACATCACAAGTGATGTCAGTGGGAGTGCCTTCAGCTCTGATAGAGCCGAAAGCACTCCAGGGTTTGCGGCAACGAGACCCTACCACAAGGGTCTCATTGCAAGCCCAATGGTCGCGATGGTCTTGACCATCGTGACAATCTTTTTGGCCACTTGCTATAGCTGTGGGTGGTCACCCACAGCTATACAAGTGGCCAGGAGGCCGCTCTAAAATTAAGAAGGACGGCCCTGATTCAGAGCGAGCGCTCTGTCAGAGCGTCCGGCTCTGAATCAGTGCCTCTGTCTCCTCTGTTTTGTCACCCAGCTGCCTCGGCTCTTGTGGTCTCTCTTACAGCTCCCTAGCCACACCATCAGCTCCCGTACTGTGCTCTGGCTTCCTTATCCTACTTACGGCTTCCTAGCTGCACTGGCAGTGACCGCCCTCCAAGCCGAATCAGCATTCTCGGCAGGTCAGTGGACGCTAATTTGTACACAAACCTGTACACAAACTTGTACTTAAACCTATGTTTTGTCTGTTAGGACTTTGGATGCTAATTTGTACTAACCTGTACACAAACTTTTAGTCAAACCTATGTATTGTCTGTCAAGACTGTGGTGGCTAGTTTATACAAAAACTTGTACTCAAACCTACATGTTGTCCATCAGGACTTTGGATGCTAATTTGTACACAAACTTGTACACAAAATTGTACTCAAACTTATGTACTGTATCAGGACTTTGAATGCCAATTTGTACACTAACTTGTACATTAACTTGTACTCTAACCTAGGTACTATTTATCAGGACATTGTACCTTGTTCAGTGGTCAAGCCACAACATCGTCACTCTCCAAGCTAAATCAATTGTCAAAATCTTCAGTACAGACTCTAAACCACAACATCGGCTCTCAAAGCCAAATCTGTTGTCAAGCTCCTCAGCACGGGCTCCAAGCCACAACAACGGCTCTCAAAGCCAAATCAGTTATTAAAATCTTCAGTATGGGCCTCAAGCCATTTTTCTACTCTTATAACCATACCACATTTGCTACCAACCGAATCTTGAACCAGCTTCTTGCCGCATCAATAGTGTACGACGTCCTGTTCTGGATCTATACTCATATCTACTATCCACTATTTAGTCTCCATTCCTACTGTTGCTCTCACCATTGTATCCTTTTGCTCCTCCATGTGAATTTCTGCTATCTTGAGCTGTAATCCAGGAGGCCGCCTAAGTACCGGTGAACATATCCCAGTTCTAAGGGAACACAATACAATTCAATATACATTTATTGTCAACAACAGAACAAAACAATATTGGATTGTCAACAAAATGTCAATTACAAACACTTCAGCATATAAAACAAACCAATAAAATCTTTCCATAATACTCAGATCAGCGCATTTTGACAGTTCAATAGATGAACAGCTACTGGAAAGAAGCTATTATATAACCGCTTTGTATGTGCGCGCACACTCTTAAATCGTACATTTGATGGTAATCTTTTGAAAACCATGTAGTTGGGATGACAAGGGTCAGCTACAATACTTCTAGTCTGCTTTAATACTCTGCTGTCATAGAGAACTTTAATTTGTGGCAATTTCACACCACTATTTTACTTGCAGTCTTAGCCACATGTTCAAGAACACCCCAGTCAGCAGCAGAACAATTTCCAAACCATGTAATAATTCCATAGGTCAGCTCTCTATTATACACCGATAAAAGCTTAGTAGTGCCTCTGAACTCAAACAAGCTGTCTTTAGTCACCGCAGAAAAAAAGGCATTGCTGCACCCTTTTAACTACAAGTGTAGAAGTTAGAGACCAGGTCAGGTCCTTTGAGATATGAACTCCCAGAAATTTAAAGGAATCCAACTCCTCAATGACCATATCATCCAAAACCACTGGTAATTTAGGTCCACAATGCACAATCCTAAAATCAATTACCATCTCTTTAGTTTTTGTGGTATTTAGGACTAAACGATTATCCTTACTCCATTCAAGCAATCTTTGCACCTCGTACCGATAGGCTTCCTCCCCCTCTTTTCCTATTAAACCCACAATGGCAATGTTGTCTGCAAACTTCACAATTTTAGCAGACTGTGAAGTTGAAATACAATCAAGAGTAAATAAAGAATATAGTAATGAACTGAAAAACACCCCTGTGGGGCACTGGTTTTCAGCAAAACTTCCCCAGAAACACATCCCCCTAACTTAACCACTTGGGGCCTATCCATCAAAAAATTCAGGACCCAATTACACATAACTGAAAAAGCTTTGAAACCAAAGACACTGGAATAATAGTATTAAAAGCAGAACTAAAATCAACAAATAAAATTCTAACATAGGACCTCTTTAACTCTAAGTGGGTCTGCACCGTATGTAAAACTGTTAAAATAGCATCATCTGTAGAACGATTTGCCCTATAAGCAAACTGACAAGGATTAAATTCAGCGGGAAAATGGGATTTAATATGTTTCATCACTTAGCGCTCAAAACATTTTATAACAATGGAAGTTAGAGCAATCAGGTCATTCAAGCATTTAGGCACACCTTTTTTTGGAACAGGGACAATAGTTGTTTCTTTAAAACATTTGGGGACTTGGCAGTATGCAAGGGACACATTAAATATTGGTGTAAAAATCCCCGCTAGCTCGTTTCAACAATCTCTTAGAACCCTCCCCTGGATCCCATCTGGGCCTGCAGCTTTACCCAGATTTACATTATGCAAACACTCCCATACTAATAATTAATTTAGCACTAAGGGTATCTCCTCAGGTTGAATTTCCGGGACCATGGTTCCAGACACATTTCCCTTTTCAAACCTAGAATAAAATATATTCAGTTTCCCACCAAGGCACTATTAACGTCACAGAACTCAATTGTCTTAGTTTTATAGTCAGTGATATCACGTAGACCCTGCCACATACTTCTTGGATCTTTGCATTGCTTAAATTTATTCTCCATCCTGGCTGAGTACTCTATTTTGGCCCTTCTAATGCCTCTCCTCAAATCAGACCTTGCCTTTGTATATGCTTCCTTATTATTTGATTTAAAGACCCTATCCTGAGCTTTAAATAGAGAACATACCTTGCTATTTAGCAATGGTTTCTTTTTTGGGAATACCCTGAACGTTTTCCTTAATGTCACACTTTCTACACAGCAGCTGATGTAGCCCAAAACCATAGTGGTCAGAAGATCAATGTTTATAGACCCTTCTATCATGGATTCCTCTATTAACATTTCCCGATTTGTAAATGCTAAGTGGTCCTGTAGCCTCTCAGTCGCTCCATCAAGCCAAACTGAAACCAATCTCCTGATAGGCCTAAAACGTCTAGTCAAGGTATTATACAAGGGTATTATGAACAAGGAGATGTGGTCCGATTCCCCATTATGGGGACTCACAATAGTCGCATAGGCTATTTTAAGATTTGTAGAGACCTGATCCAAAATGTTTGCCCCCCGAGTCGGAACCATAGCATTCTTAAAAACTTTGGTAGTACCACTTTTAAGTCAGCCTGGTTAAAATCACCTGCCACAATGAATATACCATTCACATACTGTAAATAGATTGCAATTTGGTTAAAACATCATATAAAGTGTCCAGTGTGCAGCCCACATTTGCCAATGGGGGAATAAATACAGCTATCAATATAACAATTGCAAAGTTCTCTAGGCAAACAAAACGGTCTACATTTAATCAAAATGTTTGCCCCCCGAGTCGGAACCAGAGATAACTAATGGCAACCTATGAGGGGGACACCCCACCAATCTGATTGAGACCCTGAACACACTGTCGGGACTCTCGGTCCTGTGATCTGGGGGACTTTGGATATCGGAGGTAATATTGCGGTGGTTTGATATTGACCAGTGGTACTTTATGCGCATTCAAGAAGAACTACAAGTTATAAGTAAGAGTGAGAAATATACATACACTGCCTTTTGAACCTTTTTTTTGTTTTTTTCTTGGAATATTTTAACCTTCAAATCAGATCTATTTTTATGCATCTTTTGATAAATTTAGCAATTATGTAACTACTTGTTATGACATTATAGTGTGATTATTCAAACACATGGGGGGTCATTCAGACCCGCTCGCAAGCGCAGGACGCTCGCAAGCGGGTCGATGTTCCCCACTGCGCATGCGCACGACGGAGGGAGCTCACCATCGCTCCGGGTCTCGCACCAAAGGGGGCGTGCTGTCGATGTTGATTGACAGCACGGCCCCTTTGGTGGGCATGCCGGGGGCGTGCCTGCCAGACGGAGGCATTCCCATGAGGCTTTTTTTTTATGATTGTGTTCTCAAAAACTACTAAATACATTAAATGCAGTGTCACTGAAACTGTATTTGCAACTTACAGGTATGCACAGAATATTATAAAGGCACACCTAAACTGCTGTGTAGTACTTCTACCTGATCATGATCACATTAGATACTGACGAAGTACGTTTCACTGGTGGCTAAAATTATACACCAGTTATTAGTCCCACAAGTACATATCCAAGTAGTGTTCAAAATGACAGATTTTCATATATGTGAGTGTGAGCCCTTTTGGGGAAGACAGAGCAAAACAAGCAAGTATCTTGTCAGTTTTTGTGGCTCAAGCTACAGTATATGAGGCAGTCTGTTAAAGAATATGTCCTAAACTTCCTTACATCTGACCATACTTATACACGTTATGCAGGTAACTTTTGAATGCATAGCCATGCACCTTATTGAGCAGAAAGTGGAAAATGGTGGGTGTGCTATACAGATGCAGTACCTTTTAAGACAGAATCAGTATGTAATGCCAGCAGCTGAATAGCTGCTGAACCAAATACTGGCAGCGGAAGACTGATGGTTTGAAATTCCGACGGGGGTGGTAAGTACCCTAACCCTCCCCTCTCCCTACCTTAACCCTCCCTTAGTGGTGTCTAACCCTAACCTCCCCCCGTTGGTGCGTAAACCTAACCCCCCCTTCTTACAGCCTATACCTACAGTATCCCTCCTGGGGGCCCGCGGCTAGAACCTAAGACACCCGGCTTACCTTCATTCAGTATGCTGGGTGTCGGGATTTCATCATGGGGCTAATGATAGGCATTGGGATTTTGATGCCTATTTTTAGTCCCATGTCAGGGTTTTAGTGTTGGGATTTCCTGACTACATCCCCTTTAAGACACATATCCTTTAGTATGCTTGTTAAAAAAAGTTGGTACTGTTGTTCAGATGCTTGGGAATAGTCAAGTTTAACTATATTCTGAAAGACCAGAGCCATTAATAATTTTTTTGATATAATCAAATCCGGTTTAGACCTCCCAGTTTCACTGTCCGAACCCTCACCTACCAGGGTCTACAGCTCGGGTCCACAAACAAATCACACGAGTGTGACACTAATTTGATAAAAGATATTTATCAACTCTTAAGGGGCCTATCCATTAGCAGACAAATTTGAACGATGAATGATTTATTGTTCAGTCGTTCAATTTATCTGTTAATGGATAGGATCTGAACAATAAAAATGCGCACTCCCGCAGCTGACAAATTGGCTCTTTTGTCTCTCCAACATGTTGGTCAATTATCGTTTATCGCTGACAGATATTAGAAATATCTGTCGCGGTAAACGACGAAGGATGAATGATTTTTTTATGACAATTAATAGAAACATAAAAAAAATCCACTCCCAGAATGATGTCGGGCAATATCGTTCGTCGTTCGTCATTTGCAAACATCTGTCATGATATCTGTCACAGCAGCCCCAGGAATTTTCAAAAGCTAAATCTTTTGTCTTTCAGAAAGATCTGCTAATGGATAGGCCCCTTTAGTGGTTAAAGCTATTTATATCACAGTTTTCCATTCCCAGACCAGAAGCATGGTAGAACATTTGTAAGAATCCTGGAACACTTGTTACAAAATATGGAAGCTAGGGATAATATAGATTGGTTGGTATACACTCATTCCAATGCTCCAAGCATCTAAAAACTTCAGCTATTTTGAATTGCTCTATGAGAGACAAGGGGAGTATTTGATTTGTTAAAAAAGAGGTGTGGAAGACACTAAAGTAACTAAACCTGGTGTAAGTTATCTATTAATAGCAGTTGATATTATTACTCCTCCTGGTGTGTTTGTTAATTAGAATTGATAAAAGGTTATTGTCTAATTCCCCCCCACCTCTAAGAGCTTGTGCTACTGTATAGATATTCTAAAAAGTACTCCCATGATTGTGAGCAGTGGTGGATCTTACCTAGGGACTGAGAGGTTGCAGCCCCCCCAGTAAAATCCTCCACTGTTCAGTGAGCCAGTGCAGTCCGTTATTGCACTGGCTTCACTGTGACTGGAGGTGGCTTCCCATTGGAAGCACCACCTGCCAGTCAAGATGAAGACAGGCAGCCAGTGGGAGGTGTCTCTTCCCCCTGGGACGGCCAGTGTGGGCTGTGATCAGCAGAGAGCAGCTTCCAGTGGAAGCCACTGCTCTGCCTTTTGGGGAGTCCTACAGGACTTCTCAGGGCTGCAACCAATGCAGCCCCAGGAAGCTCGTTTTATGCATACACAGCGCCACCGACAATCATGCACAGGTCCTGATGTCTGCCAGATTCATTGACCAGGCATCGGGACCCAGGCCAGCAGCAGCGATAGCCCCCCTCAGGTGATTGTGAGTCACATTTAGCCAAAATGGAGGCCATCTTAAAGTGATTAAGAGGGACAGGGTTAATAGCAAACCCAGTAAAATGAGGGGGGACTATGACAGAGACCAAAAATGTGGGCTATAACTAGATAATATGGATGCGATAAAACAATGACCTACGCTTGAAAGGAAAACCAAATTCCATACTTTTCTGGGTCTAATAGACTACTATAGAAGGTTTATTTGGCTTTCTTAGGATTGGATACCTCATTCCATTTACCAGCACAATGGACAAGGCTTACATGGGTTTGGCTGCCTTATCCTAACAGTCAGTGTAATTACTAGCTGCCTTCTCATTGTCTAGTGCTATCCCCTGCCTTCAATTTTTTCAGGCACTGTAAACCTTACAATGAGAACAGGCAAGGCTCCTTTAGGATTGGTTGCTCTGCCCTGCCAATCTATTTACTTATAGTAAGATTGGCCATCCAAGGTGTCACTAAGTACCACATTCAGGCCTTTTCCTGTTGATCCCCCTTAATATCAGTCATACTATGACAGCCCTAACCAATATGGATACTGGCTATTGAAACTGAGGCTGAGCTCACTTTCACTGAGTACTTTGTGAACAAGCAACATAGAGCCAAAATGCACATCCTACTCCTGTGGTACTAGTCTGTGCATGGACTGGATTACTAGAGCTGCAACTGGTATAAATTATTTATTATTACTGTGATATGTCTAATTGGGATCCTGTGTTATGTTTGTCCTGCACTGAGCAATCCCAATAGCACCTTCCATGCAGGCTCTCACAACAGCAGAATTGCCTATTTTTTTTTCCAATCAGGGTTGTAGTTATCCCCTGTCCTCTTACCTCCCTGTTCACTGTCCAGCACACATGGGGCAGTAGAACCATAGCAATACTTTACACCTAATACCTTCTCCCTTACCTTTCATGTTCACATTCTGGATCTAAAAATAGATACAAACTATAATTGATATTGTGAGTTATATAAACAATTGGTTTTGATGACATGTTGTATTACACTGTAGACAAGATTTATATAAGAACTCAACAGATGTGCTGAACACCATGCTTTGATCTATATTTCACTTTGAATAAGGTTGGGGCCATTTCTTTGCTGATGTGTATAATATTATTTTTTTTCGCTAATACTAAATTATATCATTTGCTGAGGAATATGTATCTAATATGTTAGATTATTTTGCTAACAAATATACTGATTGTGGTATTGGACTTTTTGAACTAATGATATGCAATGCATGTATTTTAATTTAAAATATATATGTGGAAGCATACTGTACTTGTAGAAATAAAATTTATTCTACTGCTGAGCAGTGTTGATTTTGATACTGAATGATTTAAATATTACTGTGCAATGTATTTTTGATGAACACTATCACATTCATAAGTTAAGAACTGACCAATAGATTTACTGCTTACCACATTTATTTATTTTTATAAGGTGGCACCACAATCTTAGAATACAATATTAAATCCACTCATGATCATATTCCAAACAATAAAGGTAAAAATTAAACTAAGCGATCATTACAATTGAAATGTTGCCATATTTTTCTCCATAGGCTCAAATTTGGACCATGATTATTTTAGAAGGTTGAAACGATACGTTCTTTTGTATACATCAGGGGACAGTTCCCAGTCAACACAGTGATATTCTTGTTTATAAAGATCATGCTTTTTGGCACTCACATATATATGTTTTTCTATGTTTATGTATATTTATGTATGTTGAGATACTTGGATTAATATTTTTTAATTACTATACAAATAAAAGTTATATGTTATCAATTTTCTATCTCATATATTTAGTATTACAGATAAGAATGCCCCACAAGAGTTTTCTTTCTCGTCATTCTCTACTATAAAAGATTTAAAAGCTACGTTGCCACTAAAGATTTCCTGTTAACAGAGATGTAAAAAAATGCATTAGTTTTCTCTGAGACCATGGAAGTGCATCTTCAGATATTTGATCTCTGCTCTTTTCATTTCCAAGCCAAAAAGCTTCAGACTTATTCAACAGATCTCTCTTTAGGGCTGTGGGCTCTGATGCCCAAGTCAGAGATGGGACAGAATGCCCAGTTTTGTACCAAAGCCTTCAGATGATTCCTAATGGGCAGAAGAATGCTTACAAAAGGAAAGCGTGGCATAGTGAGTGACTTACCACTTATGTCTGGCAGTACCCACTAGCATAGTTTAATTTGCAAATTTCAGGATGGACACACTATACCCAGACAGAATTATACTCATGGCATGAAGCAAAAAAACAATCCTAACAAACTGTAACAACTTCTAAATACACTTTACAAAATAAGATAAAACTGGTAAAACAGATGTCTAATCTTAACCACCTTAAATATAAAATTACCCTTTTCTGCATTTTCAATAAGTAAAAAAAAATATCAGATTAAACATGATCCCTTAAAACAATTCATAATTTTGTACAAAACAAGCCATGGAAATACACCTACTTTCACATTCTCATATGTTCAGCTTTTTCAAATTCAACATAATAATTTTTATTAACACCCATGATGCCAGGAATACATTTTCAGTGTTTAGATATACAAATTTGTCATACACAATTTTCAGTCTTTTTACTACACATGAGTAAGGTAAGTCAATATTTAATAAACACGAGCAAGAAATACTTTAGAAAACCCAAACAAATATAAAGTTATCATTACAAAAAAATTCCCTATAGCTAACCAAACTCATGATTCAGTGCATTTTTTTGTTTCTGTTATAATTTTTTTTCAGGATCATCAAATATCTTGTGTGGATTTTCTAAATATATTCAGGATTCCAATTCGGTCAATGTACTTTGTCTCTACTGGCCTGCATGTTATTCCTAATGCACAGTCTCAGTTATAACTGCAGATATATCCACAATAATATTTTAAAATGTATCTTCCAGTTTAAACTTCAAATTTTTTCTTTCTCTCCTGATATTGATGACATTTTCTGGCTGTTCCTACTGGCTTCATATATGGGGAATAAAATAGCAAAATACTTATCAATTTTAGAAATTTCATTCATATCCATAATCCTAACTTTTTGAAGTGAATTAACAAGCCTAATTTCAGGAAGTTAATTTTTAGGGTGATCACACTATAAATAAACTAACTCAGATAGAGGCTGGCAAGCAGATGCAGAAAAATAATGACAGTGTACTGCCAACACATGTGCTGATGGGCTTTTCTAAGCGACAATTCAAGACTGGCATAATGATCAGGACTTAGTGAGTAGCTTGTATAATGATTGTATAATGAATGCTAGGATTAATGATAAAGTACAAAAATAACAGATAACATACATTGTAGCAGTGTTTCCTCAAAACAGCACTAGAAAGGCATACTCAACAAAGGTACGACATAGTATATAATTCCACTTTTCTACTGCTGCAATAACCCAGTTATTGCTCGGTCAACCTGGGTTGCAACTCAGTGGAAAAGGGTCCCTGAAAACTAACCCGGGTTAAGTGACCCAGGAATCTAACCTGGTAGCAAGCAGGGTTGAACACAGGAATACCCCGGGTAACAATCTTGGAGATTACATAATCTCTATGTGTCCACTGTAACGATGGAAGACCCGAGTCACAGAGGACCCAGGTTCTGTGTGAACGGCTGGACACGAGAAACAACCTGTCCTGCCGATGATGTAAAAGGGAGAAAACTTGGCTCCCTCCTGTGCTCAGTGTTGATAGTACTGTGATCAGGTGCAACTCCAGCCGGTCTCCAGGGCAATCCGTGAAGCAGCATCGCCCCCAGGACCACTTGTGATGTGATGTCAGTGTTTGGGGAAATGAAAGTACGTAAATAGATTTCATCAATGCATTTCATCACTAGTGAGTGACTTTGTCAAAGTGCCTGATTTGAATGATTAATGGTCTTTTAACCCCATGGGGCATATTCAATTGTCTGCACAGATTTAACCACAAAAAACCTTGCAGACCTCGCACCCAGTTTTGGATTACCGCATATATGCATGTTCCCGATATCCATAGTATCCAATAAAAAAAATGTACATAGGGTTTTCTGCTTAGAAAACCCTGTGGGGTAAAAAAAAAAAGATACTTACCGGTGAAGAAGTCTCCATGTTTCCCGTTAATCTCCCATCCATCTTTGCACTGGGGCGGGTGCTGCTGGGGAGCGAGGGGGTTGCTGGGAGGTGAGGGACAGCTGGGAGGGGGAGTGGCTACTGGGAGATGTAGTTCTCCCTGCTGCTGCCTCCAGAGTGGTCGCACACACACGGGGGTGGGGGGGTCACACATACTACACATACTCACACATACTCACATATACTTACACAAGCTCTCACTGCAGAAGACTGGATCCTGATGCTGGAGGAAGAAGACACTGCTTCAGAAGGTGAGGAATTGCTAATTAAGCTAATTGGAAAATTCCAATTGCTTAATTAGTCATTAAGGGCCTTTCACAGGGCTTCCAGAGCAATACCCAAACATTTTCCCTAGAAATATGGATTTTAGGAAAAAATGGTCATGCTCTGGGTCTGCGAGAAAAAAACCCAACGTCAATCAAAAAATTAATACCCAGGAATATCTTAGCAGCTTCCAATAAAATCTATACATAGATCATTGGCAACATATTTAAAATGGAAGCACTTACTCTAACCAAAGACTAAACACTAAAATAAAGACTAATGTGCTCTACAGACAACTGGACATAGGCAAACACAAAATCAAAATGTTTATAGCTTCTCTGAAAGAAAAATTGGTGTATTGCAAAAGTCCACAACACTGGATAGTCAGGAGGTGTGGGTGCTGCAGCTTTTACTACCTTTCCCTAATATCCACCGCCAGAGTCCAGAACATGCTACCTACTGCCTCAGGTTACTCTTGATGGTTGAATAGTCCCAGAGGCACTGGTCACCTTTGATGGTACCGATTATCATGTGCAACTCCAGCCAGTGTCCTGGGCAATTCCTGCTATGGCGTCTCCCTCCAGACCACATGCTGCTTAATTCAGTATAAAGAGAAAAAAATAATACATTTCACCAAAAACATTGTTCGTAACCCAGTAAAATAGTTACACCAAAAGAGTAGAATCCAGCCTAACAAAGCACTGGCACATTTTAAAACTGGATCAAGTTTTAAAGGAAATTATTCCAACAAAACCTGTGGTTGTTTATCAATATTTACAAAATATGCTCATAGCAAGCTGTATACCACCTGAGATGGAACTATCCTCACAATCTCAAAGGGGATTTCATTTTTGTACTAACTGTACAGGCTGCAGGATTATTGAGAAAAATACTGTGAAGCTCATAGTCCATTTTCACTCCAATAATAATGGTACAGATTTCAACTTCATGCTACATTTGAGTTGCAACACAGAAGGAGTTATAAATCTGAGTGTCCACGTAGCCTATACTATATAGACTGCACAAAAATAAAATTGAAAATAAGGATTGGAGAGCACATTAATAATATAAGGAAGGGTTTGAAAACCCATAGTGTATCCTTCAATTTTTTTATTGCATCATGAAAACAACACTAAGGCACTGAAATTCATTGTCATCAAACATGTACAATAGATATGGAGAGGATAATTTTTATAAAAAATATTAAAATCTGAAACAAAATGTATTTTTAAAATTACTTTGATTTAAAAGCCTTTTTAAAAGTCTGAACAATTACCACCATTACTTGTAACTTTTCAAAATATTTTTATACTGTAAATAAAATATATTCTTTACAGTTTAACATTCATTTTTATATTCGTAATAATTTTACACTTAAAATTTTTAATTGTTCACTAAAATGTCACTGTCTTGGTAACTCTGTAACAAAGAACTAGCTACTGAAGACAAGTTAACATTCAATCTAAAAGCCTCATTTGCATTTTATTAACAATACAGTGAGAAACTTTGATAGAAATAAGCATTGTTTCTTTTTTATTATTCATGTATTATTATTATTATTATTATTATTATTATTAATTAGCTTTAGCATACAAAGCTTTTTTTTTAATATAAGCACAATAAAGATTTGGTAATTTTATTTGAGTAGAAAATAGTAGAAATGCAGTCAGAGCATAATTTATACTTTTGTTTATTATGTACATACACTTTTTAACAAATCAAAGGTGATACATGGGGTTACAAGACGATTAAGAACACAAATCAGGCACCTTGATTAAGTCACTTACTAGTGATGAAAGGCATTGGTGAAATCTGCTTATGGACTAATTTCCGCAAACACTACGCTGCAAGTGGTCTGGAGGGAGACACTGGTAGGAGTTATGCCTGATCACTGGTATCATCAAAGGTGACTGATGCCTCTGGGACTATTCTGGCCCCATACAACCATCAAGAGGAGCCTGAGGCAGTAGATGGCACATTCCAGACCCTGGCGGTATATATTAGGGAAAGGTAGGGAAAGCTGCAGCATCCACACCTCCTGACTATCCAGTGTTGTGGACTTTTGCAATACACCAATCTTTCTACAAAGGGGCTATAAACATTTTGATTTTGTGTTTGTCTATGTCCAGTTTAATTTGACTGTGGAGCACATTTAGGGGTAAATTTATCAAAGGTCGATTTGCAGGTCAATTTGAGGAGTGATTTAGCTCTTCTCAAACTGACTCAAATCGAATGTTGCAAAACCAGTGATTTTTCAAGATTTACTATTATTCGATTTGTTTTGCGATTTGCAAAACAAATTCAATTTGAGTCGGTTTTGAACAGTGATTTGTTGTTCGATTTATGTACAAATTGAACAGCAAATCACCCTTCAAAACGAACTGCAACTCCCCGACAGCATAGAACTGCTTCATATTTTCACTTTCAGCATGAGCAGTTCATTCTCACACAGATACATGCAGACATCAATGAGATGCCTGCATGTATCAGACTATAACAAGCAACCAAATAGTTAAAAGTAAACAGGAAAACATGTGAGGTCCCCCCCAAAACAGAATCAGCCCCGGACTTTGCAAACCCAGGTCTTGTTGACTAAGTACAGGGAAAAATTGTGTAGGGTCTCCCTCTACTTAGTACAACCAGCACTAGCACTGGGTCTATGGGAACCAATGCTGGTTCTGGAATTACAGGGAAAAATTTGCATAGGGTCTCCTTGTAATTCACAGAACCAGCCCTGGACCCTTTCTAATGGGTGACTGATGCCACAGCCAGGGGAGTCCTATTACCGGGCCCCCCAGCTGCAGCATCAGCCCTGACCGCTAGTAAGCCCAGGCCATGCCGATGTCGAGTACCGAGGTTGGCTACCCCTGATGTAGATCATGTAAGTAAAGTATACCATATTATGAGTAAACTAGCAGCTTCCTGACCTATCAATTATTTCCCATAGACTAGCTGTCTCTATATGCAAATAAAATAGCATCACTAGCATTGCACAGTACATATAAACATGCAACAGAAGAGCACTCTATGAAGGCAATTCAAATATACTGTGTGCCCCCTGATGGATGTATACATGAATAGGCACCCGAGGGAGAAAATCAATTATTTCTCCATTCAGGCACCCATTAGTATTTAGTGCAGCTAAAAGCTATGCAAATCACCTAAACCCATCTAAAGAATTGGTTAGGGCACCCAAACAGCCCAATGTTTCCCTCCACAGATCCGAACAGATCAACAATTAAATTGCTCCATTGGGCGCCTATTCGTATAGATGCTCAGTGGGGGGCATCTAAAACAATAAAATTTCCCCCTAAGAGAAAATATCTGCCAAAAAAATTTAAGAATAAATGTACAGGAAGAAGCCTACCTTTAAAGTCAGTATGCTTTATTGGACAAAGATAAGTGCTCACCACCACCAGCAGAAATAGCTCTTTACATTCAACTCACACCACAAATAAGCACACTTGAATATACATTAGAAACTCAAGTTAACCCTTAGCAGTGTTTTAAAGGTAGAACAGTCCATGAGCAGCACTTTTGGCACTCCATGGCCAACTTCTAGCAACGCATGTTATGCCAAATGTTAGTCTAGCAGTTGGTGCAACTTCACCCATCGCTGACAGCTGAATAGGTTTCTCCATTTCCTCAAGTAGGAAAAAATTTTGGTCAATGTACTTAAAGAAAACATCTGGCAACATTTAAGTACTGGTCAGAAGGAATTCCAAATGGATTTAAGCTTTATTTTCAATATGTCCAGCACAATGCTCTTGACCCAATCAGAGATACAGTAGGTTGAGTGAAGATGATTAGAAACAACTACAGCAGAGAAAAATATAGTTTCCTGCAAGAAAATTGGATCAGAAGAGAATTTAAAAAAGATTTCTGATAGTCTGAGCTGTTGATGAGATTATGGCAGAAGTCAAAGAAAATTGTCTCATAACATCTGATTCAATAAAGTACTGTAGAAGAGAACTCTCATATTTTAATAAAGTGATGTTGCATCAAATCAAGCCAATCCATAAACCCACATGGCGATATAAGCAGTTGGGCCGCTTAACCAAGTAAATGAGATGATGAGGTGGGATCAACGCTCTCCTATTCTAGCATAAAAACTTGATATACAGTACAGTATACATACAGGCAGATAGGGGCATATCTATAATGGGAGCAGGGTGTGCGGTGCACACAGGCCCCTGAGTCCAAGGGGGCCCACACCATACACCATGCACCTATTTATTATACTTACCTCTGCAGAGTCCTGTGTTGGAGGGAGCAGCACGGTGCAAATCTGTGGCCATTTTTCCAGTGTTTTTCTTATGCACAGTAAGGAATTTGCTGGGAAAATGGCTGCCACACCATTTCCCCAGTGAAATGCACATGCACTGTAGACTCTGGCATAGCACTAGAGTCTACCTTAGTGCCCAGAGTTTTCTGCACTCAGTGTGCTGCCAGCCCCCGGGTTGAGTGGACAGGGCCCCAGATGGAGACTGCACACTGGCCCCCTCCTCCCTTAATATGCCCCTGCAGTTAGCACTCACCTTTTGTAGTGCTCTGAGGTGTGGTGTGGAGTGAAACATACAATTCATAAAAATTGATTGACATCTATTTCATATGTGCAATAATAATTTATTACAAAAAATGGACTTTACAGTAATAAAAAAATGTCTAAACTGTATATATGGAGGACAAAGACAAAAAGATACATGAGGTGAGAGTACCAGGGCTCCACTGTTAATTAATGTGGCAATGTGAAATGCATGTTGCCTATCTCAATGTTAACAGAGGTCACCAGTGGATAGTAGTTATGGTGGATTGGTTGGCTGTTCCGGGACTCTGCTGGTATAACTTCTGGGACAGAGGGGGCACTGGAATCTGGGATCTTGGCACTGCGTATGCATCCCAATGGTCACCGCTGGCAGATGGAGATCGGAACTGCATGGAGATCCATGCAGTTCAGATAGGCTTTCCTGGGAGTGGCTGGAGTAGATGTGTAGTACAGTAGGTGTGCCGGTATCAGGGACTGCCCAGTGGACACATTTTTTATGAACATTCTGAGCAACCATAAGATCGTGTAACAGGAGAATTCTAATTGTCACCATTTAAGAAGTAGCAGACATTTTGTATGGTTCTCACAGATACTGGTACACACACACACACGATCAAGATCAGCTTTCGCATAGAGATTACTTACCCCACTACCTGTGAGTCAAGTTACACCCAATATCCAGATAAGAGAAGTAACCTAGTCTGAACAAAGACACTTGTATGGACTGTTCACTAAAGAGCTTCTAAGACCTGTAAACTCCAAGGGAATAAGTATCTTATTATTATATTATATTGCTTACATTGAACAAATGACAGCCCTGTTCTATTCTATTCTAAATGTGTTTTGATGGCAGTTTTGCAGCGGTTTTGGCCTTAGTGTCACGGCCAGGGTCTCTCGGCATGGTGGTCGGCGGGTATTACCTGTCACTATGGTGGGGGGTGTCTGGCGATGGCGCTGGTCTTGTTCCTGTGTATATGCTATCTGCCAGCCTGCTTGCCAGCTCCAAATAACCCACTGGACTACCATGCATCCTCCACTGCCTTTTCCCCTGCCTGAGTGAGTGCCTGAACCTGCTGACACCCTACACCCTGCCTTCATTTCACTCCCAGCTGGACTCATCACCTCTGCCTGTGTTTATTTCAGTTCACTAACCTGCATACCTGAACTGTTCTTATCTGCCACTATCTGGACATTCTTCCATTATCCTCACTACAGTAATCAAGTGCACTTTAGTGCTAAACCTGGACTTTTGCTTTTGCCATTCCCATGTCTTCTAAGCCACTCATTAAAAATTCTACCTTTTTATTTAAATCTGCTTCTGTGTTTGCTCCTTTCACCACCCCGGGTCCACAACTAAACCAGAACATTACAGTTTGCACTGGCCCCATGGATCCGGCCACGGATCAGGAGTCTGGAGTTGATTTATTGTTGTGCATTTCTGGTCGTCTAGAAAACCTGGAAACTATGCAGCATCAAATGGCTCAATTTCTGCAAGAGATGTCTAAGCAACAGGATAAATTGCAAACTTCCTTATCCACCCCTGGAGTACCAGCAACTACATCTGCTTCAGTGTCTGGGAATACAGGAGGCAGGTCATCTCCCCACTTACATCTTCCTATGCCAAGCAAATTCGATGGCAATCCTAAACTTTGTCGCGGATTCCTAAATCAGTGTGATATACACTTCACTCTATAGCCTGATAAGTTTTTAACTGCATTAACCAAAGTGGCTTACATCGTCTCCTTGCTATCTGGCCAGGCCTTGGATTGGGCTTCACCACTCTGGGAGCATTCAGACCCACTGCTGGATAATTACATAAGCTTTGTATCATCATTTAGGAGGATTTTTGATGAACCTGGGCGTACTGTATCAGCATCGTCTAGCATCATGACACTGAGACAAGGAATCCGTCCTGTCAGCCAATATGCCGTGCAGTTTCAAATCTTGGCATCAGAGCTCAAATGAAATGAGGAAGCTCTCACCGCAGCCTTTTGGCATGGCCTGCCAGATCGACTAAAAGATGACCTGGTCACCTGTGAGCTTCCTACCGACTTAAACGATATGATTTCACTTTGTAATAAAGTTGACCTGCACTTCAGAGAACATCAGGCTGAAAAGCACAGAACTGACCTGCAAAGGTAATTTACCCTTTCCTTTCCTACCCATCCTATTCCTTCCCCTACAGACAAAGAACCAATGCAGGTGAATCATACCCACCTCTCCAAAGAAGAACGTCAGAGAAGATTACAAAAAACCTCTGTCTGTACTGTGGAGAGTCAGGTCACCTGGTGGTCTCTTGTCCCCATAAACCGGGAAATGCCAAATCCAAACTGACCCTGGGGACATCAATTTAGGAGTTATGAGCCTGTCCCCAAATACTAAAGATTTCAAAATTACCTTAGCTTTGGATCTCAAACCTAAACTTGTCTTTGCTACTGCTCTACTTGACTCTGGAGCAGCCGGAAATTTCATGATTTCCAGCTTAATTGACAAACTACAGATTCCTTGTACATCTCTCAATCATGCTATTTCCCTGACCTCTGTAGATGGACGTCCTCTAACTAATGGAATAGTCACCAAGGAGACTCAACCAGTACTAGTCCGTATTGGGGCACTTCATTCTGAGTCTTTAAAGTTCCTAGTGATACCAAAGGCTTCTTAAGAAATTATCCTAGGTCTACCCTGGTTACGCCAGCATAATCCAAGGATAGACTGGTGTTCCATGCAGATTCTTTCATGGGGTACAGACTTTCAGAAATCCTGTCTTCCCAATATATGACCTATAAGAAAGACCGCTCCATTAATTTCTTCAGCCATTCCTAAAGAATACCAGATGTTTGCTAATTTGTTTTCTGATCAACAAGCAAATGTTTTTCCTCCTCACAGAGAATGAGATTGTCCAATCGATTTAATACCTGACAAGATACCTCCTCGTGGTCGTATCTATCCAGTATCCTTACCTGAGACTCAAGCCATGTCCAAATACATCCAGGACAACCTGGCAAAGTGTTTTATTCATCGTTCCACCTCACCTGCCGGAGCTGGGTTCTTCTTCGTTGGCAAGAAGGACGGTGGCCTGAGACCTTGCATAGATTACCGAGGTCTTAATGAAATAACAGTAGAGAATCGATACCCTCTTCCCCTAATTACAGAGTTGTTCGATAGGGTCAAATGTTCCATCATATTTTCAAAGTTAGATCTAAGAGGGGCTTATAACCTCATCCGTATTTGTGCTGGCGATGAATGGAAGACCACCTTTAATACCAGGGAAGGACATTTCGAATACTTGGTGATGCCCTTTGGATTATGTAATGCCCCTGCTGTTTTACAGAGTTTTGTTAATGAGATTTTTCGGGACCTGTTATACGTCTCGGTTGTTGTCTACCTGGATGATATACTAATCTTTTCGTCTTCTGTAGTGAAGCATCACGAACATGTGAAGGAAGTTTTAACTCATCTGAGAAAGAACCACCTCTACTGCAAGTTGGAGAAATGTGTCTTCAGTGTACCCAGTGTGCCTTTCCTTGGCTATGTCATCTCTGGCTCCAGTCTGGAAATGGATCCCAAGAAGGTACAGGCGATTTTGGATTGGACTCGACCTCAGACTTTGAAATCCATCCAGAGATTACTGGGGTTCGCCAACTACTATAGACGGTTCATCAAGGGATTCTTGTCTTTACTTGCTCCCATTTCAGCCTTGACCCGTAAAGGTGCCAATCCTGCCCTATGGTCACCTGAGGCAGAGTCTGCTTTTCAGCTCCTAAAACAAGCCTTTATTTCTGCTCCTATCCTTCGACAGCTAGATCTGGATAGGCCTTTTTAGTGGAAGTGGACGTGTCATCAGAAGCGGTGGGAGCAGTCCTATCCCAGCGTTATGAGGACAATCGAGTTCATCCCTGTGGGTTTTTCTCCAAGAAATTCTCACCTGCCAAAAGAAATTACGCCATTGGCGAAAAAGAACTCCTGGCAGTGAAGTTGGCATTAAAAGAATGGAGATACCTGCTGGAGGAGCAAAATTTCCCTTCACTGTGTTTACTGACCATAGAAACCTTCTGTTCCTCAAGAACCTTCAATGTGTAAGTCCTCGTCTGGCCCAATGGGCAATATTTTTGGCCAGGTTCCAGTTCACCCTGACTTTCCGGTCTGGGTCACTTAATCAAAAGGTGGATGTCCTATCCAGATCTCTCCTCTGTGACGACAAATTGGAGAATCAAAACAATACCCCTGTCTTGAAATCAAGAGTGTTTGCCACTTTACAGGTCCAGCCTCCTACTGGGAAATCTTTTGTGGCCCTGGAGTTAAGGAAGCAGCTTCTCACTTGGGCACATTCCTCTTGCTTCGCAGGGCACTCTGGCACTTGGAAGACATTGGAGTTTTTAAAGAGAAACTATTGGTGGCCATCCATGAAATCGGATGTATTAGAATTAATTTCTTCATGCTCCTCCTGTGCCCAGCATAAATCTTCTCGACAGGCTCGGCTGGTGAATTGTTGCCGCTACCCACTCCATCACATCCATGGACGCATCTCTCCATGTACTTTGTCACAGATCTGCCAAACTCTCAAGGGTTCACTACCATCTGGGTTGTAGTAGACCGATTCTCAAAGATGGTCTATTACATACCCCTAAAGAAACTGCCTACTGCTCCTGACTTGGCTCACCTATTTGTTCAACACATATTCCGTCTCCATGGCCTTCCTGTTGAGATGGTCTGTGACCATGGTGTTCAGTTTCCTGCAAAGTTTTGGAGGGCCTTATGTTCTGTACTTCAGGTGAAATTAAATTTTTCCATGGCTTACCACCCACAAAGCAATGGCTCCACTGAGAGGGTTAATCAAGACCTAGAAACCTTCCTGAGGGTTTTTATGACATCATCTCAAGATAATTGGGCTGCATTGCTACCATGGGCTGAGTTTACACATAATGCCTCCTACCACTCTTCAACTAATCAAACTCCATTTCAGATTGTTTATGGTCTTCACCCCCATGTTCCTGAATTCCAAAGTCTGCCTGTCTTTGATGTCCCAGCTGTAGAAGTCATGGTGCAGGACTTTGCTGCCATTTGGAATCAAGTACGTGCTGACTTGGTGAAGGCATCCTCATGTTATAAAATTCAGGCCGATAAAAAGCGTAGGAAGGTACCATGCATGCAAGTTGGAGACCAAGTCTGGTTGTCTACACGGAATCTTCGTCTTCGAGTCACATCTATGAAATTTGCCCCGTGCTTCATCGGTCCCTTCACCATCATAGAGGTCATCAACCCTGTGGCTTATCGCCTACAGTTGCCCCATACCTGAAAATCCCCAACTCCTTTCACATCTCCTTACTCAAACCCCTGGTGCTGAACAAGTTCCACAGAGTCCTGCCTGCTTCTCCCCAAGTCCAGACAGAGAGAGGACTAGAGTTTGAGGTCTCCCAGGTTCTGGATTCCCATCTTCGCAGAGGTCACTTGCAATATCTGCTGGTTTGGGGGGGTTATGGTCCGGAGGAGCGCTGTTGGACCAATGCCCGAGATGTCCATGCACTCGTCAGGAAGTTCCATTCCGCCCATCCAGAGAAGCCTGGTGATTGTACTGAGGCCACCCAAAAAGGGGGGTACTGTCACGGCCAGGGTCTCTTGGCATGGTGGTCGCCAGGTATTACCTGTGAGGTCACTATGGTGGGGTGTGTCTGGCAGTGGCACGGGTGTTTGGCAAGGGGCTTTGGCTGCACGTGGTTCTGTGTGGGCACATTGTCACTTGGGGCTGGTGAGGCCTGGCAGTGTTTCCGTTCCATTTGGCATGGGTGCCACCATCTTGCCTTCTGATCATGTGATTCAATTGCCCAATCTTGGAGAGTCATGTGTTCCCTCCAGCCAGTCATAGCATGGCACGGGGTATTTAGGACGGTCCAGAGCCTTCCTTCATTGCCAGTGCAACGTGTATCTCAGCCTAGCTGAGAGGGAGTTCTCTGTGCTCACCTCTTGTTCCTGCATATATGCTATCTTCCAGCCTGCTTGTCAGCTCCAAATAACCCGCTGGACTACCCTGCATCCTCCACTGCCTTTTCCCCTGCCTGACTGCCTGAGCCTGCTGATACCCTACACCCTGCCTCCATTTCACTCCCAGCTGGACTCATCACCACTGCCTGTGTTTATTTCAGTTCACTAACCTGCATACCTGGACTGTTCTTATCTGCCACTATCTGGACATTCTACCATTATCCTCACTACAGTAATCAAGTGCACTTTAGTGCTAAACCTGGACTTTTGCTTTTGCCATTCCCATGTCTTCTAAGCCACTCATTAAAAATTCTACCTTTTTATTTAAATCTGCTTCTGTGTTTGCTCCTGTCACCACCCCGGGTCCACAACTAAACCAGAACATTACACTTAGTAAATCTGCAGATAGCAAAACCACTGCCAAACCACAGTCAAAAACACATTTTAAAAACCGCCACCAAACCCCCGGGGTTTAGAACAGAATAGAACCCGCCATCAAACCTCCACCAAACCGCCGGGGTTTAGAACTCATTGCTTAGTAAATTTTGCCCTTTATGTATAAATAAGAGTGTTAAATAAAAAACAAATGCTATCTAAACTGGTACAGTACATGCATTTGAGGATACAATTTGGAGACCAGAACATGCTGAGATGTTGGCTAACAACAAAAAGATTAATGATGCAAATTGTCATTGCCAGTGCTGCATTGAAAAGGTTGAAAAAGTCTATACCCTAGAATCACAATTAGCAGAGAAAGATTTGAGCAATATTGATAGAGGAAGGAAAATTTGTATGCTTGAATCTCAATTGTTAGAAAAAGAGAGATATTATGTGGATTTTGATAAAGAGTTAGCAGTACAGGTTGAGTCTCCCATATCCAAATATTAAGAAATAAAGAATATATACGAAATACAGAATATTTTTAGCATGACTGATTTAGTGAAACCTTTGCTTTCTGATAAATAAAGGACACAAACTTTGTTTAAGGCACAAATATATTAAAAATATAGTATAAAATAACCTTTAGGATGTGTGTATAAGGTATATATGAAACAAATGAATTTCATGTATGTTCACAAACTTTTTTTGATGCACAAAATTATTGAAAATATTGTATAAAATTACCTTCAGGCTGAATGTAGAAGGTGTATATAAACATAAATGCATTCTGTGTTTAGATTAGGGTCCCATTATGGTATGCAAATATTCTGAAATATGGATTATTCTGATATCCAAAATACCCCTGGTTCCAAGCATTTTGGATATGGGAGACTCAACCAGTACTATATACAGAGATTAATGAATTCAAAAATAAATCAGCATCCAATGAAGCTTTAATTGCAGAGTTAAAGAATAATTTAACCAACAAAACACAAATGATACCAAATATGCACAAAACTATAAAGGCGCGTATCCACTAGATGAGAAAAATGAGCGATTGAATGATTACAACATCGTTATCATTCAATCGCTCATTAATCGTGCAGAATAATTTCGGCAATGACCAGTGATGCATATTCCCGCTGTTGTTGTCACCATCGCTCATCGCCTGAACATGATGGTCAACCTGATGATATCGTCAGGTTGAGCATGTTCGATGATGAGGAAGGGTGCCTGCACTGAACAACATATCCTTCAGTGTGGGCACTGCACAGTATAATGAATGACTGAATGATAACAATATTGTTATCATTCAGTCCTTCATTGTCGGCAAGTGGATATGCACCTTAAGTGATTTGTCTAATATAGTGACTAGAAGACAAGTCTGTGTAACTGAAAATAGAGAAGGTGAGATGGGAAGCATGGGATATGCTCTGCCTATACTTACCCCTGATGGAGTAACACCCCCAGTGGGTGACCCCAGGTACCCTGTAGCACATATATTAAATTATTCCCAATCACTCATTGGAAGTGGATCTAATGTTCATGCACATGTTGATGACCCTATATTTGGACTCAGCAGTGGATGGGAAATGGTACATTCTGCTCCAATTCTACAGTTTACCACACAGACACCTTGAAAAAGTCATGATGATGAAACACATTGGTGTGTACAACCCCTTACTGACATCACTACATGGGTGACCACGCTTTACTGGGACCACGAACCCTGGTGAATGAAGTGTGGTGACCATGCTTACCTGGCCGGGAGAGAAACAAGTAACCCCGGGGCAAGAAGAATCAGGCGGCAGATACACAGGATCAGCATGTTGCTGATTTATTCCATGTAACTACCGCAAGACCGGAAGACCATTCATGAAGTCGCTGCTATTAGGGAAACATAGGGTGAGTATCTAATGAGTGCTATTTTGACCACCTATCCTGTACCTGTTAGCTTCGTGGAACACTTTTGAACACATACACTTTTTGAATTATTCACAGAAAGAGCTATACACATATTGCCATGGTTTATGTATTGAATGCTTTGTGTATGCAAATGCTGCAGGTCTAACTGCTTTTATATCTTATATATTTCTGTTTATCCACTTATTCATTACCAGCAATTAGAATTTTAGATACCTGTACATACTTTTACAAGCGCTTTTTATACATTAGGAATTTTACATGTATAGGAGAGTGACAAAAGATCACAGTATGGAAGTCCCACAAGGCATTTTTTGGAAATATTAACATACATTGACACAGCAGTTCACTTAAGTGTGGCAAAAGAATAAACACTTGCAGATTTAGCGATGGATAAAGAAGAATACAGGCAAGATTTATTGAAAAACAAAGATCACTAAAGACCAGAGACAATGTTGTGGTAAATGGCAGATCACAAGATGGCCAATGCACAACTTATGGTAACACATTCTGTACAGGCAAACACATCTTACTCCTACAGCTCCACCTAAGGAGAAATGGAGTAATGTGTGTTGCCATGCATGTTTAAAGTATGGACAAATACAATGTAATTATCCACAAGGGGCACACAGAGAGTATGTAAACGACCTGGGCAATAATAATGGATTAAAAAAAGCCTTATTATAACAGACAGGTAGAAGATCCAACTTATATTATCCCATATACTCAAACACAGATGCAGCCCATAGACCAGATGCAAAATGCATTGCATTGGTGAGAACACACACAGGATAAGTTGAAGAACCAATCCATGTGCAGCCACATACATTGGGACCGCTACAAAAACAGACACAGAAATGCCTCGACCATATAAACAACTGCACAGTACAAAAAGCAGTGATAGCAGTTCACACAACAAATGTCCCTACTGGAAAACTGTAGCAACTAGATTAACAGGTAGGGGTTCCTAAGGATCTCACTCCAATATGCGATCTCTTATTGGATTCCATAGGGAGACCCCATATAATGGCCAGAATAAAAAACTAATTACTGAAATTCATGCTCAATACTGGAACAGAAATTTCAACTACCAATGTTGAACATGATTTATAGCCAGACAGCCCTCAGTGTATGGTGATTGGATTTGATCACTAAGAGGGGGTGAGAGCCCATAGAATTGACAAATTCACTTTAAAATCAGCAATGACCTTACATTAAAAATACCAATATGGTATTACTCTGGTTCTGATGACATCATTGGAACTGATGTAATAACACAGAAATGTGGATCTTAGATTTAGTGAATTGCTTGTTGTGGAGAGGCCCAAGAAACTCAAAGTTCTCCGTGATAAGGCAACATTACCTAGGACCACCCATAAATGCAATTTGTGTATGGTAGTACACAAATGGCCAGAGATTACAATAGAGACCTTGAACCAATTGTGTACCAATACCAAGAACTATGGGCAAAAGGGAAAATTACTGTGGAAAGATGGTTGATGTCCAAGTGGATTTACAAAGTCCAGATCCTCCACCTCAATGTCAATATAATTTCCCCGCTGAAGCAATGGAATCAGTTATAGAAACTGTGACTGATTTAGAGTCAAGGGGGGTGGTCATAAAGGGAAATTCCAAGTGCAATAATCCTCTATGGGCTGTTAAAAGGAAAGAGACAAATACCTGGAAATGTACCATTGATTTCAGAGTTTTGATTAAGTACACCCCAATGTAGGCACAAGTGGTTGCAGAAACACCAGACATAATGGCAAGAATAAATGGCAAAAGCCAAGTATTCTCTACCATTTATGTAGCCCATGGTTTCTTCTCAATATCATTGACAGAAGACTGCCATTACAAATTTGCATTCACTGTGCAAGATACACAATACATGTTTTGTGTATTACCCCAAGGATTACACAGAAGACACACATATTTTCATCAGGCACTAGCAAAAGTGCTGAGTGTGTTTTCATGACCAGCTTTCCTATGGAAAGTGCACTTATTTCTTGTACAGGAATTGTTAGGCCTCCTTTTTCATACAGGGCTCAAATTGAACCCTCATAAGGCAAAGCTGGCTGGGTCAGAGCTTATATTCCTAGGGGTTAAGATTTCTCATTGGAGAAAATGTATAATAGCTGCCCGTATTGAAACAATGGTCAAGGCTCCCAGACCTGGCACTCTACAAGACTTAGGCAAGTTCTTGGGGGTTGCAAACTTCATGAGGGAGTTCATAGAGCATTTTGCAACAAAAGCAAAGCCACTTTATGAACTTCTAAGAGGTGAGGAACCTTCATTAAAAGACTGGGCAAAAGCATAAAAAATTGCAATTTCTACCCTTAAAAGAGATCTTTCCTCTGCCCCACTGCTAACCACTCCACATCCTGAAGGTGAAATGGTCATTCAGGCCCATGCTGCCCCAGAATCTATATCAGTGGTTCTGTTTCAACAAGTAGGATTTGTGAGTAGACCACTAGAATATTTCTCCAGGCTTCTTTCTCCAGTAGAAGGAGGTTTTGATGAATGTGCTAAACAACTAGTTACAATACATTACATTATCAAAGTGACAGAGCATATTGTAGGTTTCAGACCACTGGTGGTGCATATCGCTCATTCTCCATTGACCCATCTACCTCAGGACAAACTCTATGGAGTCTCCCAACAGAGGTTTGGGAGAGGGATAATGGAATTGAGTGGACGTAACCTCACTGTAAGCCACAAAGCCAAATATGTTTTGTCTCAACTGCTAAACACAGCAGGAACAGAACATGACTGTGGACAAATTCCATTCACTGAACTTACCCACCTTTTCAGACAGACCACACATCCATATGACAGAGTCATCTTTGTTGATGGGTCCTGGTCATACACTGATGGGTCATATGAGACCGGCAATGCAGTCTTGGATGAGAATATAGGACTTCATAGTCTTGTTAGACTACCTTGTCACCTGTCAGCACAAAGGGCTGAATTGGAGGCAGTAAAGGGAGCAGTACTTCTTCAACCTCCGGGACCACGTGCTATATATAGCGACAGTGCATATGTAGTTCAGTCCCTTACTTTGTACCTGGAGACTTGGCAGAGGCATGGATTTGTAAACAGTCAGAATAAACCCCTGGCACATGTTCCAGTGCTTAAGAAATTATGATAATTGGGAATGATGTATCCTATTGAGGCGGCAGTCATTAAAGTCCCTGTCCATCAAAAGGGCAATGATCCCTTGGTTATGGGTAACAATGCAGTGGATGAAGTAGCAATACTGGCAGCAATGTATAAGATCTTTCATGAACCAGATGATGAAACTTTGCCCTCATTCCAAATGGCAGTACGAAGAAATGTCCTTAAAGAAGGACCAGTCTTGGTTGAAGAGGAACAGGCAAAAGACCCTATTCTTATGACTCACAGAATTTCACCACTATCAGACAGGGTATACTGTGCCATTCATTAGGAGAAAGATTAGATCCACTTCCAGTAGTCCCTTCATATATCCAAGTAGAGCTGACCAGACTCAGCCATCAGCTTCTAGGACACCTTGGCCGGAATAAACTCCTATCACTTTTAAAAGATGAATTATACTGGCCAGGAATGTCAAAAACTGTAGAAAATGTATCCCAACAGTGTCTTGTGTGTGCTCAAATAAATCCTAGAACACCACCCATCAAACTGGTAGTACAGTGCGTGCATCCTGCAGAAGGGCCATAGTCTGCTATACACATTGATTTCATAGGACCACTACCAGCCAGCAGCGCAACTGTCGGTACGCATAGGTAGTCGTGGATATTTTTTCAAAATGGGTAGAAGTCATCCTAATGGTGAATGACTCTGCTTCCATAACAGCAGGCATCTTATGGGAGCAAATGTTGTCACTCTGGGGTATCCCCAGGTTCATTGAATCAGAACGGAGAATGCGCTTTACCTGCAAGGTCATGAAAGCACTTTGTGATCTTTTGGACATAAAACAAAGATTACATGTACCTTATCCTCCCCAGTCAGCTGGGATAGTGGAACGGATGAACCAAACCATTAAGACTCGATTAGCCAAAGCATTGTTGAAAAAGGGTTTGTCAGGGTTCAGCCTAGGATTGGCTATCTCTTACCTCCGTGACAGCTTCCCCTGACTTCCTTGTGGTCAAACGTCTGGTGCAGTGATGGGCGAGATGCTGAGTATTTTGCCTTAGGTGCTTTCTGTGGACTTCCATGGTCAGCTGTGTGTTTTGGGGAACAGAGTTCCCATCATGGGCACCACCATGACAGTTCTTCTCATGTGACAGTACTCCTAACCAATGGTAGCATGATCTCAGTCAGCTGATGCTGTGCTCCAATTGTCTGCTACCTCTAGGTATAAATTTTCCCCCAGAACTCCAGGAAGTTGCCTGATCAACTATTATCACTCCTAGTGTTCTAGTTGAGTTCTGTTCCAGGTTCCCTTGGATTCCAAGCCTTAGTTCAGTGTTTTCAAGTGAGCAGCAGTGCGATCTACATCTCTGCCTGTGTAGGAGTTCCAGTGTCTCATTTCAGGACCAGTGTGATTACAGTACATTCCTGCCTGTTCATGCTTTCTGTAATTTCAAGTTACAAGCTTATCCTGAGTGTCTCACACTGTGCAATCTTCTCTGTGATTACAAGCTACAAGTGTTCCCTGTGAGCAGCAGTGCTAATTACATCTCAGCGTGAGAGATTTAATTCCAGTGACAGTGCTATAACATTTCTGCCTGTGTAATACTACTAGTGTTTTCCAGTGAGCAGCAGTGCGACCAACATCCCAGCCTGTGCATTAAGTTACCAGTGTCTCTTGTGAGCTACGGTGCAATTACATCTTAGCCTATATATATTACCAGTGCCATTCCATGTGGCAAAATTGCAACCGCATGCCATTCCCTGTGTATCCTTTGTGGGTCTACCCATGGTGCTAAAGTGTGTCAGCACTCCTCTCCTAGAGTTTCCCTTGTGTGCCTCCCCACCGTGCAAAAGTGCATCCACATGCCATTTTCCTGTGTAACCCTTGTGAGTTTCTGGTGTATCCTTCTAGTGCCATTCTATGTAACAAGAGGGCATCCACACATCACTCCCTGTGTCTTCTCAAGTGCCATCCAGCTGTGCTAAGTGTGTCAGTACTTTAATCCTGGAATAGTTTCAAGTATTATCTCTCAGTGTACTCCTAGTGTAACAGTGCTTTGGTTGGGCACTTCCCTTGGGCCATTGATATCTTGAGCCTCCATTCCCACAGATTTTGGATACTGTACCTGGTCAAAGGACTGCAACCTGCCTGCAGGGTGCAGCTAAGCCTATATCCCAATTGGAGGGGTCACTGGTGAACACCTTCCTGCAGGTTAGATTCTGCAGCATTGACCAGGTCTCACCAATGTCCAAGGTCCGTGGATGAGGAGCTCTTGTATCCAAGCCTCTCACCCCAAGTTCTTCCAAAATCTAGACCACAACCCCTAAGTAGGGGAATCTACTACCCCAAATCTGACAGTTTGACCAGGCCAATATGGAAGTCAGTGGTACCCTGGATATCAGGGCTACTCTAGATATTGCCTCTCATTTGAAAAAACAGGAATTAGCATAATTTCAACTCTCTCAGAATATTCAGGCACTGACAAATCAGTTCAACACCATCAGGTCCCTCCAGTGTACACATTTTTTTTCTTCTGGTCAACTGACAACATTCCAGCATTTACTAGGACAAGTCCAGGAATCCCTTTTAAATGTTTTTAAGTTAATTCCTGAGTTTTTAGGTGTTTCTTCTAAATCTTCTAGTGCTACATTACTGTTAAGAAGACTGGAATCAATCATCAAAGCTTCCTATGCCCCAAACTTTCGGAGAACGAATGCCAGCACCACCAATAACTACAGTTATGTTTATATTGCTGCTCAGGTGATTATTTCATTAGAGACTGTGTTCTTTGTCCTTCAAAGGGTGGGGATAAAAGGGTGTCCCCTGAAAACAGAACTTCCAGTTTGTTCTCATCTCCATTAGTGACTACTACTCCTTCTACTTCAGACAATGAGAGAACATGTGCCAAAGAAGGTTATAATTGGGGTCTGGCTACTAGATGTTTCTTCCCTCGTGAAGGGAAAATAGGAGGAGTAGGTCATCGTCCCAAAGTAAGTGACTTATCCCAAGGTGGGGTTTTAAGTTTTGCACCCCGAAAGGAAGTTACAAGTTTCACACCCCAGGATGGGGCCTCTATTTTAAGTCTAATACCCCTGGAGGGGATCTCAAGTCTTTCAGTCCAGGAGAGGACCTCGAGTGATTCTACTCAAATTAAAGTTTCCAGTCATTCACCCCAGGAGGGGGTTCCCAGTGCCGTTCCCCAGGAGGGAGTTACAAGTGTTGGTGCAGCTAAGCCCATATCCCGATTGAAGGGGTCACTGGCAAACACCTCCCTGCAGGTTAGATTCCACACCATTGACCAAGTCTTGCCAACGTCCAAGGTCTGTGAACAAGGAGCTCTTGTATCCAGGCCTCTCACCTCGAGTTCTTCCAAAATCTAGACCACAACCCCTCAGTAGGGGATTCTACTACCCCAAACCTAACAGGGTTCTTCTCATGGGTCACTGCTCTGCCAGCAATTCTCATGAGTGTTCAAGCAACCGAAGCATTCACTACAGGGATCACTCCATTTGAACTCATGATGGGTTGCAAAATATACAGCTATATTGTGTGTGGAATCATAAGGTGTTTCCAAGGCAAAGAATTTACCCTTTTTAGGTGCACTCATTATTTGACAAAGACTTGTCTAAAACGTAACTTTTAATAAATACTTGCAAAAATATAAGTATAATACTTAATGGACTCACTAATATAAACATAGAACATATATATTGTACAAAACACAAACAAGTTCCTGTGTTATAATACAGCAAAATAACCTATCCCTAATTACATATGTGATATTAAGACAGATAATGTATAATGTTTAATATTTCTGTCCTCATTATAGGATGATTACGAGCTCAATATTTGGGGTATTGGATATATAATATTTAACTTTTTTGCTCATATATACCTTGAATAAATAAGCACATTATATATACCTTGAATAATGAGACATATATACATATATGGAACTAGGTATTCTACTAAGTGACAGGTATATACACATAACAGAGTCCTTTTTATTTGAATATAGAGGACAAATGTAGCTAAATTGTCTCTATTATGACGATTACCACAGCAATAAATTTAAATGGGCTGTGGGAACTTGTTTGTGTTTTGTACAATATATATGTTCTATGTTTGTATTAGTGAGTCCATTAAGTATTATATTTATTTTTTTGCAAGTATTTATTAAAAGTTAAATTTTAGACAAGTCTTTGTCAAATAATGAGTGCACCTAAAAAGGGTAAATTGTTTGCCTTGGAATCACCTTATGATTACACACACAATATAGCTGTATATTGATATTTTCCCATGGTGCACCACCAGCCACAAGGTAAGTAAGTATAAAGTCTGTGTTAGACAATTAATACATTTATAATAGGCTGGGTATAATAGTTAATTTATTTTTTTTTCCTGTGTGGATTCAACAAAATCTACCCCTTTTTCGAGTCGCAAAATATCACTTTGCTTCCCTAATGAACCCCAACTGTCAAATCCCATTAATGATGCCATTGCCAGAAATGTGTTCCTATAATAGGTACAAGATAACCTGAGGTTATTACCAGGGCTGGATTACCAATGGGGCGGGTGGAGCTTCAGCTCCAGGCCACCCAGCTGCTGCAGACAGGAAAATGTTTTCCTGCTACAGCAGCAGCCTGCCAGTGGCCTTCTGAGGCCCCACACACAATTGCAAGCCCCGCCCCTCCCACGGGCCGCAACCCCCGCCTCCTTCACTGGGAACAGTGGCATCTGCCAGATTACTGGAAGCAAGTAGCGTTGGGCCCCCTTGTCACATGCATGTCCTCCTCTCAGGTTCACCCAGCGGATAAGCTTTGCTTGCCTTCTGTCTGCCTCGACAGATGCCTCGCCCCCTGCTCTCCTCTCCTGCTCCCATTGGACGGGCATAGTGTGTGCACTGCACAGAAGATGGCAATGTGGGTGAGACAGCGCTGCCATATAAAGAGGTGCCTCAGCCCTTCTCTCCTGTCCTGTCATCCTGTTTATCATTAATACCCCTGCCACCTCCCCATATATGTGCCTCTGCTGCCTACCAATTTCCGTGCCTCACTCAGACTTCCATATTTTTGCCTTTGCCCCCTCCTTATATGTGCGCCGCCCCCAATCACTGCTGGCCACATTGATCGGGCAGTGTGTGTGTGTGTGCGTATATATATATGTATACATACACACACTGGGTATATAGATGTATATTGTATACACTGTTATACTGTGGGTGTATGTGTACTGTGTGTATATATGCAGTGTTTATCTCTGCCCCCCATTCCATCTCCACTCTGTCCAGCCGTGCCCCCCCCACTTTGATAGAGCTCCACCCACCAATCCCCATCCCCGCCTCTCACCCCACCCCCTTCTTTCGACCCGACTCCGTCTCCAATAAATTATTAAATTATTTTGGGCGGGATGTACTACGGGAAAAATGAGGTAAAAATTCTGTTTTCTGGGTTTTTACTGCATTTTCATATGTACTATGCCCCGGCCACCCTATTTTCGGAGCGGAGGGTAACACCAGAAAACCTGGCATTACCCTATAGAAGCCTATGGGCTTCTTACCGCAACATGCTCCCGACGCTTTGCTGCCCCGCAGTTGCCCAGCACTGGCCCCACTCACCTCAGTCTCCTGATTGCCGGCCCGTGCTCCTCCTGGGTCCTCTGCCTCCTTCTCCTCCTAATCTTCCAGGTGCAGAAAGAAAGAGGAGGAGGAGGCTGGGACTTCCTACACAGGTCACCAGCAGGAAGCTCCCAGGCAAGGAGGGGATGGAGATCCCCTCACCCGGCATCGGCTGATTCGCAAAGGGCAGCTCTTATCGCAAGAGCTGTCCTTTGCGATACTAATCACATATGTTAGTACATATGTGATCAGTCATTTTGCGGTGACTGGCGGGATGTACATCACAAGGTTAGTACATCCCGCCCTTGGTTTTTCTTAATCTATAAAACTACCTTTTTCAAAACATAATTTAATAATAAATAAAAAAATCGACAATTTGGGGGACATATTTTGAAAAATTTTAGCCAATTAAGTGGTTAAATACTTTAGCTGTTTATTTTTTTGTGTGCGCGCGTGCATATATATATTATATTATATGTGTGTGTGGGTTTAGACCAAACCCCCAAAGCACTGGTCACCCTCATCATGCTGTTCATGCCTCCTGCGATAGCACACAATAGGCCCTTCATAAATTTCAGCTCCAGGCCCATGTGGACCTTTCAATATGGTACTGGTTATTACTACCATATGCAGCAAAATGACTGCACAAAACTTATCTACACAGAGAGACACACATGCCTTCTGTGGGTAACTTTGTTATGGTCAAAAAATTCTGTAAGGCAGGTCTTGGGATGCAAACTGGGAAGGGCCATATTAAGTTCTTGAAGTCATGGGTGATACTATGCTAAAAGTAGAAAGACCATTGACAACTAAAAAGAATTTCAAAGGTAAAAACCACATTTGCTGTTTCCACTCAATAGAGTTTACATATCTTATTGAAAAAAAAGGAAACTTTTTTTGACAATTTATTTATGTATATAACATTTTGTAAATAAGTTTTTGAAAGAAATAATGAAATTTACAGGAATTGGCAGAGTTGTGTTATGTATACTCATATCTTTATTTTTTCTCTCTCTCCTACATGCCAATAAGAGCAGGTTGTATGATCAATGTATGAAAGTAATCCTATTCTCCTCACCAATTGAGGCATAAATCATTGGAAAGGAGGAAAAAGGGGGGTAGATATCTAAAGGCTACAGGTGGATTGGATGGTAGATAAGGCCTCAAATTGGGGAGGAAAGATATACTGATCTCTCCTTATTTCTTACTTAGATGCTGATGAGGGCTCGCTGTAGACAGATGATATTTCTGGCAGATGATTGCATGGACCCTAATCGGATGGAACACAGATCGGAATGACTGGGACACTTATGACCCAAACCAGATGGTCTAAAGATAACTACACCCCAGAAGAGCCCCCCACCTCATTTGACAAAGAAGATAATATCAAAGAAACAATTATGGGCCTTTAGTTTCAAATGTTGAGGGACATTAGGAATGGGCCTGTTGCTTACATAGGAAGATTTTTTTGTCCTTGCATAAATACAAAAAAACAAGTTTTTTTCCATCTCCCTATGACGTATGAGAGAAATGCTGCTTCTCAACCCTTTCATTAATTCTTACTCCAAACTTTAAAAAGTACATATTAATAATTCACCTTCTTTGATCAGATGTACACACTGAAATGGTGACATATACATATGTCTGTTTATCTGTTAAAAACAGGCAACCTCTGGTATAACTTCTGGGACAGAGGGGGCACCGGAATCTGGGATCTTGGCACTGCATATACAGTACATCCCAATGGTCACCGCTGGCAGATGGATATCAGAACTGCATGGAGATCCATGCAGTTCAGATAGGCTTTCCTGGGAGTGGCTGGAGTGGATGTGTAGTAGGTGTGCCTGTGTCAGGGACTGCCCCAGTGGACACATTTCTGATGAACATTCTGAGCAACCATAAGATTGTGTAACAGGATAATTCTATTATTCACCATTTAAGGAGTAGCAGATATCTTGTATGGTTCTCAAAGATACTGTCATTTCCATGCGCACACACACACACACACGTGGTAAAAGGACTAGGTGGGTAAAGATTTATAAAGTAAAGAGCGAGTTGCTTTAGAATGAACCAAGGAACAGTATAAGGAAATAATGAGCACATGTGCAGCGATTTATTTGAGACTATGGACCCTCTTGTGTCTGATAAGGTTATATAAGGGGTTCCCAACATTGAATTCAATGGTGGGACCTGTTCATTGGCTGAGAGGTGGAAGGCTCTGCTTTTTCAGCCAATGAGCACTCAGCAGCAGGATGTCTATAGTTTATTCCAACCTGAGCCATCATTCAGGTAGTTAGAGGACAGTACTAATTTCTGTGGTTCTGCATAACTTCTATTTTTTTTGGCAAAACCCGGGGATACCTACATGGAACAATGAGGACGTGATCCACGCATAGGAGGAGGTGAGTATGGATGTTTTTTACAGGTATCCTAAGGATTACTTCTAGAGAAGAGGGCATGATGGGATTCAGGGATACATAGTTGAGTATGAGTGACAGTGAGTATGAGTGTACATGTATGTTTTAATAAACTTTTACTTTCAACAGTGTGTGTATTGTGTTTAATTTAATATTTTATTTTGCTTTGGAAATACAGGTACCAGCTGGCCCGTAATGCCCTGCATGCTGGTACTTGTGGTTCTACATGCAGGGGAGGCTTGCTGGGACCTGTAGTTTTGTACCAAAAGACAATATTTTTAACTCGCACCAATCAACCCAACACCCACCGGCTAGGGCTGCTGGGGATAGCCCTGGGCTATCAGCCTAGGCCTGTGGTGCACTGGAGAGGGGGGTCCCATTATTGGGGGGATCCCCAGCTCCCCAGGGATCCCTGGCCTGGCCTGACTAGCAGTCAGGGGTAATGCTTTGGCCAGGGGACCCAGTGAAAGGGTTCCACTGGCTGTGGCATTACCCACCCACTAGAAAAAGTTTGGTGCTGGTTCTGGAATTTACAGGGAAAACCCTGCACATTTTTTCTACCTGTATTTCTATAACCAGGACCAGCACAGAGCCAAGTGCTATTTGTGCTATTTACAGGGCACCCCTACATAATTTTTTCCTGTATTTAGCACAACTTGGTCTCCAAAACCTGGGACTAGTAGAGCTTTGGGGTGGGGGGGCACGTCATTTCTTTTTAATACTTTTATTAATTTTTTTACATAGATGCACGGATGGATCTCACTGATCCATCCATGCATCTGTGTCTTTTATCACAGGTGCTTGCTGAATGGAACGCACTGATCAGTGGGGGCATCAGTGTTTTGAAGGATGAAGGAATTCTAGGTGAGTATATGAGATAGTCAGTGTGCATGTATGTATTAATAAACTTATACTTTCACAGTGTTGCATGTCTTTTTATTAATATTTATTTTACAGTGGAACTACAGGTACCAGTGAGCCTGTAATTCCCTTCATGCTGGTACGTGTGGTTCTCCAAGTACTAGCATGTGGGGGAGGCTTGCTGGGACCTGTAGTTCTCCTGCAAAAAAAATATGATTTCATCTTTCTTTGTACTACATTATACACTATCAACCCAGCACCCACTGCTCCAGGGGTGTCGGGGATAGCCCCAGGCTAACAGCCTGGTCCTGGGGTGCCCTGGACAGGGGGACCCCTTTATTGGGGGGATCCCCACCTCCCCAGGGATCCTCGGCTTGGGCTGACTCGCAGTCAGGGGTAATACTTTGGCCAGGGGAACTGGTGAAAGGATTCCCCTGGCTGTGGCATTACCCCTCTGCTAGAAAGAATCTGCTGGTCATTGTTAATACAGGGGACCCCTACACTTTGTTGTCCCCTGTATTAACAAAACTCGGACCAGCTCAGCTGAGCCCAGTGATGGTTGCGTTAAATACAGGGACACCCTATGTCATTTGTCCCCTATATTTTCACATCCAGGACCGACTGTGAAAATCCCGGGGCTGGTTGTGCTTAGGGGGATGGGCATGCCATTTTTGTGAAAAAAAAAATTCCCCTATTTTCATTTTTTTTAACACAGATGCATGGATGTATCTCACTGATCCATTCATGCATCTGTGTCTTATTGATTTTTTTTTCACAGATGCATGCCGCATGGATCGCACTGATCCGTGCATGCATCTTTTAATTATTTTTTTTACACAGATGTCTGCATCATGGATCTCACTGATCTGATAATGTAGTCAGCTATCTTTAGATCTTACATGATAGTTCTTATGTCATAATGGGCTATTTAAGCACCATATCGTATCCTGGAGTGCCGGGGAGAGTTCAAGGGAAAATGTTCACAATATTGCATCATGAGCACATCTTTCCACATGTAGGGGCCTTAAGAAGTAGTTCTGGGCAGGGACCATCAGCGCCAGTGAGCTTCTCTTTCCCCTGCTTCTGCCCCTGTGCACTACCCCACAGCTGCCACTGCTCCGCACACCTGCAGCCTGCCCCTGCAGCCATCTCTCCCTCTGCACCCTCAAAACACCTCCTATGTGCTCCCCCCCAACACCAGCACAAAGTGTACAATTTTGTTGCCTTTCTTCCCTGCAGGCAGCCCGATTTGCTGCTTCTGTCACTGATGGTTAATAAATTCTAAAAAAGCAATGAAATTCCATAGACAAAATACCTTACGGTTTCACATGTCCCATTAAGGTTTCTTAGACATAATCTGAAATTTCACAAAACCTACTGAATTTCTGCCACTCAAACATAAAAAAGCAATGATATTCCGATAATTGAGGCTAATACCTTAATGGACATGTTTCTTACGCAATACAGATATGGTATGCCATTACACCCTGTGGTTAACTGCAGATTCAGAACTTTCACAGAATGAGATTGCTGTCACAAAATGGTGGAGCTGCTATTTCACAGAATTGTGTGCTAATTGGAATACACACATGCACTCTATGCAACTGAGGTCTCAGCAATTATGTTGCACACGCATCCTACTCATTGCCCACAATCTTCCTTTGGTCTCCTCAACAATCCCAGTGGGTTCCAACATCCTTCTCACTCCACACATTCATCTCAGAATACAAATTCTGCTTCCTAATTGCTAAAATTATCATACTCTGTCTATGCTTGTACACTTTCTTCCCCATAATGCCTCCATGCTGCTCTATCTTCTCCAATACCTACTGCTGTGTAATCTCCATACTGTGCTAGTCTGTATTCTTTAATCTGCACCAATCTGTCTTTCTCCAAATGCACCACCCTGTCTTCCTGCATCCGTGCCACTCTGTTTCCTTCCATCTGCACCACTGCCTTCCCCCCAGCCATCCTGCTCTGTCTTTCCCTCTTCTGTGCTACTCTTTCTTCCTCCATCTGCACCACTCTGTTCGCCTCAACCGTGCCACTGTCTCCCCCCTTCCAACCGCAACACTCTCTCATCCCCCCACCTGCACCAATCGGTCTTCCTCAATCCTTACTGTTGTGTGTTCTCCCATTGTGCTAGCCTGTATTCCCTCATCCGCACCAATCTGTCTTTGCTATTTTAAGTTTGAATTTCAGATCATGTCTAAGAAGCCTTAATGGTACATGTGAAAATGTAAGGTTTTTCGTCTATGGAATATACAGTCAGGTCCATAAATATTGGGACATTGACAGAATTTTCATATTTTGGCCTCTATTCACCACCACAATGGCTTTGAAATGAAACAAACAAGATATGATTTAACTGCGGACTTTCAGATTTCATTTGAGGGCAATTACATCCAAATCAGGTGAACGGTGTAAGAATTACAACGGTTTCTGTATGTGCCTCCCACTTTTTAAGGGGCCAAAAGTAATTTGACAAACTAAACAATCCTAAATCTAACTTTCAATTTTTAATACTTTGTTGAAAATCCTTTGCAGGCAATTACAGCCTGAAGTCTGGAATGCATAGACATCACCAGACGCTGGGTTTCATCCCTGGTGATGCTCTGCCAGGCCTCTACTGCAAATGTCTTCAATTCCTGCTTGTTCTTGGGGCATTTTCCCTTCAGTTTTGTCTTCATCAAGTGAAATGCATGCTCAATCGGATTCAGGTCAGGGGATTGACTTGGCCATAGCATAACATTCCACTTTTTAGCCTTAAAAAACTCTTTGGTTGCTTTTGCAGTATGCTTCGGGTCATTGTCCATCTGCACTGTGAAGCGCCATTTAATGAGTTCTGAAGCATTTGACTGAATATGAGCATATAATATTGCCCGAAACACTTCAGAATACATTCTGCTGCTTTTGTCAGCAGTCACATCATCAATAAATACAAGGGAACCAGTTCCATTGGCAGCCATACATGCCCACGCCATGACACTACCACCACCATGCTTCACTGATGAGGTGGTATGTTTTGGATCATGAGCAGTTCCTTTCCTTCTCCGTAGTCTTCTCTTCCCATCACTCTGGTACAAGTTGATCTTTGTCTCATCTGTCCATAGGATGTTGTTCCAGAACTGTAATGGCTTTTTTAGATTTTGTTTGGCAAACTCTAATCTGGTCTTCCTGTTTTTGTGGCTCACCAATGGTTTGCATCTTGTGGTGAACCCTCTATATTCACTCTTGTGAAGTCTTCTCTTGATTGTTGACTTTGACACATATACATCTACCTCCTGGAGAGTGTTCTTGATTTGGCCAACTGTTGTGAAAGGGTTTTTCTTCACCAGGGAAATAATTCTTCTGTCATCCACCACAGTTGTTTTCCGTGGTCTTCCGGGTCTTTTGGTGTTGCTGAGCTCTTCGGTGCGTTCTTTCTTTTTAAGAATGTTCCAAACAGTTGATTTGGCGACACCTAATGTTTTTGCTATCTCTCTGATGGGTTTGTTTTGACTTTTCAGCCTAATGATGGCTTGCTTCACTGATAGTGACAGCTCTTTGGATCTCATATTGAGAGTCGACATCAACTGATTCCAAATGCAAATGTCACACCTAGAATCAACTCCAGACCTTTTACCTGCTTAATTGATAATGAAATAATGAGGGAATAGCCCGCACCTGTCCATGAAATAGCTTTTGAGTTGATAGTCCCATTACTTTTGGCCCCTTAAAAAGTGGGAGGCACATATTGAAACTGCCGTAATTCCTACACCATTCACCCAATTTGGATGTAATTACCCTCAAATTAAATCTGAAAGTCTGCAGTTAAAGCACATCTTGTTTATTTCATTTCAAAACCATTGTGGTGGTGAATAGAGGCCAAAATCTGAAAATTTTGTCAATGTCCCAATATTTATGGACCTGACTATATATATATATATATATATATATATATATAGTATATATACACAGAGCCATAACTAGACTTTTTGGTGACCTGGCCAGAGAGAGCATTGGCGTCCCCCTCACCCTTCATTGTTTAACTAGGGACATAATATAGTTCACCTGAAAAATGGCCATGGCCTCATGGGGAAGGGCCAGGGAAAAGATAGGGGTACTACTGGGGCAGCCAGGAGGTGGTGGGGATAAAAGAAGAGGAAGCTACAATTGAGAATGATAATAAACAAGAAAATTGACAGGCCTGAACAGTGCTCCTTGCCCTGCAGTGCCCTGTGCCATGGCACATGTTGCACTACCCTAGTTACGGCCCTGTCATATATATATATATATATACACACACACACAGTTTTTTGTGAGTACTAAACCTCTTAGTACTCTCTCTTTATGTAGGAGATCACATGGTCCGGATGATCCTTTTGTTTGTGTGGGTATGTAACCAATGTCATCATACCACAGAGGTTCAACCAGACTCAAGCCCTGTGTCACCTCCTGTCCATTGTCACCTCCAGCCTCCTCCCCCCTGTGTTTCTCCAGTCTTCTTCCCCCTGGGACTCTCCAGCCTCCTGCTTTCCCATGTCTTTTCCGCAACCTGCCCTGTCACTCCAGCTTCCTGCCCTGTGTCATTCCAGACTCCATGCCCCATGTCTTTTCAGCCACCTGCCCTGTCATTCCAGCCTCCATCTCCGTGTCACTTCAGCTACCTGCCACTTCAGTTCACTGACACTCCAGTCCCCTGTCACTCCAGCCCCCTGTCTTTCCAGCCCACTGCCCCTTTCACTCCAGTCCTCTGCCCCTGTCACTCCAGCCCCCAGTCACTAAAAAAGGTCCTGTCCCCTGTCACTACAGCATACTTTGTTTCTTCAAGATCCAACCCCCTCCCTGGCCTTCTTTAACTTACCTTCTTCATCCTTGCAAGCTCTGGCTCTTCCTCAGTGGTGAGGGGTGAAGGAAAGACATGCTGGTAAGCTGCTTATGTGCAGAAGGCATATTTCAGAGAGGTCATATGGCCGCCCCTTAGTGTAAAGCCACTGGGTCTTAGTTGCTGTGGCTGTTAGCCAGCAGAAAGATCACAGAGATATGGCAATGTGACTTCATTGGTGTTGACGAGGTGACTGCAGGGGCGCGTGTAGGCTACAGTGCCCTGGGCAATAGCCCTCTCAGCCCACCCCTTGAACTGCTCTAAGTCCTTTCAAAGCAAATAAGAAACTTTAGCTATAAGTCCAACATACTTAGCAAAATTGCTAACTGTCATCTTCTCCTTGCTAGTAGTTTGAATATGGGTATCACATGACTCAGTGTCATAGTGTCTTAACTGACTTCATTTTTTACAATATCAAATGGTTTCAGTAGCTTGCATAATTTGAAAGTATTTCCAGTGTACTGTAGAGATGTTTGATTCAGTTCTCCAGAAATCTGAATCCACCAGAATTTCCTGCACTATAGCCATGATTGACTAAGAGTCAGACTGCTCTAAGCCAATCAGCAAAATGTTTCTACAGCACCCTCTAATTGGCTAAGAGCGGTCTGACTCCTAGTAAATCATGGATACCAACGTGGGTTCTGTCAGTTGGTGCGCTATACTGCATACAGTATTGCTGCCCATGGGGATTGGGAATTATTTTTTTTTATTTTAAGATGACCTTGGCTGCCTAACTTAATAAGGGGACCGACATATAGTTAACTCTGTTTTTTATACATCAACATGATGGCGATATCCATCTATTTCAGACAGTTTTGCTTTTGAAACAAAAATCACGGTTAGTAAGTATACCTCTTTGTCTATGTTGCTGCACAAAAAGAGAACTGTGCTGACTTTTTGATAGCAGACATTGCTTATTGAAGATTTTTATACTATGAAGCAGCTCTAACTTACAGTATGTACAACTAGCAATCTTATTAGTATGAGTCAATACATTTGCCTCTATTGCCTGCTGAAGCTGTTAAATTGTCAAACCAATTTTGCGGAGTAAAAAGTCATATTGTTTTTTTCTCCTAAACATCTAATGGGATGTAGTTAAATTTCCGGCCGCCGAAATACCGAAGCCAGAATCCCGCCACCCGGCAAAATGCCAATGCTGATATCCCGAAGGAGATCAGGATACTGGCATCGGCATCCTGAATGCCGGAATCCCAAAACTTCTGGACCACTGTAAGTATTGCAGTTTCCCCAGGGACCCCCGGGGGAAGATTGGGAATAGGCATTCCCTGGGGAAGGTTATGGTTAGGCTATGGGGAGGGGGTTGGGGTTAGGCACTCCAGGGCAGAGGTTAGGGTTAGGCATTCCCACGGGATGGTTAGATTGATTGTGTGGTAAGGGAGGGTTAGGGTTTGGCACTATGGGGGGAGGTTAGGGTTAGGCACTATGGGGGGCGGGTTAGGCACCAAACAGGCAGGTTTAGAGGAGGGAGAGGGGTAGGGATAGTATACTTACCACCCCTGTCTGGAACTTCAGCATTCAGGCTTCCGGCATCGGGATTTGAACCAACGACTATTCAGCTGCTGGTATATCATACCCATTCCCATCTAACAACTTTGGTAATTTGACTGACTAGTCTTGGGAAAAATATTTTGGTGAATAACTCTATATCATAAAAAGCATGTATAATTGAAGGTACATTAATTATTCCTGACAATTGTCTAAAAAATAGCCGATTACCTCTTTTTAAGCTAAAAAATGTGTTGCGGATTAACAGGGAAACCTTACTTATTTGGTTTAAAGGAATTACAGTGTTGTGTTACTTCTGTGAATGTAGGCTTGCTCAAATCCTTCTGTCTCTTCATGTAATTCCAGACAGACGTGATGATGTTGAGATCAGGGCTCTGTGGGGGCCATATCATCACTTCCAGGACTTCTTTACACTGAAGATAGTTCTTAATGTCATTTGCTGTATGTTTGGGGTCATTGTCCTGCAGCAGAATAAGGGCCTGATTCAGCAAGGACCACAGTTGCTTATGCACAAACTAACAATTGCAATGGGTACTACACTTGCAGAGGCTACACAGACCTATGGCTGAGTGATTGACAGGAAGTGCCATTTGTGGGTGGTAAAGGTGGGAGTGGTCAGCCAAACGCAGGCATTCCAGTGCGTTTCAACGCCATTGCAGGGGCATGCATTTATTAGCCACTGCAGTTCCATATGCAGCTTGAGGCCTCATAGCATGTGCTGAAGTAAGCAACTCCTGAGTGAGGTCTGACCTGCCTTAACTGTGCGTATGGGTCCAATGTTACTTGATGTTACTGATTGTTTCGCTATGTTGCCCAAGTATATGGATATGAGTGAAGGGAAGTGGGCATCCTCATGTTAGGCTGAGATCGCATTGTGAATGCAAACATTTGCATATCACTGCTGATATTAGCAACTGCATTGCATGTGTGTAAGCAGAATAGCGATCCTTGCTTAATCAGGTCCTAAATTTGGAGCCAATCAGACACCTCCCTGATGGTATTGCATGATGTATTTGTACCTGCCTGTATTTCTCAGCATTGAGGACAACATTAATCCTCACCAAATCCCCAAATCCATTTGCTGAACTGCAGCCCCAAACTTGCAAGGAACCTTCACCGTGCTTCACTGTTGCCTGCAGACACTCATTATTGTACTGCTCTCCAGTCCTTCGGCAAACAAACTGCCTTGTTACAGCCAAATATTTCAAATCTTAACTCATCAGTCCAGAGCACATGCTGCCATTTTCCTGCACCCCAGTTCCTATGTTTTCATGCATAGTTGAGTCGCTTGGCCTTGTTTCTACGTCAAAGGTATGGCTTTTGGCTGTAATTCTTCCATGAAGACCACTTCTGGCCAGACTTCTCTGAACAGAAGATGGGTGTACCTGGGTCCCACTGGTTTCTGCCAGTTCTGATCTGATGGCACTGCTGGACATCTTCCAATTTCGAAGGTAAGTAAGCATGATGTGTCTTTTATCTGATGCACTAAGTATCCTTGGCTGACCACTGCATCTACAGTCCTCAACGTTGCCCACTTCTTTGTGCTTCTTCAAAAGAGCTTGAACATCACATCGTGAAACCCCAGTCTGCTTTGAAATCTTTGCCTGGAGAGACCTTGCTGATGCAGTGTAACTACCTTGTGTCTTGCTGCTGTGGTGTGTGACCTGTGACATTAAATATCATGCCATGGTGTATGACCTGTGACATGAAATGGTCTTCCACAACCTCACCTTTGTAGCAGAGTTTTGCTGCTCCTCACCCAGTTTTAAGTTTCCTACACAGCTATTTCTGTTTCTGTTTCAGTTTATGACTATGTTTCAACCTAGATATGAAAATGATGATCATTTTCACCTGTTTGGTATGATTCATACTCGTGACTATAATCCTACAAAATCCCTGACTTTATGCAAGGGTACAGTACCTACAGTAAATGATGATGTTTTTAAGGCAAATGGTGGTCACACCAAATATTGATTTGATTTAGATTTCTCTTCTCTTCATTCACTTTACATTTGGTTAGTTGATAAAAATAAACTATTACACTTCTATTTTTAAAGCATTCTTACTTTGTAGTATTTTTCCCACACCTGCCTAAATAGTCAGTCCAGTTTGGACTTTAAATGCTTACCGATGTGACCAATATCTTATTTTATCTAGTCATGTGTTCTAGTCTTCATAGGGGAGATTATATCACAGTGGTTTTGCTCCAAGCAGAATATTATAGGGTCTATTTATGTAGTATTGAAAAGCCCTGTTTCACAAAGCAATTCAGGAAACAATGCTTTCAACTGCGTCGTCATATTCAAAAAGGGGTAATTTGTGGAGAAGTCGAAGATCTCTCCAGTGGTGCCCCTGATTAGTGTAAGAATTGCTTCCCCATACATTAGTATGGGGAGAGCAATTCATAGAAGAATGGAAACTTTTTGTTTCTGTTTCGCTTCTCAATTTCATTACCCTTGAGTCCAGCGTCAGCCTTGTGACTTGAGTGAAAGCTGTAGCACCTGACACTATGGGTGCATGCGCAGTGTGAAGACGACTTATCGTACTCCAGAAATATGTCAGTCTTCTCACTACTTTCCGGGATCATTGCGGGGTTGTTTATCAGAAGAGGTTGCTAGACAGTTAAGTTTTTCTGAATGGCTACAAATCAGTACTATATTTTGCATTGATATGATGTTATATATAGTTATATTTTCCAGTAGTCAGTTCATGTCCTACATTAATGAAGTCCTACACCCATACATTTACTGTGTAATATGAACTGACCATACGCGTAAGACCCACCACAACTGTGTTTCACATGAAGCAGCCCATCTCTAATAGGAGAGGAGGATTCAACTTGCACTACCAGTGAGCAGCCATCTTCTCTGGCATTGCAAACATTCATTAGGGATAGTTAATCTCTACCGATATACCCAAAGTATTATAACTGGAATCTCAGATGTGATTCAATCAGGAAAAATTGGTAATGTTATTAAATATACTATATATTTGTGTGTTTGTTCACACTACCATGGTTCAATTAATAACTTTGATGTTTTAGTAGCTTTGATGCATTTTTATATTATTTTAAAATTAAGATGAATATAATCTACAGTATATATATATTTTTATTTTATTCTTTTCATTTCACGTATGATTAGTGTTAATTTTATGTGCTATATAGTGTTTTTTAATTATTTTAAATATTTTTTGGGCTGCAAGTTATCCCTTTCAAGGAAGCTGAGATATCTATACACAAATATATTCATGAATTATATATATGGTGTGCACCTGAATTCTTTATTTCACTCAGAAACTAAAATGCACAAAATGATGCATAACATTTTTTTGTGGATAGAAAACTGCTCACTTGATATTTCTTGAAATGCCAGTAATTAAATTCTTGATAAGTGCTGTCCCTACATTAAAAAGTATAAGGCATCAATTTTCTTTCTGTGGCTCATAATTCAAACAAGTCATGCCACACATCTTTAAACACGAAATCAGATATGTAATTAGATTTACTCGCTGTCAAATCTTTGAGCCTGCTCATAATTACACCACTTTCTTCCTGGCCCCTCATTGACCAGTATAAATTAATTTTTTTTTGAAGGCATAGCACCAGAAAATCCATCAGTACTGGTTTATGAGACAAGTCTCCGACAAAAATGTAGTGGATTTATAAGGACATTGGCTGGGGAAATTACAAATCGTACATTAAATCCTCTGAAAAGAAAACATTTTAAATGGATTTACAAAGTCATCTTATAAATACTGCATTCATTGCTTTTGTTCCCAGCTATATTCTTGATATACTTGAATAAATACAATTGGTTCAGTACATCAAAATGTCAATGCCAGAAACAAAAAAGATTGAGGACACTAAACTTTTTACTTAGGTAACAATTTAAATAGAAATTATTAATAATGTATTCCAAAATCAAATTTAAACATTTGTGATTTCGTCACTCAAAAGGCAAAAAACAAATATAAATAAAATAAGTTCACTTATGATACTGTAAATTATCAAGATCCTACTTGATGGTTGGAGTTATGCACAAAACAGGGATTGCTGCAGAGTTAAGGCACACATCCACTAGACTATTAATTTGAGCAATTGAACTATAACGATATCGTTATCGTTCAGTTATCGTTTGCAAATAGTTTAAAAAAATGTCTAAAACGACCAGCGATGCGTGCTCCCGCTAGTCGTTTAGACATCTATCATCGTGCAAATATGTTGTACAACCTGACGATAAAGTCAGGTTCAACATGTCTGCAGATGATTGATGTGCTTACACTGAACGACTGTCTTAATCATGCAGATGTTTGCCTGTCTTCTAGTGGATGTGTGCCTTTAGTATGGGATTGAAAAAGTTGCATGAAAAATAGTCTTTCCACCAAAAATTGAGATATGTTCCAGTCTGCAACTGTAGCATATGCATCTGTTTTATGCCAGACATAAATCATATACATTAATGTCCCACTTGCACCAATATTGTCAAATATTTACTTTAAATGTAATTTTTTTTTTACCATTATATATCAATGAAACTATAAAATGCTGCCAAATACAGGAGACACAAGGGCTACATAAAAAACAACAAAAATGTGCTTTAACACAATCACAAAAGCATAATATATGTAATGGTATGTAGTCAGGAAGCCGGCGGTCGAAATGCCAAATAACTGCCAGCTTCCTGACTGTCAAAGCCATTTTTTTGGCTTTTGTACAGCGCTGAAAACTGGCGCGGGACCTCGGAGTTGTACATTTTAAATAATATGAGTGCAGGGTGTGCGGTGCAGGCCCCCCTGGATTCGGGGGCCCGTGTGCACCGCACACCCTGCACCCATTATAGATATGCCTCTGGTAAGAAGGTTTGACCAGACACATGGTGATCATAGTGCATTCTAGAGTTATTGCAGAACTGCACAAATGTGTATTTTAATTAATTCCTATTTTATCTTTCCTTTTATTTCACTGTGATGTTATATGACCACTTAAGTGGCTATTAGATGTTTGTTATTTCATTGCGAGACATAGTGCACTCGTATAGGGATCCTTTTTGTTTCCTCGTGTCTTAAGGTTTTCAGATTTTATAAACAGCTGTAATGACTGGATTCCTCTATAGTCAGTCACCATATGTAACTCCCTTTAAGTTGTTTTTTTTAATGTTAATTGGGAAATTAACAATTTAATAGTTTTAAATCTTTTTTGTACAAGTGAACTTCCTGCAGGTGCTGATTGCACTTGTAATTCCCTTTTCCTGTCTGTCAACTTTCTGTACCTTAGATAGAGACATTTAAATGTGGAGGAGTTTATACTGTTACCCCACATGCTCTCCTCAACCAACTGCTGCTCGCTTCTATCTGTCACATGTCTTACCACCTGACACTGCTCCTGGACTCTTGAGCAGCTGCAGAGGCTGCTGGAAATTTTGGTCTGCCTGTGCAATAGCATCCACATGTGATGTAGCGTGAATCACGGTGTCAGATGTCATACCTTGCATAGACATATACACAAGACCAGGGCCGTAACTAGGGTAATGTGACCTACGCCATGGCACAGGGCAGTTTATTATCATTCTCACATGTAGTTTCCTTTTCTTTTATCCTCAGCATCTCCTGGCTTCCCCTACCTCTTCCCTGGTCCTTCCCATGAGGCCATGGCCCTTTTTCAGGTGCACTTTGGGGAGGGGGGCTCCAATGCTCTCTCTGGCATAGGGCACCAAAAAGTCTAGTTACAGCTCTGCACAAGACCAACAAAGTAAAAAACATTCTGTGTCAGCAGATAGTTTGCAAACAGCTAATCACAAGTGGTTCACAAGTGCCAGCGGCCACCATCATCATTCACTATTTGCACCTATTTTACAACCTGCAAAAAATGCGACTTTCCGAGGCATATATGTATTTTTTCTCAACATACATCCTGCCCAATTCCAATTATCTATGCACAGGTTGACATAAGTGATATTATCATACAAATCTGCATGTGTGCAGGACGTAAGTGAATAAAGGCAGAAAGGTGTTATGAAGGTCAATGGATGGGTGTGCTGACAAAAGGGGGTCAGTGGTGTTCAAATACAATTCCCTTTTCCACAAAAACTTAAAATTCCTAAAGATGACATGTGAAATAAAGCCAGTCTCATGGTTTCATCAGTCTCATGATTAACATAAGCCATAAAATGAAAGGGCTGGTAATAAAGTGGTAGGCGATTGGACTTTGATGTGATGTTTACAATTTTGCCAGGCCAGATTAAGGTTTGTTGGGGCCCTGGAGCAACTATCTTGTGGGGGTCCCTACCAATAAAATTATCATTATGATATGCCATAATATTATTTGAAAGTATAATGTGTAAATTCTCCCAGTACCACAAATGTGTTAAACACATTGTAGTGCCCCCAGTTTACATTGAGCCACACAGAAACCCCAGTTCACATATACCACAGTACCCCACATGCTGGTGATCTAGCTATGCCTGGGGTGCCCCTATGTGTGGGTGTCCTGAGACAACCACCCCAGTTGTCCTGTTGTTAATCCAGCCCTGCAATTTTGTACAAGGTGTGTCGCTTCTAATTTTTCATTTTAGGTGCAGATCTTGTTTGCGGAGAGCAGAGATAGTGGTGAACCAAGATGTTTGCTGGGCGAATCGGTGTGAAACAAAAATGATTAACGGTGTGCATTCCATGTGTTTCAGAAATGGGGTACAGTGTGTACAGTATGGTCATCATAACATTATCTACAATAATAGTGGATATAGTGAATAAAATAAGAAGTAAACTTTTAAATGAAAACCAACAAAACAAAATGTTTGTACCATGAAACTTGTAGGAAGATATTTTAGCCCCAATAATGTGTACATAAACTATGTAATGTGTCCTCTTTTTTCAATTTCAGGTGAACAATACAGTCACTGTACTTTAGACATATTTAATTATCTCCCAGAAATTCAGAGAGCTTTTCTAATTGGTACTTTTCCCACTGCATGTAAGTAATTTTCCAGGATGTTTAAAATTGCTTCTTTATAACATGTAATTTACAATATGTCTTTGTAAGCAGTTAAGGAAAAACCCCACACTAAGGAAATTGGACTGACATACACATTTTCTTGAAGTGTCAAAATCCTACGGCTGTTGCAATTAAAGTAATTCCACTTGTGAGGAAAGTCACAAGGGAACAAACTGAACTACAGTTGGCACTCTCTGGAGGATTATAGTGATTTAGTTTAGCTACACAGACACACAAAATGTAGAAATAAATTGCAAATTTTTTTCTACAAAGATAGAACTAAATATTCTGACTTAAACTTTTCAAGTTCTATGAAAAATTATCCCACCTCAAAAACTTGTTGTAAATAGAAATGGCAAGCACATTGCTTGCAGAACAAAAGTCCTTGATTTGTATGATTTGTGTCCTTAACTCTAAGACAGGCATATTAAAGGTAGAAATACTGTATACAGCAAATATCCCAGAACCGGAATTCTTATAAGGAATAATAGAAATTGTAATGCTTTTAATTTCATAAGGTAGAAAAGTTCAAAACATACATAAGTAAAGATTGTGTAACAAATTTGAATAATGATTTTCCAAAATAACAGATTTTCACTGCAGGATGTAAAGTACAGATGAGCAGTTTGGTTCTACTCGGTTCTTTTTGCAAAATTAGTGCAAGTTTGTATTCATCTTATTTGGTTTCCAAAACATGTGAGAGTCTGATAGCCAATAAGATGCCATTTTTCACATCCGGGGCAGGATGCATGATGCATTGCACTCGCGATGTGATGCATTCTGCCGATCATCGCATGCAGTGCCTGTATGCATGATGATCCCTGCAAAGGACCGCTATGTTGGTAAGAGCGGCCCTTTGCGGTGGACAGACTACCAGGTCTATGACCCAGAGGCCCCTCCGGCATCTTGTGCATGCACAAAAGGATGCACGCAACGCGGGGGTGCTGGGAGGGATCCGATAGGATCGCTCTATCAGCACACTGCGGAGAGAAGCCCATAGGACTTTTCTAATAGTGCCACAGATTCACATTTGGATTGAGAGCAGGCATTTTACTTGCCCATTGTAGAACATTCACCTTTGCCTTTGTGCTTTGGATCTTTCCCCTGAACTTTAGTTTTGTAGCAGACTGAAGCAGGTTTTCTTGCAGTATCTATCTGTATTTTGTACCATTTGTCAGTCTTTCCATTTTAACAAGACGCCACGTCCCCACTGAGGAAATGCATCCCCACAACATGATGCTGCCACCTGTAAACTTCACTATTGGTGTGATGTTTGATGAGCAATGAAAAGTCTTAGGTTTGTGCAACACATAGCATTTTGAATTGAGGCCAAAATTCTCCATATGTGTCTCATCTGACCACAAAAATGTATCCCATATTTTAGCTGGGTCACACTGTTTTCTGGCAAACACCCAGTATGCTTTGATGTGGTTTTTCTTCAGTGATGGCTTCTAACCAGGATGTAGTCAGCATCCCAGCGTGCAGGATGCAGATGGTCAATACCGCCGCTGGAATCCTGAGCATTGGGATGCCATCTCCAGAATCCCAACTGCCGGCATCCTGAAGATAAGTATCGGGGGTTAGGGGTGGGTTAGGTTTAGGGTTAGGGTTAGGCACTAGGGGGAGGGTTAGGCATTAAGGGGGGAGAGTTAGGTTTAGGGTGCGGGGAGGGGGAGGTTAGGTTTAGACACTAGGAGGATGTTAGGATTAGTCATCAAAGAGGGAGGGTTAGTGTAGGGAGAGGGTTAGCATACCAACCAACAAGTGTCGACATTTTAACTCTGTTAGGATCCCGGCGTCCTTACTGCCAGCAACCCTTGCCCAACCCCTTCTAAACACCCTCCTATACAGAGCTGTTGATATGGTTGACTGGTGCACTTTCAATCCAGTCTAACCCACTGACCTCTGTAGCTCTTTCAAAGTGATAGTTGGGTTCTCTGTGTCTTCCCTCTCTTTATCGCTCTGATTATCAGTTTTGATGGGCATACTTGTCTAGGCACTGTCTGGATGGTATGATGCAGCTTCCATTTCCTCACACTTGATTGAACAATGTTTACTGGGTTATTCAAGCACTTGGATATTATTTTGTAGCCTTTTCTTGTGTTGTTCATGTTTATAACTTTATATTTCATTTACTTAGACTGCCCTTTGGTCTTTGTTTTCATAGCTTTCCTTTAGATTTACAGTATAATCAATATTAATTGCTATAGTAGGTATTTTATCCATAAAGGTTGAACTTTTTTTAATGAATTCCCTTTTATTATTTTTCTGACTGAGACTCAGATTTAGTACTCCGAATCAGGGATCTATTCATAGTTGATGCTATCTAAAGATTAATGAAATTTAGAAAATTGTTACAAAATAAAATTCAGCTTATTGCTCATTTGACAGTGAATTCTTACACATTTGCCCTTACGTGTTCCTAGGCCTACCCCAGCAACAGAATGACAGTGGGACTGATTCAAAGTTGTACATAATGCCGATGGTTTACATACAACTCAGATGTTTAACGATTGGTGCATGTACAGGATCTGAATTGCGCAAGTGCCGATCTCTGATTGCAATGGGGGTTACAGTTCTATCTAAGCCTTTGACATGCTGCACTAATTGGGGGACAGGGAATGGGTGGTGATGGCCGCCTTTTTTTGGGTGTACTGAGGTCAGAGGCTGCATCTTGTGACCAGGGCTGGCAAGAGAAATCTTGGGGCCAGGTACACTTATGTCTCTGGAGCTCCAAACACCCCCTTCCAATGCCCTGTCCTTGACCCTTCCACCAACAACATATGCCAGGTTCACACACATACACACTCAATTATTACAGATAGAGAAATACACACACACACACATATACCCACACATGTAAACACCTATATGCAACACACGCATATATATATATATATATATATATATAGACATACACATACACACATACATGTGTGTATATACATATACCCACATATATATATATATATATATATATATATATTGCCAGACATAAAGAATACACTCACCAGGGCTTCTCTTCAGGCTTCAATTTTTTTTTTAAAAAAAAACCTACTTTAATATCAAATCATATATAACTACATAGGTTTGTTTATGTGTTTTTCTTTGTTGGTGTTATTTTTTACACTAAATCTCAGCTCTCAGGAGTTTGCTACACTTTTGGTTGCTTGTGCATTGGTGCATTAACACTATAACTAGATTTTTATATTAAAGAGTGTTTTTGTTTGTGTATAGTTTATATATTATATCATCTTCATTTATATCCATTGAAATAGGCAACGGGTTAGCCATATGCACATGTGGGTGCATATATAAGTCCTTGTTAATTAGCGCAGTCTAATTGACCTAATGTTTTTTATGCATAAGTACTTAATTTAATGAATACCTTGAGCCAGAATGAGGGAACATTCAGGTAGTGCCTTTGTTCCTGGACAGATCATTTTGGAGACTGGAAATGATGCTGCTGGGCTGGTGGAACGCATGACTTCTGGGTGCTTGGAACACACAACAGAAGTCAATGCGGAGCATGGAGACTCGGGACGTGGTGACAAGCGCCCCTGATCTCGGTCAGACTGGGTATGTTGGCAGAAGCTCCACAAAGGCTAAAGAGCGTGTTTAAGTCCGTGATAACTGCATGAAGGTCAGATATGTGGTTAGTAATATTGCCACCCTTTGAGCATCTTTTCTGGTCCCGGGGGGTGTTGGCAGTGCAGATAAGATCCAAGCTAATTGAGATGGGTATATATGGAGGTTATGTGAGTATGTATATGTATGTCCTGTGTCCTATGTGTGATGTCCTGAAGAAGACCGCATTTGTGCGGTCAAAACGTTGACCCTCTGACATCTTTATCCTAAACATGATGTCATAGGTTTTTCAAAAAATGTTTTTGATGCCTGAAGAGAAGCACCGGTGAGTGCATTCTTTATGTCTGGCAATGTATTTTTGGTTTTCCTTGGAGCACCATTGAATGGCCACCCCAGACAACATTAGTCTGCTGCTTAAAGTGAGTGCTGACCTTCGTGGGACTATTTACAAAGGAGATATATAAATATATATATATATTTATATATTATTTTTCCTTTTGGTTACACACCCTAGCCTTTTGTGATTGCTAAAACAAAAATTATAAATGTGACTTGGAATGAAGATCACACTGACTTTATATTAACCCTTTCTAAGTAATAGTATGCTCTTTTTAAGCATTCTATAAGCACACATTGGATGTATGTACATCTTTATGGGACTTTTTTTCCTCTCTGGATCATTTTGGTTTTAAAAGGCTTCGTATGCCTCTCCGGATTTTTTCTAAATGTAGTTATACACCTGAGAGCAAAATTGGATCATGAACATGGTCCTTGAATGTGATGTTACATTTTAATAAATATGTCTTCTGATTGTGTTGTACAATTACACTGGGCTCTATTCTATTGAAATAGTATTTTGCATGCCAATTATGGTGAGCTGAAGGATTGTCATTGTGGTGGTCTGCAGTTAGTTGTGTTCATTTCATTGATTTTTTGTTGTCATTTTTCAGTATGGCAGCTGGTCATTGCTTCCTAAATGAAACGCTTCTAAGCAATGCAGAAAATGCACAAGTAAGCCTCACTGACGATGATGCAGCCAGAGTCTTATTTGAGCAATTCAAGTTTGACACTTTACCTAGTCAGACTCCTAGTGAAATATACAACAAATTGAATAGACTTAAGCATTGCGAGGTTGATCTCATGTTGCATGGTCAGTTTTTATCTGACAATTACAGGATCAAGCACATACCCAGGGGATTTGCATTAATAATGTCCCCACCATTGGCCGCAGAAACCCCAGTTTCTGTAGCCAATGGTGTGGCATTTTGAATAAATGCTCCCTAGATCTTTTGTTACTGGTGGTTGAGGAAGTTGGGAGAGAGTTGTCTCTTACAAGAGATGAAACCTCATCCTTTGATAAGGACTCCAACACCATCTTAGTAAATGATAAAACAGAACCTTGGCTAGAGAAACTTAGCACCAGCATTGAAAAATATAGTGCTAAATGGTTATCAGGGGATGGCAGTTTTGGCAATAACACATATAGGGCACGTCATCAGCGTCAATTTAGAGAGCCAAGATTTGATATAAGCTCTAATTCCACTTCTGAGTCAGAAAACACTGATACCAGACCTCCATCTGGTGATTTTTTAGGAATGGCCATGAGGTCGTAAAGGTTAAACCTGGTAAGAAATGGTGGAGGCCGCATCCGAGGAAATCTGTAGGCAGTTGAGCGATACAGGAACCTACCAGAGGGTCTCAAATAATCCAGGGCCGAGAATCAAGAAAGAGGTGGATGGTCTGATTGGTTTAGCACTCCTCCAGGGCTGGACCAATGACTCTACGGCTGATTTTTTGACCGTAGATTTTCCGATTTCTCCAATCATGTACACCTTCCCAAAGGTACATAAATCGCTCACTGACCCCCCTGGCAGACTGATAATTTCTGTCTGGTGGTCAGTGTTGCAACCTTTGGGGGAATTCATTGATCACACCCTACAACAATCCCTGATTAAATCTGACACATATACCAGGGATACAAGTCATTTCTTGGCATTAGTGGGCTGATTGATATACCTGAGAACTCTATCCTGGCTACTATGGATGTATGCTCCCTCTACACCATCATCTCACATGATGGTGGTTTAGAGGCGGTTTGACAATGTTTGATACAAGGTCCTTACACAGGACCACCTATTGAGTTCATTATGACATTACTGAAGACAGTTCTTGAATGTAATTACTTTATGTATGATGATAAATATTACATGCAAATGTCTGGGACAGCCATGGGCTCCAACATGGCCCCAGCATATGCAAATATGTATATGGATTAGTATGAGCATTGTTATATTCTATCTAAGTATAAGGAGAATATTCTGTACTATCGATGCTATATCAATGATGTCTTTTTGCTATGGTGTGGTATTGTTGAATCTTTCAACATGATGATCGAGTCCCTGAATCGCCTTGATAGTCCTGTATGTTTCACTTGTACCATTGACCAAGAGCGGATGAGCTTTTTTGATGTGCTTGTGTTTAAAAAACAAAGACGGTTGGCTTACACTCAGTATAGGAAGTCTATAGATAGAAACACAACACTTTTGGCCACTAGCCACCATCCGGATGGACTTAAGAGCAACTTATCAATATCGCAGTTCATGCGTGTTTTTAGGAACAACTCAGAACATTACCTGATGGAGATACAAATGGCAGAAACTGATCAGAGATTTATTTCACGTGGATATAGTGTCACAGCCAGGGTTTCTCGGCATGGTGGTCACTGGGTATTACCTGTGAGGTCATTGTGGTGAGGGGTCTCTGGCAGTGGTGCTGGTGTTTGGCAAGGGGCATTGGCTGCGTGTGGTTCTGTGTTGGCACATTGTCACTGAGGCCTGGTGAGGCCTGGTGGTGTTTCAGTTCCATTTGGCATGGGCACCGCCATCCTGCCTCAGGTCATGTGATTCAAGCTGTCCAATCCTGGTGGGTCATGTGCTCTTCCCAGCCAGTCACAGCATGGCACCTGGTATTTAGGAAGGTCCAGAGCCTTCATTAATTGCCAGTGCAACATGTTTCTCAGCTGTGGCTGAGAGAGAGTACCTGTGCCTTACCTATCTGCATGGAAGCGCTACTAGCCGGTTACCTTGCCTGCTCCAAACCTGCTGGACTCACTCTGCACCCTCCGTTTACCTTTCCCCTGCCTGAGTACCTGAACCTGTTGTTTCCTTGCACCTTACCTCACACTCTAACTCCCAGCTGGACTTCATTACCTCTGCCTGCACTTTGTTACAGCTCACCAAAGCTGCATACTGGACATTTCCTGCCTGTCACTATCTGGACATTCTCCCATTTGCTTCACCACAGTTATCAAGTGCACTTTAGTGCTAAACCTGGACTTTTTCTTTTGCCATTCCCATGACTGCTAAATCACTTATTAAAAACTCCACCTTTTTATTTAAATCTGCTTCTGTGACTGCTCCTGTCACCACCCCGGGTCCACAACAAACCCAGACCTTCAAAGTTTGCACTGACAGGAGTCTGGAGTGGATTTATTTCACTGTATTGCTGGTCGTTAGAAAACCTGGAAACTATGCAGCTTCAAATTGCTAAGTTTTTACAAGAGATGTGTAAACGACAATATAATCTGCAAACCTTGTTAACCACCCCTGGGGTATCAGCAACTACACCTCCTCCTGTGCCTGGTAATACAGGGACCAGGGTATCCTCTTGTTTACACCTACCTATGCCAAGCAAATTTTACAGCAATCCTAACTCTGTTGTGGTTTCTTAAATCAGTGTGACATACACTTTACCTTACAGTCTGATAACTTTCCCACTGCTAGAACTAAAGTGGCATACATTGTGTCTTTGTTGTCTGGCTCAGTCTTGGATTGGGCCTCCCCACTCTGGGAGCGTTCAGACTCGCTGCTGGATAACTATGCAGACTTTGGGCCTGATTCAGACCCGCTCGCGAGCGCTGAGCGCTTGCAAGTGGGTTGATGTTGCCCAAGTGCGCATGCACATGAGGGAGCTGGCTCCGTTGTGCGCATGCACGAGACCCGCATAGCAATGGGCAAGCCATCGCTATGGGTCTTGCTACACAGGGGGCATGCTGTCAATGTTGAGTGACAGCACACCCCCTTCGGTGGGCATGCCGGGGGCGTTGCTGCCCAGATGGAGGTGTTCCCATGGGAACACCTACCATCTGGGGCCAGCCCCACTGACATCACAAATGATGTCTTTGGGAGTGCTTTTGGCTCTGATAGAGCCAAAAGCACTCCTGGGCTTGCGGCAGATGAGACCCTACCACAAGGGTCTCATTGCAAGCCCGATGGTTGCGATGGTCTTGACCATCATGACCATCTTTTTGGCCGCTCTTAATAGCTGTGGGTGGTCATCCACAGCTATGCGAGCGGCCAGGAGGCCGCTCTAAAATAACAGAGGGAGGGCATTGATTCAGAGCGAGCGCTCCGAAAGAGCGTCCGGCTCTGAATCAGGCCCTTTGTGTCATCATTCAGGAGGATTTTTGATGAACCTGGATGCACTGTGTCAGCATCGTCCAGTATCATGAACCTGAGACAAGGAACCCATCCTGTCAGCCAATATGCTGTACAGTTTCAAATCTTGGCATCAAAGCTTAAGTGGAATGAGGAGGCCCTCACCTCAGCCTTTTGGCATGGCCTTTCTGACCGATAAAAAGATGATCTGATCACCTGTGAGCTTCCCACTAATTTAAATGATATGATCTCTGCAACAAAATTGACCTATGCTTCAGAGAACGTCAGGTTGAAAAGCACAGAACTGACTGGCAAAGGTCATTTACGCCTCCCCTGCCTACCCGTCCACCCCATCCTCCCATAGATGAGGAGTCTGTGCAGGTGAACCAAACCCATTTCTCCAAAGAGGAACGTCAGAGAAGGATGCTAAAAAACCTCTGTCTGTATTGCGGAGATTCGGGTCACCTGGTGGCCTCCTGCTCCCATAAATTAGGAAACGCACTTTCCTAACTGACTTTGGGGACATCAAGTTAGGAGTTATGAGCCAATCCCCAAAAACTAAAGATTTCAAGATTTCCTTAGCTTTGGATCTCAAGCCCAAACCTGTCTTCGTCTCTGCTCTATTAGACTCTGGAGCAGCCGGAAACTTCATGACTTCCAGCCTCGTCGATAAACTACAGATTCCTTGTTCATCTCTCAAGCACGCAATTTCCCTGACTTCTGTAGATGGACGGCCTCTAGCTAAAGGAGTGGTCACCAAGGAAACTCAACCAGTATTAGTTAATGTTGGGGCACTCCACTCTGAGTCTTTAAAGTTCTTAGTGATTCCAGAGGCTTCTTAAGAAATAATTTTAGGACTACCCTGGTTACACCAGCATAATCCCAGGATAGACTGGTGTTCAATGCAGATTCTTTCATGGGGAACTGACTGTCAGAAATCCTGTCTTCCCAAGATACGACCTATAAGAAAGACAGCTTCGTTAATATCTCCAGCTATTCCCATGGAGTACCAGATGTTCTCTGATGTTTTTTCCAAACAGGTGAACGTCTTACCTCCACATAGAAAATGGGACTGTCCTATCGAGCTGCTACCTGACAAGATGCCACCCCATGGTCGCATCTATCCTCTATCTGTGCCTGAGACTCAAGCCATGTCTGAATACATCCAGGACAACCTAGCAAAAGCATTTATTCGTCCTTCCACCACTCCTGCTTCTTTTTCGTTGGGAAGAAAGACGGTGACCTAAGACCCTGTGTAGATTACCGGGGCCTTAATGATATAATGGTCAAGAATTGATATCCTCTTCCACTAATCACAGAGTTGTTCAACAGAGTTAAGGGGTCCATCATATTCTCAAAATTGGATTTGAGAGGGGCTTATAATCTCATCCGTATTCGTGCTGGTGATGAATGGAAGACCGCCTTTAATACGAGAGATGGACATTTTGAATACCTTGTGATGCCTTTTGGGTTGTGCAATGCCCCTGCCATGTTTCAGGGCTTTGTTAATGAAATTTTCCGAGACTTGTTGTATGTCTCGGTTGTAGTTTACTGGACGATATACAGATTTTTTCATCTTCTATAGAGAAACATCATGAACATGTGAAGGAAGTATTATCCCATCTAAGAAAGAACCACCTTTAATGCAAATTGGAGAAATGTGTCTTTGGAGTACCCAGTGTGCCATTCCTTGGTTACGTCATCTCCGGCTCCAGTCTTGAAATGGATCCCAAGAAGGTGCAGGCAATTTTGGATTGGTCCCGACCTCAAACCTTGAAAGCCATCCAGAGATTTCTTGGGTTCACCAACTACTATAGACGTTTTATTAAAGGATTCTCCTCATTATTGGCTCCCATCACCGCTCTGACACGTAAAGATGCTAATCCTGCCCTTTGGTCACCTGAGGCAGAGACTGCCTTCCAGCTTTTAAAACAGGCTTTTATTTCTGCCCCAGTCTTACGTCAACCAGATTTGGACAGGCCTTTTCTATTGGAAGTAGATGCGTCTTCAGTGGCCATGGGTGCAGTTCTTTCCCAGCGTTATGAGGATAATCGAGTTCATCCCTGTGGGATTTTCTCCAAGAAATTCTCGCCTGCCAAAAGAAAATATGCCATAGGTGAACAAGAACTCCTGGCAGTGAAATTGACATTAAAAGAATGGAGATACCTGCTGGAAGGGGCTAAGTTCCCCTTCACTGTTTTCACAGATCATAGAAACCTCCTATTCCTCAAGAATCTCCAGTGTGTGAGTCCTCGTCTGTCCCGATGGGCAATATTTTTTGCTCGGTTCCAGTTCACCCTAACCTTCTGGTCTGGAGCCCTTAATCAAAAGGCAGATGCTCTGTCCAGAATTCTGCCGAATTCTCAAGGGTTCACTACCATCTTGGTCATAATAGACCGATTCTCAAAGATGGTCCATTACATACCACTAAAGAAATTACCTTCTGCTCCTGACCTAGCTCATTTGTTTGTACAACATATATTCCGTCTCCATGGTCTTCCTGCCGAGATAGTCTCTGACCGTGGTGTTCAGTTTACAGCAACATTTTGGAGAGCCTTATGTTCAGTATTGCAAGTAAAACTAAATTTTTCTAAGGCTTATCACCCACAAAGCAATGGTTCCCCCGAGAGGGTTAATCAAGACCTTGAGACCTTCCTGAGGATTTTCATGACATCTTCCCAAGACAATTGTTCTGTATTGCTGCCATGGGCTGAATTTGCACATAATGCCTCCTACCACTCTTCCTCGAACCAAACCCCATTCCAAGTGGTCTACGGTCTTCATCCTCGGGTTCCTCAATTTCAAAGCCTGCCCGTCTTTGATGTACCAGCTGTGGAAGACACTGTAAAGAGATTTGCATCAATTTGGACTCAAGTTTGTGCTGACCTGGAGAAGGTGTCCTCCCGTTACAAATTTCAAGCTGACAAGAAGCATAGGATAGTATCACGTATGCAAGTTGGAGACCAAGTCTGGTTGTCCACCCGGAACCTATGGCTCAGAGTACCATCTATGAAATTTGCTCCACGCTTCATCGGTCCACTCTAACTCCCAGCTGGACTTCATTACCTCTGCCTGCACTTCGCTACAGCTCATCAAACCTGCATACTGGACATTTCCTGCCTGTAACTATCTGGACATTCTCCCATTTGCTTCACCACAGTTATCAAGTGCACTTTAGTGCTAAACCTGGACTTTTTCTTTTGCCATTCCCATGTCTGCTAAATCACTCATTAAAAACTCCACCTTTTTATTTAAATCTGCTTCTGTGTCTGCTCCTGTCACCACCCCGGGTCCACAACAAACCCAGACCTTCACATATAGCAAGCAGACCATTGCAAGATGCCTCACCAGGGCACGTATATTGTCAACAACAGGTGAAGCAAAAAAAACGAAAGACACTAATGCCCTAGGAGACAGATTAATTTTGGGTACCAGATGCGACACAGGTTTCAGAGTGGTACAAAAATCTGTAAAAAAGCTCTGGCCCCTTTTAATGACTGATTAATGACTGATTAAAGCCTCAAGGGGATAGGGTCCAGACTTCCTCTATTGATTGTTCGCAGAGGAGCAAATCTTAAAGATCTCCTCTACAGGACAAGCAAATCCACTATGAAGATACGGCAGGAGGGTTGGTTATCCAAGAAAAATGGTTGATACCGCTGTTTAGGCTGCACTACGTGCAGGACTTTATTGGTTGGAACTTCATTTCCTCACCCACACAGTGGGAAGCAGATCTCCATTAAGCACTGTTTGTCTTGTCAAATGGACCACATTACTTATATCTTATGCTGTCCCTGCAGCTTAATGTATGTGGGGAAGACTGTGAGGTACTTTCATGAGCATATGACCCAACACAGATCTGACATTAGGCTCGCACATGACAAGAAAGGTACGGATAAACCTGTGGCAGCTCATTTTTTACTTAAAGGTCATCAAGTAGCGTCCTTAAAATATATGATGATCGACTGGATCCCACCATATTATTAAAGAAAGAATCATACTGGATACACGAGATTGGGACAGTGGCCCCAAAGGGGTTAAATGAGTATGACTATATAAATCACTTTATCTAATTATATATAATTACATAGGTTTGTTTATGTGTTTTTCTTGGTTGGTGTTATTTCTAAATCTCCACTCTCAGGTGTCTGCTACACTTTGGGTTGTTTGTGCATTGGTGCATTAACACTATAACTAGATTTTTATATTAATGTGTGTTTTTGTTTGTGTATAGTTTATATGTTATATCATTTCCGTGACTTTGTTTATATCCATTGAAAGAGGCACCAGGTTAGCCATATGCATATGTGGGTGCATATATAAGTCCTTGTTAATCGCAGTCTAATTGACCTAATGTTTTTTATGCATAAGTACTTAATGTAATGAATACCTTGAGCCAGAATGAGGGAACTTTGAAGTAGTGCCTTTGTTCCCGGATGGATCATTTTGGAGAACGGAAATGATGCTGCTGGGCTGGTGGAACGCATGACTTCTGTGTGCTTGCAATGCACAACAGAAGTCAATGCAGAGCATGGAGACTCGGGACGCGGGGACAAGCGCCCCTGATCGCGGTCAGACTGGGTATGTTAGCGGAAGCTCAGCGAATGCTAAAGAGCGTTTTTAAGTCCGTGATAACTGCATGAGGGTCAGATATGTGACTAGTAATATTGCCAACCTTTGAGCATCACTTCCGGTCCTGGGGAGTGTTGGGGGTGGAGCTAAGACCCGAGCTAAATGTTAAGGGTATACATTGAGGTTATGTGAGTATGTATATGTATGTCCTGTGTCCTATGTGTGATGTCCTGAAGAAGACCACATTTGTGAAGTCGAAACGTCGACCCTCTGACATCTTTTATCCTAAACATGATGTGATATTAAAGTAGGCTTTTCAAAAAATTTTTTGAAGCCTGAAGAGAAGCCCTGGTGAGTGCATTCTTTATGTCTGGCAATGTGTTATTGGTTTTCCTTGAAGCACCATTGAATGGCCACCCCAGGCAATATTAGTCTGCTGCTTAAAGTGAGTGCTGACCTTTGTAGGACTATATATATATGTATATATATATATACATATATACACTAGGTGTGAGCGGGTTCGGATTTCTGAAATCCGAAACCCCCCGATCCGAGGCCGATCCAAGTCAGGCTTGACTTTTCCCGCCTGACTCGGATCTGAAATTGAGGCAAAACATCATCATCCCACCTTCCGGGTCTCGCGGGTTTTGGATTCTATATAAGGTACCTGCGTCGGCGCCATTTTCTCACTCGGCTGTGGACAGTAAAGAGGGAGGGTGGGATTTAGGGCTGGCTGGGCTGTGTAGTGTAGTGTAGTGCAGTGTAGTGTTGTGCTGTGCTGTGCTGCTGTTGTCCATAGGGGCAGTGTCCACTCCTCCAAAGTCCATAGGGGCAGGATGTGTTGTGCTGTGCTGCTGTTGTCCATAGGGTCTGTGTCCACTCCTCCAAAGTCCATAGGGGCTGGCTGTGTTGTGCTGTGCTGCTGTTGTCCATAGGGGCTGTGTCCACTCCTCCAAAGACAATAGGGGCTGGCTGGACTGTGTTGTGCAGTCAGTTGTCCATAGGGGCTGTGTCCACTCCAAAGTCCTGTGCAGTGTCCCAGTCCTAAAGGGGTGCTGTAGTGTTGTCCAGGGGGTGCTCTATCCATCAGGGGTGCTCCCCCAAGTGCAAAAAAATAAATATTTTTTCTGTGTTTGTGAATTGTGTGCGCAGTAGCCGCATGTGTATCAACAAAGTAGCACCAAGCGTGCGCCTGTGTCATAAGTAAAGGGCCGGCTGGCTTGACTGTTAAAGGGTGCTGTAACCCCCAAAGTGCACGCCAAACAAAATAAAAAATATTTTCTGTGTTTGTGAATTGTGTGCACTGAGCCAAAAGCACTCCAGGGCTTGCAGCAGCGAGTCCCTATCGCAGGGTCTCGTCGCAAGCCCGATTGTTGCAATGGTCTTGATCATCGCGACCATCTTTTTGGCCGATCGCATAAGCTGTAGGTGGTAACCCACAGCTATGCGAGCGGCCAGGAGGCCGCTCCAATATTAAGTAGGAGGGCCCTGATACAGAGCGAGTGCTCTTGTCAGAGCGTCCATCTCAGAATCAGGCCCTGTGTGCACTATAGCTGCACGTGCATCAACAAAGGAGCAGCACCAAGCATGCGCCTGTGTCCCATAAGTAAAGAGCCGGCTGGCTCATTTCTTAAAGGGTGGTGTAACAAACAAAGTGCACTAGTCTCCAACAAAAATAAAAAATTATTTTCTGTGTTTGTGTGCGCCTTACCCGCATGTATATATCAATATGACATAAATGGAGGACCAAACTTTCTCTGATAAAAATAAAATAGGGAAAGATCAAGAACCACTTCCTCCTAGTGATGAAGCTGCTGCCACTAGTCATGACATAGACGATAACATGCCATCAACGTCGTCTGCCAAGGCCGATGCCCAATGTCATAGTAGAGGGCACATACAATCCCAAATGACAAAGTTCAGGAAAATGACCTTAAAAAAAACATTTAAGTCATCTGAGGAGAAACGTAAACTTGCCAATATGCCATTTACGACACGGAGTGGCAAGGAACGGATAAGGTCTTTCCCTATGTTCATGACTAGTGGTTCAGCTTCACATGACGATGGAAGCCCTCCTCCCACTAAAAAAATCAAATGAGTTAAGCTGGCAAAAGCACAGCGAAGAACTGTGCGTTCTAAGAAGATATCACAAATCCCCAAGGAGAGTCCAAGTGTGGTGGCGGTTGTGATGCCTGTCCTTCCCAGCACTGGAAAGGAAGAGGTGGCTCTTTCCACCATTTGCATGCCCCCTGCAACTGCTGAAAGGAGCACCCACAGTCCACTTGCTGATATGCAAATTGAAGATGTCACTGTTGAAGTACAACTGGATGGGGATACTGGTGTAGCTGGCGCTGAGGAGGAAGTTGGCGAGGAGGATTCTCATGGTGATGTGGTTTGTTTAAATCAGGCTCCGGAGACAGTTGTTGTCCGTGGGATGAAAAAGCCCATCACGGTCATGCCTGGGCAGAAGACCAAACATTCCACCTCTTTGGTCTTGCAATATTTCTATCCAAATCCGGACAACAACTGTCTTGCTATATGTACCATATTTAAAGGTGAAATAAGTAGGGGTAGGGACGTTAACCACCTAGGAACATCCTCCCTTATACGGCACCTGCAGTGCGTTCATAAAAAGTTACTGTCAAGTTCAGAAACTTTGGCTAAGACCGTAAGCTGTCCAGGGACACCTAAATCCCGTTGTCCTGTTGTATCCAAGTGCCTGCAAACCACACCATCAACTCCCTCCTCATCAATTTCCTCCTTAGTCAGATCGGAAGTTGTCCTGCAGGCCATGTCACTGGCATGACTGACTCTACTATCCAGGATTCCTTTGGAGGATCCTGCATTGCTATGCCTACTGTTGCCGCTGCTGCTGTTGCTGCTGCTGGGAGTCGTTCATCATCCCAGAGAGGAAGTAGGAACACCACTACTTTTACTAAACAATTGACCCTCCAACAGTCCTTAGCGAGGAGGATGAAGTACGACAGAAGACATCCTGAAGTAAAACGTATAACTGAGGCCTTGACTGCCAATAGTGCAGTGGGATTTAGACAATTGATGGAGGTAGTGTGTCCCCGGTTCCAATTCCCAACTAGATTCCACTTCACTAGGCAGGCAATACTGAGACTGCACAGAAACATCAGAAAAAGTGTCCTCAGTGTCCTGAAAAATGCAGTTGTACCCAATGTCCACTTAACCACGGACATGTGGAAAAGTGGAACATGAAAGACTAAGGACTATATGACTGTGACAGCACACTGGGTAGATGTATCACCTTACGCAGCGTCACCAGTAGTAACATCTCAGAAACGCCAGCATGTTCCAAGGCAGGCTACACTGTGTATCACCGGTTTCAGTAAGAGGCACACCGCCGACAACCTCTTAGAGAAACAGGGAAATCATCGCCCAGTGGCTTACCCCACTTAGACTCTCCTGGGGATTTGTGATATCTGACAACACCACCAATATTGTGCGGGCATTACATCTGGGCAAATTCCAGCACGTCACATGTTTTGCTCATACAATAAACTTGGTGTTGCAGAATTTTCTGAAAAGCGACAAGGGCATGCAGGAGACACTTTAGGTGGCCCAAAAAATTTCTGGCAACTTTCACCATTCAGCGACTGCATGCCAAAGACTGGAGCGCCAGCAAACATTCTTGAACCTGCCCCGCCATCACCTGAAGCGAGAGGTTGTGACACGGTGGAACTCAACCCTCTATATGCTTCAGAGGATGGAGTAGCAGCAAAAGGCCATTCAAGCATATACATCCACCTATGACATAGGCAAAGGAGGGAGTATGCACCTGACTCAAGCACAGTAGAGAATGATTTCCGTGTTGTGCAAGGTTCTCCAGCCCTTCGAACTTGCCACACGTGAAGTCAGTTCAGACACTGCCAGCTTGAGTCAGGTCAATCCCCTCATCAGGCTTTTGCAGAAGCAGCTGGAGAAAGTGAAGGAGGAGCTAAGATGGAGTGATTCCGCTCGGCATGTGGGACTTGTGGATGAAGCCCCTCATTCGCTTTGCCAGGATTCCAGGGTGGTCAATCTGTTGAAATCAGACCACTACATTTTGGCCACCATGCTCAATCCTAGGTTTAAAGCCTATGTGGTGTCTCTGTTTCCGGCCAACACAAGCCTGCAGAGGTGCAAAGACCTGCTGGTGAAAACACTGTCAGAACGTGATACATCAACAGCTCCTTCTTCATTTTCTCCCGCAACTGGGGCTGCAAGGAAAAAACTTAGGCATCCTAAGCAACCCGCTGGCGGTGATGCAGGGCAGGCAGGACTAAGTTTGCACATCTGGTCCGGACTGAAGGACCTGGCAACAATTTCTGAAATGTCTACTGTCACTGCTTATGATACTGTCACCATTGACAGAATGGTGGAGGATTACATCGGTGACAGCATCCAAGTAGGCATGTCAGACAGTCCGTACCTGTACTGGCAGGAAAAAGAGGCAATTTGGAGGCCCTTGTACAAACTGGCTCTATTTTACCTGAGTTGCCCCCCCTCCAGTGTGTACTCCGAAAGAGTGTTTAGTGCAGCCGGGAACCTTGTCAGCGAAAGGCATAGGAGGTTGCTTCCACAAAATGTGGAGAAGATGATGTTCATAAAAATGAATTATCAACTCTTCCAGGGAGACCAGCCTCCAGAAAGTACAGAGGGACCTGTGGTGGTGGATTCCAGCGGGGACGAATTAATACTCTGTGAGGACGAGGATGTAATACTCTGTGAGGATGAGGATGTACACAACACTGAAGAGGGTGAGGAATCGGTGGATGAGGAGGATGAGGACGACATCTTGCCTCCGTAGAGCCAGTTTGTGCAGGGACAGATTAATTGCCAGCTTGTTTTGTGGGGGCCCAAATGAACCAATCATTTCAGCCACAGTTGTGTGGCAGACCCTGGAGCTGAAATATTGTTTTGTTAAAGTGTGCATGTCCTGTTTATACAACATAAGGGTGGGTGGGAGGGCCCAAGGACAATTCCATCTTGCGCCTCTTTTTTTTCTTTGCATTATGTACTGTTTATGGCCTAGTTTTGCAAACTGCCATCCTGTCTGCCACTGCAGTGTCACTCCTAGATGGGCCACCTGTTTGTGCCGCCCACTCGTATCTCTTAGCATAGTCATCCAGCTACCTCGGTGCAACCTTTTGGACATAAAAACACTATTGTGAGGTTTTCAGAATAGACTGGAAATTAGTGGAAATTAAGGTTATTGAGGTTAATAATAGCATAGGAGCAGAAAAACCCACAAATTCTGTGATTTTAGCTGTTTTTATGCTTTTTTTCAAAAAAATACAGATCCAAAACACAAAACCCAGAACCCAAAACACGGAAGGGTGGTTTGGCAAAACCAATCCAGATCCAAAACACGAAGAAAGATCCAGATCCAAAACCAAAACACAAAACACAAAAAGTGGCCGGTGCACACCCCTAATATACACACATACACACACACACACACACACACACACACACACACACACACACACACACACACACACACACACACACATACAATATATATGCACACTAAAGATGAGTGGGCCAGGGTTTTAGGGAACCGAGCCCACCCGAACACACACACACACATACAGTATATATGCACACTAAAGATGAGTGGGCCCGGGTTTTAGGGAACCGAGCCCACCCGAACTTCAAGGATACGTGGGGATCTGAGACACAGCTCGGATCTCCGCTCCCCCCCTCTCGGCGCCCCTGTATACAACCCACACTGTATTACGCACTGTATGCGGTCTGCACTGTATACAGCTCACACTGTATCCAGCACTATATCAGACCCGCACTGTACCCGACCTGCACTGTATCCAACCCACACTCGATTCTGCACTGTATCAGACACGCACTGTATCCTGTACTGTACCTGACCTGCACTGCATCCAACCCACACTGTATACTGCACTGTATCCAAACCACACTGTATCCCACACTGTGGGCCTGATTCAGCAAGAATCGCATTTGCAATTGTGCATGCAAATAGCGATAATTGGCAGACAGTGCACGCGTACCAACAAGGCGAAAAATCACTGCGCACGCATCAACAAGGCACAGCACAGCTGAATGCAACCACTGCAACAGAATGCAAATAAACTAAACCTCCATTTAGGAACTACGTAGAGAGGGAGCTCACTGGGAGGTACCATGATGAAGCTTATGAATATCTACGTATGTAGGCGTGTAGTGGGAGTTGCGTACATTTATGTGCAATCAGCAATTGCGAATGACACAAGTGAACTTTTGCGGTAGGTGAAGGCTGCCGTAAAACATGGCACTGATGATGACTGGCTTCACATTTATCGATGTTTCAACCACTAACTGCTTACCCACCTCCACCTGTATGCAATCACCAAAGTAATAGAGGTGCACAAACTGCATTGCAATTATTAGCAAGATAATGAATTCTAAAGGTGCATACACACGTAACCATTTTGTAACCAACGAATTTCTGTCAGATTATCTGTCAGATTTTCCCTTGAAAAAGTGAATGATTTTTTGAAGCGTAATGAATGATGAACGAAAAATTTTCCTTCCCTTAATGAAAATCGTTATGTTGGACAGTCTGAAATGGACGATGAATGATAACTACAAACTACAAATGGGAGCGAGCTTGAACGATTATCGTTCATCAGTGCTTACATTAAGGTCCTCATTGGCCTGGATCTGAAATCTATAAAGGGCCTATTGTGTACTGTCGCAGGGGGTGTGACTACTGATCTGGGGGTGTGACCAGTGATGTGGGGGTGTGGTCTGTCATGGAGTGTGGCTAGCACCATGGAGCATAGCTACCAACCTATATTGAACCATCTTCATCTCCCTCCTCTCTTTGATTATGAAGCATACACTAAGGGCCATATTCGATTTGAGCGAAAAGCCAAAGTCCGAACTTTTCGCCAGCATCAACGTTTTTAGTGGGGATAAAGTATCGGACGCGTGCCTGCTTATCCCCGTATCCAATTAGGAATCGTCGAAAACAGGACCTGGCGGAAAAGTATCGAAAAGTCTAGGCAATTTTTTGGGAAATCATCCCGCCACCCCCCAAATGATGGTCTGACATGAGGGATCACTATGGGTACCCCCGAATTGGCCTGCTAAAGGTAATTAGGGTTTTTAAATGATCGCGGCAGGTGCTTTAATGCGCCTCTAAACAATGGTGAAGAATAGCATTTTGCATAATTTTCTGGGAAAAATAACTTGTCCCATCAAATTTGGGGTACATAAAAATGGGTGCAAGCATATTTTTAAGGCCCTAAAGTTAGTTTTTAAAATTCTTCAAAAATCCACCTGCCACTACCAGCTGCATTCTAGAAAACACCTGCCGCATACTTGGGGACCCCCCCTGACTCTATTTTGCTACTTTTTAACTTTGTTCCCCATCTTTTTTTTTTACACCCCCAAAATGAAACCCCCTTTTTTGGGGTGTACTAGTCTACCTTTTTAATTTTTTTTTTACACAGATTATTTTTAGGGGACATTCCAAAGGATGCAGGCTACTTTTGTAAAGTTTGCACCCCTAATCCCCAGTTCTGCACTTTTTTCCGACATTCTATGGTGAAAACGTAACCCCGTTTTTTGACAAAGATTTTTCGCACCTGCAAAAAGTCTTTGAAATTGAATATGGGGATAAGTGAAAATGACGATAACGGACTTTTCGGACCTAATTGAATATGACCCTAACTGTTATATAAAAAATAAAAAAACACAAAAACTATGGTTTATTAATAAAATGCTAATTTTTTTTATTAATAATGTGCTTTAACACCTGAAACTTGCAAGTTTTCAAATAATTAACCTTGAACAAAGTAAAAGGAGCAGAACATAAAAATATAAATAATACTTAATAAATATATAAATACATATACACTATATATGTGTATACACAGTGTGTGTGTATATATATACAGTCAGGTCCATAAATATTGGAACATTGACAGAATTTTCGGATTTTGGCCTCTATTCACCACCACAATGGTTTTGAAGTGAAACAAACAAGATGTGCTTTAACTGCAGACTTTCAGATTTAATTTGAGGGTAATTACATCCAAATCGGGTGAACGGTGTAGGAATTACAACAGTTTCAATATGTGCCTCTCACTTTTTAAGGGGCCAAAAGTAATGGGACTATCAACTCAAAAGCTATTTCATGGACAGGTGTGGGCTATTCCCTCGTTATTTCATTATCAATTAAGCAGGTAAAAGGTCTGGAGTTGATTCTAGGTGTGACATTTGCATTTGGAATCAGTTGCTGTCAACTCAATATGAGATCCAAAGAGCTGTCACTATCAGTGAAGCAAGCCATCATTAGGCTGAAAAATCAAAACAAACCCATCAGAGAGATAGCAAAAACATTAGGTGTGGCCAAATCAACTGTTTGGAACATTCTTAAAAAGAAAGAACGCATCGGAGAGCTCAGCAACACCAAAAGACCCGGAAGACCATGGAAACAACTGTGGTGGATGACAAAATAATTATTTCCCTGGTGAAGAAAAACCCCTTCACAACAGTTGGCCAAATCAAGAACACTCTCCAGGAGGTAGATGTATATGTGTCAAAGTCAACAATCAAGAGAAGACTTCACAAGAGTGAATATAGAGGGTTCACCACAAGATGCAAACCATTGGTGAGCCCCAAAAACAGGAATACCAGATTAGAGTTTGCCAAACAACATCTAAAAAAGCCATTACAGTTCTGGAACAACATCCTATGGACAGATGAGACAAAGATCAACTTGTACCAGAGTGATGGGAAGAGAAGAGTATGGAGAAAGAAAGGAACTGCTCATGATCCAAAACATACCACCCCATCATTGAAGCATGGTGGTGGTAGTGTCATGGCGTGGGCATGTATAGCTGCCAATGGAACTGGTTCCCTTGTATTTATTGATGATGTGACTGCTGACAAAAGCAGCAGAATGAATTCTGAAGTGTTTCGGGCAATATTATATGCTCATATTCAGTCAAATGCTTCAGAACTCATTGGATGGCGCTTCACAGTGCAGATGGACATGACCCGTAGCATACTGCAAAAGCAACCAAAGAGTTTTTTAAGGCTAAAAAGTGGAATGTTATGTAATGGCTAAGTCAATCCCCTGACCTGAATCCGATTGAGCATGCATTTCACTTGATGAAGACAAAACTGAAGGGAAAATGCCCCAAGAACAAGCAGGAACTGAAGACATTTGCAGTAGAGGCCTGGCAGAGCATCACCAGGGATGAAACCCAGCATCTGGTGATGTCTATGCGTTCCAGACTTCAGGCTGTAATTGCCTGCAAAGGATTTGCTACAAAGTATTAAAAAGTGAAAGTTAGATTTAGGTTTGTTTAGTTTGTCCCATTACTTTTGGCCCCTTAAATAGTGGGAGGCACATATAGAAACTGTTGTAATTCCTACACCGTTCACCTGATTTGGATGTAATTACCCTCAAATTAAATCTGAAAGTCTGCAGTTAAATCACATCTTGTGTGTTTCATTTCAAAGCCATTGTGGTGGTGAATAGAGGCCCAAATCTGAAAATTCTTTCAATGTCCCAATATTTATGGACCTGACTGTATATATATATATATATATATATATATATATATAAACAAAAGGAGAATAAAGGGCGCTTATAGTTAAAATAGAACAGACTTTTTATATATATAAAGAACACCAATTGGTACACTCTACTGGAAGATAATAGATAACCATAAAGATGATTAGTCCATTATCAAGAGATGGAGTCCTTTTTCACTTAGAGGAACTGTTGTTGTAAAACTCTAGTTTCTCCTTTATAAGAATTGTAGATGCACTGTTCTTTTTCCGATACTCAACAATTCTTTGCAGTTTTCACTGAAAGACACCCTCACACCAAAATACACCCGGAGAAGGGCCACAATGGCCACTATCAGTAAATGAAGAACACTTTCTTATTTAAAACAATGTATAATTTTAATAGCATAAAAGACTTTTATGTCTATAAAAAAGCTTACATTCAACGAAAGCATACAAGCATACATACAATAATCACAGCCAGCTGTATAGGTAGATGTCAATGTTTCAGAGCACCTATGCTCTTTTATCAAGACAGAATTAAACAATGCCAAACAAACAACATAAATATACATACCATAATCACCAGAGTGCTCGTGTCACGCTAGCCCGTCCGAGTCCCGATGACGTAATGGGCGCGCAATGCGCCGGCAGTCGGTGACTCACAGGGGGGCGTGGTCAATCATGTGTACCATCACCAGGGGAACTAGAAAATAAAATAAACAACTTGGAAGGCAGTAATTGGAACATGCTAACTGAATAGCAATCTATCTACAACTCCTGAATGGCAGCGGGCCAACGAGGAGAAAATGTACACAATAATATAACACATACCGATATCACAAAAAGTCCTTAGATGGATAAATGACAGTAAGTAAACTAATATAGCCCAGGGAAGACAAACACATGCATACTTTAGTGCGTTACATCCAGCTATGCTATAGGGCATATAATCAAATACGGGATCTCTCCAAGGTACTGAGTAACTAAATCACCTGGAAGGGACAATTGCTGAGATAATCATAAGCTGAGATAGTCATAAATACAAGAATGAGTGGATGATAGAACAGCAAGGGTACAGAGCAGATAACAGTCCCGATTACTGAGAAGCGAGTGTTACAAAAAACAGCTTAATGATAACATCTCATTAAGTCCCCATGGTTGCACCGTATGTATTCAATAGGCTTCTTTCTGAAGAAGCATGCAATCTCTATAGCCTCCCCTCGGATTGGGAGGAACCCAGTCAATCATTTTATATTTGATAGTCAAAACACTGTGGTGGAAATCCCTGAAATGTTTGGCCACAGGTTGATCTGATCCTCTGCCTTCAATGGCCGCCCTGATGTTTGAGCGGTGTAGAGCCATTCTCTCCTTCAACTGTCGTGAAGTTTTGCCCACATAAAGCATGCCACAAGGGCACCTCACTACATAAACTACATACCGACTAGAACAAGTGAGTGGGTATTTAATAAGGAACTTTTTACCTGATCTGGGATGGTAAAAAGCATTACCCATTTCTAAAAAGCTGCACGTGATGCACCCTATACATTTGTAATTACCAGCTGGATGAGTCAGAAAATGGGAAGAGGGTGTCTTGGAATAATGGCTCACATCATTATGCACAACAATGTCCTTAATGTTTCTCCCCCTCTTGTAGGAAGTTAGAATAGTAGAACCTTGTAAAGCTGGTAATTTAGGGTCGTTGGCAACTATGGGCCATATGTTCTTGGCCGACCGTGTCAGATGTCTACTAGCTGTGGTGAATTGTTGGGTCCAAATGACCTTATTGGAACTCACTTTGGGTCCCGTAGATGTCAAAGCTAAAGCCCTAGTGGTTGCTAATACTTTGTCTTTGGCTTTCTTCAGAATCTTAAAGTGATACCCCCGTTGTAAAAATTTACTAGACATAATGTCAATTTGTTTAATCACATCTGCTTTATCACTGCAGATTCTCAAAATTCTCAGGAATTGAGAATACGGGAGTCCCCATTTGAGGGGTGCAGGATGATGACTGTCTGCTTGCAAAGTGGTGTTTCGGTCAGTGGGTTTGAAGTACATAGTGGTATGGAGTTCATTCGATTCACTCTGATTGATGGTCACGTCCAAGTAATGGACAGAGCTATAACTGTACTCAAATGTGAATTTAATAGGATGTTGTTTGTTGTTAAGCTCAATCATTAACTGCAAAAACAGTTCAAGCGGTCCAGACCATAAAAAGAAAATGTCATCTATATACCTAGAGTACCCTCTGATGTATTTGACAACATTGGGATCCAGCAGGAAGAATTCTTCTTCTACTCCAAACATGTAAATGTTGGCAAAACTGGGTGCCACACATGAACCCATGGCACACCCAGTGCGTTGGGTGTAAATCTTGTTATCAAATAGGAAATAGTTCCTGGTCAAAGTATGTTCCAACAACACAGCAAAAAAATTGGGATCAGGCCCTGTATACAATGGATGATTGCTGATGAAGCTTTGAGTAGCTTGAATACCCTCCTTGTGGGGTATACTGGTGTATAAACTACACACGTCTATGGTGCACATAAGATGACGAGCCGGTAAAGGAGATAAATTCTGTAATCTACAGATACATGCTGTAGTGACTTTGAGATAAGACTGTTTAGAACTGAGTAATGGGGTGGGGGTTGTAATCCTATTATTTGGTAAGGGAGGTAGGTTGGGGGGGATGTAGTAGAGGTTTAATAAGCTAATATTTTTGGGGGGGTTAGGTGGGTTGTAGTACTGTATCGGGGTTTGTGCGGTGGGGTATATTTATATTACGGGTGGTATACTATGTTCAATTGGGATATATTGAATGTATATGGCAATTATATACTGTATACTGTATATACACACAGTATATGTGTGTATTGTGTATGTTATATATATATATATATACACTCTGTGTGTGTATATATACTGTATATTATATGGTACTTCCCCATCTTTGCGCCCCCTGCTGGAGGTGCTGGTTACGCTACTTACGTATCTTCACTAGTCAGTGAAGATACGTAAGTAGCGTAAAGATCAGCCAGTGTCCAACGTCATTCCCTACCATCCAAGTGGGCATGGTAGGGAATAATATATATATATAGATATATATATATATGGGAGGGCAGTGCTGTCATGTGGGAGCTAATCTATATCTGGAAACCCTCTCTTACAAATCCTGCATTTGCCCCTGGATCTGTATGGCGGGGATGCTTTCTCATCTTACAGGAAGGCACCAGAGTAAATAATTTTACTACATTGAGTGCCGGATCATTGTTGGTATATATATATATATATATATATATATACACAAATCAAACAGACCAACACTCCTCTGAAGAATCAACTTGCTCCACTGCCATCAGAACAAATGAAAATTAAACAGAACAAAAAATTAAACAGAACATGCAGTGACATCACATGACGCGCAGGCGACGCCGCTGCCAATTCTCTGTTAGCAGTGCTGGGAGGGCTAGTGAAGCCCAGCTCTCCAATGCGATGCCATTATGTTTATGCACCGGTCCGGTGTCACAGCCACTGCCGGGGAAGGGAGGGGGTATGCATGGCTGGGAGGCGGGGGTGCGTGGTCGGCCATCAGGCTGCCGTAGGAGGAAATCCTTTCTATAGCAGCACACACACACACATCAGAAGTGTGGGCCTATTCTGATGGTGGGCCTGGATATGTAGCTCCATCAGCCCCATTATTAATCCGGCCCTGTGGTTCATCGCTATAACTCAGAAACTGAACGATAACGACGTAGTTAACGACAAATCGTTCAAAAAATCGTTACGTGTGTATGCACCTTTGTGTGCAGGGTTTTTTTGATTTACTTTTCACTTTGTTCTCTTTAGGTCATTGTATGATGTATGTTGTTCCCTATACATTGTTTTATATTGTTAATTGTATAATATATCTACCCATGCAGGTTTTACATTTTATACTTTAATTTTGCTGAAATTTTCACTAGCATGTGTCCTTTTTATTTAAAAAAACAAAACCAATGATTAAAAAAAATGAAAAACATAATCATCTTTTATGTATTTGAACTTTATTTTGACTATATCCTAATGTATTATAAAGCAATGCACCTTGCCCAACATAAATTCAAAACAAATACTGATATTTTGTACATCATTTGTTATTTATTTATTTTTTTCTGGATCACTGAGAAGTGGTGCTGAGGCCAATCGTCGACTTGCTTGCCGAGCAGCCTGGCCAGTGCTGCTCTGATCCTGTCCCTGCTCCTGGCAGGCCGTAGGAGTTGTAGAGACTTCTGCTGTTTCCCTGGGCAGGGCCGCAACTAAGGGGGGGGGGGGGGCTGGAGGTGCACCAATGCACCCGCTGCTAGTGTCCTCCAGCCCGGCGCTGCAGGGAGGCTCCAAGCTGGACCAATGGTAGGTAGGCATGCAAGGCACAAACACTTACCTTCTCAGAAAGAACTTGTGGAAATGGCAAAAAGACCCACAGCAACCACACAAATTATATGTAGCAAACTCTAAAAGAGAGCGAGAAATATAGGCAAAGGTCAGGGTAGTGGTGTAACTTCATCCCAGGTGCCCGGAGGCAAGATAAATGTTGGTGCCCCCCACCCCCCAAATTAAAATGTACCACCCCCCCAGCACCTTTGCCAGCCCCAGCTGCCGCAACCCCCTATGTAGTTCCTTTTATACAATGCCCCCAGTAGTGGTCCCCCTATGCAGTGCCCCCAGTAATGGTCCCCCTATGCCAGTGATTCCCAACCACGGTCCTCAAGACACACTAACAGTCCTGGTTTTAGTGATATCCAGGCTTGAGCGCAGATAGTTAAATCAAAATAACTGAGGTACTAATTAAGTCACCTGTGCACAAATATGACTATCTTTAAAACCTGGACTGTTAGTGTGCCTTGAGGACCGTGGTTGGGAACCCCTGCCCTATGCAGTACCTTCAGTAGTGGTCCCCCTATGCAGTGCCCCCAGTAGTAAGGCGCTCTTTCTCCGTGCAGCTCCGGGTGACAATGGAGCCAGGTGCCCCCTTCAGGGCTGGTGCCCGGCGGCAAATGACTCCATTGTCTCCGGAAGTTCTGCCACTGGGTCAGGACCAGGTAAGGCTGTGCTTTGTAAGTAGGAGTGAAAGACACACACACTTACCTACTCAAAACCAGAACAGGAATTTGGACAGGCAACCTACCAATGCAGTCATCTAAATTGAACAAACAGTGCAGTAAGTGGGAAATAAATAGCATGCCACAAGACACAGCTATGATGTTCTCTTCCAATAGAAGTGAATGTGAGTCAAAACACACAATTACATACCTGCATGAACATAATTTAGCTACCTATTTTACAATGCAATAATTACTTAGATTTGGATGTTCACACTCCCTTTCCTTACAATGGACAAATATACAAGTCAAGTTTAAGTAAAACTAAATTGAATAATGTTATATCTAAAATCATAGAAAACAGCATGTGCGTTCGCAGAGCACAGGCGATTTCATAATGGCGTTCGCAATTCGGATTAGCATACACAATACAAACTGTCAAAATCATTAATAAAAACCACTGGCAAATACAAGACACCCTTCCATGGACCCCTGTCTAGTGCTGGGCGAAAAATCAAATAGAGTACAGGTGAGATATATACTATCACAAGCAGACATGTGTCATAGGCACACATTTTAAAGTAGACAGCCAATCAGAATGCTTTATGTACTTTATAAAGAATGCATGTACCAATATTCCCCATTGCCATCATGAGAGTTGCATGCTTCAGTCGCTCCGCGTTCGCACATAGAGATCATGGACCAATGTTTGAGGCATGCAGCAGCGTACGTTTGCAATGTTACTAATATGTGGGCATACCGTGAGGTGCGGGCTTGTCTCCGCAGAATGGTTGCAGATGCACAATGTCCAACTCGAGTGTCGTTGGAATGATTTGCATAGCCTGATCTTCTTAGTCGCCTTCGGGTGATCAATGCTGGGAGTAAGTTTGCATACATATTTGAGCAGGCAGATATTAGCAAATGAATATTGCCACTAGCCAAGTGTGTTATGCTACATGTATTATTCTGGTTTCAGGGCAGCCATTTTTTTTTTAATGTAACATCCATTTGTGCTCTGCTGTAATATTCCAATGTTTTTTTTTTCATTCATGAAATATTTTACTGCTTTTAGGTGTATATATATATATATATATATATATATATATATATATATTAGGGCTGTGCACCGTCCAATTTTCGTGTTTTGTGTTTTGGTTTTGGATCTGGATCTTTCTTCGTGTTTTGGATCTGGATTGGTTTTGCCAAAACCACCCTTCCGTGTTTTGGGTTCTGGGTTTTGTGTTTTGGATCTGTATTTTTTTTTAAAAAAGCATAAAAACAGCTAAAATCACAGAATGTGTTGGTTTTTCTGCTCCTATGCTATTATTAACCTCAATAACCTTAATTTCCACTAATTTCCAGTCTATTCTGAACACCTCACACCTCACAATAGTGTTTTTAGGTCCAAAAGGTTGCACCGAGGTAGCTGGTTGACTATGCTAAGCGACACGAGTGGGCGGCACAAACACGTGACCCATCTAGGAGTGACACTGCAGTGGCAGACAGGATGGCAGTTTGAAAAACTAGGCCCCAAACTGTACATAATGCAAAGAAAAAAAAGAGGTGCAAGATGGAATTGTCCTTGGGCCCTCCCACCCACCCTTATGTTGTATAAACAGGACATGCACACTTTAACAAAGCAATCATTTCAGCGCCAGGGTCTGCCACACGACTGTGGCTGAAATGATTGGTTTGTTTGGGCCCCCACAAAACAAGCTGGCAATTAATCTGTCCCTGCACAAACTGGCTCTACGGAGGCAAGATGTCGTCCTCATCCTCCTCATCCACCGATTCCTCACCCTCTTCAGTGTTGTGTACATCCTCATCCTTACAGAGTATTAACTCGTCCCCTCTGGAATCCACCACCACAGGTCCCTCTGTACGTTCTGGAGGCTGGTCTCCCTGGAAGAGTTGATAATTCATTTTGATGAACATCATCTTCTCCACATTTTGTGGAAGCAACCTCCTACGCCTTTCGCTGACAAGGTTCCCGGCTGAACTAAACACTCTTTAGGAGTACACACTGGAGGGGGGGCAACTCAGGTAAAATAAAGCCAGTTTGTACAGGGGCCTCCAAATTGCCTCTTTTTCCTGCCAGTACAGGTACGGACTGTCTGACATGCCTACTTGGATGCTGTCACTGATGTAATCCTCCACCATTCTGTCAATGGTGACAGTATCATATGTAGTGACAGTAGACATATCAGAAATTGTTGCCAGGTCCTTCAGTCCGGACCAGATGTCCAAACTTGGTCCTGCCTGCCCTGCATCACCGCCAGCGGGTTGCTTAGGATAGCTAAGTTTTTTCCTTGCAGCCCCAGTTGCGGGAGAAAATGAAGAAGGAGCTGTTGACGTGTCACATTCCGCTTCAGCTGACAGTGTGTTCACCAGCAGGTCTTTGCACCTCTGCAGGCTTGTGTCAGCCGGAAAGAGAGACACCACATAGGCTTTAAACCTAGGATCGAGCACGGTGGCCAAAATGTAATGTTCTGATTTCAACAGATTGACCACCCTGGAATCCTGGCAAAGCAAATGAAGGGCTTCATCCACAAGTCCCACATGCCGAGCGGAATCGCTCCGTCTTAGCTCCTCCTTCACTTTCTCCAGCTGCTTCTGCAAAAGCCTGATGAGGGGAATGACCTGACTCAAGCTGGCAGTGTCTGAACTGACTTCACGTGTGGCAAGTTCGAAGGGCTGGAGAACCTTACACAACACGGAAATCATTCTTCACTGCGCTTGAGTCAGGTGCATACCCCCTCCTTTGCCTATGTCATAGGTTGATGTATAGGCTTGTATGGCCTTTTTCTGCTCCTCCATCCTCTAAAGCATATAAAGGGTTGAGTTCCACCGCATCACAACCTCTTGCTTCAGGTGATGGCGGGGCAGGTTCAAGAGTGTTTGCTGGCGCTCCAGTCTTCGGCACGCAGTCGCTGAATGGCAAAAGTGGCCAGAAATTTTTTGGGCCACCCAAAGCATCTCCTGCACGCCCCTGACGCTTTTCAGAAAATTCTTCACCACCAAGTTTTATTGTGGGAGCAAAACATGGGACGTGTTGGAATTTGCCCAGATGTAATGCCCGCACAATATTGGTGGCATTGTCAGATATCACAAATCCCCAGGAGAGTCTAAGTGGGGTAAGCCACTGGGCGATGATTTCCCTCAGTTTCTCTAAGAGGTTGTCGGCGGTGTGCCTCTTACTGAAACCGGTGATACACAGCATAGCCTGCCGTGGAACGAGCTGGCGTTTCTGAGATGCTGCTACTGGTGACGCTGCAGTTGCTGTGTAAGGTGATACATCTACCCAGTGGGCTATCACAGTCATATAGTCCTTAGTCTGCCCTGTTCCACTTGTCCACATGTCCGTGGTTAAGTGGACATTGGGTACAACGGCATTTTTCAGGACACTGAGGACACTTTTTCTGATGTTTCTGTAAAATCTCGGTATCGCCTGCCTAGTGAAGTGGAATCTAGACAGAATTTGGAACCAGGGACACACTACCTCCATCAATTGTTTAAATCCCACTGCACTAATGGCGGATACCGGACGCACGTCTAACACCAACATAGCAGTCAAGGCCTCAGTTATACGTTTTGCTTCAGGATGACTGCTGTCGTACTTCATCCTCCTCGCTAAGGACTGTTGGAGGGTCAATTGTTTAGTAAAAGTAGTGGTGTTCCTACTTCCTCTCTGTGATGATGAATGACTCCCAGTGGCAGCAGGAGGCATAGCAATGCAGGATCCTCCGGAGGAATCCCGGATAGGAGAGTCAGTCATGCCACTGACATGGCCTGCAGGACTACTTCCGAACCTGAATAAGGAGGAAATTGACGAGGAGGGAGTTGACGGTGTGGTTTGCAGGTGCTTGGATACAACAGGACAATGGGATTTAGGTGTCCCTGGACTGCTTACGGTCTTAGCCAAAGTTTCTGAACTTGACAGTAACTTTTTATGAACGCGCTGCAGGTGCCGTATAAGGGAGGATGTTCCTAGGTGGTTAACGTCCCTACCCCTACTTATTTCACCTTTACATATGGTACATATGGCAAGACAGTTGGATTTGGATAGAAATATTGCCAGACCAAAGAGGTGGAATGTTTGGTCTTCTGCCCAGGCATGACCGTGATGGGATTTTTCATCCCACAGACAACAACTGTCTCCCCCGGATCCTGATTTAAACAAACCACATCACCATCAGAATCCTCCTCGCCAACTTCCTCCTCAGCGCCAGCTACACCAGTATCCTCATTCTGTTGTACTTCAACAGTGACATCTTCAATTTGCATATTAGCATGTGGACTGTGGGTGCTCCTTTCAGCACTTGCAGGGGGCATGCAAATGGTGGAAAGAGCCACCTCTTCCCGTCCAGTGCTGGGAAGGTCAGGCATAGCAACCACCACCACACTTGGACTCTCCTTGGGGATTTGTGATATCTTCTTAGAACGCACAGTTCTTCGCTGTGCTTTTGCCAGCTTAACTCTTTTGATTTTTTTAGTGGGAGGAGGGCTTCCATCGTCATGTGAAGCTGAACCACTAGTCATGAACATAGGGAAAGACCTTAGCCATTCCTTTCCACTCCGTGTCGTAAATGGCATATTGGCAAGTTTACGTTTCTCTTCAGATGATTTAAATGTTTTTTTCAAGGTCATTTTAATGAACTTTGTCATTTGGGATTGTATGTGGCTTCTACTATGACATTGGGCATCGGCCTTGGCAGACGACGTTGATGGCATGTTATCGTCTATGTCATGACTAGTGGCAGCAGCTTCAGCACTAAGAGGAAGTGGTTCTTGAGCTTTCTCTATTTTATTTTTATCGGAGAAAGTTTGGTCCTCCATTTATGTTATATCGATTTGATATATACGTGCGGCTAAGGCGCACACAAACATAGAAAATATTTTTTTATTTTTGCTGGAGAGTAGTGCACTTTGTGGGTTACACCACCCTTTAAGAAATGAGCCAGCCGGCTCTTTACTTATGGGACACAGGCGCACGCTTGGCGCTGCTCCTTTGTTGATGCACGTGTGGCAACTGCGCACACAATTCACAAACACAGAAAATATTTTTTTATTTGGTTTGGAGTGTACTTTGGGGGTTACAGCACCCATTAACGGTCAAGCCAGCCGGCCCTTTACTTATGACACAGGCACACGCATGGCACTACTTTGTTGATGCACGTGCGGCTACTGCGCACACACTTCACAAACACAGAAAATATTTTTTTATTTGGTTTGGAGTGTACTTTGGGGGTTACAGCACCCATTAACGGTCAAGCCAGCCGGCCCTTTACTTATGACACAGGCGCACGATTGGCACTACTTTGTTGATGCACGTGCGGCTACTGCGCACACAATTCACAAACACAGAAAATATTTTTTTCTTTAGTTTGGAGTGTACTTTGGGGGTTACAGCACCCTTTAATGGTCAAGCCAGCCGGCCCTTTACTTATGACACAGGCGCACGCTTGGCACTACTTTGTTGATGCACATGCGGCTACTGCGCACACACTTCACAAACACAGAAAATATTTTTTTATTTGGTTTGGAGTGTACTTTGGGGGTTACAGCACCCTTTAACGGTCAAGCCAGCCGGCCCTTTACTTATGACACAGGCGCACGATTGGCACTACTTTGTTGATGCACGTGCGGCTACTGCGCACACAATTCACAAACACAGAAAATATTTTTTTATTTGGTTTGGAGTGTTCTTTGGGGGTTACAGCACCCTTTAACGGTCAAGCCAGCCGGCCCTTTACTTATGACACGGGTGGAAAATTTGTACTACTTTGTTGATGCACGTGCGGCTACTGCGCACACACTTTACAAACACAGAAAATATTTTTTTATTTGGTTTGGAGTGTACTTTGGGGGTTACAGCACCCTTTAACGGTCAAGCCATCCGGCCCTTTACTTATGACACAGGCGCACGCTTGGCACTACTTTGTTGATGCATGTGCGGCTACTGCGCACACACTTCACAAACACAGAAAATATTTTTTTATTTGGTTTGGAGTGTACTTTGGGGGTTACAGCACCCTTTAACGGTGAAGCCAGCCGGCCCTTTACTTATGACACAGGCGCACGCTTGGCACTACTTTGTTGATGCACGTGCGGCTACTGCGCACACAATTCACAAACACATAAAAAATATATTTTTTTTAGCACTTGGGGGGAGCACCCCTGACAGACAGAGCACCCCCTGGACAACACTACAGCACCCCTTTAGGACTGGGACACTGCACAGGACTTTGGTGTGGACACAGCCCCTATGGACAACTGACTGCACAACACAGTCCAGCCAGCCCCTATGGACTTTGAAGTAGTGGACACAGCCCCTATTGACAACAGCAGCACAGCACAACACAGCCAGCCCCTATGGACTTTGAAGTAGTGGACACAGCCCCTATGGACAACAGCAGCATAGCGCAGCACAGCACAGCACAGCACAACACTACTCTGCACTACACTACACTACACAGCCCAGCCAGCCCTAACTCCCACCCTCCCTCTTCACTGTCCACAGCCGAGTGAGAAAATGGCGCCGACGCAGGTAACTTTTATAGGATCCAAAACCCGCGAGACCCGGAAGGCGGGATGATGACGTTATGCCTCGATTTCAGATCCTAGTCAGGCGGGAAAAGTCGAGCCTGACTCGGATTGGCCTCGGATCAGGGGGGCTCGGGGGGTTCGGATTTCAGAAATCCGAACCCGCTCACCCCTAATATATATATATATATATATATATATAATCTGGTTCGATATAGACAGATATATATTTTACATTTTTTATTTTATCTATAATATCTCTCATACTGCGCACACAATTCACAAACACAGAAAATATTTTTTTATTTGGTTTGGAGTGTACTTTGGGGGTTACAGCACCCTTTAACGGTCAAGCCAGCCGGCCCTTTACTTATGACACATGCGCACGCTTGGCACTACTTTGTTGATGCACGTGCGGCTACTGCGCACACACTTCACAAACACAGAAAATATTTTTTTATTTGGTTTGGAGTGTACTTTGGGGGTTACAGCACCCTTTAACGGTCAAGCCAGCCGGCCCTTTACTTATGACACAGGCGCACGATTGGCACTACTTTGTTGATGCACGTGCGGCTACTGCGCTCACAATTCACAAACACAGAAAATATTTTTTTATTTGGTTTGGAGTGTACTTTGGGGGTTACAGCACCCTTTAACGGTCAAGCCAGCCGGCCCTTTACTTATGACACAGGCGCCCGCTTGGCACTACTTTGTTGATGCACGTGCGGCTACTGCGCACACACTTCACAAACACAGAAAATATTTTTTTATTTGGTTTGGAGTGTACTTTGGGGGTTACAGCACCCTTTAACGGTCAAGCCAGCCGGCCCTTTACTTATGACACAGGCGCACGCTTGGCACTACTTTGTTGATGCACGTGCGGCTACTGCGCACACAATTCACAAACACATAAAAAATATTTTTTTTTAGCACTTGGGGGGAGCACCCCTGACGGACAGAGCACCCCCTGGACAACACTACAGCACCCCTTTAGGACTGGGACACTGCACAGGACTTTGGAGTGGACACAGCCCCTATGGACAACTGACTGCACAACACAGTCCAGCCAGCCCCTATGGACTTTGAAGTAGTGGACACAGCCCCTATTGACAACAGCAGCACAGCACAACACAGCCAGCCCCTATGGACTTTGAAGTAGTGGACACAGCCCCTATGGACAACAGCAGCACAGCGCAGCACAGCGCAGCACAGCACAGCACAACACTACTCTGCACTACACTACACTACACAGCCCAGCCAGCCCTAACTTCCACCCTCCCTCTTCACTGTCCACAGCCGAGTGAGAAAATGGCGGCGACGCAGGTACCTTTTATAGGATCCAAAACCCGCGAGACCCGGAAGGCGGGATGATGACGTTATGCCTCGATTTCAGATCCTAGTCAGGCGGGAAAAGTCGAGCCTGACTCGGATTGGCCTCGGATCAGGGGGGCTCGGGGGGTTCGGATTTCAGAAATCCAAACCCGCTCACCCCTAATATATATATATATATATATATATATATATATATATAATCTGGTTCGATATAGACAGATATATATTTTACATTTTTTATTTTATCTATAATCTCTCTCTCTCTCTCTATATATATATATATACACACTTTCATGTATAAATATTATGTTGAAAATGTTAGATACATTTTTAAAATTGTGCCTTTAATTTTACTTTCCTAGGACATCAGCGGGAACATTGGGGACAACGTAGGAGGGCTGCGTTAGAAATTTTGCAATCTCCTGAGCCCAACATTTCACCAGCCCACTCCCTGTCTCCTGGCCAACCTGCTAGCCCTGCCCAAACCATCTCTCCTGCACCATCTCATACCTCTGACCAGCCCATCTCTCCTGCCCAACCAGCTAGCCCTGCACAACCCAGCTCCCCTGGCCACTCATGATCATGTGGCTCAAATTTTGCTAATTCATCCACCCATGGAGAAAGTGGATTGTGTGATTTGCCCAGGGATCTAGGTAAGTTAATAAACACACTTTAAAACACATTCAACTTTATTGGCAACAGTTACCTAAAAATTATATCTATTCGATATAGGGCCAGATTCATCGACTTACAGATTGGCACTGCACTGCCGTACACAAGTGGCTGTGTTAATATATCCTAAAACTGCATAAGGAGGAGTTAGGCAAGAGGCAAGAATTCTCATTGCAATATTCCATCTTACCAAAACGTCTTCCCATTTTATTATTTAATAACCCAAAAAGGAAGTTACATCTTAACTAGTGATTTCAATTTCAGGTTGTGTGATTTGCCAAGGATAATAATTTGCCCATTCGGTAGATGATCTCTATTTTACATATTACATATCATATTGAATAGCATATCCTGATTTCATTTTTCTTAGCAAATAGAGGCCGTTACTTAATTTGTAACCAATATTTAAGTGTCTAAATTTATTACCAAGTTGGAAAATCTTATTCCATTTTCATTAAAATGTGTTGTCTGATAATGACACTCCAAATAAGCATCTGATATGTTCCTAAATTTTTGAACATCAAAATGTATCAAATGCAACCAGTTATATGCTTGCAGGGTACGTGCAGGTCTGACAAACCATATTGAGCAAAGCGTGTGGAAACACCCATCAACATCCATCTAGACCACAGGTTCTCAAACTTGGTCCTCAGGACCCCAAAGTGTGCATGTTTCCCAGGTCTCCTCATAGAGAAATAAGTGAAATAATTAGCTCCACCTGTGGATCTTTTAAAATGTGTCAGTGAGTAATGACTACACCTGTGCACCTGCTGGTGACCTGGAAAATGTGACCTGTGTGGGGTCCTGAGGAGTTTGAGAACCACTGAACTGGACAGTACATACTGGCTAAAGCAGACGAAATGTGCTCCAATCAGCCAACTGTGTTTTTGTTTGTTTTTTTACTAAAAAAGTGCATTATTATTATATTTTTTAAACTTACTTTTTAACATTGTATATTTTAGGTTACTCTTTTGCATTAGACTTGGATTAACATATTTGTATATTATTGTTGCAATTTATACATTTACAGATGCAGAACGTCAGAATCCCGATTGGAAAGAGGCTGTTCTGTTGGAGTTGGGGCAGATGAGGCAGGCCGTATACCAAATGCTGGTGTCTATTGATAGACAGGCAAATTTATTAATTACGTTTTTTTATGGTTTGATTTTTCAAAGAATCGTTAATAATTTGAGAAAAATAAATGTTGCATTACATAATGTGTTGCATATTATTATGATTGCACTTAGTATAGTTATTAAATAATTTTAGCTGGGTCATAATTGCATTGATGATTGTATAATTTTAAATAAGGGGATTCTGAACAGGCACAGCACCTATTCAGCAAGTGATATAAATGGATCCTGCCTAAATACATGCAGTCCCACTCCCTTCAATGTATCTGGCTGATTGATAGGCAGAGGCATTGAAATGGTGTGGGGGGGGGGTATGTGGCCTGTGTCAGCTAAGGGGTGACTGTACACCCCATTTCCATGGAGTGCAAAGCCCTGGACCCGTATAGCTGGACCTTGTTTCTTGGTTTTGCAAAATATCCAGCCAGAGTGAGGTGACGCTTACTCAACTGACTGACATCCTGACTTCAACATTGTGACCGATAATTTGCGTAGGTAAACAATGGCATCTCTTACCTGTGTAACACCAGAAGCAGTCTTATTCTGACTAGCTAGTAGTGTGTGCGGATTCTTTAAAGGCAGTGTGGCATCGCAAAAGGGGCGAAATGGATGGGGTGTGGCATTGCGGATCAAAACCCCCATTATGTCACTCCAGGGGTCAGTTGCAGACTGTCCCCGGGGCCCAGAAAGTTCACAGTGCTGACTCCCTAACTGTTCCAGTCACTGAGGGGGAGTAGGCACTTTGGTATCACCACTCGGCAGGTGACACCCAGGTGCCCCCCACACCCCACGCATCCCCCTTGTGATGCCACTGAATGTAAACCCAAACTGTGAGCTTGCTGACAGTGCTGACCTCCCAAATGCAGAAATTATTGTCAGACAACTCCTGCTTCATTTGCATAGTTGCAAGGACAACTTTGAATAACTTCATGTGTTGGTTGCAATTTTTGATGGGTTTAGTTTTTAATGTGGTAAAAGGGAAAATTACTTTTAATTTTGAATATAATAATTAAAAAAAATAATAATGTGTGTGAATCTTCATTTGAAGGAACTAAAAAGCTGCATGCAGCCAGATTTGCTATTTATGACAGGTGAATATGAAAATACAGCAGAGGGTGCATGACAAACCCCTGCTGCATTTGCTAACCCAGCAAGGCTAACAAATACTGCTTTTATACCTAAATTCCGGGTCTGACCCAGAGATTGGAATGAGGTTCCAAACCGGATCAGACCCGGAATTTAGCCGGCGCCGACCCAGGATATTCCCGAGTCAGCACTGTTCACAGCAGAGCCGCATCTGCAGTGACCCGGCTCTTCCAGCGTGAAGATGACGTAATCTCCAAACACCACTGAAACCAGCCAATCGGCGGGCATGCGGCGTGCTCCAGGTCATCATGACCCGGATGCGCCGTTTACACTGCAAGGCTCTGGTCATTCCCGTGTTAAGCCCTGCTAGTTACCTGGGTTGGATTGCCGGGTCATTTGACCCGGGAATCCAACCCTGTCCCTTTTTACACCAAGGAGCTACCCGGGTTAACCCTGCAATAACCTGAGTTTTAGCTCTGGTGTAAAAGGGGTAATAGTCACAAGCAGAGCCGGATTGAGGGCCACATGGGCCTGGAGCTGAAAATGAACAAAGGCCTATTATGAGAATCAGAGGAGGCATGACCAGTGCTGTGTGGGTGTGGCCAGTGCCATGTGGGCGTGTACACCCTTATACTCTCAGCCCCAATGTCTCCCTAAATATGTAAAATAAAAAAATGCTTCATTTTGTGAGGTAAATAGAAATACAATTTTACTACTTATGATTTATAGCTGAGCGTGTGGAGAGCAGATGGCCAGTCATCATCATGTTGTCATGACAATGGGCCTATTTTTATGTGGAGGCCTGGAGCTGTAGCTCCATCCGCCCCATTGTTAATCTGGCCCTGGTCACAAGCTGTGATAACCATTGTGACAAATGCTGGTTGCATTTGCACAAACCTGCAGCAGAGGCTGTGTGAGTTTACACAGGAAGCATCCTGCAAAAAAACCCCCAGAAAAGTGCTACATTTAAAAAAATAATGACCAAAATAAATTCACATTTTTAAAAATCTGTCTTTCATACTCAAAAACTCATTTGAACACAACAGATTGAAAGTGAATAAAAAAGCCTTTGAACAAGACTTTCAATTTAGGGCAATTGCTTTGATTATTTAACTAGCATCATCAAAGGGAACATTAGCATTTATTATGTGTGCACAACAACCAAATGTCAAGAAGACCATCGTTTACTGTGAGAAGACTAGTTCCAAGCCCTTTGTAATACATTTACGTCCATCAATTGCAATCGTACATGTTTGTAGTTGCGAGCAGAATTCCAATAACATTCACAAACGCATATGCATTTGCGTATGTCTATGTTGCCTACTTTCCACGTACTTCTGTGCACTTGATCGCAATTCTTTGCGTGCGCAACTGCAATCCTTGCTGAATCAGGCCCTGTATCCGGCCTGCACTGTATCCAACCCACACTGTATCCCGCACTATAGCAGACCCGCACTGTATCTGGCCTACACTGCATCCAACCCACACTGTTTACTGCACTGTATCTGGCCTGCACTGTATCCAACGCACACTGTATCATCCACTATATCAGACCCGCACTATATCAGACCCACACTATATCCCGCACTGTATCTGTCCCGCACTGTATCCAACCCGCACTGTATCCGACCTGTACTGTATTTAACCCGCATTGTATCTGACCTACACTGTATCCGACCCGCAGTATACCCTGCACTGTATCTGACCCGCACTGTTTCTGACCTGCAGGTATGGAATGCTGTTTTTATGGTTGGGGAGATTTTGGGGAACTGCAAAAACAAAAAAGGCTGATTGAACGGGGCTTTACATGGGCACAAATTGCCAGTCATCAGTGGCCCAACACTCCCAGGAGGATTACAGATTGACCACTGAGAATAGGAATGTGCTGGGGGCATGTGCACTTGTGTAGGGGGCATTCATGTCTGCTGTTGCTATTTACACATGGGTTAGGGTTCTTTTGTTTGCTGCTTGTTAACTACGACTACTTGTTCTGAGCAAGGATATTCCATGCACGATTGATTAGTAGTAAATTTCTTTGTTGTATTGTTTTCTATTGAATGTACTTGTGAGTTAGTTTGGTTATTGCTAATACATTACTAATTTGTAAAACATTTGTAAACAGGAATAACTGCCATGTGCTTGTGCCGCTGCTCTGTTGTTTGCTTAGTATAGCCAGTCAGCCTTTGGCCTATGTTAGTGAACAATATTGTGAGTTGTGAAGTGGTCAAAATTGACTTGAAATTATTGGAATTTAATGTTATTGGGGTTAATAATACTGTAGGAACAAAAAAGGCCCAAATTGTGTGATTTTAGCTGTTTTTATGAATTTTTGAAGAAAATACAGATGCAAAGCCAAATCCAGGTCCAAAACCTCGAAAATCTCTCTGTTGTATTTGTCAATAAACCTTTTAATATATTCCTTCCTATAAACCTCTAAGATTCACCTGCCTAGAACCTCTAAGACAAAACCCTGCCTAAAACCTCTAAACAGAACGCTAATTGCGTACGCAGTTTAACCGCAAATAAAGACAGGAGTGGAATCTGTGTTTCCAACGCACAAGTATTATTCAGGTAAAAGTACAGTCAGTTACACGCAATCTATACATACACAAGTTAGGCGTAAAAGGAAATAATACATATGCTGCGCCTCTGGACCCAGATATAGACTTCTGACTAGATATCCTCAGTTCACCCAAAATTCAGCATGAACTGGCAAACCAGTGTTCGGACACATGTATTTATTCCCCCCCAGACTGAAACAGGACAAAGGGGGAACTTCCTGTTGATCTCATTGGTTCCCAGAGGAGAAGCATATGTAACGACACATTTAACAGGTTGTTTCAAATAGACTTTCCCTGCGTCTAACAGCCGGAGTCTTTCTGGTAACGCCTCCTGTAACATTCCATCAACTAAACATTTTGTTGCTTGTAAGTTCTGCGATCCGTAACTTGAGTTTGCATGATGCGATCTCTCCACCGATAACACCGAGATTCTGTAAAAAGCGTACGCATCAGAACGAAACCAAACACACCTTGCTTATCATGTATAATACCTTAGATATCAAAAACCTCTATTTCTTAGCATTTAAACTAACTTAACCAACTTGAATCATACAATTTGATGCTAATGGAACCTTGTGTGCGAATATGTAGTGTGTGAGTATTCGGGGTTTGATATAAGGATGCTAGTTATTAATGGGTGAGATTTAAGTGCATAATTTCTCATACACGAAGTGAACATCCAGCAGTGTGGATGGCTGAGGGTTGTAGTTCTACATGCCCTCTGTCAGCAGGCCCCCACCTGTTGTGTGTTCAAAGGAAAACAAAACCTCTTTTGTTCTCACAGACTCTTGTGTGAAGTGCAAATGTATTACCACCTCAAGCTGTGGAATCTGGGGCCATCCTGTCTAGGATTCAGACAAATCCAATTGTGTAGATATTATATTACAATTGCCACAACTATACTTTATCTGCATCCAGGGATTCCCAATTTGTATGTAAAAATACCCATTGTCTCTTCTTATTTACTCAGAAAGCTTGTTTTTCCAGTTGCCCTTGGTAGGTTAACAAAAACATTGCCATCTGTTCTTAGCTCCTGAGTTATAACTTGAATTGACGCTGACCACAAAAATGGTGTCTTGCGATCTCATTTCCAAAATGTAGTCTTGCGGCCATTCGCAAGATGGCGTCGCTGCGATTAAATTTTAAACTGAACTTGTCTCAGCCAATTATTCAGCTTCGACAGAGATATAGATCCAAAACCAAAACCAAAACATCCCTAATACACACACACATATTAGAGATGAGTGGGTCCGGTTCTCAGAGAACTGGACCCACACGAAATCCCAGAACCGAGGCAAGAACCAAGCTCGGCTCGGGTTTTCCCGTCTGACTCGGATCTCAAAATGATGTAAAACGTCATCCTCCCACTGTCGGATGCTCGTCAATTTTGCATTCTATAAAGGTCCCGGTGATCGGCGCCCTTTTCACTCCAGGTGTGGATGTGAACTAAACAGACGTGCTGCTGTCACTGTCTGTGTCAGTGTGTTGTCCAACTTGTCCTGTCGGGGTCTGGGGCTGATGGCTGCCGCTGTGTTGTCCAGAAAGTGGCTGGGGCAGCAGTATATAAAGGGGGGCTTCAGTGGGTGCTGCAGCTGCTGTGTCACTTGTCCTGTCAATGAAGGGGTTGCTGCTGTGTTATACATAAGGGCTGCTGCTGTATTGTTGTTCTGTCCATCAAGGGGCTAGTGCTGCAGTCCATAAAGGGGTGCTGTGTGTCCAGGGGAGGTGCTCTGTCAATCAGGGGTGCTCTTCCCCAGTGTAAAAAAAAAGTGTTTTTTACTTGTTTTCTTGTGTGTGTGTGTGTGTGTGTGTGTTAGCAACTTAGCTGTGCTATTATTGTTTGGTGACACTGCCGGCCAGACCGCAGTTTATCGTCCACGTATTTGTAACTCTGCACTGCAGGTGGTCTATCCACATTTGGCAGGGGTGCATTGTTGTCCATAATTAAGAGGTGCTGTCTGTGTTGTTCATCAAGGGGCTGCTGCCTCATTCAGCGGTTCTCTTCCCCAGTGTAAAAAAAATAAAAGTGCTTTTTTTGTGTTTGTGTGTTAGCAATTTAGCTGCACTATTATTGCTTGGTGGCACTACCAACCAGACAACAGTTTATCGTCCACGTACAGTATTCGTGACTCTGCAGGTGGTCTGTCCACACTCGGCAGGGGTGCTTTGTTGACCATTAAGAAGGGGTGCTGTCTGTGTTGTTCATCAAGGGGCTGCTGCCTCACTCAGGGGTGTTCTTCCCCAGTGTTGAAAAAAATAAAAGTGAAATAAAATTAATATTATCAATCAACAAAAAAAATAAATATTTTTTTGTGTGTGTGTTAGCAACTTAGTTGCACTATATTGTTTGGTGACACTGCCGGCCAGACCGCAGCACGTATTTGTGACTCTTCACTGCAGGTGGTCGGTCCGCACTCGGCAGGGGTGCTTTGTTGTCCATAAAGAAGGGGAGCTGTCTATGTTGTTCATCAAGGGGCTGCTGCCTCATACATAAGTGCTCTTTCCCAGTGTTAAAAAAAATATTGTTTAGTGACACAGCCAGTCAGACCACAGTGTAAGTTTGTTGATGTGGAGGATGATCAAATGAGAGGTGAGCAGGAACCACATACCAGTCTTGCAGCTGCTGCCAGCAGTCATTATGACGATGCAAGGCCTTCAACATCATCTACGAAGGCTAATGCCCAAGGGCTTAAGGGCCTGATTCAGAGCCGCTCGCTTGTGCTGTGAGCTCACAAGCAGCATGATGTTCTGCATACGCGCATGCGCACACTTTGTTCTGCACGTGCGCGAACTACACACTGCGTTCGCAACCCTCTTGCTTGCTCAGCAAAGGCAGCCCAGGGTAATGAGTGACAGGATATGGTAAAGCAACCACAAGCACTGCATTAGCATCCGATGATGCTCGATGTACCAATGTTTTAATACACTTCCTGGAGATGATGTGTGCTGGTGGGCGGCTCTGCCTGTGCGATTGGGCGTACACTCAGACAAAATGGCCACTCACTAAGACATGGTGGGTGTGCTTATGCCTTGGCAAGCGTTCGCTTCCTGTGGCTTCACTTTAACAAATTTGCATATGCATGTAGTGAGCGTACGCAGATAGTGACCGAGTCTGAATCAGGCCCTAAGTCAGGGCATTTAAAATCAAACAAGCAACATTTTACAGTGTTAAAGAAGAAAAATTAAAAGCTAAGTTAGCTGCAGAGAAAAAAAAATTGAGGATGCTTCTATGGAATTGCAATAGGAGGATATTTCTGTAGTTTGCGCTAACAAGGATGATGAGGATGTTGATACCGAGGATGTTGTTTGTGTAAATCAGGCAACAGTTGTTGCCCATGGTATGAAAAAGCCCATTGTCATGCCAGGGCAAAAGACAAAAAAAATCCACTTCTCATGTGTGGAATTATTTCCACCCAAATCCAGACAACAGTTGTCAAGCCGTCTGTAATGTTTGCCAAGCAAGAGTGAGAAGAGGTAAGGACCTTAAACATCTAGGAACCTCCTCCCTGTTATTTCACTTGCAGTGAATGTGACAGCCCACTAGGTAGGTGTATTGCCTCCAACAGTGCAAACAGCAAAACTCAGGGAAATCATTGCTTGGACTCTCCTCGGAATTTGTGATTTCTGACAATGCCACCAATATTGTCAGAGCATTACATTTGGGTAAATTCAAACACATGTTTTGCTCACACAATTAATTTGGTGGTGCAACATTTTATTTTAAAATGACAGGGGCGTGCAAGAGATGCTCTCGGTGGCCCGAAGATTTCAAGACATTTTCGACATTCAGCAACTGCATGTTGAAGATTGCAGGACTAGCAAGTACTGTTGAATTTGCCCTGCCATCAGCTGAAGCAAGAGGTAGTAACTAGGTAGAAGTCTACCCTCTATATGCTTCAGTGGATGGAGGAGCATCAAAAGGCCATCCAAGGCTACACAATGGCCTATGACTTAGGGAAAGGAGCAGGAATGCGCCTTACTCAAGCACAGTGGAGAATAATTTCCGTGCTATGCAAGGTTCTCAAACACTTTAAACTTGCCACATGTGAAGTTAGTTCAGACACTACCAGCTTGAGTCAGGTCATTCCCCTAATCAGACTTTTGCAAGAGCAGCTGGAGAAACTGATGGAGGAGCTGAAACTGAGTGATTCTCCTAAGTATTTTGGACTTTTAGATCAAGCCCTTCATTGGCTTTGACAGGATCCAAGGGTCATCAATCTCTTGAAATCAGATCACTATATTTTGTCGACCGTACTTGATCCTAGATTTAAGTCGTACATTATGTCTTTCTTTCTGACAGACACAAATCTGAGGAGATGCAAAGAGCTGTTGGTGAAAAAATTGTCAGCTCAAACAGCATTTCCTCCTTCAGTTTCTGCAGCTGGACACTGCTGGTGATGCAGACCAATCAGCATAACCTAATGACATCTGGTTGGGTGTGAAAGAATTGCCTACATCTACCTAACGTGACTTTGTCTGATACGGTCACTCTTCAGAGAATGGTTGATGATTATTTTAAGGATAGCATCCAAATAAGCATGTCAGACAGTCCATTTCACTACTGGCAGGAAAAAGAGGCAATTTGGAGTCCCTTACACAAACTGGCTTTGCTTTACTTAAGTTGCCCATCCTCCAGTGTGTACTCTGAAAGAGTTTTCAGCACAGCTGGGAAACTTGTCAGTGATCGGCATAGGAGGTTACTTCCCCAAAATGTGGAAAGATTATTTTCATCAAAATGTATTACAAATTCCATGAGGAAGACCATCAGTAGCAATTAAGTTAAAAAAAATTCAGAGGCGCCTGTAATGGTGGATTCCAGCGGGGACAAATATTGTGTGAAGAAGAGGATGTACACACCGATGGGGATGATGATGATGATGATGACATCTGATCTTACCTATGTTGTAAAGCCAGTTTGTGTATGGGATCATTGTCCACTGCGCATTGGCAGCTTGTTTTTGGGGCCCAAACAAACCAATCATTTCAGCCACAAGTGGCAGTCCGTGTCTCTGAAGTGATTGTTTTGTTAAACTGTGAATGTCCTATTTCATATATTCAATATAAGAGTGGGTGGGAGGGCCCAAGGACAATTCCATCTTGCACCTCTTTTCTTTGCATTATGTACTATTTGGGGCATTGCTGTCTGACAATTTTTTCCAAATATTTTATTCTAAGACTGCAAAACATATATTTCAATGCATACAATATATCTTAATTTCCACAAGTACACATATAAAACATATATCAATAAGAATATTGGGAATAGTATATGAGATCAGTACAATCATGTAGTACAATACCATCTGATAAATAGGACATAGAATTCACTACTTAAAGTCAGAAAAAATATTTCTTTAGATCCTAGAGAAATTCTAATACTATAGCCTCCCTTCCAGAAACATATTAACCTGTATAAACCATCTGACTAAAAGGGAGTACTGCCTAGAGTCAACAATTCCAAATTGTACCATTGAGTCAGATGGACTGCCTGTCTAAGAGAGTCCTTTACAGTAGAGGGTAAGGTGTGTATATATGGAAGCCAAGTAGAAAAAAACTTCTTTGCTTTACTATCTTTGTCTGTTGACATCTCTAGCCAGTCCATATGAGCTGCCTGACATTTTTAATTTTATAGTTTATGAATGTTTAGAAATTGTAATGGCCACAGACAGCGTCTCCTGTAGGATCCTTTCATTTAAAAAAAAATTTCTGAACCACCAAGTTGATAGGATGGGCAAATATGAACATCTTCCTGCCAGGATGTGTGCAATAAAGTGCAAATACATTTAATACAAATATGAGTTGTGTATATTAGTCACATACATACATATTTACATGGTACATACATTGCGTAAAGCAAGCTGAGGTAACCTGAAGCACACCACCTGTTATTGACAAATAACTTGCAGTAGGCCCAGCAAACATCTTAGATGCTGGGAGTTCTAGTTCAGCTGGAGAATTAGAGGCTGCTTTCCTCTGATGTAAACAGCAAGTCTTAGTCCCATTATCCCTAACAACTTCCCTGAGTACAAAATAAATGTCTGTTTACAGTATGTTCTAGCAGCACCTCCACAAGCAAGGCTACCTCATTTCTATTATATGTATAAAAATGTAAAAACCTCCTCCAGATCAAAGATGTGTTTAGGAACTGAAGAACTTGATCCTAGATTGATGTTCCCTCATAATTTTTTTTAAGAATCAAAACATTAAAATAAAAAATAAATTAAAAGCTAATAAATCCTTCCATCCTTTCCCTGTCTTCAGCCCATAAATGTATTCCAATTCCCTCGGGTCTCTGACCTAGTTCTTGATTAATGAAAACATTTTTGGTTTTTAAACTTCCTGGGGGTCGTATAGTTTATTAAACTACCATCCTATCTACCACTGCAGTGCCACTCTGCACCATGTTGGAAGCTGAACTGCCAGATGTTAGTGCCACCCACTGCTGTCACTTAGCTTAGTCAGCCAGCTAGTTGGATGCAACCTTTTGGCCTAAACTAGATTAAATCAATATTGTGAGGTGGTCAAAATTGACTGGAAATTACTGGAAATAAATGTTATTGAGGTTAATAATACTGTAAAAAAAAGGGGCCCAAATTATGTGATTTTAGCTGTTTTTATGATATTTTAGCAAAAATTCAGATCCAAAAACAAAACCAAAACACGCAAGGGCGGTTTTGGCAAAACCAAATATAGATCCAAAACATGAGGAGATACAGATCCAAGACCAAAACATGGGGGTCGGCGCACATCCCTTACATATATGTGTAAAAAATTACAATAACATAGTCACTTACTTTCATGCTGAGGCTTGGCTTTTTCCCTACACTCTTCAGCTGAGCCACTAAGGAGGAGGAGTGTGGCAGTGGGGGTGAGGTCAGGGGTGCCACGGGGGGGGTCAGAGGTGCCATGAGGGGGGGAGTTAGGGATGCCAGGAGGGGGGTTCAGAGGTGCTGCGGAGGGGGGTGGGAGTGCCATGAGAGGAAAGTTGGACAACAGGGGATGATGGGAGAGGAACAGGAAGGAAGCAGGAGGGGCCCAAGAGAATGAGGAAGGGGGTAAGGTTGTCAATGAGTAGGGCTATGGCTGCTGTAACAGTACACCAGTTTTTTAAAAGCTTTAAGAGGTGCTACTGCTGCATTTTTTCTGTTCCTGATCCTCGGGGGGCCCCTCTGATCCTTGGGGCCTGGTATAGGTGTTCCCTTTGTCCCTCCCCTGTTGTCGTGCCTGCTTGTGATGCAGCTTTCCTGGCCCCGGAAGAGTATAAAATACTGACCATCCATCATAACCTGAGGGCAATCAGATGGCCAATGTTTTCGGCAATGATCCGATGCTGTATCCTTGGACATAGCCTGCAGGAGGCGTCTATTTACACCATATGCCTCCTGCAGCATAAGCATATTTACACTAGGAATGTGCAGGCTCAGATTAGTTCGGATTTTCCTGCCAAATTCTGATTTTTCCAGCCAAAATCGGTTCTCAGAAAGAGGCAAAACATCATCTTTCATGCACTTTTGTCCAGGAATGATGATGCTTGTCCATGAAAGATGAAGTTTTGCCTCTTTCTGAGACCAGATTTTTTGGTGGGAAAAATCCAAATTTGGCGGGAAAATCCGAACTAATCCGAGCCTGCACATCCCTAATTTACACATGGCAGCTGCGTCCAGTGTACTGCATACAACTCTGAATCAGGCCCTGTATTCACAGACTATAAATTCACTGCAAATGCAGAAGTACAAATACAGTGAAGAACAGCATTTTACAGAATAATAGCTGTAGTAAGCTAGGCAAGATAGATATATATTGCTTTCTGAATTTCTGCACCACCCATAGTCTGAGCCATGGTGTCACGCTGTGATCAGTCACAGCTGGGAAGGTGGTGGACCAGCATACTGTACACCATTCAGGAACACTATCACAGTGAGACTACAACAGCTAGAATGGCTGGAGGGACAAATAGAGAAAGGCAGTATGGTAAGGTATGTGCACATTGCTGTTTCTTCATTCCACATAAATATCTGGACCATCTTCCCATTGATATGTGTCCTCGTACTTGCTCTTCAAAAGAGTATAAACATTGCTTTTAGTTCTCCTTTTATAAAAGATTTTAGGTCATATCTTTTATGCATTTAATGTCATAAGAACCATTTTATTACATATTGTTTTGTGCATTTATCACAACACACATTCACACACAGAGTACCTTGCACTATGTTTCTTGTATTTGCCTACATACAATTATTCTCCAGCTTGCCCATGTTATCAGTTTTGATTATAATGAAGGCTATAAAACTGTCTTCTCACTCATGTAATCGTAACAGAGCTTTTTTTTTAACTTAATAATAACTTTGCTGACTTTGGGCCTGATTCAGACCCACTCGCGAGCGGCTGTCCGCTCGCAAGTGGGTCGATGTTATGCACTGAGCATGCGCACGACGGAGGGAGCTCCGTCGTGCGCATGCGCCAGACGCGACGAGCGAAGGAAAGTCCTTCGCTCGTTGTGTCCGATCAAAGGGGGCGTGCTGTCAATGTTGATTGACAGCACGGCCCCTTTGGTGGGCGTGCCGGGGGCGTGCCTCCCTGACGGGGGCGTTCCCACGGGAACGCCTCCCGTCAGAAGCCGGCCCACTGACATCACTAGTGATGTCAGTGGGAGTGATTTTGGCTCTGATAGAGCCAAAATCACTCCGGAGCTTGCGGTTGAAAACCTCCACCGCAGGCTCCGGCTCGCAATTTCGATGGTCGCGATGGTCTCGACCATCGCGGCCATCAAAAAGCACGCTCGTATAGCCTGTGGGTGGTGACCCACAGCTATACGAGCGTCCAGGAGGACGCTCCATGAAAATGGATCCCGGCCCTCATTCAGAGCGTGCGCTCTGCTCAGAGCGTACGGCTCTGAATGAGGGCCTTTGAGTATATGCCCTTGCTGCAATGGGACAGTCACCCTACAATGATTAAGGAATGATGAGGATGAACATTTACTCTCATATGATGCACAAAGGCGGTTGGATAAAAAGGATAATTTGTCATCCATATATTCTTGTGTCAATCCAAAATTGTCTCTCTCCAAAGTATATATGAAAAAGAGGAAAAAAGCACCATATAGTGTAGTAACTTTTTAAAAAAGAACACATTTAATGACACAACGTAGAAAACAATATGATTCTATTAAAAAAAGAGAAAAAAAAGGGTATTTCTTCACATATGATATGTTCTGAGTTCACTCAAAAACAAAGGGTATGTAAAGGTTGGAACCGTACCATAATTAGCGCCAGATTCGGTGCTTCAGGAGAGTATGTATGGGAAATCTCTGGATAAACTGCCCTGCTCCCTTCAAGCCTCTGGCTGGTTCAGCTAACTGAACACCAGTGAATAGTTCCACTGGCAGATGAATCCCAGTTGCCAACGTGTTTCGAGTAGTGATTACTCTTCCTCAAGGCTGGGAAAGATTTCTGGACTGCACAACCTGACTATATATATAATGGGAGGTGCTACCTGATGAGACTAATTGTATCAGGGCACTGCACTATAACACATTTTCCATTATAACACATTTTAACCCTTCACTGTGTGTTTAATATATATGTACTTCACTTTTTTTATTTTCATTCTTTATATGCAGCTGCAGCTGCTTCTAACAATCTCTTTACACTGCACTTTTCTTACTATGGCGGTGCCCTGGGGCGGCTTGGCTGGGGCAGTTTTTTGGGGGTCCTGCGCTCTGGATTTGAAGCCTAGTATGTTAGGGACCTACCCGAAAGAGGTTACCTGGATATGGTGGGTAGGCCCATAAGCTTGGCCATGATTATGCTAAAAACCTCTATTGATTGCAAAATTTTATTGCATTTATATATATTATTAATAACTTGGAGTTGTGCACCTGAGATTTATCTGTTTCTGTGCCTGCAATTAGTCTCATCAGGTAGCACCTCCCATTATATATATAGTCAGGTTGTGCAGTCCAGAAATCTTTCCAATATGCTCCATTTAATGTGCTTTACTGCACTTCTGAGGGACTGGACTAGCACCCTACCTTATTGGTTTAAAAGCATGGAGTCTTGTAATGTATATGCACACTGTATTAGGCACAATTCTAGATAAGTCCTACAAGTTATATACTGTAGTGCAACTTTGGTTAATTTTTGGGGCGTGGGTCCCCCTGGATTGCATTGGCTTATTTGTATCAGGGCACTGCACTATAACACATTTTCCATTATAACACATTTTAACCCTTCACTGTGTGTTTTATATATATGTACTTCACTTTTTTATTTTCATTCTTTATATGTAGCTGCTCCTAACTATCTCTTTACACTGCACTTTTCGTACTATGCTGGTGCCCTGGTGCGGCTTGGCTGGGGCAGTTTTTGGGGGTTCCTGCGCTCTGGATTTGAACCCTAGTATGTTAGGGACCTACCCGAAAGAGGCTACCTGGATATGGTGGGTAGGCCCATAAGCTTGGCCATGATTATGCTAAAAACCTCTATTGATTGCAAAATTTTATTGCATTTATATGTATTATTAATAATTTGGAGTTGTGCACCTGAGATTTGTCTGTTTCTGTGCCTGCAATTAGTCTCATCAGGTAGCACCTCCCATTATATATATAGTCAGGTTGTGCAGTCCAGAAATCTTTCCCATATGCTCCATATAATGTGCTTTACTGCACTTCTGAGGGAAAGGAGACGCCCTCATACTGGACTAGCACCCTACCTTATTGGTTTAAAAGCATGGAGTCTTGTAATGTATATGCACACTGTATTAGGCACAATTCTAGATAAGTCCTACAAGTTATATACTGTAGTGCAACTTTGGTTCATTTTTGGGGCATGGGTCCCCCTGGATTGCATTGGCTTATTTGTATCAGGGCACTGCACTATAACACATTTTCCATTATAACACATTTTAACCCTTCACTGTGTGTTTAAAATATATGTACTTCACTTTTTTATTTTTATTCTTTATATGCAGCTGCAGCTGCTCCTAACTATCTCTTTACACTGCACTTTTCGTACTATGCTGGTGCCCTGGGGCGGCTTGGCTGGGGCAGTTTTTGGGGGGTCCTGCGCTCTGGATTTGAACCCTAGTATGTTAGGGACCTACCCGAAAGAGGTTACCTGGATATGGTGGGTAGGCCCATAAGCTTGGCCATGATTATGCTAAAAACCTCTATTGATTGCAAAATTTTATTGCATTTATATATATTATTAATAATTTGGAGTTGTGCACCTGAGATTTGTCTGTTTCTGTGCCTGCAATTAGTCTCATCAGGTAGCACCTCCCATTATATATATAGTCAGGTTGTGCAGTCCAGAAATCTTTCCCATATGCTCCATTTAATGTGCTTTACTGCACTTCTGAGGGAAAGGAGACGCCCTCATACTGGACTAGCACCCTACCTTATTGGTTTAAAAGCATGGAGTCTTGTAAAGTATATGCACACTGTATTAGGCACAATTCTAGATAAGTCCTACAAGTTATATACTGTAGTACAACTTTGGTTCATTTTTGGGGCGTGGGTCCCCCTGGATTGCATTGGCTTATTTGTATCAGGGCACTGCACTATAACACATTTTCCATTATAACACATTTTAACCCTTCACTGTGTGTTTAATATATATGTACTTCACTTTTTTATTTTCATTCTTTATATGCAGCTGCAGCTGCTCCTAACTATCTCTTTACACTGCACTTTTCGTACTATGCTGGTGCCCTGGTGCGGCTTGGCTGGGGCAGTTTTTGGGGGTTCCTGCGCTCTGGATTTGAACCCTAGTATGTTAGGGACCTACCCGAAAGAGGTTACCTGGATATGGTGGGTAGGCCCATAAGCTTGGCCATGATTATGCTAAAAACCTCTATTGATTGCAAAATTTTATTGCATTTATATATATTGTTAATAATTTGGAGTTGTGCACCTGAGATTTTGTCTGTTTCTGTGCCTGCAATTAGTCTCATCAGGTAGCACCTCCCATTATATATATAGTCAGGTTGTGCAGTCCAGAAATCTTTCCCATATGCTCCATTTAATGTGCTTTACTGCACTTCTGAGGGAAATGAGATGCCCACATACTGGACTAGCACCCTACCTTATTGGTTTAAAAGCATGGAGTCTTGTAAAGTATATGCACACTGTATTAGGCACAATTCTAGATAAGTCCTACAAGTTATATACTGTAGTACAACTTTGGTTCATTTTTGGGGCGTGGGTCCCCCTGTATTGCATTGGCTTATTTGTATCAGGGCACTGCACTATAACACATTTTCCATTATAACACATTTTAACCCTTCACTGTGTGTTTAATATATATGTACTTCACTTTTTTATTTTCATTCTTTATATGCAGCTGCAGCTGCTCCTAACTATCTCTTTACACTGCACTTTTCGTACTATGCTGGTGCCCTGGTGCGGCTTGGCTGGGGCAGTTTTTTGGGGGTCCTGCGCTCTGGATTTGAACCCTAGTATGTTAGGGACCTACCCGAAAGAGGTTACCTGGATATGGTGGGTAGGCCCATAACCTTGGCCATGATTATGCTAAAAACCTCTATTGATTGCAAAATTTTATTGCATTTATATATATTATTAATAATTTGGAGTTGTGCACCTGAGATTTGTCTGTTTCTTCCTCAAGGCTGTGTGGGATTCACTGCTGTGACATCTGCTATTTAAAGGTCCTTTGACCCGGAAGTGAAACAACACACAATCCGCTTTTTGTTTTTTTAAAACAAGTTCATAAATAGTCCAAACAATAGTATAAACACTCCAAAACCACTCATTTGTGTATTAAAATCATAATATATAACATCCTCGTTATAGAAACCATTTTAGTTCAAACTCTTTATTCAAACCTGCAGGTATAATAGTGTTTAGTCTAAAAATCCAGGACATTTCTGTCCTGGCTAGGATTCTCTCAGTATCCCTGTCCTTCCAAGAGGCTCTCACACTCTGAATTCCCAGGAATAACTTGATACTGTTTACTTGACATTGAAGTATTGTCCTAAAGTGGTTGGAGAGACTATGGACCTTATTCAGAGTCGGTCGCAAGCGCTGAGCGCTCGCAACCGACTCGTTGTTGGTACACAGGGCATGCGCACAACGGAGTTTGCTCCATCGTGCGCATGCGCTAGCCCCCGCTAACGACGGGTGATCCTTCGTTAGCGGGCTCGAAGCAGATGGTGCGAGCTGTCGATGTTGATTGACAGCTCGCTCCGTTTGCTGGGCGGGCAGAGGGCGTGCCTTCCCAAACGGAGGCGTTCCCACCGGAATGCTAGCCATTTGGGGGCGGCCCCACTGACATCATCAGTGATATCAGTGGGGAGCTTCCTGCTGAAACACAGCAGGAAGCTCCCTGGGGCTTAGGGTTGACGAGACCCTACCCTAGGGTCTTGTCGTAAGCCCCGATGGTTGCGATGGTCTTGACCATCGCGACCATCTCCCTTAGCGGTCGCTAGAGCTGTGGGTGTTAACCCACAGCCTAACGACCGACATGGAGGCGGCCGTTCAGGATGCAAGCGGCCGCCCTGTTTCTGTATGACCGCTTGCATCCTATGACTGCCTCTGAATGAGGCCCTATGTGTCTCTAAACCTTTTTTAATGTTCCTAGAATGTTCCGACAATCTTGTTTTGAGAGCTCTGGAAGTACGTCCTATATAAGAAAAGCTGCAAGAACGCTCTTGTATGGCAGGTAATAATATTCTTTATTTTATATTCCTTTCCATTAACCATAAAGCTAGTGTACTTAGAGACTTGACTGGGTACTGTTCTAGAAAAAATACAAGTACCACATCTATGAAAACCATGTGTTCTTACAGGATTGGTCGGTTCATAATCCAGGGCACTTCTGTTTTTAACTTAGGGGCTTTCCTGTATATGAACTTAGGCTTTTCATGGATCAAATCACTCAAAACCGGATCCATCCTTAGCAGGTGCCAATGTTTTTTTATGATGTACTCTAATTTTTTGTGATTCGGGCAGAAGGTCATGATAAAAGAGAAATCGTAATTATTTCCATCATTATTCCTACATTTCTTTGGTTCCAAAAGTAATTTTCTATCCATTATAGAGAGATCTTGTATTGTTCTTTCTAATTCACAGAGATATTTATCTGGAAGGGCATGGATGAGGAATTGAAGAGTTTCTGTGATTATTTAAACATCAATAATGATAATATTGCTGTCACTTTTAATGTTAGTAGAGAAAGTATAAATTTCCTGGATTTAACAGTATATATTAAGGAAGGAAAAATAGAAACCAAAGGGTACATTAAACCCACTGATTCCCAAAACTATATTAATAAGAGTAGCTTGCACCATAAAAATTGGTTGAAGGGTATCCCTAAGAGTCAGTTTATACGTTTAAAAAGGAACTGCAGCAATGAAAATTGTTTTATGCTACAGAGTGAGAATATGAGCTCTAAATTTATACAACAGGCGTACGATAAATGTGAATTAGAAAGAACAATAAAAGATGTCTCTATAATGGATAGAAAATTACTTTTGGAACCAAAGAAATGTAGGAATAATGATGGAAATAATTACGATTTCTCTTTTATCATGACCTTCTGCCCGAATCACAAAAAATTAGAGTACATCATAAAAAAACATTGGCACCTGCTAAGGATGGATCCGGTTTTGAGGGATTTGATCCCTGTAGAGCCTAAGTTCATATACAGGAAAGCCCCTAATTTAAAAACACACTTGGTCAGAAGTGCCCTGGATTATGAACCGACCAATCCTGTAAGAACACATGGTTTTCATAGATGTGGTACTTGTATTTTTTGTAGAACAGTACCCAGTCAAGTCTCTAAGTACACTAGCTTTATGGTTAATGGAAAGGAATATAAAATAAAGAATTTTATTACCTGCCATACAAGCAATGTGATATATTTAATAGAGTGTTCTTGCGGTTTATTTTATATAGGACGTACTTCCTGAGCTCTCAAAACAAGATTGTCAGAACATTCTAGGAACATTACAAAAGGTTTGGAGACACATAGTCTCTCCAACCACTTTAGGACCATACATCAATATCAAGTAACAGTATCAAGTTATTCCTGGGAATTCAGAGTGTGAGAGCCTCTTGGAAGGACAGGGATACTGAGAGAATCCTAGCAAGGACAGAAATGTCCTGGATTTTTAGACTAAACACTATTATACCTGCAGGTTTGAATAAAGAGTTTTAACTTAAATGGCTTCTATAAACATATTTATTTAATTTTAATATTATGTGTTTATGTTGAATATGAGAACTGTAAATCCAGAACCCTGGTATGCTGAACTTATATTCATTTTTTGATAGTATTATTATTAAGATCACTCTTATTTTGTATTCATTCCATACTGTAAACAAACACCACTCATTTGTGTGTTTTTTAAGTTACATTGAGTTTTATTGTAAATTAGATAGAATGGTTCTTAACAATTTTTTATAAAGTTTTTAAATTTTATTGTGCGGATCACATGGGCGCTTTTGTCACTTCCGTTTTTTGTGACTGGAAGTGGGTATTCGCCGTCCGTGACCTGATCACGGCAAGGGATGCCCGGCGGCAAGTGTTTGGAGACAGGCCAACTGGGGTGCAACAAGGTACCAGAGGACACCAGAGTGCCTGTCTGGTAATGGAGGACAGTGGCTCTATGACTTCCGGGTATAACCGGAAATCTGTAGCTGGCGATTTAGATATAAACACGTGGTAATGCAGCAAATAAACCGATTTTAACGAGGATGTTATATATTATGATTTTAATACACAAATGAGTGGTTTTGGAGTGTTTATACTATTGTTTGGACTATTTATGAACTTGTTTTAAAAAAACAAAATGGGGATTGTGTGTTGTTTCACTTCCGGGTCAAAGGACCTTTAAATAGCAGATGTCACAGCAGTGAATCCCACACAGCCTTGAGGAAGAGTAATCACTACTCGAAACGCATTGGCAACTGGGATTCATCTGCTAGTGGAACTATTCGATGGTGTGCACTGCAGTTAGCTGAACCAGCCAGAGGCTTGAAGGGAGCAGGGGAGTTTATCTGGAGACTCCCCATACATACTCTGTTAAAGCACCGAATCTGGTGTTAATTGTTGTACGGTTCCAACCTTTACATACCCTTTGATTTTGAGTGAACTTAGAACATATCATATGTGAAGAAATCTCCTTTTTTTCTCTTTTTTTAATAAAATGATATTGTTTTCTACGTTGTGTCATTAAATTTGTTCTTTTTTAAAAAGTTACTACACTATATGGTGCTTTTTTCCTCTTTTTCTTAAATACTTTGGAGAGAGACAATTTTGGATTGACACAAGAATATATGGATGACAAATAAGAAGACAGAAATACTGCAGAGACTGTATACGTAATCTATTGTGTATGAGCTTCCTGACTAGCGCCGTTAATGTGTGACCGACCCTTTTGTATTGTATGACTTTCTTTAACTGTTCTTGGTGGGAACAGTAGGTCTCACATTGTGGCAGCTTACGTTCAGGGTGTGCCAGTGTTTGTCCATACATTTTTTAATTAAAAAGGATAATTGACCACCAAGTGATACCTTGCAAGGGTGTAAATAGGCAACCCCACATTGCTCAGTACATTGTTCAAGAATTGTACAAGAAAAGAAACAATGCTGGTGTCAGAGAATGTATATACTAGGAAGCCTTTTAGCCGGCATATAATACCCCTTTTACACTAACTTCAATAACCCAGGTTTTTGCACGTGAATGCGCAGCAACCCGGGTTACTGTGCAGTGTGAAAGGGCCGGGTTGAAATAAGCCGGGTCGAGTGACCTGGCATTTCAACCCTGGTCACAAAAAGGGATTAATCTCTGTTCAACCCTGCTCCTGATGAAATGTGAACAGGTAACCCAGGTCGATGCGACCCGGGTCCCATTCTCTGCTTAGGAAGAGCGAGCGCTTGTAGATGAGATCATCTCCGAGCGCTGGCTCATCACGTGATGCCTGTGGCATCATCAACCCGGCATTAGTGGGTTGGGCCATCTGTCTGTATGGGGTCTCAGCCGGGTCACACCCGGGATGGGCGCGTGAACATAATCCTGGGTGTGACCTGGTCATCATATGGAAAAGCAGTACGAGTCTCTTAGGACAACTCCTCCTATGACCCAATGAAAAACATTGTACTGTGAATGAAAGGTCAGTGTTGACTGGAAGCTTGGAAATTTGATACTATTGCAATGGTGGAGTAGAGAGTATGTGCATTTGACCATATGAGGCCGTAAAGATCACCAGCCCTGATTCAATATATGGAAAAGCATCATAGTCTCCTTTGGAAGAAATGTTTAAGGTCAAACAAAGCAGAGGGCATTTCCAAAAATAAAAACAGAACATGTCAATTGCATGTCAGTCTTGTACTTGCTGATGGTGAAAAGAGGAATTATAATGATGACATACATGTTGATCATTGTGGAATTGAAGCTGCACCTAAAATAGTTGTAAAGAACAAACTCTAAATTGTCTGTTATTGTCACGTAGGGCCATATTTATCACAATCTGCATTTTTAATATGGATGTGATAAATTATTTTTGCCTAAATTCGCAAAAAACTCTTGCCGTGACACCAGCTCCGATAAGAGCCCATCTTGGTGAAGAGCTGGAATCAGAATGATAGCTTACAATGTCACTCTGCTTATGAGTTTGGCGTCAATATGCGTACTGTGCATGCATGGCCGATGGCCCTCTAAGACATCAGTTTGGGACTTTTTGGAAGTTAAATACTCTTTAATAAATATGGCCCTTAATGTTTGCTATAATTCTATGAGACAGTTCTCAGAATTGGGCTATAGTTTCCATCCATCACTGCTGAAGGTAAATCAGAACACATTTCAATTAGGTCCTGTATCGCCTGTGCACTAAGCCCCAAGGGTGCACAGTCAGCATTAAAATGCACCATCTTGGACTTAACAAGTGGAGAAACACATACAGTCTGCAGCTCAGGAAAGTGCTGAACAATTGAATAGCTCCGGATGTGGAACCTGGAGCTTTTCACCACTTTGTAAACCCTGCGCCTAATTGGATATGCCCCTAGATATACAGCTTTATAAATTGATAGTGTTGACAACACAGAGTTGTCAGTTTCTAAACCTGTTTGTTTTTAAGTTGCTTTCTGAGTTATTATAGTATCCAAAAAAAATTCACATGCTACTTTATATTTCTATTTGGACCAAAGCTCACATACTGTGTAGCTACAAAACCCTTTCTGAGAAAGGAGTTTGAACACTGAATTGAAGATCAGAAAAGTTACATCTGGCTATGGGCAAAAATTGTTATTGATTTTTGATGGGATCAAGTACTACACAGTCCTTATGTTTTTCATGTTCTTTATCTCATTGTACACTTACCGAGACATCTGAAACATTAGTGAATAAAAATACAAATTTTAAAAGTTCATCAAAAAATGTCAATTTTTTGATTGATTAAAAAATTAATTTGAGAAAGTTTATGCTGGTTCTCACATAATTGAGCTGGTTTGCACTTGGTCAAGACACTTCCCATAAGCTTAAATTGAGAATCAATTACTTTTGTGGGGTGAACAGTGTTAGAAGAGAGTGCCCTGAGCTGTCTCTCTGTAGGCACTAGGACCCTGTTATGTATGAGGTAAGCTATAAATATGGTCTCTCTAATGAGAAGTATTTCTGGGTGTACATATCACAAGGAATACAAAGAAACCGTAATGTGTATGAAAAGCTTCACTTTATGTAAGCATAAATGTAAGCATTGTATTATTATTGCACAAGCGGTGTGTATGGGATCCAGAGGCTAAACATGGACCATATCTTACCTCATACATCACAGGGTGATCCATCTTAATAATTAATTAAAGGAAGCACATTTCATTTAGTGGTGTTTTGATCTCCTTGGACTTTGCAGAATTGTTTGAATCCCAGTGGTGATTCCCCTTTTAGTTTCTTTCTCCCCATGTTTGATTCATGTGGAGAGAAACTCTAAGCAGAACTGAATTGACTTTTCAAGAAAAGAAACAGAAGAGGATAAATTAAGGCTATATAAAACACAAATGTTAATATAAAAGGTGTACCTGAACCTTGGGCAGCAAACCTTGAACTCAAAGGCAAACTGCAAACAGGGAGTTCGAGTTACAAATTTTGAATTGCAAGTTCGAATTAGGTATATTAGGCTATAGATAATTGTTCGACATTGAATATATTCAGGACCTGAGAAACCACTAAAATTCCACAGAATGTCAACCCGAGTTGAAATTCTTGAGCATCATCACACCAAAAGTATAGACCAGGGGGTACATTTACTAAAGTGAGAGTTTTTAGAAGTCAGTTTTAAAAGTGATGTTGCCCATAGCAACCAATCAGATTCTAGCTATTATCTTCTAGATGGTGCTAGTTATATGTTAAGTAGAATCTGATTGGTTGCTATGGGCAACATCACTTTTAAAACTCACTTCTAAAAACTCTCACTTTAGTAAATTTACTCCCAAGACTTGGTTTTATCCATTTCTGTGGATGTGTTAAAAACTAGAGAAAATGCTCTGCAGAACCTTGCTATATGTCTTCAATCTCTTAAACCTCCCTGCAAAGCAATATTTAGTTTTTTCATGTAGTCCATAAGTAGCGTATATGTTCTTCCCAGTCCCAGCTCTTCCCAATATGGGCCCGTATTCAATTACCCGCGATACTTTTCCGCCTGCTGGACTTTTCACCTACATTGCATATTTTAGCCGCGGAAACTCATCGTGCGTTTACCCGCGATTCGCCCTATTCAATTCCAAAAGACGCGAAAATGGAGATACACGATGTCAGAACAGGCGAAAAGTGGTGTCAGAATCGGTGAAATTAGCCTGAACCACCCAAAAAGATGCAGAAACTTTGGGGATCAATGTAGTAGTGCCCGATTAGCCCTAATGAAACAGTTTGGGGTACTTAAGTTTGCACAATTGCCACTAATTAGCATCTTTGCACAAGTGGGGAAGAATGGCATAAAGCAGTATTTTTAGGTGAAAATATTACTGTCAAACTTGGGGTACTTGAAAATGGGTGTAAGCATATTTAAAAGTTGCTAAAGTGAAGTTATAAGAAATGTAAAAAACACACCTTCAGCAAACACCTGCAATCACAAAACACATCACCTATACTTGCAGATCCCCCAAAAGTCTATTTCACTACTTTTTATGTTTGTACCCCGACTTTGCACTTTTTCGTACCCTTTTTCAAAGTGCTTTTTTGGGGTGTTCCCCACTTTTTTTATTTTTTATTTTATGCAGTTATCCTTTGGGGGGCTGTCCCAAGGGTGCTGAGTGGTTTCCCCAACTTTGCACCCTAAATAGCGATTTTGCACTTTTTTTCTCTGCCTATTCATACGCAAATCTTTTTCGCCTATTACATTGTATTACCTTTTCGCGTACACGAAAAGCGGATGGAATTGAATACTGAGATAAGTTTCCTCCCGGCGAAAAGTCGCAATCGATGACACTTTTTCGGGGATCTTGGCTTTTCGCTTCTAATTGAATACGGGCCATGGTGTGCACAATTTAGCAATGCAACAGACAGTGCCAACTTGACTCACAATGCAATTTTCCTTTCCTTAAAAATGGGTTAATTCGTGACACTGTAGACCGATGTCACACAGGCACTGCTGGTGTAGCCCAATGTCACACACGGCACCGCTGGTGTAGCCCAATGTCACACATGGCACTGCTGGTGTAGCCCAATGTCACACAGGCACTGCTGGTGTAGCCCAATGTCACACACGGCACCGCTGGTGTAGCCCAATGTTACACACGGCACTGCTGATGTAGCCCAATGTCACACATGGCACTGCTGGTGTAGCCCAATCTTACACAAGGCACTGCTGGTGTAGCCCAATGTTACACATGGCACTGCTGGTGAAGCCCAATGTCACACACGGCACTACTGGTGAAGCCCAATGTCACACACGGCACTGCTGGTGTAGCCCAATCTTACACAAGGCACTGCTGGTGTAGCCCAATCTTACACAAGGCACTGCTGGTGTGGCACAATGTCACACACAGCACTGCTGGTGTAGCACAAAGTCACACAGGCACTGTTGGTGTAGCCCAATGTCACACACGGCACTGCCGGTGTAGCCCAATGTTACACATGGCACTGCTGGTGTAGCCCAATCTTACACAAGGTAATGCTGGTGGTGCATGTTTTGAACTTTTACAAATTAACTTTATTGACTTAACAAGAAGAAAATATGTTTTGTTCTACTAATATATATGGCATACAAACCTTGACAAAAATATTTGGCAAACTAGTAAATCATGGCAGCTGTATCATTGTTTAATTGCTATTTCTTCTCCACTGAAGTATAGAAACTCTGTAAAATAGAGAATCAATACTTTGTCAATAGGAAAGAGAGAACATACAGTAAATGGCTCTTTTGTCTATTGTAATTGTCTAAAAAACATGAAACCCTCTTTACTGCACTTCTTGTCTACAGGTGATTTCCCACAATGTTGTTCCTTACAATACTAACTTCTTACACATGTTCTTTATTGAGTAGAAAAAACCCTTTGGATTCTTGAATTCTGCATCATGCATCTTCTATACATTTCACTTGGCTGACTTAGATTTAAATGGCCCCTAAGAATGATGTCAGTAAATACTTTTTATAGTGTAATCACTGAAACAATTAATATGACACAAATAAACAGTTAATTACTACTTATTAGTTATTACCATGGTTTCAGACCAAAAAATACCACGATACCATGGAGTTTATTGTTACGGGATCAGTATGAAGTACTGCCGGCCCTGTGGCCGGCAGTTCGCATCCCGGCAGCGGCAGGCCAACAGAAGCAGAGTTCCCGTCAGCGGAAGCCTGACAGCGCTTATAAATCCCGATCGTCCTAAAGGTAAGTAAAAACTAACCTAACCCTAACCCCAAGTGCCTAACCCTAACCCCCCCTTCCCTGCTGCCTAATCCTAAGTCCCCCGGGGGGGTGCCTAACCCTAAGTCCCCCGGGGGGGTGCCTAACCCTAAGTCCCCCGGGTGGGTGCCTAACCCTAAGTCCCTCCCGGGGGTGCCTAACCCTAACCCTACCTCCCCCTAGCCTAACCCTAACCCTCCCGAGGGGGTGCCTAACCCTAAGTCCCCCCCGGGTGCCCTAAACCTAACCCTCCCCAACGCGGCTGTCAGCTCGCGGCGCCCGGCGTCGGAAAATTGACAGGTGACTAGATATAGACGCCTGTCATTTAACCCACGCCAGGATAAAGCAATCGGGAAGCCATCTGTCAGGTTTAAGACAGCCGGTTTCCTGATTGTATCCCATTGTTACTATATTGTGCTCAAAGTGAGCATTTTTTAAGTTGCTAATAAATTGCTTACCATGTGCTAATGCCGCTACAAATTTCTTCCCAGGTGTACGTCTGACTGTGCAACGGCTGGGATATCCACTATTAGCATCCGTAGGCGCTAAAATACTGAATGGTAAATTTCTATACACGCCACTCACCGCACCGACAACACTTGCAGTTCTATGGCAGATGCAAGTTTTCCACCTGAGTATGGCCTCCTAAGTGAGTGGCCCAGCATTTTTGCATGCAACTGCTTTCAGTGACATGCCAACAAACCGCTAGCAACACTCCCATAAGACGCAACATCTTAGTGCATATTTTTAGCCACCCCCGGTAACCTCCCAGTCACTGTCCAGGAATGCCCCATACATTTCTTATATCATGCGTCTAAACTTAATTTGTGGCTCTGTGCAAACAAAATCAGAATGCATGCGCGGTGTAACTCAGATGCGTGCACAAAAGAAAAACATCAGACATTTGCATGAATATCGATAAAATGTGTGACTTTGAATCAGGCACAATGTCTCTGCAGCTCTCCACTCACTCAACAGTCTTTCACTCAAAATCTGCCTCATCACTGACTCTTTCTCAATATCCCTATTGTCAGTCTTCAGCTCAACATACTTTTATCTGAACTCTTGACAAGGTCAATCCACAACAGCACTCATATGAAACTAAAGATGAGCAGTTTGGATATGGAGAAATGTGACAGGTCAAAATTTTGGGGTACCAAGGCCGACCGAGGCATGGCTCAGTTCCCTAAGAACACTCAGGGCAGCTCCACAAGCTGCAAGGTGCCTGTCCAGAGCATCTCTTGGACACTCTGGGCAGCTCTGTATTAGCACTAGTGGCTACAGGGTGCCATTCCAGGCAACCTTCAAGCCACATGTAGGTGCCGTGAGGCAGCGACAGTGCCATGAACTGCTCTCTGTGTGGCCGCTCCACTCACACATCCCTAGTGGTGGCCCTGGAGGTATTAGGGGAGCAGTGTGAGGTGTAAGGGGGCAGTGTGAGTTGTATCTGGGCATTGAGTTGTTATGGGAGCAGAGAGTTGTGCGAAATGGTGGGCAGTGAGCTGTGGGGGGGAGCAGTGTGATGTTATGCGGGCAGGTAGTTGGGGAAAGCATTGAGGGCGTGAGGAGGGTAGTGAGCTGCTGCAAGGGTAGAGGAGTGAGGAAAGCATTGAGCTGTGTGGGGAGCAGTGAGGTGTGTGGAAGGCAGTGAGCTGTTGGGGGAACAGTGTTTTGTTAGGGGGCAATATGAGCTGTGGGGATGCAGTGAGGTGCAGAGGGGGCACTAAGATTTGGGGGAAGCAGTGAAGTGTGATGTGACAGTGCGAGCTGTGGGGGGAGTTAGGTGTAATGGGGCACTGAACTGTGGTATTACGGGAAAGTGAGCTGTCACGGAGCAATGAGGTGTGAGGGGGCAGAGAGCTTCATAGGGGAGCAGTGAGGTATGATGGGGCACTGAGTAGTACAGGCAGTGAGCTGCATGGAGGTAATGAGGTGTGATGCAAGCAGTGTCACAAATAGGGTGCAGTGAGCTGCTGGTGGGAGCAGTTAGGTGTGAGAGGGACAGTGAGCCACAGGGGAAGAAGAGACGTGATGTAAGCAGTGTAAGCTGTGGAGGGCAGTGTGAGCAGTAGTGGGACAGTTAGCTGCAGGGAGGATCATTGAGGTGTGATGGGGCAGTAAGCTGCAGGGTGAGCAGTGAGGTGTGAGGGGCAGAGTGGTGTGAACTGTGGGGGGAAGTGAGGTATTGAGGGAACTGGCAATGAGAGAACCATGGAAGGGGAAATAAGAGCTATGGAGGGGGTAATTAGGGAGATATGAAGGAAGTTGGCAGTAAGAGAGCTATGGAGGGAGGTTGCAGTAAAAGACATAAAGGAGCAATAAGTCAGACACACACATACTAGTGTTTTATGTTGGTTAGCTGTTGCAGATTTAGTAAGTTTAAATTATTTGGCACTATTTAACCATTTACCTAGAGTTATTGCAGTCATATGTGACCAAACTATGCTGGGCTTTCCCTGACACAGTCGCATCTGATGCGACCATGCCAGAGACACCTCTCAGCAGCTACCTCATCACACCTGGCCATCCCTTGGTTGCCACTGCAATATCCCCCCAGCCTCTACCTCCCATGCAGGGTTCAGAATGAATGGTATTAAGGCCAAGTGACATGGGGGACTAGGGGCACAGCTTTACCAGGCCCCAAAGTTCATGGGGCCCCAGAGCCCAACAGATTAACTAGTACTAACTATTGCCTGCCTGCACTCCTGCAGTGAGCAGCAGGGCACAGGCAATGGGATCTGTCCAAAGAGCTATTGTAGCTTCTTTTGCAATACATTTTCTTTATTCAGTGTGGTGCAGCACATGTGACAACATGACACACTGTGTGTGGTGGGCTGCCAGAAGAAGGTAAGTGTATGGGCTGCAGTGCAACTGTGGGGGCTGGAATGCCACTGTGTGGGCTGGAAAGAGAAACAGGGGGCTGGAGAGAAACACTGTGGGCTGGAGAAAGACACTTGGTACTGGAGAGAAACACTGGGGGCAAAAAGAGACACAATGGGGGCTGGAGAGACATACTGGGGGCTGGAGATACACACTGGGGGCTGGAGAGACACACTGGGGACTGGAAACACACACGGGGCTGGAAACACATGGGGCTGGAAACACACATGGGGCTGGAAAGGGGCAATGAGGGCTGGAGAGAGACACTGGGACTGGAGAAAGAGGGATACACTGTGGGAACTCGAGAGAGACACTGTGGGGGCTGGAGAGAGACACTGGGGGGCTAGAGAGAAACACTGTGGGGGCTGGAAAGAGACACTGTGGGGGCTTTAGAAAATCTATGGGGCTGTAAAGACACACAAGGTCGAAAAGAGACAGAGGGGGCAGGAAATAAACAATTGGAGCTGGAAAGGGGCAATGGGGGCTGGAAAGGGACAATGGGGGCTGGAGAGAGACACTGGGGGCTGTAGTGAGAGGGGGACACTGTGGGGACTGGAGAGAGACACTGATGGTGCTGGAGAGAGAAACTGTGGGGGCTGGAAAGAAACACTGTGGGGGCTGAGAGAGACATGGGGGGTTGGAAAGACACACAGGGCTGGAAAGACACAATCGGGGTTGGAAAGGGACAATGGGGCTGACAATAGAAACAGGCTGGTGAAAGAGGGAGACACTGTGAGTACTGAAGATAGACAATGTAAGGGCAGGAGAGAGACACTGGCAGCTAGAAAGAGACACTAGGGGCTGGAGAGAGACACTGGGGCCTAGAGAGAGACATTGGGGGGCTGGAGAGAAACATTGGGGGCTGGAGAAAGACACTGTGTGGGCTGGAGAAAGACACTGTGGGGGCTGGAAAGAGACACTGTGGGGGCAGGAGAGAGACAGTGGGGGCTGAAGAAACACTGCTATATGACAAGGACATTGGTTTTATTCCTACAGTACACAAACAAGCATCTTTCGGACCATGTGATCTCTAACATGAATACCGACTGAAGTCACCATCTACCCAAGGAGGTTCAGTGGTTCCCCATTGCAGAGAAACCATATATAGGTAAGGAAGACCCTTAAATGACTGGCCTGTACCTGCCAGGGACGCGGGGATGAGGCCCCCTAAAAAAAATAGGTGTAGCATGCTCCAAGATTTCTGTTGGTGGCCCTGGGGGTAGTGATCCTAAAAGTATCGCCCACTTGCTGTTGCATATTTGTTTAATACTGTAACGTTTTATTAGCTATATAAAACAGTTTTTTCAAAAATGTCCCCAAAATTGTAGTTTAAATGGTCACATTTTGTAAATAAAAGCTATTTAACCCTGATATAAAATAATTGTATTTAAATATCTGCATATTTATTAAATGGCTATTATTTATATAATTTGATAATAAGAAAAAATCGACAAATTAGAGAATTTAAAAAAAAAAAAATAGTAGCCAATTAAGTGGTGAAAGGCAGGTGTTTATAACTTATCTCTTTCAGATAGGCCAGAATTTAGACAAGCACGAATGGAACTTACATCACCAGCTGGCAGCTGCAGAAAGTTGTCAAAGATGCAAGTGCAAGTAAGACATAACTTATTTTGGCCTTGTTTATTATGTGTACTGTTTGCTGTATGTTTGTGCTGGTGTATATTTTTAATGTCAGCAGCTGATTGAGGGGAGAGGGCTTTGAATATTCATTCATTCACTATTTTAAACCAGTTAGCCACACAACACGACACAGTACATGCCCCCATGCACAGACCACACCCGCACAAAACTGGTCATATCCCCAAATCACTTTTCACACCCCCACGGTGCTGGCCATACCCTCTATCTCTTTTTGTTAAAGAGGGATGTGTGGGGAAGTGTTTTATTTCAATGAATGTATACAAAATTCGGTATGTGTGTGTCATGATTTTTGTTTAATATTTTTATTACTGGTGGACTACAGGTGCCAGGGGCCTTTAATGTCCAGCCATGCTGACACTTGTTGTTCCACTTGTAGTCTGCCTTTAAACAACAATATTATTTACTATTTACTGTACTCACTATTACCCTCACACCCAAAGCCCAGCGGGTGTGGTGAAGAGCCCTGGACTTTCACCCCAGTGCTGGTTTCCCCTCGGGAGAGAGGACCACATTTTTTTTGTGAAGTCCTGACTTTCAGAGTGATTCCAGCCCTGGGCTGACCAATTTCAAGCTGGTTAATGTTATGGCAGGGGGACCCAACACTGTGGGTCTCCCTGCTATAGCGTTATACCCAGTGCTGGGAATTGGTAAATTGGAGGAACCCCATGCCATATTTTTTTCTCTATGCCCAGGTTAAGGGTTGGGTGGGGCATGCCTTTTATAATTAACCATTTCTTCTATTTTTAAGTTATTCATTTATTATCTTTGCTACTAGGCTGTTATCCTGGCTTGAAATGCCTGTATTGGCCTGAGGTCTGTAATTTTTATGGTTGGAGAAGTTTGTTATTATCTTATAGATTAATGATACATTTTTACTTTCTATTTTCTACAATTATCAATTTATATTAGCATGAGGCCTGTGATTGACTGTGTAGAGAAGTATGTTGTTAATATATTATATTTTTTCTACTAGACTTGTACTTTTAGGTTATTAGTTTTTAATTAATGAAAACATTCTATAGGGGTCATATAGTTTACTAAACTGCCATCCTGTCTTCCACTGCTGTGTCATTATTTTTCTTTTTTTTTTAAACTGACATATGTTTATGCCACTGCAATGTTACTTAGTTAGCCAGCAAGCTCACTGCAGCCTTTGGCCAATATTGATGGAAACAATATTGAGGGAGATGTATTATAGTGGCATTTAACGTGCCGCTATAACGCTTCCTGCTTCGCCTCTTTACCGAGGTGAAGCAGGAAGCACTTACGATGAGCTGTATGAACATCTCATTGGCCTGAGCGTGGGAGTGTTAACTCCGCCCTTCGGTGATCCCTGCCTTAGTGCTCATTATTATTATCCCTTATTTATATGGCGCCACAAAGGTTCCGCAGCGCCTTACACAGTATGTAAATGAGCACACAAGAAAAAACAGTAATAGAAGAACAAAACAATGCAGGACAAGGACATGGTTTATAAACATTGTTGCATAACACAAGCAGCAGGGCATTAGCAACCAAGTGATAGGTGCCAATTGGGGAGTTAGGCGTACATGATAGTATAAGTAGGAGAGACAAAGCACACGAGGGATGAGGGCCCTGCTCATGAGAACTTACATTCTAAAGGGGAGGTGCAGACAGACAGGGGCAAGACAGATGGGGAAGATAGTGAGAAAGGAGCATGGAGCAGTGGGTTAGGATATATGCCACGGTATGTGTATGTTATAACATGACCTTGTGTTATGTCAAAATGAAGTACTTCGTTCATCTATATGACAAAAATAGATTTTATTTATGTGTTATTTGCATGAGAAATGTACAAAATAAAGTATTAGCTTTTTAAATTTTGTCTGTTACATTTTAGCATCTAAATACATCCAGCTAAAAATGTGGCTATTATGGAACTGCCCTGCCATCCTAACAGTGAGTACTTTAGTCCTGGCTGCTGGGTGCTATGCCATGCTCCTGTGAGTGGGTGCTTCTTACATGCTAGGCCCACCCACAGAGAGGTGCAGCCATCCCCAACATGCTGTGGCCATGCCCCCTCCAGGGGAGGGGCAGGATGTTGCTATACTCAGGTCCAGGATTTCTCATGGCAGCCCTAGAGGTAACCGGCAAAGATAGAAGGGAATAGGGCTTAGTGGTGGGGTAGCAAGTCAATGGGGGGCGGGAGGTGGTTAAGTGGAGGAACAGAATGGGTGGTTGAGAGAAGTAGAGGGTTGGAAGGGAGGCTGATGAGAGCAAAAAGGGGGAACAGCAAGTAGAGGAGACTAGAGAGGGAAAAAGTAGGTAAAGCAAAGGATTATGTGGACACTGAATATGGGGGGTGATTGAAGTAAAGGTGTTGCTGTGGAAGAGGTAATAAGTGAGATGAAAACTGGAGTGGAGGCTGTGTGATGTACAGACAGTGTGGATAAATGTGGTTAGATGTTCAAAATACAAGTAAAAGAACAGTGCTGCTAATGTATGAGCGCAGCTCCAAAAGTGAAATATAAAGAGAAGTAGGTGAGTAGTGGGTGCAGGAATTAGTTACTAAAATAAAGAATGTTAAAATAGATAGATGTGAAGCAATGGAAAGAGGCAATACAGTACAAACAGGATTTTCAGTAGCATGAAGGCAAAAATTACAATGTACAGAGCCAATCTAGTCAAAGGTGTTTTGAACAACAAAGAGCAATCAATAAGGGAAGCACAGAGTTTGGGAAGTACTTGCAATGTTTAAGCAGGGAGTGCAGTAAAGAGTTTCCTGGATATACTGTACATACAACAGGTGTTACTGATGGTGAATTGGCTTATTCCCACAAGCATGTTTGTTGTCCTTCAGAAAGTGTTCTGGCTTTCAGGATGTTCTCTTTCAGTTTTTTCCAGTTTAACTCCAGCGTAACTCTGTCATAGTTATTAAATTGTAAGTACACTTATAATCTAACACTTTGAAACTAACACTTTAGCAGCCGAAGGCTATGCAGCATAGCATATCACTAATAAGTATAGCTTCAAACATGTCTCTGTGTGTTCACTGATTGGGTACCCTCCCCCAGTACTCAACACACACTAGATCGGGATGCAATGAAGTCTAAGATAAACAAATATTGCGATTGAGTAGACCATCATACATTCACCATAAAAAAGTAAAAAATGTGCTGTGTCTAATGGCCCCCATACACAATTCAAAGTTGGCAAGATGTGTTGAACGATTGCCCTTGAAATTTTTCATAAGATATGGTCCAATCATGTACGAATGATTGTTACGATCATAGAATAAGGTGCATAGAAGTGTATCACATTGTACTCAAAAGATCGTAGATCTCTCTGCAAAACCATCTGATCTGCGATCCAACTAGAGGATGGCGGGGACGCGCATCGGGGTCGCAGAACACACAAAATAACAACTATTTTTATAAGATTGGTCTGTACAACCTGTTAAAACTGTCCATATTGGGTAAAAAATCGTACTGTGTATGGGCACCTTTAGTCCCAGCCGGCTCCACTGAGCATGCACGGGATCTTGAAAGTATCACGAGAGCCCGCATGCAGCCCTGTAGCCGGCAGCCCCCACAGCAGGGACAGTGCTGTCCCTGCTGTGGGGATAGGGCATCGCCAGGCTGTAGCTATCGATAGTGACAGCTGCAGCGGGCGCAACGGTCAGGCAAACTTTGGCCATGCTTTCGGCGCTGCTATCTTATAGATACCACAGCCGATAATGATAGAGGCACATAGCGCCCCTGTCGTTTTCCCGCCAAACCCCCTTGATCATACATTGGGGAGAAGTGGTATCAACATACATAACGTGTGCTGATGCCGCTTCGATGCTTTATACATCTCCCCCATTGTGAGCTGTGAGGTGGTCAAAATGGACTGAAAATTAATGTTATTGATGTTAATAATAGTGTAGGAACAAAAAAAACAGGTTAAAATTAAAATAACATGATTTTAGCAGTTTTCATTCATTATTAAATAAATCCAGATCCAAATCAAAAGGAAAACAATATGTTGATTTACAACCAAAACAAAACCAAAACACAGGGCTCTCTACATGAAACTAGAAAGGGGAATTTTGGAGCTGTCTGACCACTCCACTTTTGATATTCTCCATTGAGAGGAGCAGCCAATCATCTTAACTATGGAGTGTCATCTACGAAAAGATGTTTAGCTAAAGGGGTGTTACACTAGCAAAATAACTAAATAAATAAAATACAGTATAGTCTAGGCCTCAGATCAGCAAATTGTTTAGATCTTTCTTATTTATTTTTTTATCTTTTAGGGGCCTATTCATGATGTTAATTATCGGGGTCCAAACGGACCTGATAATTAACATTCTAACTCGCCATGGCTGCCGGAGCAATTCATCATTGCTCCAGCATGGTGACAGCTGATGCGAAATCAGCTGTCCCCGCGAGCAGCTTCACTGCTCCTTTTCAGAGCAGTAAATCTTTTCACTGCTTCTTTCAGAGCAGTGATGGGAGTGCGCATGCGCGACCTACAGGTCACGCATGTGCACAAGAGCCCCCACGTCCAGCGGAAGGAGCCGGACATGGGCGGAGGGATCCGAAAGGATCAGGTTGCGAGCCAAAAGCTACCGCACTCCAGCTCCAAAAACATTATATTTTCGGAGCTTGAAAAATTCTGTCTGCATACTAGTATTTGGGGACAGTGAGCCATTCAAAAGGAAGGTAAGTAAGAGATATATGTGATATCTCCTTGCTTACCTTCTTGATGAATGGCCCAATAACTAAATTTTTACAATTGCAGGTGAAAAAGTGATGATGAATAGGCCCATTAGTTTTAGTGAATAGTTTTTACTATCAGAATATTAAAGATACACTTGGGTTAAAGACATAACAATAATAATAATAATAATAATAATAATAATAATAATAATATTTTAGCATCATTGATAATAATATTCCTCATTTTCAAAGTGAATGTACCAGTGGCGTAACTGGGATATTTGGAGTCCAGGGCTAATTGAAAAATGGAGCCCCCCCGTGTGCGCAATATGAAATGGGCGTGGCCATTGAAAAATGGGGCGTGTCAACATGACACACACACCTTTCTTGTCAATCTGGGGGCATTCCTTTCCATTCCAAATGCACCTTAATGCAGTGCCCCTTATACAGTCCCCCCTATGCAGTGCCCCCAGTAGTGGTCCCCCTTATGCAGGCTACCAGTAGTGCCCTTATACAGTACCCCCAGAATGCAATGCTCCCAGTAGTGGTCCCTCTTAAGCAGCCCCCCATTAGTTCACCTTATACAGTGCCCCCAGTAGTGGCCCCCCTTATGCAGGCCCCCAGTAGTGATCCCCCTATGCAGTGCCCCTTATACAGTGCCCCCAGTAGTGATCCCCCTATGCAGTGCCCCTTATACAGTGCCCCCAGTAGTGGCCCCCCTTTATGCAGGCCCCCAGTAGTGCCCCTTATACAGTGTCACCAGTAGTGGTTCCCCTTATGCAGGCCCCTAGTAGTGATCCCCCTATGAAGTGCCCCTTATACAGTTCCCTCTGTAGTGGTCCTCCCTATTCAGTGCCCCCAGTAGTGGTCCCCCCATTGCAGTGCCTCTTGTGCCCCCAGTAGTAAGTTATATAGTGCCCCCAGTAGTGTCCCATATGTATTTCCCCCTATGCAGTGCCTCCTATGCAGTGCCCCCTATGCAGGCACCCAGTAGTGCCCCTTATGCAAAGCCCCCAGTAGTGGTCTCCCTTATGCAGGTCCCTAGTAGTGATCCCCCTATGCAGTGCCCCTTATACAGTGCCCCCTGTAGTGGTCCTCCCTATTCACTGCCCCCAGTAGTGGTTCCCCCTGTGCAGTGACCCTTGTGCCCCACAGTTGTAAGCCCCTTATATAGTACCCCCAGTAGTAGTCCACACTATGCAGTGCCCCCAGTAGTGGACCACCCTATGCAGTGCCCCTAGTAGTAGTCCCCCTAGTAGTGGTCCCCCAATGCAGTGCTCCCAGTAGTAGTAACCCCCCAGTAGTGCCCCCAGTAGTGGTCCCCCAATGCAGTTCCCCTAGTAGTAGTCCCCCTCAGTAGTGGTCCCCCCCAATGCATTGCCCCCAGTAGTAGTCCCCCCCTATGCAGTGCCCCCAGTTGTGCAGACAAAAACCCACTTACCTGAAACCCCACTCCAGCTCCGGCTCTCGCCACCGTCTGCTCCATCTTCTTTCCAGGTCGGCCCACTCTGCTTTATGGGAGAGATTTCTCTACCATCCATCACCCACTGCAGGAGTCAGAAGATGGAGCTCATGAGTGAACTCCAGCCCGGCTCCGGCAGTGGGCGCAGCAGTCAATGAGAGCCTGTCTGACTCTCATCGGCTGCTATTTAAAACAAACACAGCCGGTGGCATCAGCGCTATGTGTGTTTGTTACTGTGTAGTGGTGACCAAACTCTGTCCAATGGCACCCAGGGCACAAGCCCTGCATGACCCCCACTAGTTACGGCCCTGGAATGTACATTTTCAGGACTAGATCAGTCTGCGACCACTCTAATCATGCTTGCCACACAGCTGGCATTGCACCAAATTTCTATCCATCACCTTGCAGGTGGTCAGCTCACAAGGTAGCTGCATGTAGCCAATTTGTGCTGACTGAGGGCCTGATTCAGACCCATTCGCTAAGCTGCGCTCGCTCACTAGGGGCAATAATTGCACATTTGCGCATGCGAATGCGTTGCAGTGTGTGTGTGCAAGCCAGTCACTGTGATCGGGATTCGTGCCCTCATTGTACAAAGATTGAGCGCTACTTTAAGTGACAGATAGTGCCATTTGTGGGTGGTAACAGGGGAATGTGCTTGGGAACGGGGGAGTGGTGGTGCAAACGCGGCTTCAAAACAGTTTAATGGGTGTGCATAATTAGCAAAGTAGTGTCATTGAACATGTCACTTGGTTGTTTTTTTGGCTGAACTGTTCGCAATGCTTGCGGTGGGGTAGGGTCTACCTCAAGGGCTGCGAGCTGCTCCGATGGCTCTCGTTGTTACCGATGTTTCATACACTTCATGGAGATGACATGGGTTAAGAATGAAAAGTGGGCGTCTTTAAACACCAGCATGTTAAACACCAGAGTGTTTGTTTATGGGTATATAAGTACCTATGTATTAAAACATGTATAGTATAAATTAGGGTGTGCACCGGCCACTTTTTGTGTTTCGTGTTTTGGTTTTGGATCTGGATCTTTCTTCGTGTTTTGGATCTGTATTGGTTTTGCCAAAACCACCCTTCTGTGTTTTGGGTTCTGGGTTTTGTGTTTTGGATCTGTATTTTTTTGAAAAAAAGCATAAAAACAGATAAAATAACAGAATTTGTGGGTTTTTCTGCTCCTATGCTATTATTAACCTCAATAACCTTAATTTCCACTCATTTCCAGTCTATTCTGAACACCTCACACCTCACAATAGTGTTTTTATGTCCAAAAGGTTGCACGGAGGTAGCTGGATGACTATGCTAAGTGACACGAGTGGGCAGTACAAACACGTGGCCCATCTAGGAGTGACACTGCAGTGGCAGACAGGATGGCAGTATGAAAAACTAGGCCCCAAACAGTACATAATGCAAAGAAAAAAAGAGGTGCAAGATGGAATTGTCCTTGAGCCCTCCCACCCACCCTTATGTTGTATAAACAGGACATTAACACTTTAACAAAACAATCATTTCAGCGCCAGGGTCTGCCACACGACTGTAGCTGAAATGATTGGTTCGTTTGGTCCCCCACAAAACAAGCTGGCAATTAATCTGTCCCTGCACAAACTGGCTCTACAAAGGCAAGATGTCGTCCTCATCCTCCTCATCCACCGATTCCTCACCCTCTTCAGTGTTGTGTACATCCTCATCCTCACAGAGTATTAATTCATCCCCACTGGAATCCACCACCACAGGTCCCTCTGTACATTCTGGAGGCTGGTCTCCCTGGAAGAGTTGATAATTCATTTTTATGAACATCATCTTCTCCACATTTTGTGGTAGCAACCTCCTATGCCTTTTGCGGACAAGGTTCCCGGCTGCACTAAACACTGTTTCGGAGTACACACTGGAGGGGGGGGGCAACTCAGGTAAAATAGAGCCAGTTTGTACAGGGGCCTCCAAATTGCCTCTTTTTCCTGCCAGTACAGGTACAGACTGTCTGACATGCCTACTTGGATGCTGTCACCGATGTAATCCTCCACCATTCTGTCAATGGTGACAGTATCATATGCAGTGACAGTAGACATGTCAGAAATTGTTGCCAGGTCCTTCAGTTCAGACCAGATGTCCAAACTTGGTCCTGCCTGCCCTGCATCACCGCCAGCGGGTTGCTTAGGATACCTACATTTTTCCTGGCAGCCCCAGTTGCGGGAGAAAATGAAGAAGGAGCTGTTGACATGTCACGTTCCGCTTCAGCTGACAGTGTTTTCACCAGCAGGTCTTTGCACCTCTGCAGGCTTGTGTTGGCCGGAAACAGAGACACCACATAGGCTTTAAACCTAGGATCGAGTATGGTGGCCAAAATGTAGTGGTCTGATTTCAACAGATTTACCACCCTGGAATCCTGGGAAAGAAGGGCTTCATTCACAAGTCCCACATGCCAAGCGGAATCGCTCCATCTTAGCTCCTCCTTCACTTTCTCCAGCTGTTTCTGCAAAAGCCTGATGAGGGGAATGACCTAACTCAAGCTGGCAGTGTCTGAACTGACTTCACGTGTGGCAAGTTTGAAGGGCTGGAGAACCTTGCACAACACGGAAATCATTCTCCACTGCGCTTGAGTCAGGTGCTTATCCCCTCCTTTGCCTATGTCATAGGTGGATGTATAGGCTTGAATGGCCTTTTGCTGCTCCTCCATCCTCTGAAGCATATAGAGGGTTCAGTTCCACTGCGTCATAACCTCTTGCTTCAGGTGATGGCGGGGCAGGTTCAAAAGTGTTTGCTGGTGCTCCAAGCTTTGGCACGCAGTCGCTGAATGGCAATAGTGGCCAGAAATTTTTTGGGCCACCCAAAGCATCTCCTGCACGCCCCTGTCGCTTTTCAGAAAATTCTGCACCACCAAGTTTATTGTGTGAGCAAAACATGGGACGTGCTGGAATTTTCCCAGATGTAATGCCCGCACAATATTGGTGGCGTTGTCAGATATCACAAATCCCCAGGAGAGTCTAAGTGGGGTAAGCCACTGGGCGATGATTTCCCTCAGTTTCTCTAAGAGGTTGTCGGTGGTGTGCCTCTTACTGAAACTGGTGATACACAGCGTAGCCTGCCTTGGAACAAGCTGGCGTTTCTGAGATGCTGCTACTGGTGATGCTGCTGTTGTTGCTGCGTAAGGTGATACATCTACCCAGTGGGCTGTCACAGTCATATAGTCCTTAGTCTGCCCTGTTCCACTTGTCCACATGTCCGTGGTTAAGTGGACATTGGGTACAACTGCATTTTTCAGGACACTGAGGACACTTTTTCTGACGTTTCTGTACAGTCTCGGTATCGCCAGCCTAGTGAAGTGGAATCTAGACGGGATTTGGAACTGGGGACACACTACCTCCATCAATTGTCTAAATCCCACTGCACCAATGGCGTATACCGGATGCACATCTAACACCAACATAGCAGTCAAGGCCTCAGTTATCCGTTTTGCTTCAGGATGACTGGTGTCGTACTTCATCCTCCTTGCTAAGGAATGCTGGAGGGTCAATTGTTTAGTAAAAGTAGTGGTGTTCCTACTTCCTCCCTGGGATGATGAACAACTCCAAGCAGCAACAGCAGCAGCGGCAGCAGTAGGCGTAGCAATGCAGGATCCTCCAGAGGAATCCCGGATAGGAGAGTCAGTCATGCCAGTGACATGGCCTGCAGGACTATTTCTGATCCTGACTAAGGAGGAAATTGACGAGGAGGCAGTTGATGGTGTGGTTTGCAGGTGCTTGGATACAATAGGACAAAGGGATTTAGGTATCCCTGGACTGCTTATGGTCTTAGCCAAAGTTTCTGAACTTGACAGTAACTTTTTATGAACGCGCTGCAGGTGATGTATAAGGGAGGTGGTTAACATCCCTACCCCTACTTATTTCACCTTTACATATGGTACATATGACAAGACAGTTGTTGTCCAGATTTGGATAGAAATATTGCCAGACCAAAGAGGTGGAATGTTTGGTCTTCTGCCCAGGCATGACCGTGATGGGCTTTTTCATCCCACGGACAACAATTGTCTCCCCCGGAGCCTGATTTAAACAAACCACATCACCATCAGAATCCTCCTCGCCAACTTCCTCCTCAGCGCCAACTACACCAGTATCCTCATCCTGTTGTACTTCAACAGTGACATCTTCAATTTGCATATCAGCAAGTGGACTGTGGGTGCTCTTTTCAGTACTTGCAGAGGGTGTGCAAATGGTGGAAAGAGCCACCTCTTCCCGTCCAGTGCTGGGAAGGTCAGGCATCGCAACTGCCACCACACTTGGACTCTCCTTGGGTATTTGTGATATCTTCTTAGAAAGCACAGTTCTTCACTGTGCTTTTGCCAGCTTAACTCATTTGATTTTTTTAGCGGGATGAGGGCTTCCATCGTCACATGAAGCTGAACCACTAGTCATGAACATAGGGAAAGACCTTAGCCGTTCCTTGACACTCCGTGTAATAAATGGCATATTGGCAAGTTTACGTTTCCTCCTCAGATGATTTAAATGTTTTTTTAAGGTCATTTTCCTGAACTTTGTCATTTGGGATTGTATATGCCCTCTGCTATGACATTGGGCATCGGCCTTGGCAGACGACGTTGATGGCATGTTATCGTCAATGTTATGACTAGTGGCAGCAGATTCAGCACTAGGAGGAAGTAGTTCTTGATCTTTCCCTATTTTTATTTATCGGAGAAAGTTTGGTCCTCCATTTATGTTATATTGATATATATGTGCGGCTAAGGCACACACAAACACAGAAATTTTTTTTTTTTGTTGGAGACTAGTGCACTTTGTGGGTTACACCACCCTTTAAGAAATGAGCCAGCCGGCTCTTTACTTATGGGACACAGGCGCACGCTTGGTGCTGCTCCTTTGTTGATGCACGTGCAGCTACAGTGCACACAATTCACAAAGACACAAAAAAAAGAATTTTTATTTTTTGTGGAGCGCACTTTGAGGGTTACACCACCCTTTAACAGACAGATGTACGCTTGGTGCTGCTACTTTGAGGATGCACGTACAGTGCAGACAATTCACAAACACAGAAGAAAATGTTTTATTTTTGTTGGAGTGCACTTTGGGGGTTACACCATCCTTTAACAGACAGATGGACACTTGGCGCTGCTGCTTTGAGGATGCACGTACAGTGCAGACAATTCACAAACACAGAAGAAAATGTTTTTTTTTGTTGGAGTGCACTTTGGGGGTTACAGCACCCTTTAACAGACAGACGCACATTTGGCGCTGCTGCTTTGAGGATGCACGTACAGTGCACACAATTCACAAACACAGAAAAAAAAAAAAATTTTTAAAGTGCACTTTGGGGGTTACAGCACCCGTTAACAGACGAGCCAGCCGGGACTTTACTTATGACACAGGCGCACGCTTGGTGCTACTTGGTTGATGCAGGTGCGGCCACAGTGCACACAATTCACAAACACAGAAAATAATTTTATAATTTGTTTGGAGTGCACTTTGGGGGTTACAGCACCCTTTAACGGTCAAGCCAGCCGGCCCTTTACTTATGACACAGGAGCACGCTTGACGCTACTTTGTTGATGCACGTGCGGCTACTGTGCACACAATTCACAAACACAAAAAAAATATATATATTTTTTTTGGAGTGCACTTTGGGGGTTACAGCACCCTTTAACGGTCAAGCCAGCTGGCCCTTTACTTATGACACAGGCGCACGCTTGGCGTTACTTTGTTGATGCACGTGCGGCTACTGCGCACACAATTCACAAACACAAAAAAAAAATTTTTTTGGAGTGCACTTTGGGGGAGCACCCCTGATGCACAGATCACCCCCTGGACAACACTAACAGCACCCCTCTAGGACTACAGCCTCTATTGGACACTGCACAACACAGTCCAGCCAGCCCCTATAGACTTTGGAGTGGACACAGCCCCTATGGACAACTGACTGCACAATACAGCCCAGCCAGCCCCTATGACAGCAGCACAACACAGCCCAGCCAGCCCCTATGGACAACAGCAGCACAACACAGCCCAGTCAGCCCCTATGGACTGAGTGGTCACAGCCCCTTTGGACAACAGCAGCACAACCCAGCCCAGCCAGCCCTAGCTCCCATCCTCCCTCTTCACTGTCCACAGCCGGAGTGAGAAATGGCTCTGACACGGGGATCTTTTATAGAATCCAAAACCCGCGAGATCCGGAAGGCTGGATGATAACGTTTTGCCTCGATTTCAGATCTGAGTCAGGCGGGAAAAGTCGAGCCTGACTCGGATACGACTCGGATCGGGGGGACTCGGGGGGGGGGGGGGTCGGATTTCAGAAATCCGAACCCGCTCATCCCTAGTATAAATAAACAGATGGCATGTTTTCTACTATATGCCCACTCTACTATAAAAGGGAATATGTACAGTATGTATACCCATGTATAGGAGTCGTTATGTCTGTATATGCTTATCTATATGAGTATATGTAACTATAGACATGTATATTTAAGTAAAGCTATACCCCTCAGTCACTGTCAAGAATGCTTATTGGAATTGCATAGATCACGCAAAAAAAAGTTTAGCACATCAAAAACAGTATGTCTAGTTTACCGACATCTAATTTTTTCCACATTTCCGTACAGCACACGTGCACAAAAACTGTATGCACCTTGCGATGCGATGGCCAATCCGAAGGCTGACATATCGGGCAGTCCCCACACATTGAGCGATCCGCTGCCCGCCCGCCTGATATGTCGGCCCCTCCTCCTCCTTCTCAGGGTGTAGCATGGGATCATACATTACATCACCAGATCTCTTGTGCAGCATGTGAGATCTGGAGGAGCGATGTACGATCCAATGGGAGTGCGTACTGGGTGATATCATAGCCACACACGGAACGATATACTGTAGCAGCAATATCGTCCCAATCCGTCAGATCAGCTGCTATATCGCATTGTGTATGGGGGTGTCAACACTTGAGAATATGGGGTAAATTTACCAAACCGTCGGTTCTGGTTCTAAACCAAAACCGACGGACATCGACGGTGTTTAGCTGGGTTTCATCTCCATTACACCTCTATCCTGCCACGGTTTAGAACCACATAGAGTTCTCTATATTATTTTGTGTAAAACATAGAAAGTCATAGAATTACCTCCCCACAAAAAAAAGTTGCAAACCAGCAGCAGGCTTCTAAGACTTGGCTGATAGTGGAATAAATCAGGGGAACAAAGAGCGTGGAGTCTGCCCTGACAGTACACAGGCCCCCTCCTCTCTTAATATGCCCCTGTTTAAATTTATTGTTAAATGAAGGAGATAATTCTGTCCTTTTCTGATGCAATACAGGTCCCAGCTAGTCATGTCATGCCCATTTTTAATGGCAGAGAGGGCATGCTGCCAGCATGTCCTGGCTAACCATAACCACTTGAACCTGTAGTGCACATGTAAAAACAAATATTTTAAAAAAGTAACAACACCAATGCACCATGACAAAAGTAATTTCTTCCAAAAATTCCCCTGCATCACCCCCCCTTTCCATCTTTATTGCTCACATATCCATATGAAAGGGTCCTTTTCAGTCTATGTAGGCAACCCCGGGATATTGGCAGAAAAAGAAAACACACAGGCAACTGAAGTCTATCTCTAATGACCTGGTACAAATTACATGTTTATTGCCAGTCATTGCAAAAGGAATACATTGGTCAGTTTGGTCAGAGCATGTCTCTTTCCACACTCTGGCCAATCGTAGAGTCCAAATTTGGGTTCAGAGACACTGGACCCAAATTTGTTATCCGCAGTCACCTGCCATTATCCCAGGAGATCCGGAGAGACTTACACCACACAGCTTAATCGGATGCTCACTTAGCACTGAAGTCGAGGCGGGGATGCAGAAGTGATCTACAGGACTTTTCACATATGAAAGGTAGTCGCTGCCCCCGATCCTCCCATTGGAGATATTTTCTCCCTTACATGTACCTATGTCCAGCATGAGCTGTTACCACTAGCAACATCCACTATTATTGCCGGATACCTCCCACCGGAGAAGTGACAGTGTTCAATTTATTTCTTCTCTATTTCTCCTGAGTGCATGACTTCATGTGATTTGGTCTGGAAGCCTATCCATCCAATTATTATGTAGGAGATATAGAGACATACTACCAAGTACATTACAATTTGAATGAGACTGGTCATACTGAGGGTGCAGATTATACAGTACTGATGTGCCCAGCTATAACGTGGCATCACAGCGCTATCTCTCACGCCACGCATGGCGCGCCACACACCACGCCATGAGTCGCGCCACAAAGAAAGTTTATTAGTGAAAAAAGTAATTACGTGTAATACAACATTTTGCCCACCAGATGTCACTTTTCCTAAACTACATAGCACATGCGTGTGATTTCATTACGTGTAATACAACATTTTGCCCACCAGGTGTCACTTTCCAATGTACCGTAAGGTATGTTCTGTATCACCGTCCGATGATTGTTTGACAGAAGCTTAGACATTAGACTTTACAAACTACAGAACTCTAGTAATGGGTGAAGCGTGTGGCCTAGCGGTCCAATGCCTAGTCTCACTGCTTCTCCTCTCTTCTTGTTTCGTGGGTTCGAGACCTTGAAAATACAGTATGTTTTTTTAATTTATTTTTAAAATCTTCACTTAAAATATTCAGTATTCAATACAGTACATGTGGAGCGCATGTCTGCCCAGTGCTTCGGGAGTCAAACAGCGAAACTAGGATTTTTATTATTGTACATACAGTACTGTACCTTAGAACGCAAACTTGCGTCAATGCGGGCTTTGACATGAACGCGGACATTATAGTGATTTATTATGACCATCAAGTGGAAATGGGCCCTGTTAAAGAGACTGGTTTCTGTATATCAAACTGACTGCGCGTTTAAACCGCAAAATTGCGTCAATGTCTGCGCATGCCCAGTGGTTGGATTTTAATCACAATGGAATGTGTGCCCCATGTCCAGTGGAGCCAAGCCATACATTAAGTAACGCTATTTTATGGCGCATGCCCAGTTGTCTGCATTGCTAACAGTACTGTTGAATTTTCACACTAGTGCCATTCTGCACTGTCCGAGACTTACAGTACCGCACAGTATACACAATAGTAAATTCATTACTACATAAGGTGCTACAGTAGTGGACTAACAGCAGTTTGTAGGGCAGATGCAGAGCGCAAACTTGCGTCAATGAAAATGCTGTCCTAGACTTGGTAACATTAGTAATTTAATATGTTTAGTAACTGATAGTTGACTGTGTATAAGAGAGGGGTCTCTATAGTACAAACTAACTCAGTGTTTAAACCACAAAATTGCGTCAATGTCAGCACAGTTTGCGTTGTGGTAACTTATAGCCAGTTCTGATGGGTTATGGTACAAATAGGATCTCTGGCTTGTGCCCAGTGGCGGGGTTGCAATGCATTGCCAGTGGTGCTGCGCCATAGCCATACCCTTGTAGCGCTATGCCATGGCGTACAGTATGGAAGATCATACAGTAGCGGGTCATGATTCACACACAGTGAAAGTGGGATCTCCATATTACACACTGACTGTGTAATAATAATATTAAAAATAAAAAGTGTAACCTTGACTGTCTAATAATAATAATAATAATAATAATAATAATAAAAAAAAAATAAAAAGTTTAACCTTCCAGGTTTCAAACCCGGAACCGGGTTGTACAGACGTCTGCAATTTAGAAGTTCGATTTCTTACCTCTACGCTACAGACGCCTGAGTACTGTACTTCATCGTATGGTACTGTAGATGTCACATAAAGTACTGTAGAGGACTAGGAGAGACTTGTGAGCAAGGGCTTAGGTGATCCGATTTGCTTACACTTCTCTCCTTATGTTCGAGACCTTGATAATTTATTTATTTTTTTAATGTTCACTATAGTACTGTAGTTGAGTATTGTTATCCAACCCTTAAAAAACTCAATATATTATACTGTAGTTACTGTAGATGTGCCCAGCTACAGTACTGTAGTTTGTTGCTCCATACGGTACGCCATATACAGCATTGCTAGTTGCGCGCTACACTGTGGTGTATTGAGTCTCATAGCACTGCACATGCCCAGTTGTCTGTATTATAGTAAGTACAATACTGTCGACCCTGTCCCGGACTTACGGTAGACATTGTAGTGATTCCATGACTCTAGGAACTACAGTACAGTAGATGCAGTAGTCTAGGGGGCTAATGCCTAGCCCTACTGCATCTACCATTTTCTTGTCCCGCTGGTTCGAGACCTTTAAAGTACATACTGTATACGGTAATTTTATTTTGTTTTAAATCTTCACTAATACAGTACTTTATCCAGAAATTCTGGTATTTCTATGCCACAGTACTTTGACCAAAAAGTCTAACCTTGTTAATAAAAAATAAAAAGTGTAACCTTTCAAGCTTCGAACCCGCAAAAGGGTTGTACAGGCAGCGTAATGTATTGGTTTGATTATTTACCATTACACTACAGCCGCCTGCAATACCAAGTTTGCACCTGGCTTGAGTGTTTCCTACAATACTGTACGTCATCTTATCTCAGCGCATGCCCAGATCTACTGTATACCCATTTAGCGCTTTTTTTTTTTTTTAATAAACTCAGTACATTTTATATATTAGGGGGTAAATGTACTAAGATGGTAGTGCTATTAAGTGATGATGCCCATAGCAACCAATCTGATTCCAGGTATTACTGTACAGTATCTTCTAGAAGGTGCTACTGTAGATAAATGCTAAGTACAGTAGAATCTGATTGGATGCTATGGGCAACATACAGTACAGTAACTTCTTAAATAGAACTCCCATCTTAGTAAATTTACCCCTACAAGTTTCACTTTTTCCCCCCAATTTTTTTTCTTCCGCCCCCCAAAATGAAAGTGAATTTTTAGTGTGTTCTGACTTTTTTAAAAAAAAGTTACGCAGTTTACAGTACCTTTAGGGGACGTTGAAGGCTTCCCGCAACATTGTACCCCAATTCACCAAATTTTTCCGCCTGCTATTCATACAGTAGGCGAAACTTTTTAACATACTGTCTTACTGTACATTGCATTGACTACAGTAGGCAGAAAAGCTTTCAAATTGAATACAGTGATAATTTTACGCCTGGCAAAATGACGTAAACTCCCAAACTGTTTTTAGCCAATCCCGTGTTTTTGCTCCAATGGGTGAAAAAGTGCCAACCAATGTTCTCCCAACTGTCATCTCACAGGCTGTGTTTGAAAAATGACAGTTGGGAGCTGATTGACTGACACCTTACCACTTTTTTATCACTTCTCACTGTCTAACACTGCTTAGTACAGTAAATAGACCCCCTTGGAGTGAAAATACCAGATCGGCTAAAAAAAGTAAATAGACCACCCCTAAATTGAAAACGTCCCTCAGTGTATACAGTACTGTATGTCTACTGTACTGTATTCTACTGTAAGTGCCGGGCAGCTGTGAAATCACTGTGATGGGCAACAGGGATACTGTACAGTATATGACTGTGGGCGTCAACCCCCATCGGCCGGCGCGCCCCTGGTGAGTGAAATCCTGGCAAATAGGACGATACACCCCTGCATCTGTGTGTTATTGACTTTTTGTACAGTACCTTTTTAATGACAGATGCACGTGTTGGGTCTCAGGCGCACTTAAAGACTGAATTACATACAGTACAAACACCAATTGTATAAATTAATGACAATTTTTATTTAACCTACAGTAACATGCTTTACAGAGGGGGGGCGGGGGAACTTGTTTAGCTTTCCACTCCTGTAGTCCTCTACTGTCACACGCTTCTTTCTTCTGCCGCTGGCATGTCCTGGAGTTCCAAGCTGGACACGGACATGACTACTGTACAGTACCTACAGTAGGAGGAAAGAGATGACGTGAGAACAGTCCTTCCTCAATGCCGACCGATACGCCCTACTGGACCGAGGACTACACAAAAAGAGTTGGGTTTTAATTTAAAATCATCACTGGCACTTTTGGCCTCAGATTCAGAGTTTCACCTATACCAGGTGCAGATTACCGTGCATCAGAGTGCAAGGTCCACTGTACGCCCTGAAGAAAGGAGGATAGGCAGAGACAAACAGACAATAAAAGACAGACACACAGGTTTTCACCGGAGATGCTCTTGTTTTTCATCCTGCTTGATCCCACACACCCTGTACTGTAGGAGAGAGAATCCGCTGTGCAGGGCCCTTCCCTGCTCTAACAGTGTCACACTAATCCACTTCTCCACATTAATATATGCCCTAACTAACCAGACTAACAATTTTATTAATAACTACAGTAATTTGTATTATACTGTAATTAAGCCTGGTGGTGAAATACTGTAAGCAGTGCCCCTAGGCCCACAGCCCATAATATAACAATAAAAAAAAAATACATGCTCTCTCTCATACAGATCCCACTACTACCATACTTAGTGTGCTAGGTTGGAGCAGCATCACCAAGGCTGAGACCGCATATGCGTTGTCGCATGTTTGCGTTTTGCGGTTTTTGGGCGCACAGTATGTGATGCAGAGCCCTGTCTCACATTCTAGACAGTAGATTCACTAGCAGTTTCTGCAGTTATGAAATCACTATTCTGTGGTGCTAAATTGTACGGCACTGTCAGTTTTGAATATTCAGTACAGGCACATTCATAGCGGCACACTAGTTGTCCTAGCAGACGGGGGATGGTGTCCTTGGCAATGGTGACAATTCGTAGCATTTTTCAGGACACTAGGGCAGAGCTGACTGCTTACAGTAAATGGATTAACAAAGCTTCCTTTATTATGGTAATGTGAGGCTCTTGGCTTGCTTTGGGGGAAGGGACCTGATGCACTGTGTATGACTCTCGGCCCACTGGGCATGCGCCAGAAATCCCATCGCAACCCTCCTACTGGGCATGCGCCCGCCAGAGATGGAAATGCAACAGCATACAGTAGAGTACAAATACTGTACCGACTGCAGTAATACAGCCAACTGCGTATGCTCAGTGATAGCATAGCGCTACATGGCGTATGGCTTGGCGCCACAGATCCCATTGTACCCCCCTCCATTTCTAATCCATCACAGATGGCTGACAGCGACCATAGCGCCAACCGTGTAATACAGAGAGCTCTCTCTCATACAGATCCCACTACTACCATACTTACTGTGCAAGGTTGGAGCAGCATCACCAAGGTTGAGACCGCATATGCGTTGTCGCATGTTTGCGTTTTGCGGTTTTTGGGTGCACAGTATGTGATGCAGAGCCCTGTCTCACATTCTAGACAGTAGATTCACTAGCAGTTTCTGCAGTTATGAAATCACTATTCTGTGGTGCTAAATTGTACGGCACTGTCAGTTTTGAATATTCAGTACAGGCACATTAATAGCGGCACACTAGTTGTCCTAGCAGACGGGGGATGGTGTCCTTGGCAATGGTGACAATTCGTAGCATTTTTCAGGACACTAGGGCAGAGCTGACTGCTTACAGTAAATGGATTAACAAAGCTTCCTTTATTATGGTAATGTGAGGCTCTTGGCTTGCTTTGGGGGAAGGGACCTGATGCACTGTGTATGACTCTCGGCCCACTGGGCATGCGCCAGAAATCCCATTGCAACCCTCCTACTGGGCATGCGCCCGCCAGAGATGGAAATGCAACAGCATACAGTAGAGTACAAATACTGTACCGGCTGCAGTAATACAGCCAACTGCGTATGCTCAGTGATAGCATAGCGCTACATGGCGTATGGCTTGGCGCCACAGATCCCATTGTACCCCCCTCCATTTCTAATCCATCGCAGATGGCTGACAGCGACCATAGCGCCAACCGTGTAATACAGAGAGCTCTCTCTCATACAGATCCCACTACTACCATACTTACTGTGCAAGGTTGGAGCAGCATCACCAAGGCTGAGACCGCATATGCGTTGTCGCATGTTTGCGTTTTGCGGTTTTTGGGCGCACAGTATGTGATGCAGAGCCCTGTCTCACATTCTAGACAGTAGATTCACTAGCAGTTTCTGCAGTTATGAAATCACTATTCTGTGGTGCTAAATAGTACGGCACTGTCAGTTTTGAATATTCAGTACAGGCACATTAATAGCGGCACACTAGTTGTCCTAGCAGATGGGGGATGGTGTCCTTGGCAATGGTGACAATTCGTAGCATTTTTCAGGACACTAGGGCAGAGCTGACTGCTTACAGTAAATGGATTAACAAAGCTTCCTTTATTATGGTAATGTGAGGCTCTTGGCTTGCTTTGGGGGAAGGGACCTGATGCACTGTGTATGACTCTCGGCCCACTGGGCATGCGCCAGAAATCCCATCGCAACCCTCCTACTGGGCATGCGCCCGCCAGAGATGGAAATGCAACAGCATACAGTAGAGTACAAATACTGTACCGACTGCAGTAATACAACCAACTGCGCATGCTCAGTGATAGCATAGCGCTACATGGCGTATGGCTTGGCGCCACAGATCCCATTGTATCCCCCTCCATTTCGAATCCATCACAGATGGCTGACAGCGACCATAGAGCCAACCGTGTAATACAGAGAGCTCTCTCTCATACAGATCCCACTACTACCGTACTTAGTGTGCAAGGTTGGAGCAGCATCACCAATGTCATCAGTTTGCGATGCAATGCTATTTTGCGCAGCAAATGCACAGTCAGCTTTGAACACAGAGCGCTCTCTCACAGACGGAAACCACTCTCAGACACAGTCCAAGGGACGTAGCCATAGTGCACAAGGCTGAGACCGCATATGCGTTGTCGCATGTTTGCGTTTTGCGGTTTTTTGGCGCACAGTATGTGATGCAGAGCCCTGTCTCACATTCTAGATGGTAGATTCACTAGCAGTTTTGAAATCTCCATTCTGTGATGCTAAATTGTATGGCACCGTCAGTTTGCAGATGCAGAGCCCTGTCAGCCACCATAGCCACAGTATGAAATCACTATTCAGTGAAATACAGTACAGTACAGAGCCCTCTCTGAGCACTACAGATCCCATTGTAAACCCTCCACTGGGCATGCGCATGAAATCCGATTGACGAAAGCGCAGACATTGTCGAAAGTTTTGCACTATTGAAACACACAATCTGTTTGTAATGTCTTACTTTTAAGCAGCCTTTTAAACAACAACACTATAGCCTTTTAAACAAGTTTCACTATAGTGTCCAGAGCAGACAGTGCCCAAAAAAAAAAATACAGTACGGTATATTCTTTTCCAGGGATCGAACCCCGGACCATAATTCTACCAAAGTGATCACCTAACCACTAGCCCACACGACAGCTACTGTGAACCACAGAGAGTGGCCTCATCCTTGTGCACTCCTCCCGCTGCTGTTTTTTAATTAAAAAAAAAATAAATTGTCATACTGTAATGCATCCCATATCAGTGAAAGCAGTGCGTGCATCTCATTAATCTACAGTATCGGTTATACCGTGACAACAACTCTGGCAACTTCTCTACTATTCAGTTACTGCACCATACCGTATGTACAATACAGTATGTGCAGTGATTTGCATCCTGTTATAAGATGTTACGTACAGTACGGTACAGTACTACATACTGTATATGTATATTATGCGACATTAAAAATACAGTATGGGTTGTGCGTTCATGAAAATGCTGTGAGTATGACATCCACCCAATTTACTGTAAGTTTAACATTATGGCATTCTGCACAAGACAAACAGTACAGTGGAGCACTCGCCACCCAGCGGTTAAGCACTATATTACATGCAATTACAAAAGTGGAGCACTCGCCACCCAGCGATTAAGCACTGTATTACATGCCGTAGCATATCCTTCGTTGAAGAATACCACGGTATTCCACAAGTCCATGGCGTGACTCAGAGGCCTGCACACCACGCCACAAGTCCATGGCGCGACTCACGCCACGCCATGAGCAACAAAATAGCTGGGCAGATCTGTAACTCTTGATTACTGGTATAAACCAGTTCTTTTGTAGGATCCACCTCCTTTAGATATATTGAAACTATTCTCTGTGATTTTTTTCATAGTATTTATAGTGTACAGTATATGACACTTTGATGTTCTTTTTTTAAATATTTCATTGTATATGTCTGATATTAAATTATTTTTTGTAAATTATTTTTATTTTCAGCCATATTTTCCATTCATTCCAATTAGCGCAGAGAATTAAATTGGACGACTATGACAATGGGACCTCAAGCCATGTGTGTCCCCTGCTGTAGTGCACCAACCCTGGCTGGTAAAGCCTAGTGCTGGTTAGAGGAAATTCTCGGTGACACCACACTTTTTGTCCACTACCAGACTAGGCTCAAAAGCCCAGTGCTGGTTAGCAATTGGAGGGTGGGGGGACCCATGCATATTTAAAAAAATAATAATAATAATAATAAAGAAAAGCCTGCTCAGATCCTCCATCATGTATATTTGCAGTAGCTCTCCAGCTTCCTGATAGGCATATCTGTTTCTGTGTCACAACTCTTATTGTACTCAGCCTACACTTGCCTGTTCCATTCCACTTTTCCAGGTGTAGTGGGTCCCAAACTAAATTATAGATAAATAAAATATATGATATGGACATTTGCTTACAATTTCATAATGTGCAATATGGAAATGCATATATTATGCAAAACACAAGACAATATACACAGGTGCGACAAGAGGTGGTTACAGGGGCGGATTGGGATGGAAAACCAGCCGGTAAATTTCTGGAAGCAGCCCTAATGGAGGCGGGGTTTGTCTAGGGGCGTGGTCTATAGAGGGGGGGGTTGGAAAACTCCTTCCTCATAAGGCCTGACTCTAAGGCCTCTATATTAATTAGCTGCGATAATGGACATTTTTTTCGCCTTAGGCAAAACCAGCCGTTTTTCGCCAAAAAACAGGCGAAAACGTAACTAGCAAAAAAAAAGTGGAGATAAGTTTTCTTCATCCCAGATCAGGCGAAAAAAAATTAAAAATCCCTATTTTTGGTTAAAAGTGTGGGGATTTATTCAAGAACCCTTATGACACCCCCCTAATGATAAATTACCCCCAAAAAATTCCGTAAGTTGTGCACTTTGGCAAAAAATGACTGCGCAATTTTGGGTAATAAAAATAAAAACCATTGAAAATGATAGCAAGCAATTTTTTTTCCAGGAAATTACTGTTCCACGTAAATTGGGGGTACTTGAGTGCAAGTATATTTTCGTGTCATACAAACGCAATTTTAAACACCGTAAAAAACCGGCTGCTGCGACTGTGTGCGATTTTTAAAATACTTCACACATCTATACCGTCCCCTGAAAAATCAGACCCAATACGTTAAAACCATTTTCAACGTTTTTTTTTTACCCAAAATCTGTGCTGTCGTTTTTAGCCAAAGTGCGCAACTTATGAATTTTTTGGGGGGTCATTTATCATTAGGGAGGCGTCCAACGGGTTATGAAACAAATCCTCAAATTTTTAGCCAAAAATAGGGATTTTGCATTTTTTTTTTCCTGGTTTGGGATGGAGAAAACTTATATCCAGTTTTTTTCGCCAATTGCGTTTTCTCCTGTTTTTTTGTGAAAACGGCCGTTTTCGCCACTAATTGAATATGGCCTTAAGTCGGAGGCAGTCGTGCTGATCTAGTGCACATGTGTGACCTACATGTGCACAAGAGCCCCGATGTCCGGCGGAGCTCTGATTCATCAGAGGATGGAAATGCAATCACAACTGCATTCTCTCATGGATTACAGTTGCTAATATATGCTAATGCCTTCCAAAGCACACCTGATCATAGGAACACCCAATGCTGCCTTCTCATATCCGTCCGACGATGTGCATCACTGTAATCATTGGTACCATCATCGCATACCGGCAAATCATTCAGTATGAAGTCTGCCAACTGCAAACACTGTCTGCCAACCGCAAAGCTGTCCTGACATGCAGAGAGCTCTCTGAATGCAATCTCTATGGCTAATTTATGCGTGCCCATGAAACAGCGTTCATACACTCAGACCCGACTGGGTGTTTCTGACCACCCCCCTCCCAAATGCTGACCTGTCACTCACTTTGGACAGATCCTCTGTGTGAACGTAATCATATTGCAATTGCTGTGCATGCGCAGTGTGGCGTTCTCGCATGCGCAATAGTAAGCAATTGTTTGCTCTGCGTAATTTCACCATTACGTCCTCTAAATCAAGCCCAGTGAGCACGTTTTTATCCAACTTTATACAGGCAATGGCTGAGAGAGTGAGAATAGTACATTAAACTGCACATAAAATATGAATGTAGTGTTAGATATCTCAAGTGAAACTTTTACATATACATATTTAAATGTTATTTGCTGTTTTATTTACTACCTTGTCCTCTTGTGAAGAGAGCAGGAAGCCGGGAGAGTCAGTGCAGTGAGGAGGGGACGCAGAGGAGGCACAGCCACAGGCAGTGAGTGAATCAGCCCAGGAGGCAGAAGCAGGAAGAGGGCTGCTCCGTTCAGCCCACTCTAAGCCCGGCGATAGGTTGGCTGGTCCCTGGGGAGGGGCCAGCCAGTGTAAACCAATGTCTGACCAGCCGGCCCCTGTCCCCGATATGGCTGCTGCTGGGTCTTTTGCTTTGTGGGAAGCCACCCATGGCACACAGGCAGCATGGCTGTCAGCACCTTTGGTCACCGTGGTTCCGGCTTGAAGAACTTCTGTATATTTGCAGAAGCTCCTATCACAGCAGCAGCAGTTACAGTCATCGGCCAGCCATGGGGGAAGGGAGCGCAGCGGCACGGCCACTGAGGGGAGTGTGGGGCCCGGCCCAGCGGGAAATGGCCCGGCTTCCAGGTGGCCAAATCCGCCCCTGGGTGGTTATAGTGCTGGTGAGGAAACAGACACAAAGGTGGCTGCCCCCTTGTACCGAGGCCCAATAAATCTCCCAGTGGTCCTGTACATACATCTGTAAATAAGTTCTCTATTTAACACTGTTGACATTTTATATTATAAAAAAACATTTTGGCTTTTTGAGCTGCTGTTACAAAGTGAATAAAATATGATTAGTTCAGATAAATGAATGAGAAAGATAGAGCAAAGTGCAAACAGTATCTCTTTCCTTTTAGCAACATATTGTTTTGTTCAGAAAAGATAGATGACATATTCCACAGTATCTATTTTTTATTATGACATGTCCTAAACCTTCATAAAATCTTATTGTTTCATCAAATCTTGGAAACCATTAAAAGAAAATTCAGAATGAGAGAATTTCAGATTGTCACTTATGTCAAAATATAATCTTGATGTGTGAAATATTTGTGCTTGGATGTATTGTTACAATTTTTTTGTTTAAATGATGCAGCTTCCAGTTAATATACTTTTAAGTTTTCGTAAAATACTGTAATACAGTTAATTACAAGTTTGCCATTGATCATTTCTATTGTAATACTCAGCATATTAGATTTTTTATTGATGTCTTATTTAAGAAAATGTGCCAGTTCATGTAACAATGTAATATAATAATCCATTACAGTATTAAAGAGATCTTTCAGTCAGATGTAGCTGTTGTTATGGACGCGAGCTCGTTGTGTGCAGTACAAATGAGCAGAATGAATATAAGGCATGCATGTGAACGGGATCATATTTATTTCAAAGTGTATATTGAGGGATCTATTATAAACACAAACACTATTCAGAATAAGCCAGAAAGTAATACAAAAAAGATACAAATTGTTGCATAGTAATATGATATTTAAAATAATAGATGTGAATCAAGAAAAGAGATTAAACAGACAAAGAGATTTGTTGTTTAGGTGGAAGTGGGTAGGATAAAGAGGTGTGTGGGTGTTTGTATGTGTGGTGGGGGATGGAAGCATATAGGTAAGACTTCAGTTATAAGCAATGCTGCTGAAGCTGAAGTCTGCCCCCACAAGGTTATTTTTTTTTACATGGCATGGACATAATTAAACTCAGTGGGGTAAATTTACTAAAGGTCAGTTTTGGTACTGAAACCAAACATCGAAGTCATTTTGATGTCTAAAAAAATATATCTATATTTACTGTACTAACTGTCAGCTATCAGCTTCAAATGAAGCCCAACGGCTTTGTCAGTAGTTTTTGTGTAGTTTTAAATGCCATTAGTTTTGATCTTTCAGGTTAAAACCAACAACACTTAGAAGTACAGATACGTCCTCATTTATCCTTGCTGCAGTCGCGTCAAACAGCACCACTTGGCGCACCTCGTCCCATGATACTCTACTAGCGCAGGGCATCTTTTTTCATCTTTTTTTTGTTGAAAATGGGTCTAAGTCGCAATGTGATTAAACTAGGATGCATTATAACGGTCTCCTGGTGCATCCTAGTTGCATCGTATTGCGATTTAGACACTTTTTTGGTAAAAAAAGATGCTAAACACTTGCAGAGTTGCACAGGACCTGCCGACTCACTCATGCTAGGCAGATCGCACTGCATGGCGTATTGAGGCTAGATGAGCAAGGACACATCTGTACAAACACAAAGACACACCTGTCCAACAGAAACACTGCACAGATCAATATGATCTGTTCAGACTTCATTAGGGTAAAATTTAAAAAAATTGTATATTTTGTGTAATCCCACCCCTATATCCATAACTGGCCCCAGACCTTTCAGCTTGTGCTGGAATGGGAAAATAGGGAAAAAACAACATGGGGTTGCCTCTATTTTCCCATTACCAGCACTGGGCTGAACTAACCAGAGTGGTAATGCCTTAGTTGGGGGGCACACAGTGTGGGGTCCCCCTGCCATCACATTAACCAGCCTCAAATTTATCAGCCCTGGGCTGGAATCCCTCTGAGAAAATAAAATGGTGTCCCCCCTCCCGAGGAAAAACCAGCTCTCTCAGCCAATCAGCTCATTGAGAGAAGCTTGCAATCTAAAGTGAGGCTTGAATTCTTAAGTGAATTGTGAATTTGAAACAGAAGCAGGTGAGTATTTTGAGTATTCTCTGCATATCTATGTAAGAATTGTAATTTAAGGGAGAAATCTGTGTGTGAATATGGTTGTGTCTGTATCTGTGTTGTGCATTCTATTCTTACTAGGTGTGAAGTGAAACTAGGAGAAGGGGCTTATTCTAAGGAGAAGTAACACTAGAAGGAGGGGCTAAATCTAACAGCAACCATCTGAAAGACTATTTAAACAGTGTCCAAACTCATAGAGCTTGCTCATTGAGAGAAGCTTGCAATCTGAAGGGAGGCTTGACTTCTTAAGTGAATTGTGAGTTATTTTACATAAACAGTAACACATATTTCCGATACCACTTACATCTGAGACAATGTTTGGCCTAGTGCAGTGCAGGGGATGTAATGCATTTGTTTTGCAGAAAGAATGCTGGAGACTCAGCTGCTGTCCAATCTGTAAGCAATTTTCTCTGCTGCAGGAGGAGATAACAAAACTGCATGCTGAGATATGTAGGCTGTCTGTATCCTTGAGGCCACCACTGCCTCAGAGAGCCCCCAGAAGACATACTGCCTGGACTACTGTGGGCTCTGAAAGGCAGAGATTTCCAGAGGGAAACAAACACCTCCCACAAGCTGTGACACTGCAAAACCCATATGCTGCTCTTGCAGGGCTGGAAGGTACAGCTAATATAGGCAATACAGAACAGGAAGATATGGGGTCTTCCACTGACTATAGAAAAAGGAATAGGAACGGGAAAATGACATCTTCAAAAAGGACTACACTTCTCTTGGGAGATTCCATTATTAGAGGAGTACATCTGGGAAACACTGCTGAAGTAGAGAGACAAGTAAGGTGTTTACCTGGAGCCACAGCTCCAAGGGATAAAGGCCCTCATTCAGAGCCGGACGCTCTGAGCAGAGCGCTCGCTCTGAATGAGGGCCATCCTCCATAAAAATGGAGCGTCCTCCTGGACGCTCGTATAGCTGTGGGTCACCACCCACAGCCTATACGAGCGTCCAGGTTGATGGTCGCGATGGTCTTGACCATCGCGACCATCGCCACTGCGAGCCGGAGCCTATCAGAGCCAAAATCACTCCCACTGACATCACTAGTGATGTCAGTGGGCCGGCTTCTGACGGTAGGCGTTCCCTTGGGAACACCCCCGTCCGGGAGGCACGCCCCCGGCACGCCCACCAAAGGGGGCGTGCTGTCAATCAACATCGACAGCACGCCCCCTTTGATCAGACACAACGAGCGAAGGAAAGTCCTTCGCTCGTCGCGTCTCGCGCATGCGCACGACGGAGCTCCCTCCATCGTGCGCATGCTCAGTGCACACCGTCGACCCACTTGCGAGCGGACAGACGCTCGCGAGTGGGTCTGAATCAGGCCCAAAGAGCGCATGCTGAGAATTGTGAAGGCAGCAAAAAAAGATGGAGAGGTGGATGTCATTGTCCACCTAGGGACAAATGACCTGGCCAATGCTGAAGTCATGGCAGTAAAAGATGAATTCAGGAAATTAGGGACTGCTCTAAAGAAGATGGCAACCACTATAACTTTTTCAGAAGTATTGCCAGTACACAGAAGGGGAGATAGAAATCATTGCATCAGAAACTTCAATGTTTGGCTACAGAAGTGGTGTTATGAGGAGGGATTTGGATTGACAGTCCACAGCCACGCCATCTGGCAAGATAGAAGCTTATACAGTCAGGTGCATAAATATTGGGAGATTGACAGAATTTTCAGATTTTGGCCTCTATTCACCACCACAATGGTTTTGAAATGAAACAAACAAGATGTGCTTTAACTGCAGAATTTCAGATTTAATTTGAGGGTAATTACATCCAAATTATGTGAACGGTGTAGGAATTACAACGGTTTCTATATGTGCCTCCCACTTTTTATTTGGCCAAAAGTAATGGGACAAACTAAACAATCCTAAATCTAACTTTCACTTTTTAATACTTTGTTGCAAATCCTTTGCAGGCAATTACAGCCTGAAGTCTGGAATGCATAGACATCACCAGACGCTTGGTTTCATCCCTGGTGATGCTCTGCCAGGCCTTTACTGCAAATGTCTTCAGTTCCTGCTTGTTCTTGGGGCATTTTCCCTTCAGTTTTGTCTTCATCAAGTGAAATGCATGCACAATCGGATACAGGTCAGGGAATTGACTTGGCCATTGCATAACATTCCACTTTTTAGCCTTAAAAAAACTCTTTGGTTGCTTTTGCAGTATGCTTCAGGTCATTGTCCATCTGCACTGTGAAGCGCTGTCCAATGAGTTCTGAAGCATTTGATTGAATATGAGCATATAATATTGCCCGAAACACTTCAGAATTCATTCTGCTGCGTTTGTCAGCAGTCACATCATCAATAAATACAAGGGAACCAGTTCCATTGGCAGCCATACATGCCCATGCCATGACCCTACCACCACCATGCTTCACTGATGAGGTGGTATGTTTTGGATCATGAGCAGTTCCTTTCCTTCTCCATACTCTTCTCTTCCCATCACTCTGGTACAAGTTGATCTTTGTCTCATCTGTCCACAGGATGTTGTTCCAGAACTGTAATGGCTTGGTTAGATGTTGTTTGGCAAACTCTAATCTGGTCTTCCTATTTTTGAGGCTCACCAATGGTTTACATCTTGTGGTGAACCCTCTATATTCACTCTTGTGAAGTCTTCTCTTGATTGTTGACTTTGACACATATACACCTACCTCCTGGAGAGTGTTCTTGATTTGGCCAACTGTTGTGAAGGGGTTTTTCTTCACCAGGGAAATAATTCTTCTGTCATCCACCACAGTTGTTTTCCGTGGTCTTCCAGGTCTTTTGGTGTTGCTGAGCTCTCCGGTGCGTTCTTTCTTTTTAAGAATGTTCCAACAGTTGATTTGGCCACACCTAATGTTTTTGCTATCTCTCTGATGGGTTTGTTTTGATTTTTCAGCTTAATGATGGCTTGCTTCACTGACAGTGACAGCTCTTTGGATCTCATATTGAGAGTCGACAGCAAGTGATTCCAAATGCAAATGTCACACCTAGAATCAACTCCAGACCTTTTACCTGCTTAATAGATAATGAAATAACGAGGAAATAGCCCACACCTGTCCATGAAATAGCGTTTGAGTTGATAGTCCCATTACTTTTGGCTCCTTAAAAAGTGGGAGGCACATATAGAAACCGTTGTAATTTCTACACCGTTCACCTGACTTGGATGTAATTACCCTCAAATTAATCTGAAAGTCTGCAGTTAAAGCACATCTTGTTTGTTTCATTTTAAAGCTATTGTAGTGGTGAATAGAGGCCAAAATATGAAAATTCTGTCAATGTCCCAATATTTATGCACCTGACTGTACAAATATGATGGCCTGCACCCATCTTCAAAAGGAACTAGAATACTGAGTGAACAGTTTGAAAGTTTCCCCAAGAACTATTTAAACTAGAAGAGGGGGACAGTGAATCAAACAAGAAAAGAGAAATCTGCTCCCCCAATAAAGAGGTATTATTTCTGCTGACAAATGGAACAGGAAGCATATCCACAGCAACGGAAGATAATTCAGAACAAAACCAAATAAATATAGGCAGAGAAATGAACATACCAAGGAACAGGAGAAATAAGCAAACAAATAAAACTATAAGAACAATGTGTGCAAATGCTAGGAGCTTAGAAATTAAAATCCCTGAACTAATTGCAATAATGACAAGGGATGATCTGGATATTATGGCTATTACGGAGTCATGGTGCAATGAAAATCATGACTGGGACATAGCTATACCGGGATATACTTTATTTAGGAAGGACAAAATGGGAAGAATTGGAGGAGGAGTAACAATGTATGTCAAGGAAAGCATAAATACTACATTAATACATAGTCACCTTTGGGTGACTATAGAAAAAGGGGAGAAAGTGATTCTTCATATTGGGGTGATCTACAGACCACCAGGTCAGGAAGAGGAACTGGACAATAAACTATTGCAGGACATCACTAAAATGGCATTAAATAATCATGGGAGATTTTAATCTACCTGGTATAAACTGGGAGGTGTCTGTGGCAAGTTCCACTAGAAGTAGGGACATCCTGAAGTCATTGCACGCAGCCTCCCTCCAGCAATTGGTGAGGTAGCCCACTCAGAAGACGCAATATTAGACTTAATACTTACTAATGGAGACAGAATATCTGATGTAAAAGTGGGTGAAAACCTGGGATCCAGTTATCATCAAGTGGTATGGTTCTGAATAAAGACAGATACTGACTCACCCCATACAAAAATAAAGGTGTTAGATTTTAGGAAGGCAGATTTTGCAGGGATGGGAAGATGTGTAAGCGAATCTTTAGCAGAGTGGAGGAACTTGAAAGGAGTGCAGGAGAGGTGGGAAAATTTAAAAAGTACAATATTAAAGGCAACAGACCTTTGTATCACAAGGATTAGAAAAACCACAAGCAAAATGAAGCCAGTGTGGTTTGGGAAAGAGGTAGCAAGTATTGTGAATGCAAAAAAGATGGCCTTTAGGAAATACAAGCAGACACAAAATAATGAAGACAAAGAGGTGTATCTTGTAAAACAAAAGGAGGCTAAGAAAGTAATAAGATGTGCAAAGGCAAAAGCTGAGGAGAAAATGGCAGTCAGTGGGTAAAGGGGGCAAAACATTTCTTAAGTATATAAGCAAAAGGGGAAAAACAAAAGGTGGAATAAAAAGACTAAAGACAGAAAGAGGGAGTCTTGTTGAGGGAGACAATGAAATAGTTGATCATCTTAATAATTATTGTTGTTCAGTATTCACTACTAAGAGAGAGGGCAAGGGGCCACAGTTAAGTTGCGGGTGTAATCAGAAAAATGAGGTGGAACAAGCACATTTACAGAGGAGAAGATCCAAACAGAACTCACAAAACTGAATTTGGATAAATCAATGGGGCCTGATGGGGTACATCCAAGGATACTAAATGAGCTTAAATGGGGCTGGTAACACCTTAACAGAATTATTTAACCAGTCACTAGCTACTGGAGTAATTCCAGAGGACTGGAAACAAGCAAACGTTGTCCCACTGCACAAAAGTGGAAGCCTTACATCAGTAGTTGGGAAATTGATGGAAACATTCTTAAAAGAAAGAGTCATAGATTATCTCAAATTCAGCAATTTGCAGGATCCCAAACAGCATGGATTTACTGGGGGGAGAGCATGTCAAACAAATCTTATTGACTTTTTTGACTGGGTGACTAAGGAAATAGATAAAGGGGGGCATAGATACAGCTTATCTAGACTTTAGTAAGGCTTTTGATACTGTTCCACATTGCAGACTGTTAACTAAACTGGAAAGCATGGGATTGGATACAAAGATAGTTGTATGGATAAGATCATGACTGCAGGATAGGAAACAGAGAGTTGTAGAAAATGGAGTGCAGTCTCAAGAGGGAAATGTTACCAGTGGAGTACCTCAGGGATCTGTGCTTGGACCAGTGCTTTATAATATTTTTATTTGTGACATTCCAAATGGTATTGAAGGGAAACTATGCCTTTTTGCAGATGATACAAAGGTATGCAACAGGGTAGACACACCAGGAGGGGTAAAACAAATGATTGATGATCTAGGTAGACTAGAGGAATTGTCAAGAATGTGGCAACTCCAGCTTGATGCCAAAAAATGCAAGATCATGCACTTGGGTCTCAAAAATCCAAAGGCTAAATATAGTATCAATGGCACTATACTGGAAACTACTGAAGAGGAAAGGGATCTATGAATCACTCTTTCAGTGACTTAAAGGCAAGCAAACATTGTAACAAAGCAATGAGGAAGGCAAGTCAGATGCTTGGTTGCATAGGGAGAGGAATCAGTAGCAGAAAGAAAGAAGTGATACTACCACTGTATAGGTCATTGGTACATCCTCATCTCGAATACTGTGTTCAGTTCTTGAGGCCATATCTCCAGAAGGACATTAATACATTAGAAACTGTACAAAGAAGGGCAACTAAAATGGTGCAAGGTCCACACCACAAAATGTACCAGGAGAGACTAAAAGTTCTTAATATGTATAGTTTGGAGCAGAAAAGGGAAAGGGGGGACATGATAGAAATGTTCAAATATTTAAAGGGTTTTAACAAGGTAAAGGAAGGAGACATTCTTCAAAGAAAGAGAAGTATTAGAACAAGAGGACATGTTCTGAAACTGGCGGGTGGTAGGTTCAGGGGAAATTTGAGGAAAAATTACTTCACAAAAAGGGTAGTAGACGAGTGGAATATCCTCCCATCAGAGGTGGTAGAGGCTAAGACAGTAGAGCAATTTAAACATGCATGGGATAGACATAAAGATATCCTGCAGAAGAAGTAAGGATCAATAAGGGTTGAGGTAACAATATGTTTAAAAATGGGGCAGACTAGATGGGCCAAGTGGTTCTTATCTGCCATCAAATTCTATGTTTCTATCTCTACTTCCCGATTCAGCCATATGGGAGTGACTGGCAGTAAGCTGCTATAATTATGTGACGCTCTGTGCACTGTAAAATGCTTTCCATGGGGTCTCGTTTAGTTTATTATTTTCCAAAGACAAGTGGACTTCTACTTGAACCAAAGAGTAGCCCATCCATGGATTTGGTAAGTATGACTTTACTTTTTTTAATTTTATATAAAATATAACCCCCTTCTATGTGTGCATCCTGCGCTTATTGTAATATTTTCTTTACAGGCAGACTGCAGGTTCCACAAGTGACTGCATGCCAGGGCAGACTTGTTGGTACCTGTAGTCTGCTTGTAAAGAACAATATTACTTTCTATTTTTTACGCATTAACCCCGCACCGACCACCAACACTGGGGTATTGGGAAAAGTCCTAGGCTCTTATCCTACGGCTGGCTGTTCCTCAGGTGGGGGAACTCAAATTTATTTATGGGGTACTACTGACTCCTTAAGAAATTCCAATGCTGGGCTGAGAAGTTTGGGGATAGTTTAATGAATGACAAGGGGGGCCCACACTGTCTGTCTCAGTGCTATAGCATAAGCCCCCTAGCTGGTTCAGCCTGCTGCTGGGTATTGTAAAATTGGGAGGACCGCACACCAGTTTTCCTCCAGATATTCAAGCACCAGACCAGATTGAGAGGTCAGGGGTTGATTATGGATTTAGCATGGGGCACACATTTTTTTAAACTTTTAACTGTTTCTAGCCTTTTACACCTAAGATGTCTGCACAGATCTTAGTGATCTGTGTAGTGCATCTTAAAAACTCACCTGACACAGACAGGTGTATTGTTTGCGCAGGTATTGCCATCTTTTTTGATAATTTTTAAAACCAACCATTAGTAAATCTGCGGATTATATTTTTCTCATAGTTAAAGTATCGATTGTTGTTCCATTGTTCTAAAATGTTTTAAGTCTATCAGTTTTTAGGTTTCCCATCTGTTTTGCCTTTAGTAAATATAGTTATCTCTTTGGAGTCCACAGTGGGCAATGCCAGCACTGCACAAATCACTGGTAAAATGGAGCGGTGGCCATTTCCTCAAAGACCTGCACAGGTGCAGAAGACTGTGGCCTACTAGTGCCCACTAATGCGCTGCAGTGCAGTGCCGACAGAGAGACTTCACACAGGCCCCCTTCTCTCTTAATACACCCCTGACTTGATTCTATATTGAACAAACAATTGTAAGATTAGCTTAACATCATTTGTCACTGTATCACTTTTGCCATCTGTATATGATGTTAGCAGTACGGTCCTCATTGTATGCAATTGGAACCAAGAAAAAGCATTTTCAACTGCTGTAAAGCCTTCTAGCTGCAGACTGAAAGTGCAATGCGCATGTACATTGCTCATTAGCGTGTCACTGGAATTGGGAAGCACAACGAAAGACTCTGATGAGTGGAGACAGTGGGACCTTGCTGATGGGTAAGTAATTTTAACCGCCAGCAAAAAGTATTGGTATAGACTGCTACACCCCTACTACCACATAAAACATTACTATATCCCCAAAACAACTACTATATACCCCATGTAAATAATAATATACACCCATAAAATGAATACACACCCAAATAACAATAATATTAATCCTCCCTACCAGCAGTTTGCATTAACACACACCCCTTACCACTCCCCTTGTACTTACCTCACTGTGAAGTAGGTTCTGTTTTTCCAGTAAACAAACTGCGGAGCTGCAAAGAAGAGACCCACAGGCACAGACTGTCACGAACCTGTCTAGTTTTTACCTTTTGCCTGTTGACTTACCACTGCCAGCTGTCTCCATGGATCTGTATTTATAATTTGCCTGGAGGACCTGTTCTGATCATGCTGGCTGCAGCACTTCTCCCTGAATTCCTTCCACAGTGATTATTTCATCTGGGCTCTCCTCTTTCTGTGAGCATTGCTAGTCTTGATTGGAATCGCAGGTGTGGTTCTGATTCTCAGTGCTGCAGAGATGAGTACTCCCTCTGCATGTTGTGCCTCCCACCACTCAGAATGCTACTGCCAAACCACCTGTCCATATCCACCAATACCAGCCAGACCCAGGGTATATATATACCCTCCCCTGATAGCATTCTGGGCCTGCACATCTCATTACTTCTGTGGTGTATGGTTCATGGTGTTTTGTGATCTACTGTATCCCTGACTCCTGCTGACAGCAACCCCTGGTGCATTCCAGAAAACCTGCTACAGCAACCCCTGTTGCAATCCAGAAAACCGGCTACAGCAACCCCTGGTGCAATCCAGAAAACCTGCTACAGCAACCACTGGTGCAATCCAGAAAACCTGCTACAGCAATACCTGTCAATCCAGATGTCCGGCTAGCATCAGCTAATAGTGAGTTCCTGTGCTCCTGACCTTAGTCCTGTGCTCTGCTAGCCCTACTCCTGGTTGGTCCCTGGCATCCTGCAAACCTGCATTGTGCTTCCTGCTGTGGATCAACTCCTGATCCTTCTACCTACCCACTCCCTCCCTGAAGCTAAAATCCCTAACCTACCCATTCCTTCCTGAACCTGTTATTCCCAATTACCCAATCCAGCCTGCACCTGAGTTCCAGCCTTTGTCACCGCATTTCTGGATTACCCTGTTTAGCCCTTGTCTCAGCATTACCTGATTTCCCTTCAGCCATTGTCACGTTATTCCAGTCCAGAGTCAAGTTCCAAGTTCTTCAGTTCACTCCACGTTATTCCAGTCGAGAGTCAAGTTCCAAGTTTATCAGTTCAATCAACGTTATTCCAGTCCAGAGTCAAGTTCCAAGTTCATCAATTCAATCCATGTTATTCCAGTCCAGAGTCAAGTTCCAAGTTCACCAGTTCAACTCAACAAGTCTTCCTGCCGGTCCCAGTCCAGTTTCTCCAAGTTCCTGTCATTCATCATCAAAGGCAGTTCTCACTGCTACATAAATCTTGCAATAGAGCTATCTACGTCATCTGTGGTTCCAGTCATGCCAGTCTCCGTTGAATCCCACTCATCACCTGAGACAGGTAGCTCACAGACACCATTCGTGACACAGATGGCCTGGCAAAAGAGAGAAAAGAGAGGGGCAGAGACAAAGTGAAGTGACTAAGGGCCTAATTCAGAAGATGAATGCTAAAGCAATTGCAGCTGCGATTTTGCACGGGGAGCAGCTGCAAAAATATGCAAATAATTCCAAAGCTTACCAAGCATAGAGATGCCCACTGCTTCCTTCTAATATCCATCTGACGTCATGCACCAGTGCAAACATTGTTAACATCGATGCACATCAACCAGCCATGCAACTCTTGCAGCAGGTCTGATCTGTCTCAAATACAGCATCTCTCAGGACATGCAGAGAGCACAATGGCTAATTTATGCACTTGTTATGATACCTGATGAACTCCTGCACTGTCAAAACCTAAACATAGTGCCCTTTGCCAATAACAACCCCCTTTCCCAGAGCACACACTTGTTCGTAGGTGCTTGGGTTCCACCTGGACTTTGCACTTAAAGTAATAACAGTGAAGGACAGATATAAAAATGTATACAAAGGAATGTGACACTCTAAGAACTCATATAGGGAGCTACAGCTAGATTCTCAGGAGGTTTCCCATCCAGGAATTAACCCAAGCCCTTACTGCTTAGCTTCCCTAAATAGACAGAAGAAGTATGTCTAAAGCTAATTGATGTAGTAATACAAATAGGACTCCTAATCAGTGATTACCAGAATACTCTCCTGCAGTTCACCTCACTGCAAGCTAGTAACAAACAAGGGTTCAATTTAGCTACTTATAATTAAGCAACTAACAAAAGGGTATGTCATTATATTTTCACTACATTAATAATATATACATTCTGAAGCAATAATAATAATTCCAGAATGATAATTCAAATAAACAGTAGTAATTGCAAAATACAGTAATTTCTTTAGATACACAGCAAAACATTAAAAAACACATGGACTATCCAGAGTAGCATATTATCCAAGTGCATATCTGCTGGCAATAATTTGTAATAGAATGTATCCAGGATACTTAGAAGATGAAGAAACCCACAATCATTCCTAGACAGCTAGCAAACAACTAGAACCATGGACCAGGCAAGACATGGAATCCTGTGGGAGACTCAATAAGAACAGAACAACCCACACAGGCCCAAGAGCCAGCACCTGATTAAAACTACTGGCAAACCAATCACAGATGACCAGGTCAATGCCCAGGCTGTCATCATCATAATAGGTGAACAAGTCAGCAATCATTGCAATGATTAAGTCCAGACTTGACCAGCTGAGTACAGATATAACATTACCCCCTCCCCCTCAAGGAGGGGTCAAGGGACCCCACTAACCGAGTTTATCAGAAAACTTGCTATGAAAACTTCTCATCAAAGCCTCAGCATGAAGATCTCTACCAGCCTCCCAGGAATGCTCCTCAGGTCCATACCTCTTCCAATGTACCAGGTAATACACCTGTCTCCACATAATCTTAGAATCAAGAACCGCATCAACTACAAATTCCTGATGACCATCCACCAGCACCAGTGTTGGTTTTCAGGTAGGCATAACTGGAAAAAGTCTTGATTTAAAAGCAGGGTTAAGCAAAGAACAATGCTAGAAATTTTCAGAGGTTGGTATCTTCACATGAAAGCATACAGAATTATATTTACTGCAAATTATAAATTGTACAATATATCTAGGACCTAATTATGTGAATGTTGCTTTAATCTTAAATTCTGGAAAGAGACCCAAACCATGTCTCCAACCTGAATATTGCACAAAAATGGGGAAATCCCAGAAGCAGAATGAACCACATTATTATATACAAATTCTACCCATGGTAACAAACAAGACCAATCCTTCTGCTTCTGTCCTACATATAGTTTTAATAACTGTTCCAAAATCTGGTTAACTCCTCCTGTCTGTCCATTTGTCTGGGGAGGTAGGCAGCAGAAAAACTCAACCCCACCCCCATCAATAGACAAAAATGACCTCCAGAATCTAACCACAAATTGTGACCCTCTATCAGACACAATATTACTGGGTATATCATGCAAACAATATATATATATTAGATACAAACAATTTTGCCAACTCCCTGACAGAAGGCAAACCAATGAAAGGAACAAAATGTGCTATTTTTGAAAATCTATCCACAACTTCCCAGATAGCAGTAATTCCCATGGACTCAGGTAAACAGCAATAAAATCCATGGATAAATGCATCCATGGTTTAATGGGGTTAGGTAACAGAGTCAGTGGACCTACAGGTTGACCTCTACAGACTTTCACTCAATCACAATCCAGACAAGCCTGAACAAATTCCCTAATGTCAATTTTCATAGAAGGCCACCAGGCATACCTAGATAACAATTTAAGAGTCTTAAAGAACCCAGGGTGTCCTGAAACCCTTACTACAATGTACCTCCTGTAAAACTGCTCTCCTCAAGGAGTCGGTAACAAACAAATGATCGGCCGGTAACTCAGGAGGCACCTGACTCTGTAATAACCTCAACTGTTGATCTGACTCCTTAGCCAAAACCCAAAACAATTTTTTCAGATGAAATAATGGGAATCTGTGGAACAACCTCAGAATGAGTATGCAAAAAGATTCTGGACTGCACATCAGCATTCAGATTTTTAGAACCTGGCCAAAATGAAATGGTAGAATTAAATCTGGAAAAAAAATGCCCACCTGACCTGTCCGGAATTCAACCTCTTGCCACCCCGAATATAAAGCAAATTCTTATGATCAGTATAAATATCAATCTTATATTTTGCTCCTTCCAACCAATGCCTCCACTCCTACAGAGCCCATTTCATGGCCAAGAGCTCACGATTACCAACATCATAATTGAGCTTGGGTCCAGAAAATTTCCTAGAGAAAAAGGCATCAACCTCCACAATAAAGAGATCATCTGGGATGAATTAACACTGGAGCAGTCATAAAAGCCTTCGTTTGAGAAATAAAAGCTAACTTTTTAGTCTTAATCGTGAGAGGAGTCACCACTAGAATAAAAACCTTATTTAATCTCCTATAATAATTGGCAAAGCCTTGAACATTTTTTTTAAGTGCCTTAATATTAAGGGGTTTAGCCCAATCCTCAACGGCCCAGATTTTAACAGGATCCATAGAAAAATCTTGCCTTGAAATAACATACCCCAGAAATGACACCTGCGACTATTCAAATTCATACTTTTAAATTATAACACAAAGGCTGTTTTCACGCAACCTTTGCAGCACTTGATGCACATGATTGCTATGTTCCTCAAGATTCCCAGAATAGATCATTATGTTATCTAGGTAAATCACCACAAATCTGCTTAAAAAATCCTGAAATACACCATTTATTTCACAGATAGGGTTTTTTGTGAATCCGGCCAAAGGTCTAGACATGACAGGGATGCAGATTCTATAATAAAGGTTGCTGGGTGGATGTAACACCTGCTCATGTGTGGGACTGGGTACTGAAACTAGTACTGAGTATTGGCAGAGATCTAGATCAGAGGCACGTAGTCTAACCCACTGGCAGTGTTCTCCAGGGACCCCCGCAAGGAGATATGGACTTTGCGGCATCCAACAGGCAGATCGCGGCCCCTGGCTGGGTCACCCAGTACTAGCACTGGAACTAGGGAAATGGACAGTAGCTGTGGATCTGTAGTTATCGGTAGGAACCGATGGTCTGTGGTTAATGGTAGGAACTGATGGTCTGTGGTTATCGGTAGGAACTGATGGTCTGTGGTTATCGGTAGGGACCAATGGTCTATGGTATTGGTAGGAACCAATGGTCTGTGGTTATCAATGAGTTGTAGTTTTTAAAAAGAACCGATAAGATATGATTATTGGTAAGGACCGATGAGGTGTAGTTAGCATAAAGAACTGATGAGTTATGATTACCAGTAAGAGCCGATGAGTTGTAGTTATCAGTGAGAACCGATGTGTGATGACTATTGGTATGGAACAATGAGCTGTGGTTATCAGTAAGGACCGATGAGCGATGGCTGTTGACAAGGACTGATGAGCTTGAGTTGTTTGATAAAAAAATGATGAGCTGTGGTTATTGGTAAGAATTGATGAGCTGTGGTTACTGGTAAGAATTGATGAGCTGTGGTTACTGGTAAGAATCGATGAGCTGTGGTTACTGGTAAGAATTGATGAGCTGTGGTTACTGGATGTACTATGAGTATAGAACCGATGTACTATGAGTATCATCTGGGACTGATGCGATGGACTGTGAGCATCAGTTGGAACTGGTAGACTGAGTACCAGCTGGATCTGATAGATTGTGGATATCGGTAGCACCGATGGAGCCAGAGGTGCTAGGTGAAGAAAGCACTGGAATCACTCTGAGGAATAACACAGGAGTGCTCTCTCCTTGAGACTTCCTGGGCTGCTCCTTTTATCCCACCTGACCAGTGGGGATTGAATGCAGTAGTCAGCTGACACAGTGTCAGCTCTGGATTGGCAGTGTTTCGATCACCTAATCCTGGGGAAGATGGTGACGCCCTGTCTCTTGTATACATGGAGAATGCCGGGCACTGGCATTTCAGAGATGGCCCTGTTTCCTGCAGTAATGCTGCACACTGGAACCCATGCTGAGCCACTAACCTGCAGGATGCCGCAGGCCTGTAAAAGAGACAGAGGCAAAGTGCATGGAGTGGTGAGTAGCAGACTCTTCTTGATCAGAATGTGGTTTGTGACAATTTATAAAATCCTGTAACACAGCAGGTGCATTAGAAAGCCCAAATGGCGAGTGATAATTGCAGTTTTCCATTTGTCACCCTCACAAATGTGAATCAAAGTATAAGCACCTATAAGGTCAATTTAAGTCAAAATGGAGGAACCCTTAAGTTGATCAAATAATTCATGAATAAGGGGCAAAGGGTTACTGTTTTTTACTGAGATCTTATTCAAGCCTTTGTAATCCATCCAGGGTCTCAACTCCCCATCTTTTTTAGAAACAAAAAAAGACTAGCCCCTAAAGATGACCTGGATTGTCTAATAAAACCTTTCTCCAAGTTTTCTTTAGCAAAGTCCTCAACAGCCATTCTTTCAGGAACTGTTAAATTAAACAACCATCCAGGAATAAGTTCAATACTGCAATCATAGGAGCGATGTGGGGGTAAAACCTCAGCAGCCTTTTTATTAAACACATCCTCAAAATCATGATAAGTACTGGGCAACCCAGCCAGATTGGAGGAGACAACTCTAAAGGGGCCTATCCATTTGCCGCAAGTGGATAGCCGGCAAGGACCAGTGATGTGTGTGCACGCTGGGTCCTTGCCAACCCCAACTATCTATTGAACATGCCCATCAACCTGACAACAGTAGTCAGGTTCGGCATGTTAATAGATAGGGAGGTTGGGCTCCTGCACTGAAGACGTTCAGTGAACGTCTTTCAGTGCGGTGGCCACACCTCAGTGACATGAAAGTCTGAACGCTGGACATTCAGACTTTCATGTCATTAAAAGGATAGGCCCCTTAACTGGGAGAGAGATACAGAACTTTCTGCTTTGCTTACTCCATTGAGTAATCTGACCAATCTTCCGATCAATAACCAGGTTATGCTGGCATAACTAGGGAAACCCCAAATCCACAGGAAATAAATTAGACTCAATAACCAAAAAACTAATAGATTCCCTATGTAAACCCCCAGAAACATTCTACTGGGATGTTAAAAAAAAGAAACAGTTTTAACAGACAGGTATTTGTGGTTCTCCAAGTACCAGCATGTGGGGGAGGCTTACTGGAACCTCTAGTTCTCCTGCAAAAGACAATGTATTTTAATCTATCTTTACACAGTCAACCCGGCACCCACAGGCCAGTGGTGCCGGGGATAGCCCCGGGCTATTAGCTCAGGCCTGGGGTGCACTGGAGAGAGAAAACCCTTTTATTTGGGACCTCCTCAGGGATCCCCGGCCTGGGCCGACTAGCGGTCAGGTATAATGTTTGGGCTGGGGGACCCAGTGAAAGGGTACCCTGGCTGTGGCATTACACCCCTGCCAGAAAGAGTCTGGTGCTGGTTTTAGAAAATATGAGGGACCCCTATTTCTTTTGTTCATTGTATTTCCAAAACGAGGACCAGCTCACTGAGCTCAGTGTTGATTGTGCAAAATACGGGGGACCCCTAGGTCTTTTGTCCCCCATATTTTCAAAACCGGGACCGGTTCAGAAAAGCCTGGTGCTGGATGTGCTTTTATTTTTTTTTCTAACACTTTACAACCTTTTTACAAACTGGTCTGTACATGCATCTGTGTAATTCATACCTGTTAAAAATTCCAGCATGAAGCAGATCTATTATTTTGGGGATTTGAAGTTCAATTTGGTGCTTGAATTGGACATGGGCATGTAAAATTGAACAATAAATCACTTTTTAAAATTAAATTGAATTCGATTTAGAAAAGGCTTCCAAAATCGAATTTTAGTAAATGTGGGATTTCTATATTCAATTTGATTAGATTTCAGGTTAGCTAAATCGAACATAAAATGAAATACAAAATCGAACTTTGATAAATACACCCTCTACTGTAGAAAATTAAGTTAGGTGTACTGAAAGAGGTACATGTTCTCTGGAAAAACACTGGCTATTATATTTGCTTAAATTTCAGCCAATGCTGATGATTGCTGTAATAAAATAATCATATTTTACAGGTAAAACTAAAACCAGAACACATTATCAATGCAAATATAATGTTTGCTACAGGTGCTTAACTGCTGAGAAACAAGGATATGTGTGACGTGTTTTTATCTTGTTTAAGGCCATTAACTTTATATAAGTTGTGCTTTGTATTCTGACATGCAAGCAATTATCACATTTAACACAATAATTTCTTCATCCCTCTCTGGCTTAGCTGAGAGTGCTAATGAGTTTCATTAGAGGAAAAGCATTATTTTACCCTGCATTACAAAATCACGGATACTTCTGTAGCTGTGGTTATAAATAAATCAAGGTGAAATTGTATTCATGTATTCTCATAAAATTAATTTAATTGAATGATCTATACTGTCAATAAAGACAAATGCTAGTATTCTTCTTATTCACCCAAGTACAGAAGGAGCAAAATGTTTTCCCGTTTTACCAATCATGCTACATAAAACATTGTATCAATGGACAGGGCTAATGTACAATATACATCCTGGCATATTTATGTCAGTCAGACAAGCACCAGATCATATCACTTGTCTATGTGTATTGTGATGCTGACACCTTAATGATAACACTTGTACTGAAACTTTTGTTTACAATCTGCTTTATTTGTCAGGATTTAAAGAAATGGGTTTGTAGTTTGGTGCCGGGATGTGGCATATAAGGCTCTTATTCAGAGATGGATGCTATTGCACTTTGTACGCAGTGGTTGTGCAATAATGTGCTAAAGCCACAGGAGGCATCTTATGGAAATTGACGGCTCCTGCCAGCTTCTCTGAGCATTGGATCATATGCGTGAACATCGGGTATCTGAGTACCCTCAGGATGGCCGGTGTTTTCACGCCGCCGGGGCCAGTGAAGCTGCCAGAGAGCTGCATGCGCAGATCTCACACCATCGGAGCTGAACGTAAACCATCGGGTTTGCCTACATCTCTGAATCAGGCCCTTAGTCTACATAACATGAAATGGGTTTTCCTAATAATAAGCTAGCAAATATATACAGGATTGGTGCCCTAGTGCTGACTTAATGAACCCTGGTAGTAATGGGGATTCACAAAAATGGTTATGAATTATAACCTGAACACCACAGAAATGAGATGATGGTACAAATCCAATTACTCAATAATGAGCTAAAATTACAGAATGTTCATTTGATAAATTAAACTAAATAATATTTATTAGGAAAGCAATGCAGAGATTGGTGTCTGCTGTTCCCGGCGCTTAGTTATAAAATTCAGTATGGGTTTGGGCTGCCTAAGGGATGTGCAGGTTCATAAAACAGCACATGCCTATGCCTTGGTCCGCTCTCCTATCATATGACTTACATAATGGGGGCCATATGCTTCTACAGCAGTGGTCCCCAAACTTGGTCATCAAGCCCTAAGAGTATAGGTTTTAAGGATATCCTTGCTTGAGCACAGATGGATAAATCATATTGACTGATATACTAATTAACCCACCTGTGACTGGTAACGCCTAGTGCTTATAGTGGACACTTAAGGTGGCCCCCCTCATTCTTTGTTCCCCCCACCTCCCCAGAATGTGAGCATGAATGCTAGTTTTAAATGAGGGGGGATTCACGCTCATTTTCTAAAATATTTATATATGTACAGATGAGATAGCTGCATCTGCAGCTATATCACCAGTAGTAGGCATCCCTTTTACTTGGCAACTTTTGCTGGCACATTTCTATCACATTGCAAGCTTGGTGTTTATTACTTCTGATGACTTGTATTTTTAGAAAAATCAGGATTGTAACTTGTGGCCTGGTGTGTTTTATTCTAGTGGGCTTCTGACAGCTTTGAGCCCATTCACAATCAATTACATCTTCCAATATGCAACTTACCGGAAAATCACCAGTTTTCCAAAATCAGAGGCTATTTCTGTATATTATCCCAATGATTGTGAACTTTACATTTGATTTTCTGATGTTAATCTAGCTAACAATTAGGGGTCTGGTTGTCCTCCCTATGTAGTATTGGGGAAAGTCACATAGTAATAAATACACAGTATTTTTAGAGTCACAGTTAATAAAACTTTTAATTGTGCATGTTCTGTCCCTTGTCTTTGGAGTACAATAACTTGGGTGGTCTTATTCATAACACAATATGTACAGTAAGGCACTTTGCTTCACTTAAAAAAGTAACAGGCTCTCTTTGGAACTCATTCAATCAATCATATTTTTGGTTACTATAGTGTATTTTATTTTAAGAAGTGCAAAACAATCATATTCTTGAGGATTTATTTCTATAGATAATCAATAGGTTGATAGACATGCAGGTTTTCAGAACATTTTCTTGCTTTAAAATGTTTAAGGTTTTTCTGATCTCAGATGAAGCATTATTATATTTAGACACAAAAGCATGATACCCATCTTGATCTTTTTCTGTATCTTCATCCAAAGTTCCTTCTTTTTTTGTTATTTTCAAACATATAAGATCTTTACATTCTAACTTTGCAACCTCCATCATTTTTTTATCTGTTCCTCAAATTTAGTGTGTTCTGTAAAATTCCTTCAAATATGAAAGAATTGCCCTTTAGGAATATTGGTCTTCAAGGGCTGATATTATTCCTACCTGCCTTTTTACAATTATTGGATGACACAATAAAGGTACTTGATACCTTTAGGGTCACATCAAGGAAATTGATGAAATTCATATTATAGGTGAAAGTGAAGGAAAAATTAAAAGTGTTATAAACAAAACAAAATGTAGTGCTGTGGATAGTTCCCTATCGCAAATAATAAACAGATCATCCATATAACAGCTCTATAAAATTAGAGGCCCTCTGAATCTGCTCCCCAAACATTGAGTATCAAGTAGTAAAACAGGGAATGGCAGACAAGGAAGACATAAGAACAATATCACTAGTATTCTCATTAAGTCAATCAGCCCAACCTTAGCAGCATAATGAATACAGAACATATCTTGCAACTATAACACCAGGAATTGAGTGAATGTGCAACCAATACAATACTAATGAACCTAAGATGCAAAGGAATAGGTGCAGCTGTATTTATCTTTTATCCTGGCACGACTACTGGCATTATCTCTGAAACTTATTTAATTGTGATGATGTTATACGGTATAATTTTGTGGGCATTTTTGCTACTGTCATTTGTACAAAAGAAGGAAGTTTATACAGTACCTGCTGTATTATAGAGTCTAGTATGTAAATAAAACCTAATAGCAAAGGCGTTTTTCTCTTTCAAAACAAAGTTCTCTTGTGCTTATGACATGATGGGGTCACTGCATAGGGGGGACCACTACATGGGGCTCTATATAAGGGGCACTAATGGGGGCACTGTATAAGGGGCATTACTGGGACACTGTATAAGGGGTACTACTGGGGTACTACTGGGGGCACTGTATAAGGGTGCACTACTGGGGGCACTGTATAAGGGGCACTACTGGGGGCAATGAATAAGGGACACTACTGAGGGCACTGTATATGGGGCACTACTACATGGGGCACTGCATAAGGGGCACTGCTACTGGGGACATTGCATAAGGGGCATTACTACAGTGAGCATTGCAAGAGGTGCGATACTACTGGGGGCATTGAGTTGCATTTGGAATGGAAATAAATGTTCCCAGAGTGACACTCCTCCATTTTTCAGTGTACACGCCCCTTGTGGTATGTGGCCATGCCCATTTTTTTACTCACGCACACACATGGGGCGGGCTTCATTTTTCATCTTGTCCTGGGCTCCAAATACCCTAGTTACACCACTGCACATTATTTACACCCCCACATACCTGTCCCACATCATTTAACCCATTATTGAGCTTTTTAGATAAATTCACCTGAAAACTGACATGTCTTTATTGGCCAAATTATGCTATTTAATCATGTCCAAGTGTAGAATTATTCATTGGGAGGGATATACCACAGGTTTTGCACCTGTCCTGACATTTTTACCTTAAAATAAAGACTTTCCCTACCTTTTCACCGTACACACATAAAAAGGTGAATTGCCTCTGAAAAATCAGTGGCAATCAGTGGAATTGGATTGCAAATGGAATTTTCAGTGAGCATTTGCCATGAGAATGGCTCACAGGACCCAACTCGCACCTAGTAAGATTGAGCCCATTGGCTCATATAGAGCAGTGGATCCAGGATGTTCTCCCAAGCATCCCTATTGTAACACAACTATTCAGGATTTAATAAATCACTGAAATTATGGAAATATTTATATCCTTTCAATTGTCTCTTTCATCTCTAATGAAAAGTTTTACTAGTCCCAAAGCAATATCTAGAAGGACTACAACATGTTTTTGAAGAATTTAAAGTGATCACTGCTGCCTTAACATACAAGACATTGTTTCTGCATAATTTTTTAAAATTGTACCTATTCATCATCTTAATTCTCAAATCTCTACTGTGTTATTGATATTGGCCCGTATTCAATTTGGAGCGAAGGCGGAAAAGTATCACCATATTCAATTTGAAAGATTTATCCGCCTAAGCGGAAAGTCAATGCAATGTAATAGGCAAAAAAGTTTCGCCTATGAATAGAAGGCCGAAAAAAGTGCAGAATTGGGGCTTTGGGGTACACCATTGTGGGAACCCACGTGCAGCCTTAAGACAGTCCCCCAAAGGTAAACTGCTTCAAAAGAATAAAAAAAAACACTTAAGAACACCCCCAAAAAATCACTTTCATTTTGGGGGTAAAAAAAAAAAAGTTGGGGAACAAAGTTAAAAACTAGCGAACTAGACTCCAGGGACATCCCCATGTATGCCCCTGGTGATTTTTTCATTGCAGGTGCTTGCAGCAGGTGGAGTTTTCACAATTTTTTAAACTTTAGCAACTTTTAAATATGCTGTCCCCCATTTTCAAGTACCCCAAATTTGCTGGGATATGTTATTTTCTGCAAAAAAACCCTCCTGAATACTATTCTTCACCAATTATGCAAAAACGCAATTTAACAGCTATTGAGCCCATTTACAAAACACCAAATACCTTCAGCAAGCCAAATCGGGGGTAACCATAGTGACCCCCCATGTCGGAGCATCTTTTGGGGGGTGTCAGGTTGATGTCCCCAAATCTGACAGGACTTTCCGCTTGTTTCAGTTTTGCCGGGTCCTGTTTTCGCGTACTTTCAAATTGAATCCGGGGATATGCGGGCATGAGTGCGATACTTTTCCACCTCCAAAACAGGCGAAGTAGGCGGAAAGTCCGGGAGGCGAAAAAGTATCGCGGGTGCGAATCAAATTGAATACGGCTCATAATCAGAGCATATCACCATCTATGGGGATGTTGTGATTATGTAATTTATCAAGCTTGTCTCTGATTGCTGACGCCATCTTGAATAACTTGATAATTAACCCCCAAAAAATCATTCCGTGTCATTGCATTTTTCGGAGCCACTCTGGCATCAATATTAATTAAGCCGTTTTTTTTAAATAATTGTGCTAAACTCACATGTCTACCTGCTGTTCATTGAAAAAGTAATAATATGCAATAAATATGGTGGTACATACTAGACATATTATTCCATTTTGTTTCCAAAGCTGAAAAGCATTACAGAAAGAAGTGGTTAGAGGGCAACAACAACAAAATAATTTAAACTATGAGAGCATTTTATTATTGCTATTTTTATAAAGAACTTTTGGTATTTTCTTTTCTATAGTCTATATAATATACTGAAAGAACATTGTTTTCTGGTTCTCCCACATGGCTTATGTGAGGCATCAAGTATATTGTACATTAGGAACATTGAAAGAAATTTAAATCACTTTATTGTCTATACCCGTTGGGACTTGAAACTGTAGTGTTCTTGACTTATGAACACTTTGGATATTATTGCACCTCTTGTAAGTTAAAAAATAGCTACACTGTTTTTTATTGCAAAGAATAGTTCTTGTTTTGCAGTAGTTCTCTGTATTTGTGTATAATATACTCTTGAAAAAAATATTCATTTCAGTTTCATTCAAGACAAAAGGGATTTTGAAAGATTTGTAAATGCATTTCTGCTCTGACTTCAAAATCGATTGTGTGTTTTTTATCCCAATAATCAAATTGTTGGAAGGGAAAATGGGACTCCTTCAAAGTATAAGGGTGAAATTTACTTAGATTCGAGTTTGGTCAAGATTGCATACTTGGGTGAGTTTAGGCATTTTTTCAACTCGCAAATTTACTAAGACAAACTCGGGAGAGGTTTCTCTCTTTTTACTGAAAAACTCGGGTGAGATTGCAAACTCAAATAAACTCACCATCAGCCAAACTCAGAAGTACTTTTCATGAAAAAGATACAACTCGGGAATTCAGTAATAAATAAGATTACAATCTCGGGTGTAATTGTATCAAACTCACAGCTAAATTGAAGTTTCAAATAGACCAAATCCTGATCTGTGAGTTTGGCAGAAACATACACAGATCTGTGTAATTTGAGTATGTTTCTTCATTGAAACACTATCTAAAGGGTTACTATTTAAAATAATTTACGTAGAGCCCCCCCAAAAAATCTTAACCGGGCTGCTCAGCCATCCCTGGTTCCTTAAAATATGGCGGAAAAAGCGAGTAGGGTTACCCTGTATTTTAGGAACCAGCACTGGACTGCTGAGACTGTAATGTTTTAAAAATAGAGAGAAAAAAATTGTGTAGGGGTTCCCCTATTTTTTAAATCAGCACTGGACTCATATCCAGCCGGGGTGGAACTACAAGTGCAAGGATGGAGGTGAGTATAGGATTTATTTCACAGGTACTCCCATTGGATTCCTACTTGGAGAAGGGGACCGATCGTCGTGCAGCAGGTAAGTATGTGTGAGTGGAGTAGATAGGTGTATGTAATAAAGTTATACTTTCTATGGTGTGTGTGTGTTGTGGTTTTTTAACAATTTTTTTTACTGCAGGGATACGGGTGACGGCCATCTGCAGGCACTTGTAGTTCCACAAGTGCCAAAGGGCAGGCATGTGGCACCTGTAGTTCCATTGAAAAAAATAATAGTTTCTTACTATTTACACTACTATTACTCCTGTATCCACAGCCCAAGGGTGCGGGGAAGTCCCCCGGGCTTCAAACTATGCCTGGGGTGCTTGGGAGAAGGGGGACCCCTTTACTGGGGGGTACCCACCTCCCCTAAGAAACCCGGCTTGGGCTGACCAGCTTGGGGTGATAATGCTTTGGCCGAGGAGACCTGGTGATAGGGTCCCCTGGCTGTGGCATTACACCCCAACTGTATTTGAGTCTGGTGCTGGTTTTAAAAATACACAATTTTTCCCCCATTTTTAAAACCAGGACAGGCTCAGCAGCCCAGTGCTGGTCCCTAAAATATGGGGTAACCCTACACATTTTTCACCCCATACTTTTAGGAACCAGAACTGGCTGAGCTGAGCTGAGTTTGGGGGGCCCTACGTAATTTTTTTAAAAAATATTAACCTTTTTTTCACAGGTACAACACACAAGCAGCCTTCACATATCTCACTGATACTGCTTGTTCAGGAGTGTTTGGCAAAGAGAAAACACTGCAAATTCAGGTGAGTAATCTCAATCTGCTTCACCATCAGACAACTCGATCTCAGCTAAACTCACTTCTTAGTAAATTTGAAAGTTTCAGAAGCCCAAAATTAGAATTGAGAGTTTCGGCAATGCAAATCGGGTTTAAAAAAACAAACAAACTTGATCAAACTTGAATCTTAGTAAATTTACCCCTAAGTATATTTTTTTGATTTTTAAGTAAAACAGGCTTAACAGAACCTAAAGGTTTATTTAATGCTCACTGATTTTACAGAGTGATTGATATAGAGAGTTTCCTAACCCATTTAACAAGAAAAGAGCAGCTTAAAAAAACTTTTCTTTTATGTCAAAGTCAGTCACCCCACAATTCTAAGGCAATGGTTATCAGGAACAGCTTCAGCAAAAAAAATATATATATTTCATCAGACCAAACTCCACCCTCTGTCAGTTCCAAGGAGCGGTGCACCAGTCGCCATCTAGATATGTCCTGAATCCCATGGACCGCACAGTATCTATAAAGAGCTCCAACTTTTTATAAAATACAAGAGGGGCAACCTAAAATGGTACCCCATTCAATTTAGTGGGAAGGAGTCTCACACCACTAAGCAGGCAAAATTATAAATTTACACTACACCTGCAGTTGCCTTCTCCAACTTTCTGCAAAATAACCTACCCATAGGAATAATCCAACAGGTTAAATTCAAAGATCAAGTAATGACTGCATTTTTTTCAGGTTAACTTTCTGCACACCCTGGATCAAAATGAGAGAGTCCCTAAATTTTCACAATTGGACAATCTGCAACAACAGGCCAAAGAATCAATTGCAGTCCCCAAAAATGATAAACAAGTCATAGGACACTCACTGTTATATGTCACAATAGGAACCGTAAAGTGTCTATACAGAGCCTGAGTAAAAAATAAGAATACTGTGCACCTAGAGAAACCACCAGGGACAACTACTAAAAAATCATCAATGTAATGCCAGCCACTGAGCAAACCATAGACAATCATTTCTGTCAATGCAGTAATGATCATCCAAACAAAAACCCATAAACTAGGCAATTAGGGTGCAGAGGGAGAAGCTGGAGCTGATTCAAAATTAAGCTTTCCCATTAGAGCTCCAAACACTGCTATTTAACTAACTCTAAAGCCCCATCAAAGGATTGAATATGACAATATTCATCTTGGATAGCTGCATTGACAGACCACTCCCCATGGTACGAGAGGTGTTATATTAACCAGAACTTTACTTAAATCAATAGGGGAACAGGATTAATATACTCCAAATGCACATTCTTCATAACATTGTCCTTTACCACCTCAGGCAACATGTAAGTTGACTTAAAATTTCTAGGATTAACCACTCTGACTTCAACAGGCAACCGAAAACATCATGAAATCCAGACAGCAAAAACTTTGCAATCACCTTATAGCAGACAAATCAATTAGGGAAAATGACTTATTTACAACCAGTTCATGCAATAAGTTTACCCCATGGATGTCCACCTGTACCCTGGTACAGTCCTTTGCTTGGTTGCTACCAGCAAATTGTCCGCAAGATTGGTTAAGGTGACAAAATAACTGTGAGTGCAATGCATATTGTAAAAAACAAAAGACTTCCCTTAGCCTGTTCAAATAAACCATGTTTCCTGAGACCATCCATACACCCCCTTCTTTGACTGGAAGCAAACTTCCACATCCTCAAACCTACATTTTTTTTCTTTCCACTGTTTTTGCTTTTCCCATAATTTCACCAAATACTGTAGAGCCTCTGGACTTTTGGCACATACCATAAATGAGGTGCAAGTATTTAACAACATTCATGTATGATTTATAGGCCTCTTCATCTACACCCACTTTCGCCTTTGCTTCTGCAAACTCCCATTTGGCCTTATCTGTGACTGAAAAAATTTCAACATAAAGCCTTCTATGAAAATTATTCCACCCTATGTTGCAAACCCCTCATGACTGCTGTTTTGGCACACTGCACCATCTCGGAGCCCAAACCACCCCAAGTTCGTCTGCAATCACTGCTTAATTCCTCAAGTGATGTGTCACTCAACCAGAGATGCACTTTTTGCCTGGTTATATCCTGACCACAAAGAATTAATGCTATCAGTCAGAAATTGCATTCACCAACATTTGATTGGAAACCGTGGCCCCAGAATCCTGCATATGCTTTATGGCAAATATTGTCCCACACTCCTCTTATCCCCAACTTGAGAACCTGAAAGAAAATCTGTTTTGCTATGATCCTCTGACAGAGGACAAACCCTGCAAACAAAACTGTTCATAAAAAACTGGCATCCAAAGGGAATATTGAGCGAAGATGCTATTAGAGGGAAGGTGGCATAGGCACCAATCAAAAACTGAAAACATTGAGGGCGCTAGATGACACTAAGTTGTCTGGATGCCATGATGGTGTCTGGAGGGGGTTGGGTATGAAATCAATAGCCGCCGGGTAAAATGCCGATGCCAGAAGCCCGAACATGCATAATTCCTATGGAGCAGGTAAGTCCCCTAACTCTACCCTTCTCCACCCCCCTAACCCTAACCATCCCTTAGGGGTGCCTAACCCTAAAACTCCCGGGGTAGTGCCTAACCCTAAGTCCCCCCCTGGGGGTGCTTAAACCCAACTATCCCCCCGCACCATACACCTAACCCTCCTGGGGGGTGCCTGACCCTTGCCTCTTCCCAGTTGTGCCTAACTCTAACCCCCCTTCCCCTAGCCAAACTCTAACCCTTCACAGAGGGGTGCCTAACCCTAAGTCCCCCAGGGTTGCCTAAACCTGACCCTCCCACCCACGGCTAACAAATAAGTGTCCCCGCTTACCTTCGTTCGGGAAGCCTTCCTGTCTGGATTCCGTCATTGGGCTAAAGATAGGCATCTGGATTTAGTCCTGTGTCAGGATTTAGATGGCGGGATTCCGACGGACAGCTTCCCGTCCGTCGGTATATTGACTGTATCCCGTCTGGAGAGTTGGTGGATGCTGTAGCTGAGCTGACAGTCAGCCTCAACATTAGGAGAAAGTGAATAAAGGATGATTAAACATTCATGACATTTGTTGTAAAATGGGTGCAATATTCAGTTTAAAAGTTGTAGAAGTAAAAGCTGACAAAATCTGTACACAGCAGGTCCCAATTTCCTGCTCTCCTTTAGCAGACAAAATTACATAATTCCTTGCCGCTTTTAACCTTAAGGTATAAATTGATAAAATGCAGTCTCATTTGATCAACTAAATAACTCGAAGCTGTTCTCATTATATAATTAAAACAAAATGTCATCCAATAGAAAACCAACCTTGAAGGAATAGGGATAACCAATTTATTTAAAAGAAGAAATTGCATCTCTGTGTTCATTTTGGCCTTAAAGCTCTGCGTGCAGTAGACATCATTATTCATTTAATTCAAATTCAGTGGGGTTTAGCAAAAATGTTAGAGTAGTAAATTACTCATGTCTGCAATTTACTTGTAACCAAAAATGGAAAGAAAAGTTAAATGGTTTAACTATAGCAGTGAAAGAAGTGGCTATCCTTCTATTATGAAGCTGAGCAGCACTGAAGAGCTTTGAGACATATTGCTCTGAAAGTCTCTTACTGTACAGTATGTGCAATATGAATGATAATACTTGGTGCATTAACAGCACATTGAACTGTAGCTTAAAGACTATTAGCTTTATGACTATTCTTATTCTTCTTGTTTGCAGGTATGTATGTGTTTTGTGATAATGACTTAGGTATATAATGTGCATTTCATTATGCAATAAAAAAGTATAATTTACTTATTAATTAATAATGCTATATTAAAAAAAACTTTTATATGGGATATTTATTAATGATCATGTTTTAGACTTGACAATTATAATTTATTTTTGCTGCTTATCACGACAGTAAGAGCCACCCCAGGGATTTGTGATGCACTGCACTTGTCCTTCAGGATCTTGCTGCGTATGCATGATCTACTGACAAAGCATGTAGAAGCAGCCATTGTCAGGTTGGGATCCTACAGATCCCTCTCCCAGAATATATTGCAGAGTTTAGCCTGTAGGCTACAATGGCCAATGCTATCTGAAGACAGCGTTAGCTATTGTACTAAGGTGAAGCTCCCGAATGAAACTTATGGAGGCTGCTTTTGGAAGCAAAAATGGGGGACCACAGCAGATCTCTCTGATATCTACTGATCTACTAAGGTCCTCCCTGGATACGTCCAGGGAATACTTAATATCTGCAGTATCCCTCAAAAACAGGTATTTTCAGGGGGTATCCTGCAAATATTTATCGATCAATTCAATATGCCCTTTAGTGTTGTATTTCTGCTAACATTACCTAGAAAGGAAATTAGCAAACTGTAAATAAGCACTCTGGAGTCCAAATTATTTATAGGCCCAAATTCGATTCTCTGCAATGTGTACAGTAGAATATTGTACAGTGATCCAACATCGCCAGTTTTTCTGTGCTGTACACCTCTAAGGGGTGCAAGGGAAATTTGGCAATGTTGGTCAACCTGTCTCAGAAATTGCAAGTCTCATCGCACGCAACTGCATATGCCATCACAGCTGCTAACATAGACAGACAGGCACGCCTGCGTTTCTCCGACCATTCCCCCATCACCACCCCCAAATGCTGATGTCCCATCACTCGCTCTGCGATGGCTATGTATCTGCATACGTGATCGCAATGCAATTGCAATGCTGACCTGTGAATGCACACTGCAGTGCATACGCATGCACAGTATGCACCATCGGCCGATCTGCGTGCGCTGTAGCAACTGCAATCCGGGATGGATCAGGCCTAATAGCCCTTATTATTTACATTTTAAAAGCAGTGACTTTGGGGTCTATTTACTAAGCCTTGGATGGGGATAAAGTGAACAGAGATAAAGTGCAAACCAATCAGCTCCTAACTGTCATTATTCAAACACAGCCTGTGACATTGCAGTTAGAAACTGATTGGCTGACCTGGTTTATTAAGTGCTAGCTGGGATATCCAGCGTTGCCCGGATTGAAGACCAGACTCTGAAGTACACCTGCAGCCTTCATTTTTTGTCCTTGTCTATAACCTGGATAACTATGCAAATTAGGAGTGAATGACAGTGCAGGCAGAAGTATTCTCATACCATTTGGAATGAAGTATATCAGGAACAGATGGATTTAAAGAACAGAGATTAGTATAGCTTCTAAAATAACTTAAGTTTCAGAAATCATTGCAAAACAGAGGGGTTGATTTAGCTGCAGACAGATATGCTATTGCAGCTGCTAACATGTTAGCAGCTGCAATAGGTGTAATATGGTAATGCAGCTGGAGGCACCACACTTCATGCATGCTTTACTGTGATCCCTTCAATGGCTGAGTGATCATGGGGACAGACAAGCTGGCAGCCGCAGAGGAGTAGAAGAGGCCAGGAAATATTTTTCAGCCAACAGAGATCCTGGCCTCTTCACTCCCCTAATACACCTCCATTTTGCGAAACGGAGACCGTTGCCACATGTTCTCCTCCCAATAATGGCAGCAGACTGTCAATCACTGACAGTCTGCTGCTGAACTGCATGATTTCTGTCACTATGTCCACAGCTAATACACCCCCTGAAATCACTCTGCAGAAAAACATTGAACACAATGTATAGCAAGACTGCCATTCCCAGAGAGGGAGCCTGCTCACAGTGACACTGTGTGGCTGTGATCAATCTCCCCTGCTGTTTGTAATCTCCAAATGCTAAGCTTTGCCAGGGTCAAAGATTGTGGATTGATTATGCTGTCTGCCACAGTCTGAATGTATTGTGTGAAATATATCAAGTGCTGAGCTGCTCATAAGCCTGCCAGAGTGTGACAGTGTGTGTATGAAGCCAGACCCTCAAGTGTCCTGAGTTTATGGGACTGTGTGATAGTGTGTGGCCCAGATGAAGTTCAAACCTATTTATATTTTTATCATCTTAGCTACCTTTTCTTATTTATTTCCTTTTATCTTTTTTTATTTATTTCCTTTTATTTTTTAATATTTGATTTCTATATTTAATTAGTTTTAATTTCCTTTATTTTATTAGTTTCACTCTTGAAGCATATACATTTTAATTCCGATCTCAGGAACATGTGCTTGCTGCTTTTTCCTGACAATTTCCAGAAATGCACTTCCATTTTTTTTCAATAAAGTTTTTACCCTATTTAAAGAGCTAAAACAAGCCAAACAGACAGCCTTGACAAAGCACCCCATGTGGTGTGAAACGCCTTGGGTTTTAAGTGGGACGAGATGTGAGGGCACTAGCTGGAGCTAGCAGGACACAAGCACCATCTATCAGCGGGCATCTGACATCATCGGGAGGCGACTCAATCGAGACACGCTTCCACATACCACCAGCAGCCACCGCAATAGGAGGAGGTTACCACAGCTCCAAGTAGGGTAAGATTAGGGATAGCTGTTGCCACACATTGTGGACCCCTACCAAGTGGACTACTCACACCCTTCCCACACCCCGAGCTCTGCTCTCACTTTTTCCTAAAAAGGCTATAAACACAAAATGCACTATTAAAATGAATGTGACGTTTTTATGGTATATGCTTCAACTGTTTTTTATCCAGTTGTTTTAACATTTTAATTTCTTTTTATTCTTTTTATGTATTATATTTAACCTTTTATATTCCTTTACCTTCTCATTTTTCCTCTTCACCTATCTACCCCCCTATAGCACTCAATACCACTTGAAGTTCAAACCTAGGCAAAAACCTAATCCTGCCCAAACTATACCACCATGCTAAATTTGGTGGAGCTAGGTACAAAACTCTGGTCCAGCATAGGACAAACAGACAGACAGACACACACTTTCTCACTTATATAAATTGTGCATTAAGTTTATATATTGTAATTCTCACATTTGTAAACAAATTATCGTTCCTATACTATACATCAGACAACAAGTTGTTTTATTTGTTTCAATCAGATGCTGTGTGTCATGATCCATATGGGAAGTTCCTCAGGTGAGGACAAGAGCCAGGGGGTTAGGGTGGCTACAGAACAACTAGCAGAGTGACAGTGTCTATGTCTCCCTAATGTGGCCAAACCCAGGACCTGTCCAGAGGCACGGAGTATAACCCACTTGGTGGTCTTTACCAGTGACCCTTCCAGTTGGGATTTGGGTTTCGCCGCACCAAGTGAGCAGGCGGCGGCCCTCTGCACAGGTACATGGGAGTGGCAGAAACTATGCTAGAGAGAGTTAGCACTGGGAAGCCTATAAAATGTTTTAACATTAGGAAACACTGGAATTGAGATGTTTACTGGAGATGATCCATCTGCAGACTTGCTCTGAGAAACATAGGAAATGTAGACACATGAATGTACAGAGAATTGTTAGAGATTTAGTTGCAGACTAGCTCTGAGAAATACAGGGATGTAGACACAGGAGAGCACTGAGAATTGCTAGAGATCCAGATGCTGACTTGCCCTAAGGAACACAGGGATATGTGGACACAGGAGTGTACAGAGAATTGCTAGAGATCCAGATACTGACTTGCTCTGAGAAACACTGACATTTGGACACAGGAGTGTACTGAGAATTGCTAGAGATCCAGATGCTGACTTGCTCTGAGAAACACAGGGAAATGTGGACACAAGAGTGTACTGAAAATTGTTAGAAATCCAGTCACAGACTTGCTCTGAGAAGCACAGGGAAATGCAGATACTTGTAACACAGGGATTCAGCTTGAGCGCTAAACTAGTAATCAGTATGACAAGCTGACACATGTAACACAGGGAGTCAGCTGGGGAGCTGAACAGCACACTAATAAATAACACAAGAGCTGTTACATGCAAAACTGGAGTTCAGTGAGAAAGCTGAAATTACTTGCTGGGAATCAGCATGGGAGCTGATACAAGTAACACTGGAGGACAGTGAGAGGGCTGAAACAATGCACTGGGGATTCTACATGGAGAAACACTAGAGTATCACAGTCACTGGAACAGCAAAGTTGAACAGCAATTTCCTGTTGCTGGAGTCAGACTAAATACCCCTAGGTACCTGGTCATTGGATCAGAGGATCGGCTGAGTGATCGCAGATATACCATTGGGAGAGACTAGTCAGGTGATATGGACCAACATGGCTGCACCTATACCTGCCACTAGGGGAACCAGGATTCATGCACGGAAGTCCTAGCGGACCCCAGGGAGAATACTCAGTCACCACTCACCTCCACTCCCAGAAACTGAACACCTAAGCCCAAGGACACTGGTGCAGAGGTGAGTAGTGGATGATCCCAGGCCGCATCCTGACACTGTGCAGTTGTTAATGCGTTGGATGTACATCCATTTGCGAAGCGTAAAATACATAAACTTCTACTGCATATGCCCACAAAAAAAGCATGATCTTACTTACACTTGAATATGCAGAATTAAGGAGGAAATGGACCACCTAACATAGACCAAGTGACAGTAAAGGTTAGTGTAATTGCAAATGTAGGCAGACCTGCAAACACATAAGCTTGTCAGTAGCTATATTACTTACAGCTGCTAGAGGGCATGTGCAAATTTACACGGGTGATGATGATGGTGATAAACAACACTAGAAAGTCACATGTGATTAGATAATAGCTTTTATATTTTTGCTGCTCTCAACCATACTAGAGGATTTACTGGTCATTTGTTTGTGTTAGTTGTTTAAATACAAAAAGTCTACTTTTTGCGGAAAAAACAAACAAATGCAGCCAGTAGGGGAAAAAGGAAGCTTTCACCTAATTCTCCCAAAACTATGAGCAACAGATAATATCAAATGTCCCACAATGGTGCTTTCATAGGTAAAAACATGAATTCTTACATAAACACACCCATGGTGAGTATAGAAAAATAATTAATGAAAGTCCCACATCTTGATAACTTATAAAATGACCTTAAGTCCTCTTGTTAATGTGTGATCATTAGAAGCATACAGTACAGTAGATTTCTCAACTATAGATTTCTCAACTCTATTTTGATGAATTCATATATCACATGCAGATATCAGGTATGAAACCATTTCTTTCCACATTTCATAAAATAATGAATCGTATATGAATTCATATATATGGATAACCCCTGGAACACTAACCCACATGTCCCATGATAGAAAAGGAACCAGGTAGGTATCTACAAAGTATTGGTCCTCTATGGTCTCAAACCAGGTGTATGTTCAAATTATATGTTAGAATAATATCCTTCTGGGTATAAAGTCACCTTGTAAACGTAATACCCTTTTGGAGTACTCTTTCTTCAATAGGTGTTAACTGTTAGAAACTTAAATTAAAAATCTTACTTTCCTCTATTTGACTGTCTACTGCAACAATAGGGAATTTAGCCATTCTCCTATTTATTTTAAAAAAGAAGAGGAGGTGGTAGGTAACTCCTGCTCTTTTGGTTCCAATGCTTGGAATATATTTCTAATAATAGGTACATTATATTCCTCTCCCTTTCTTAGCTGTTCATAATTAGATTACACTTTATGTTCATTGGAACTTTTTTGGTTCCATCTATTATTTCTATTTAGCCATTTAGAGTTCTTATTATACTTGTTTTTTGTTAGTAGACAAAAAAGGGGATGGTACAGTATATCAGTTCAACCCAAAGACTCTATAGGAGTGCACTCTTATAGCTAAATGTTTTTTTGTTATCCACTGGTTTTGAAACTTTTCTCTTACTGTACTTGATTTTCCTTATTCTCATAATTTGTCTTCCTCAAATTCTTCCTCCAATTTAAGAATACATTTGAGAATAAAGTTCCCCCTGTTATAGCTTCTAGACTACTGAAATTGAGATTCCTTAACTGGGAGTTTTCTTTTACTCCTATTAATTTATTTTTTGGTGGAAAGTAGTCTTGTGACTAGTTATCTCTTCCATAAGTAAATTGATTTATCTACAGTATTTGTTTATACTTTTTCTCATTCAATTCTCTTGGATTTTTTCTTAATTTTCCTTATAATCTCCTTTTCAACTACAATGAAATCTTCCAAATCTTTAAAAGGATGGAATGTAGAGCATCAATCTCATCATTCAAACTATTTTAGGTGGATCTTCTTACTTTTGATATTAAATCAATGAACTGAAATGAGCAATTATTTAATATTGTTTCACATTAATTTTTAAAAGATTAATTTGAACTATCATATGAGGGAGGTTTAAGGATTTAAGGATTTTTTTTAAATCCCCTTGTTATCAAATGGTCAGCCAGATATTTTTCTAAAGTAATAACTTCCCACCAAATTCTATATTCCTTTAACAAGGAATTTTCCAATATTTTAGAGACATTAGTCAAATCTTCATCACTAATATTGTCCTCCATAGGGGAATTAAAGATGTCTTTAAGAAGCTCCCTCCTAATGTCTCTATAAGAAAACATGTTTGCATCAACAGTAGATAATAGGTGAAACAACTGCACAATTTAAATACAAAGAGTCAACTTTTTGTGCAAAAAAAACCCAACAAATGCAGCCAGTAGGTTGTATATCCATTTGCACAGCATAAAATATGTAAATTCCTACTGCACATGCCCACAAAAAAGCATACACCTAGGTTCTTCCTTACACTTGTATATGCAGAATGGAGTAGGACAGCGATGACCTAACATAGACCAAGTACAGTTATGATCCATGTAATTGCAAACTTAGGCAGACCTGCAATCAAACCCATATATGCCTTGATAAAGGGATAAGTGATCCCGAAACATGCTGGAAGGTTTTCATCAAGGATGGAGGAACATTGCAGACAGAGTTGAGGGATCCGGAGCAGTCCTCTGTTGTTTACTATTCTACACATGTTTACATCCAGGATCTGGTAATCAGCCACCTGACATTATTGTTTTGTTTTATTTTATCTACACCTTGGTTATCACAATTATTTTATGAATATGTATTTTGCATTTCTTTTATCTTGTATACTAAATGTAGCATTTTTTACCATGACCATCTTGATGTGGTCTAATATAGCAATATGCTTGTACAAGACTATTGATACAGTACCTAATTGTCACTAGTCGCTATTAGCGCTGCAAGTCGCTTAAGAAATAATTGCTTTCCAGTCCAATCGTGTGGTTCCAAAGCACAAAAACTTATTTATGTAAGAAAAAGTAACACGATGAAAGATTTAACAATTAGAGTCAAAAGCAATTAAAAGTAGTACAAGCCAATACATACGCATGCGCACTGGTCCCAGTATACAGTCATCAATCCAGAAGCCTGCAGTCATCCAAGGAGAATGGCTGCCCACTGGGACCGGGAAGCTGCTCATATACCTTACAGAGTTTGACTTTAACAAAAGAACTAGTTTACAGGTTTCCATTGGTTCTTGCTTCTGGATTAGCTGGTTATTGGTCGATTCATATGGTGTCATCAGGAGTATGTCCCAGTTCTCCAACAGTTGCAGAGAATGGCATTCTAACTAATAACTCTCTATAATCCATAACTAGTGAACGCAAGATGCAACTTCTTTGCCGATAGGAGCAGAAGTATACAAATAAACAGGGATTTAGTATGATACCAGACATGACGTGTCTACTATGTTCTAAACCTTAGTTCTCACTTAAGTACATATTACATCATAATTATTAATTAATAATACCTTTTATAACTCTCTTTATTAACTATTGCAAATGGGAACCATTGTATACATATGCGTTTGCATATGTGCATTGATGCAGGAAATGTTCATATGTATGTATGTGAGGATGCACATGGGCATCTATGTGTATGCAAATGGATACACATATGAGAGTCTATGTGTATGCATATATGTTTATGTGTGTGTGTCATGTGCATCAGTGTATGTGTTAAAGGACAGAGTTATACATATATACTGTATATATATATAACTTTTTCCATCAACTGGCATATTTGATATTATGTCTATCTGAACCAAATTCCAAGGTGTCATAGAAGGAGTCACAATGTCTGATAACACATCAAAGGTCCTCCTCTGCCTATTTGGAATGTAAATGTCAGTCCCTCTTCCACAGTAGCATTGAACAAAAATAAATACAATTGCCAAGGATAGTCAGACTTCTGACAATGGTTTCTAACTTTGGATTTAAAATACTCCTAAACACATACCAGTATTTGTGTATTTTTAATTACTTGTTACAGACATATACACAGAACCTGTTTCCCTTAAACTGACTTTGTGCTGCATCAGATTTCGCCGACGCAGAGTGATATCCATTTTACTCTTTATCAGACCATAGATGACTAGATTGTCAGATATTAATTGCAATCGATCATATCCAATTATTTGACTTCGACAGTCCACCCTTTGATAGCAAACATAAGCTATAACATTTTATTCTTAACCTTTCCAGTCATGCATAATAATTTATTATTCAATGTTCTAAACGGTATGACACATGTTGGTCATTGAACCATTAATAATGCATTTCAAGAGGGTAGAACAACCCTTATATGCACTCAGCAGATCTATACGGGACCATGGGTAGGATGTGGGATCTCATCAAACCTATAAAGGAAGTTTGGGGGAATTGAGACTACATTATGTAGGATTTTTTTTTATAAGAACATTTACAATAATTATTATTACACATGACTTAGCCTATTAGCACATTCAATGTCAGGATTGTAATGCAGTTCTTTATCAACCTTAGTACCCATATCACCGCTATTCACCACCATCAAGATTTCCTTTTTCCTACTTACCCTAGTGATACATTTTCCACACTTCAACACAGCAATAATACATCTGACACTTAAACCAGTTACTAAAATGACAATCAGTATAAGAATAAGGAGTTTACCTATGCTAGCAACCATCTCCTGTACCCACTCTTCCAGACCGGCGAACCATTTTACAGGGTTTACCTCTGTCTCATACAACTAAATATTATGGTCCTTTCAAAACTCGCACTTCAGTTGTAGGATTTCATTCATTTTCTGGTCAATTACCTCTTTGGGGTCATTAGCATTATTTGTAATGTATGTGCAACACTTGACACCAAATTGGGTGGCCAAAGTTACACAGTATCCACCAGTAATAGGTGTTAAATAGTTTAACACTAGCTTGTGTTGTACCAACTCCTTTTTATTAGCCAGGTCTTGAATATATCTAAAATTTAAAGTACCCTGAGTGATCCTGGTGGGATCTAATGCTACCAATATTTGGAAGCCAGTTGTTTCACTAATCAAGTGTGGCTGTATGTTCTTCACCAGGTATCATATTTCTTTTGTCACATGCTCATACTGTGTGGAGGTGGTGCCGTTCTTTGGATACCAATCATTTCATCATGTGTGAGAGTCATAACCTCTGGGATCAATTTACCAATAAAACATAAACCTTCAGAACTCGGAAAGAGTCACTTGTATGCTTTCCACATATAAAATACACATCATCTGGGAGTAAGTAAGGAACAGAATGCATCATTATCATTGAACACAATATCCTAACAAAGAATCCTGACCCTTTGTCCCTCATTTGCCTAGTACACATTTCTGGTTGTATAACATCTGCACAGTATCCTAATGATACTCTGCCAACCATTACCTTATCATAACTATGTGTGTACCTATACCGGAAATATCTCCCACTTGCAATAATTTTGCGTACAAGTTCATAATCGATAGGCTCATTATCAGCTCTGTCTGAAAAGGTCATTGTCTGATTGTTCCAGGTCACCTCCCAATTTCCTGGTTTAAGGAAATTAGTGATATTCAAGCATAACAGGGATCTATTTACCTGGTACTGGTGGAGCCTAAAATTAGGGGGCCTAGATATTTTAAATTTCTTATCCACCGGTCTTCCCCCATGTAATTCAAGAACCTCAGAGAAATTTAATGGGAATGGTACTAATCCTACATAATGTTGTCCCTGAGGCACGTGAGCGAATACACAAAATTCAGTCTGGTTTAAGACGTTACCCACTAAGGAATGATAATCCGCTAAAGGATGCAAAACAAAGTAAAGATTACTCTTGGACTGGCACCGTTGGATGCACTTTTCATCAACTAGGGATCCACAGAACTCACAAACACAGTAATAACCCCTCCCATTGTCTCCGAGTCTCTTAGATAACAGATCTCATAACAATTACTGTACTGAGTTTGACCATATAACGCCCTGATAGTTTTATCGCTCATTCTCCCGACCCCACTCCATCAATATCACCATCAGCTTCCCTCTCCATCATCTGTCCTCCGTCACAGAAACAGGAAATCCCGAAACAAACAAGAATGATGAGAACCCTGGAAGGAAACAGAAACACAACCCCAGCCCGACACTGAATTGCTGGAATAGTAGTCTGCAAATTTCTCTAGCTCATGTGTTCCACTGCAGTTTCTAGCTCTCCCAGAAACAGGTTCACAATCGACATGTCCACGCTATCTGTCTCGACTCTGCCTTCTATCTCCAACGGGTGGTTGACCTTTCTGCAGTGAGTGGAATGGACCCATATATCTCTCTCTGCTACTTTCAAGGATGTCGTACTCATCAGCAACACTTGATATGGACCTTCCCACCTATCTGTCAAACAACCTGAACGTAAGAAATTTCAGATCCTAACATATTCTCCAGGTTCAACATCATGACAGTTTGTTTCTGGCATATCAGGTAACAACATTTTCAGTTTCTGTTGCTGCTGTTTCAGCTGTTTACTCATTGTTATAAGATATTTCACAGTAACTTCATTATTATTCTTCAGATCATCCTGTGTACTTATAATCAAATGCGGTTGTCTCCCAAACAGTATCTCAAAGGAGGACAGATTAAGAGCAGGTCTAGGAGTGATCCTGATGCTATGGAGGACTAGTGGTAATGCTTCTGGCCATCCTAACGCAGTTTCAGCCATGATCTTACTCAGTTTATTCTTAATAGTACCATTACCCTCTCCACCTTGCTGCTCACTTGCGATCGGTAGGTGGTATGAAGCCTACTTTTGATACCCATGAGCTTACACATGTTCTGGAAGACATCACCAGTGAAATGAGTACCCCTATCACTTTCTATGATTCTAGGGATATCGTATCTGCATACAAATTCCTGAACAATCTTTTTAGCAGTAAAAACAGCAGTATTAGTTGCAGCTGGATATGCCTCAACCCAATTAGAAAATACATCAGTACAAATTAATACATACTTGAGATTCCTGCAGGGTGGTAATTGAATGAAATCAATTTGTATTACCTGGAAAGGTCCGTCTGTTGGAGGGATATGGGATGGTTCGGTAGGGATTGTCATCCCAACATTTTTCCTCAGGCAAGTCAAACAGGACATAGCCCTCTTTTCTGATTGTGGGTAATATGCCTTGGGAGCAACCGGCCTACCTTGTCCATCTCTCCAGAGTCCAGAGGACTCCTGACCACATCCCTTCGATTTCCAGACTGCCTTCTTCTGTAGGGAACACAAATTTTGTATCTCAATTAATTTCTGCATGTCTATTGTCTGGAAGACCATTTTATCAGTTGTTAAATGTATCCATAACCCTGCTACCCATTTGGCAGCTTCATCTGCTTTATTATTGCCCATTGACACCAGGTCTTCTTCACATGTGTGGGCTTTACATTTGATGGTGGCTACTTCTTTTGGTAGTTGAATTGCTGTCAGAAGTTTTTTTATGTGGTGTGAGTGTGCGACTGGTGTACCTGCTGCTGTCATAAAAGTTCTCAGATGCCAAAGACCCCCAAAATCATGCACCACCCCAAAGGCGTACCTGGAGTCGGTGTAGATATTAGCTAACTTACCTTCTGACAGCTCACACGCTCTCCTTAATGCCAGCAGTTTAGCCACCTGGGCTGAGTGAGGTGGACCAAGTGGTTCGGCTTCTACAACAACCTCTTCATCTACAACAGCATAACCTGTGCATAATTCTCCTGTCAGTTTGTCTATGAAAACTTCCATTGATGTAAAACATCAAATCTGCATTTTCTAGTGGTGGGTCTTGCAGTAAAGGTCTGATTCAAATACTCTATACAATCATGTGTGTCAGTATACCTGCAAAACTCACCTTCAACCAGCAACTCACCTCTCTCCACCTTTTGTGCATCTCTAGGCACATATGGTAAGTACGTTGCTGGATTTAACGTATTGCACCGTTTAATGGTGATATTTGCAGGTGCTATTAGAGCTAGTTTCCATTTTGTGAACCTACCTGAAGAAACATGTCGGATTTGGGCAGAATTCAGCAAAGCAGACACAGCATGTGGTGTATAAACAATCATATCATGACCTAATACTACATCTTCACTCTTATCGACCAGAAGAGCGGTTGCTGCTACACTTCTTAAACACATTGTGAGTGATCTTGCCACAGTGTCCAATTGTGCACTGTAGTATGCTACAGGTCTGCTAGAGTCACCATGTTTTTGTGAGAGGACACCTGCTGCGCAGCCATCAGCCTCCATACAATATAACTCAAAAGGTTTTTCATAATCTGGTATTCCCAGGGCAGGTGCTCCTGTCAGACTATCCTTAAGGTTAAGGAAAGCTTGCTCTGTTTCCTCAGTGTGTGTGACATGGACAGGTTTTGAGTATGACACCAATTCTTGCAATGGTAATGCCAAGATAGAAAAACCTGGGATCCAGGTTCTGCAGTATCCACACATGCCCAAGAAGGTACAAATGTGCTGCTGGTTTTGCAGCAGTGTCATAGTCTGTATGGCCTGTATCCTGTCAGTGGTCAAGTGTCTGGGTTAGACAGTATCCCAAGTATTTAACCTTAGTCTGGCATGGCTGTAATTTGATCTTTGCAACCTTGTGTCCTGTTTGTGAGAGATGAAGTAACAACAGTTTAGTATAATTTAAACATGACATAAATGAATCAGAGCACAACAACAAATTGTCTACATGTTGAATTAAGACAGACCCATTGCTTGGTTGAAAAGATTGCAAACAGTCATGTAAGGCCTGAGAGAAAATACTGGGGCTATCTATGAAACCCTGGGGCAATCATGTCCATGTATATTGTACCCCTCTTTAATAAAATGCAAATAGATATTGACAATCAGGGTGAAGAGGAACAGAGAAGAATGCAGAACATAGATCAATAACAGTGAAGTGGGTTGCAGACAATGGAATCTGCATGAGGATAACAGCTGGATTGGGTACTACGGGGAATTGGCTCTCAACAACTTTGTTTACACCCCTATGGTCCTGTACTAATCTTTATCCCCTCCCCCCAGCCTTCTTTACTGGAAAAATGGGACTATTGGCTGGACTAGCTGTACAAATTAAAATCCTCTCAATTATGGGATAAACCCCTAACTCTACCTCTGGCTTTAATGGGTACTGAGGAATTTTTGGAGCTTGCCTACCATTCTTTAAGTTTACCATTACGGGAGATATATTTGCCATCAATCCAGTGTCTTGTCCATCCTTAGTCCAAAGGGAACCTGGTGTTTGTAACAACAATTCTTTTACGTGGGATGGAATTTGTTCTAGAACAACAGAGTGCAACATTAACTTTTGTGGTGTATTCAATATGTCCTGTACCTCATATGCAACCTTTTCCAGTATATCTAGGTATAAACTATCAGGGGTACCGCATATAACACATCCCATTTTACACAGAAAATCCCTTCCCAGCAGGTTAGTAGCAGCCGCTGCTGCCAGCAGAAAGGAATGCTTGGTTTGCAGTGGCCCGATAGTAACTTCTGCAGATCTGGTTAGAGGGTAATGCTGTACCCTCCCTGTTACTCCCATTGCTGCTTTGGTTTTGTTAGTAACCTGTAAATTACATGGATAATTTATCACTGATCTGGTTGCCCCTGCATCTACAAGAAAAGTGTGTTTAATACCAGATACATCAACTGTCATTGTAGGGTCTTCCCTAGTATTCTCAGTTAACCTGACTGTAGTAGACTACAGGTATGACCTGACTCCTAGCACTGACTATCATCCTCCAGTAAAGCATTTGCAGTCACTTTGTGAGCAGGTAACTGTTGGAACTTTCCTGAATTCGTTGAGTGCCCTCTCTTCATGTGTCTAGTTGTTCCCTTCTTGTGTGGCCCCTGAATTCCCCTCTGCAATCCCTTCTTAGATGACCTTCTTTGTTACAATTAAAACACCTTACTGTATAATTCCGGTGCTGGTATGTGTTGTAAGATTGTGGCTGTGTATATGAATCCTCTATAGCCTGAATGTTCACTGCCATTAACTTCTCATTCTGTGCCTCTTTCTTCCTGCAAATGTTCTTGTCATGTTCTATAGCTGACTCTCTAAGTGCATCTACGATAATTCCCATCCAGTTATGTAGAGAGGTTTGTACCCTGGTTTTTAGATTGTCTTTGAGATCATCCATTAGCACCGTTACAGCTACCTCCCTGTGATGTACATCATACTTTATCTGAGCTATCCCAGCGTACTGTGTTATAGCTAACACTGCTCCAGCAAAATAATCTGCTGCAGACTCACTATCTTTTTTTTTAATAGAGACAATTTTGCTCCAGTTCATTACCACTAGAAAGTATATAGCCAATTGTGTGATTATATATGTTTTATATCTGCCTGATTATTGTCATCCGTTAAGGGTTCATCCTAGTCCAATACACAATCCTTAATAAACTTTTTCACTTCAGTATTGGAAGGGAGACAGGCCCTTAACACTACTTGCTGCTGGAGGACAGGTGCAGATATTTATACACAGATGATGATGATGGCAATAAACAACCCTAGCAAGTAACATTTGATTAGATAATAGCTGTGATATCTTATGTAGTTTGACTTTTTTGCTATTTCGGTCATACCAACACAGAGGATACAGTCAATATCCCAACACATGAGGGGGGAGGGTTAGGTTTAGGGTGCAGTGAGGGGGAGGTAAGGTTTAGGGACTGGGGGAAGGTGGTTTAGTAACCAGGGAGGGAGATTTGGGGTTAGGGAGTGGGGGAAATTTCAGAAATTTTAAAGTGTCAGTAGTAAAAAGAACATTGAACCAGACATAACAGTTTTTTGTCCATAAGGGTGTTTGTTTCACTTTTAGAAGACAATATCCACCTGTGACTTCTCACTTCTATATTAACATGTTCCATACAATTCCACACAAGTCCACCTACTAAAGTAATTGAATTAAACATGACCTTCTCAAAGTCCATTTTTAGTTGGCTTTCTCAACATTTCTTATTGTCAAGACCAGTTTAGAGTAGCCCTCATGCGTGAGTTGAATTTGTGGATGTATTGTACATAACATAACCATTAAGAATAGGGCCCCATTTTAGGAGAAGGTGGAGATTATTTTGGAGGAACAATACCCCCATGGGAAAAAAACAGAGATTTTGAGATTACTTAATGTCATTTATCTATTCAGTTGTAAAATAATAATGCTTAATATAAAACACAATATTGCATATTTTCCTAACTATGCAAAGATGGGGCCAGTTGGGGCTAACCATTATCAAGCAATATAGACTTTCCCCAGGGTGAGGGCATAAGACAAATACTATGTGGTGTATGCATCCAAAAAGATCTTAAACAGGATACTTAACAAACATACCCTAGGGGCAAAGAGGGGAAGATATACCCAAGTAGAGAATATGACCCATCACATTCCTTGCCAGAACTCCCAAATCACAGGACACTCCCAGATAAGATACCAAATGGTGGCCTCCAGGGCTTATCATTTAGGACATGTGGATTCATTCTTCCTTACTGTTAAATCCTAACTTTTACCAGGTGTTCCATAGTTGCATAAAGTAATAGACTCCAATCCAGTACACTTAAGAATTTGTCATTTATTAATTAATTAAATAAATAGATCTAGCCCTTAACTTGGATTGCATATCCCCCAGGGTTATAATGCAGAAATAACAATGATTGCCTTCAGTACAGAGTATTTTATATCTTTTATTAAGTTTGTCCAGTCATTATTCAATGATTGCTTTCCAATCCCAATAGTGTGGTTCCAAAGCACAAAATGATTTAATAATAAAAGATAGCAGAGAAACAAATAATGCAATAAGTACAGCCGATACATATGCAGGCGCTCTGGATCCAGCATACAGTCATTCAATCCTGAAGTCTGTGGTCAACAAAAGACTGTATGCTAGCCCCAGAGCTCAGATATACAGTATACAGTTGATGTTACATAGAAAACAAAGGAGACAATTGGGCATGTTTCAATTGGTTCAGGCTTCAGGTCCATCTGATATAATGCTGGACATAGGTCAGTTCAAACGATTCCCACCAAGGGTGGGGGTCAGATCTCCAACTGTTGCATACATATATTCCCTCCAAAAATTTTGTTCAAACTGGTCTAGTTACATTACACACACAATACCATTCTGATCATTAATTCCCTATCAGTCATAACTTGCATACACAAGGTGCAATATTTTAGCTGATAGGAACGGATCTCTGAGAATAAATAGGGGATTAGAATGATACCAAACATGATATGTCTTCTGTATCCTGGACCTTAGCTCTCCATAAAGTATATTTTACATTATTATTATATTTAACTAAAAACTCTATTAACCCTGGTTATAAACGACTGTGTGTTGGAACTATTTTATAAGTGAATGTGTATGTGTACATGTGTGTAAAATGCGTTCGCATGTGATGTGGTTAAATACAACCTTCCACGCCGTATCATACTAGTCGCATGTACAACAGTATCGATGGATAATAATTGTAAATGACTTCATCCAATTATTTGACTATAACACTTTCTATTACAATATTCAGGTAATACACCCACTTACATCATACTTCTAGAACATTCTACATTATTTCACAATATGCAAGCATATAACGACATTTGGCATATTCAAATATAACATTCATCAGGTTAGACATAGTTTATTATTAGGGTCTCTTTCTTTGGCAATCAAAATAGAAATAGATTCCTTCATAAGATGCTCTTTGTGCTCTGAATCACTATATTTGGTTCTTATCTTTCACTAGCCCAGAATTATACGTAAATGGTCTAGTCCTTGTACAATTCTTCAGATAAACACTTTCAGCAGTGAGCGGCCTTAAAGACATCTCAACTCATTACTTAGATATAACTAAGTTTTACTATGCAAAATGGCTGTGCAAAGGTCATATTGAATTGCATGAGCTGTATTCACTATAAAGCTTATGTAAATATGGAGTTATGTAAAATATAATGTTTCATATAAACTTCCACACTACTAATCTTCACAGGCTTAAAGGTGTAAGGAAACATCTTGTTAACTATAAAAAGCTGAATTTGTTGAAAGTGAGATGGATTTGTGGCCATCAAAAAACTACCCAGGGCCCTACTCTTCATCCCCCAAAAGGCAAATTTCAATTTCCTATCTCCCCCTAAGTTTGGGCAGAATATCATAATTTTAGGGCACTAAAGAGTTAATTATAAAGAAAGGAGACCATTTTCCTAGAACTCAAGAAGGACAGAAGTAATTTCATATGGGAGTCCTGCAGAGCTCTTAACTATGGTAGCTGCAAAACTCTCTAGAGTGGAGTGGAATGATCTAACCCAGTGGCATAAAGCAACTTGTTAACTCTCAGCCTGATTCAGTTTGGATCACAACTGCAATCTGGGCTGCAATTACGCATGCAGTCTCACTGTGAAGGTATACTAATCCACTGCGATCGCTATGATGTCGCAGCACATCATGAGGATGCCCACCTTACTTTACACACATCTGTAATACTTAGCAAGACTATGAAACCATCGCTAACATCGAGTACAATCGGAGCCTCACACACACTTGCAAAAGGTAAGACCTTACTCAGAAATTGCTAAGCTTCCGGTATGCAGTGAGAGCTCAAGCTGTGTATGCCATCACAGTGGATAATTTATGAATGCACCTACAATGGTGTTCAAACACCCTGGAATGCCTGTGTTTCTTCGACTGCCCCCCTTTCACCACCCCCAAATGGTACTTCCTGTCAATCACTCTGCAACTGATCTGCGTAGACCCTGTGATCGTAGTCCCAATCCCAGTGAGGCATTTGCGCAGTATGCAACAATTGGCAAATAGCATGCATAATTGCAGTTGCAATCCAACCTGAATTAGGCCCTCTGTTCCAGATCCTGACTGAATGAGGCACTATGGGCAAATAGAACCCAGTCACTGCCCCCATCAATAGGATTTACAGAGGAGAGTGACCAGCTTCCATATGTGCAACCAAGAGTGTCTGAAGATTGTCCCCACTCCTTCTCCTGATCCATACCTGCAGATACACCAGTTGTGAAGCAAAATAATAACATTTAAATTGTTGCAGTGCTAAGCAACTGGCAGCTTTAGATCTTGTGAGACTGCGCAATGTACAGTATTTAAAGAGCATTTATTCAACCAGACCAGAGAGGAGATTTGAATATTGATTTTGTATTAAATTTGTGAGGTGAGGAAAATTGGGGATTGTTGGAACACATACAATAGTTTAGGCTGAGTATCATCATGACTACATTCACGTGGCCAGTAAGCATCAAGAGTAACCTCTACCATGCATGCAAATGGGTCTTAAGGTAATCTACAGTAGCTGTGGGGCAACATTTAGAACCATAAAATTGGACATAGTGATAGCTATCCAGATGCCTAGGTCAATTTTGAAACCCAATGCAATGGGAGATCAAGAGAAGGGGCCACCAGACACAGGGAAAGTTTATGCATCTTATCCCTATTGATCCAAAGGACAGACAAGGGACTAAAATTATCTACCACTTATAGCAAGTCAGAGATGAGTCTGAGTCAACAAGATACAGTAAAAGATCATCAGTAAATAGAGCCACCTTGTCTTCCCTTTTGCCTAGACTGGTATAGCTGGTTGCACACAGAATTTAATTGCCAGTGGATCAATTGCTATGGTGAAAAGGAAAGGAGACAAGGGGCAACCTTGGTGATTACCCCAGGATTAAGGAAATGAATTGGAGATAAAGTCATTAACACACTGGGACCATGAGAGCAGCAAAGTCACAGGAACAACCTTTTGCCTCATTTCTTTGGCTCTGTCCCTAGATTCTATCTGGGGTTAGGATGACTGAGTAAGAATGCTGGATATAGCTGCTATTAATGTTCACATCCCAGCTGGCAGGGTATTATGTCAGCTATAGGTGAACAGCTGGAGAAGAAAAGAGAATGCCCATCTAACTGCAACCTCAAAAATAATGTTCTCCATCACAGATAACTTCTATAGAGAGCTCGCAGATACCAGCTTATGTCTTAAATTGTCTTTGACAGGAGAGAGAGCTATGGGAGGAATATGGGCAAACGTGAAAAAGAGATGGAAAGAATAGGTGGAGATGTGAAGGAGATGACAGGAATGGGGTGAAATGGAAGAAATAGGGGGAATAATATGGGGAGAAGAGGAATAGGGGGAAATGGGAGGAATTGAAGGAGGAAGAGTAGAAAGAATAGGGGGTGACAGAAGGTATATGGGGAGACAGGAAGGATAGGGGAATGGGAGGAATAGTAGGAAGAATAAGGTAAATGGAAGGAATAAGGGAAGACAGGAGGAATAGGGGGAAGAATATGGGGAACTTGGAGGTTTATTGGATTGCAGGATGAATAGAGGGAGATGGGAGAAATAAGGGGTAGAATAGGGAGAGATGCTAGAAATAGGGGTAGGCAAGAGGAATAGGGAGCAAGAAGAGGGGAGACAGAAGGAACAAGGGGAAGAATAGTGGCATATGGGAGAAAAAGGGTGAAGAATATGGGGAAACATAAGGAATACTAGAAGATATTTTGGATGGTGAGGGAAGAGAGAAGAAAAACATTGCACAATAGCTAACGACCTGGTAGATGACAGATCTAAAGTACTAGTACCAATTCATTCTCATCCAAATTATTTGAAATAAAAAGAAATTGTAATGGGTTTCTAACATTATTTAGTTGTGTTCAATGCAATAGCAATCCAGTGACTTAGGGGTCTATTCATCATCACTTAGTGGTCTATTTACTAAGCCTTGGATGGAGATAAAGTCGACGGAGATAAGGTGCCAGCCAACCAGCTCCTAACTGTCATTTTTCAAACAGTCTGTGACATGGCAGTTAGGAGCTGATTGGCTGGTACATTATTTCCATTCTCTTTATCTCCATCCAAGGCTTAGTAAATAGACCCCAGAATTTCTACAAAAGCAGGTGAAAATGAAAATTTCCACATGCAATTGTAGAAATTAAGTGTTTGGGCCATTCATCAAGAAGGTAAAGCAGGAGATATCTCAGATATCTCCTGCTTACCTTTCTTTCCCAGAATGGCCCGCTGTCCCCAAGCTCAGAAAATACAATATTCTTGGAGCTTGACTGTGGGAGCATTCGCTATCGTCAGGTGGCATTTGCTCCCACAACCTGCTCCTTCCTTATGGGAAGGCATCGGGTTGCGTCAAGGGATCCTTTTGGATCTCTCCGCCCCTGCCCAGCTCCTTGCTGGACACAGGAGTTTTTGTGTGCATGCGTGACCTGTAGGTCATGCATGTGCATTAGTGTCACTGCTTCGGGGAGACAACTGATTTTCATATCAGCTGTCTCCACACAGTATATTAATTATCGGGGACCATTCAAACCCCGATAATTAAGATAATGAATAGACCCCATAGCCTCACAAACTGAAATGCATGAACCCATTTACATAAACTACCTGCAAAGTTATATGATGTGGTGATAGTTTAGACAAAACAATAACACAAAAAAACTAAAGGCACATGAAACAAAAAATTGATAAAAGAATTTCTGGGGCTTCATACAACCTTAGCCATGAATTACACTAAAAACAGTAGAATTACAGTATTTACAATTGTATATCTACTGTATTTGGAAGCAGACACTACTTTGAATCATACAGGTTATTGGCTCTAAAGCATGGCCAGGTGAATTTAATACATCACTGAAAATTTACATATGTTTACAACTTGTCTTGTAATCTGTATATTACAGTAGGTCTATTAAAAGCTGCATGCTGAATTTTACTAAATTGAGACTAATCTGATGTTATTTTAGTTTGAAATAATTAATACACTCTACAGTATGTGGGCAGTGTTAATAAGTCTCTGAAAATTGAAGCAGTAAGACAGTAATAGAACAGTCTTATTGATCAGTAATTGCCAAAACTCAGTACATTTGGAAGGCAGGAATACTTAGCTTTGCGATTACTTTTATGAAATTTACATTGCTATACATTTCTTAGCAAGACTAAGTAGCAAAAATAAAAATAATAACAGAAAATGAAACAAGGTGGGATAATTAAATATGATATTGTTTATTTTTATATGTTTATACAGTAGTATTAGGGCACCAAAAGGCATTCACGTGAAGTGAGGTAAATGGCTGGGGAGGCACTGACTAGTATCAGCACCAGATTTGGACAGATGTGCAAAGGCAATAGCTGAGGAGAAAATGGCACAGTCAGTGAGTAAAGGGGGCAAAACTTGTTTTAAGTATATAAATGAAAGGAGAAAAACAAAAGGTGAAAATAAAACTAAAGACAGAAAGAGGGAGACAGTGTAATAGCTGATCGTCCTAATAATTATTTTTGTTCAGTAGTCACTAATGAAAGAGAGGACAAGGGGCAATGAGGTAGGAGTAAGCACATTTACAGAGGAGAAGATTCCAGCAGAACTCTCAAAACTGAAAGTGGATAAATCAATGGGGCCTGATGGGATACATCCAAGGATACTAAAAGAGCTTAAAGGGGGCTGGTAACACCATTAACAGAATTATTCAACCAGTCTATAGCTACTGGAGTAATTCCAGAGGACTGGAAAAGAGCAAATATTGTCCAACTGCATAAAAGTGGAAGCAAGGAAGAGGCAAGCAACTACCGACCAGTGAGCCTTACATCAGTATTTGGGAAATTGATGGAAACACTCTTAAAAGAGTCGTAGATTATCTCAAAACCAACAATTTGCAGGATCCCAAACAGCATGGATTTACTGGGGAGAGATCATGTCAAACAAATCTTTTTGACTTTTTTGACTGGGTGACTAAAGGAATAGATAAAGGGGGGCGATAGGTATAGCTTATCTAGACTTTAGTAAGGCTTTTGACACTGTTCCACATCATAGACTGTTAAATAAACTGGAAAGCATGGGATTGGATACAAAGATAGTTGAATGGATAAGATCATGGCTGCAGGATAGGAAACAGAGAGTTGTAGTAAATGGAGTGCAGTCTCAAGAGGGAAATGTTACCAGGGGAGTACCTCAGGGATCTGTACTTGGACCAGTGCTTTTTAGTATCTTTATTTGTGACATTGCAAATGGTATTGAAGGGAAACTATGACTTTTTGCAGATGACACAAAGGTATGCAACAGGGTAGATGCACCAGGAGGGGTAAAACAAATGATTGATGATCTAGGTAGACTAGAGGAATGGTCAAGAACATGGCAACTACAGTTTAATGTAAAAAAATGCAAGATCATGCACTTGGGTCTCAACAATTCAAAGGCTAAATATAATATTAATGGCACTATACTGGAAACTGCTGAAAAAAAGGGATCTAGGAGTCACTATTTCAGGTGACTTAAAGGCAAGCAAACATTGTAACAAAGCAATGAAGAAGGCAAATCAGATGCTTGGTTGCATAGGGAGAAGAATCAGTAGCAGAAAGAAAGAAGTGATAATACCACTGTATAGGTCATTGGTACGTACTCATCTTGAATACTGTGTTTAGTTCTGGAGGCCATGTCTCCAGAAGGATATTAATACATTAGAGACTGTACAAAGAAGGGCAACTAAAATGCTGCAAGGTCTACACCACAAAACGTACCAGGAAAGACTAAAAGATCTTAATATGTATAGTTTGGAGCAGAGAAGGGAAAGGGGGGACATGATAGAAACGTTCAAATATATAAAGGGTTTTAACAAGGTAAAGGAAGGAGACATTCTTCAAAGAAAGAGAAGTATTACAATAAGAGGACATGTTCTGAAACTGGGGGGTGGTAGGTTCAGGGGCAATTTGAGGAAAAATTAATTCTCAGAAGGGGTAGTGGACAAGTGGAATAGCCTCCCATCAGAAGTGGTAGAGGCTAAGACAGTAGAGCAATTTAAACATGCATGAGATAGATATAAGGATATCCTTTAGAAGAAGTAAGGATCAATATCCTTATTGACCTACATGCAGGTCCAATGGGGGATGTCGTTAGAGAGGTACTTGCTGGCCCCCACTGTTGCTCCATTGCTGCCGGCATTGCCAAGTGTTTATGTACTTGCCAATGCCGGCACCCCCGCTGGGTCTCGTCGCTGAAGATGTCTTCAGAAGACATCGTCTAGTGTGTACACAGCTAAAGCATAAAGTTTGAACATATGAAAAAAACGGATGATTAATATAGATACATTTTACAATTGTCTATGATATTTTGGCCCTAATTCAGAGGTTGATGCAGTTTAGATTTCAGTTGTGAAGCTGCAGACAGGAGCCACTTTTGCATCAGAGTTTACTAGTGGGCAACTTACAAGAACTACTGCACAGGACTTTCATCCATCTGGAATACCACTGTTAATTTTAATCCTTTTCTTCATTATAGGAACTGTGCAAAGTGGAGACTGACACTGTCACTGTTTTTCCATATGAGAGTTTACTCTCATGCTAGTACTATGATATTTATGAACATTGCATCTATCATGAAAAATATCTAATATCACACCATATGGTTTTTTACTGTTTACTGGGTACACAACTTAATGTTTCACAAGACTGTGATATTATCTTATTTTTTATTTTTATTACATACAAAATATACATTTCCATTACAATGTCTATGTAATTATATATCCAGTATACACCCCATTTCTAGGTGTGTATAATTTTTCCTTTCCAATATTTTTTAAAATGTTCTTCTTCTTAATATATATTTAACTCACATATTCGTGCAGTCCTATATTTCTATTTCTTGGTTATACATCTTTTTGGGTGACTTGACTATTAGGATTTGCAGTGGCTTTTTTGTGACTTCAATATTCATTATTTCCATGTACCATGGATACATAATATTATTTGTGCACTCCACCACTACCCATAATATGTATTAATTTATTTAGTTATTATTTATTTAGTTATTAACAGTTACTTATATAGCTCCAACATATACCATTGTACTTTAAAATTAGGAACAAAAAAAATAAAACAAGACTAGGTAATAACAGACAGACAAGGAGGTAAGAGGGCCTTGCTTGCTACCTTACAATCTATAGGGTTTGACTATGAGCAGTGCCCTGGGTTCACTACTTCTCCTACTGTAGATTGAATATGTATCTTATCCAAAAATTGATTGCATAAAGCAAGATGGCATCGACAGGCAAGAAATACTTAAACAGACACCTCACAACCATACACCCTCAAACAAATACATTCCATCCCTCACACATCACATCAAACACATACACATATAAAAAGAAATAAAATAAAGGCATATTTATTATATTTGATACAATGACTTTCATTTATTTGGCAATACAGTTACAACTTTTACTGACTTCGCTATCTTTAAACTAAGTCTGTATTACATTTGTTGGTTCCCAGAAATTCTGGAAAATACAGAGATTATGCTTGATCTACAGTAAAGCATCTAAGTAGTGCCAGAAAGTGGTCTGTTTTTGTGGACAGAGAAAGGCTTTTTACAAATCTGGGATCACCCATAAACTAATTCCATAGACAAAAAACCTTAAGGTTTCACATGTGCCACTCTAACATAAAAAAGCAATTAAATTCATGTTCCTTACACAATACAGATATGGTATGACATCACACCCTGTGGATAACTGCAGATTCAGCACTCTCACAGAGTGAGATTTCTGTCACTCACAAAATGGTGGAGCTGCTAATTCACAGAATTGTGTGCTCATTGGAATACACACATGCAGTCTATGCAAGTGAGGTCTGAGCAGTTATTTGGAACACACATTCCACTTGGTGCCTACAATATTCCCATTCAGTCACCATGACAATCCCACTGGGTTCCATCGTCCTTCTCACTCAATTCATCCATCTTATTCAAAATATACATTCAGCTCCCTATTTATTAAAACTATCATACTCTGTCTATGTATGTACACTTTTTTTCCCCTTTGCACCTTCATGCTGCTATATATTGCCAAATCCCTACTGCTGTGTGGTCTCCCAACTGTGCTAGTCTGCATGCCCTCATCTGCACCAATATGTCTTTCCCAATTTGCACCACCCTGTCTTTCTGCATCCATGCCACTCTGTTTCCTTACATCGGCACCACTGCCCCCCCCCTCATCTGTGCCATTCTTTTTTCCTCCATCTGCACCACTCTCTCGCCCATAACTATGCAACTCTGTCTTTCTGCTCCCACCGGCACCACTCTGTCTTCCCACCCATCTGCACCAATCTATCTTCCCCAATCCTTACTGTTGTGTGTTCTCCCATTGTGCTAGTCTGTACTCCTCATCCACACCAATATGTCTTTACCCATCTGCGCTGCTCTGTCTTCCCATGTCCATGCCACTCTGTCTCCCCATTCACATTGGTCTGTTCCCCCAATCCATACCACTCTGTCTCCCCCATCTGCACCACTGTTTTCCACCCATCTGCATAACTGTGTCTAAACCCCCATCTGTACTGACTAATCTACCCCCTCTCCATGTCTTTCTGTCTAATCCATCCACATCACTCTTATCCCATCTGCACAGCTCTATGTTCTTCTCAGACCTCAGTTGCATAGTTGCATGTGTGTATTCTAGTCAGAATACAATTCTGTGAATTAGCAGCTCCACCATTTTGTGAGTGAAAGCAATCTCACTTTGTGAGAGTGCTGAATCTGCAGTTAACCACAGGGTGTGATGGCATACTATATCTGTATTGCACAAGGAACACATCCATTAAGGCATCAACCATAATGATCAGAATTTCATTGCTTTTTTATGTTTGAGTTGCAGAAAGTCAAAAGGTTTTGTGAAATTTCAGATCATGTCTAAGAAACCTTAATGGGACATGTGAAACCATAAGGTTTGTTTGTATATGGAATTTCATTGCTTTTTTAAAATGTATTAACTATCAGGGTTTGGAGGAGCAAACCAGGCCACCTGCAGGGGAAAAGGGTAAAAAAATGGTACATTAGTGCAGATGGAGGAAGGCCGGCACACAGGAAGTGTTTTGGGCATGCACAGGGAGAGTTGGCTGTGGAAGCGGGTTCCAGGAGTGCAGGACTGTGGCAGCAGTGGGGGGTGCGAAGTAGTGGCAGCAGTGGGGCAGTGCACAGGGGCATCAGTGAGGCTCACTGGCACTGGGCATGTATCTGAGAAAATAAAATCAATAAGACACAGATGCATGGATGTATAAGTAAGATCCATCTAGGCATCTATGTTAAAAATTGAATATGTGTAAAATAATTTAAAAAAAACTTGCCCCCCACCCAAAGCACAACTAGCCCTGGGCATTTCACTGACAGTCCTGGTTGTGAAAATACAGGGGACAAAAATCATAGGGGTCCTCTGTATTTAGCACAACCAGCACCTAGCTTTTTAGAGCAAGTCCTGGTTGTCAAAATATAGGTGACAAAAGACATAAAGGTCCCTGTATTTAGCACAACCAGCACGGGGCTCAGCCAAGCCGCTCCTGGTTTTGGAAATACAGGGGACAAAAAGCATAGAGGTCCCCAGTATTTTCCATAACCAGCAGAAAGCTCTTTCTAATGAGGGGATAATGCCACAGCCAGGGGAATCCTTCCATTGGGACCCCCAACTGAAGAATTAACCCTTATAAAAACAAAATTATGCAGAACACAAGATGGCATTGGTTTACAAATACTCAAACTAGTGGTGATGTCCAGATGATTGTAGCCTTTGATAATACAACATCAGTGTTGATTTCAGCTCATGAAGGGATAGTTCATCACATGAAAAAGAAGAAAATATGTACAAAATGTTCATGTCCTTTTGCAGGTATTGGTCAATGATCAATTGTAAAATTCAGGGGTCTATATTATTGAGGCATTTAGTGTGAAAATATAGCATTCCCCACTCACTATAAAGCAGGTGGTCTGAAAGTGCATAAAGGTATCTTTTCCATATGAATATTCAACCGATCTACAGTATATAGTCAGATGATAGGCAAGCGTACCCAAACTCACATCTCCATCAACTTTCACATGCATATAAAGGTTTCTTTCTAAAGATTTCAACCTCTCTCCTCCTCTTATTCCCTCCTTGTTTCCTCGCATACGGAGTTTGCTATAAGACAAAAAGAAAGGGAGGAATGGAGCTTGTATCAGAAAGGATGATTTATTAATAAAATCTAACAAAGTGTAGAATGTATGGATGACAACACTCTCATAACATTGGGATAGATGGTACAAATAAAGCACTAAAAGTTGCAGTCATATGATTCTGGATCTCCTCAAACTGCCATCAGTGACATTCCCAAAGTAAGTAAAAAACAGTGGTTCAAACCATACCATCTGCAAGTCCCTCTACCAACGCATCTTGATCAAAACAGATGATCTTTTTCAATTTGCATGGGACTATCACAAAAGGGCAGGCTATAAATACCATTCCAAATCATTCAATAATTGATGTGGAAACAAAAAGCCCCTAAACATGAATTACTAAATAAGAAAGTTCAAACTGCTACATTGCTAGATATTTGTATCCATGTGACAGTCATGTAGTGTGTCCTAATAGCCATCCTATCCTTACTTCGGGTCCGGTCACTGATAGTGATGCACTTTGTATTGCATCCCCGGGAATCTACATGCCTTTGCCAGAAGTGATACACTTCACTAGATGTGTTCAAGCTGCAACAGTGGGAATCCACATGGCATCACTCGAAGGATAGGAAATATAAACCCCGCCTCTGATACTGTGAAATCTCTGAGGCAGTTTGTATAGATAGACTTGCCAACAGCTCCTAATTGTACTGTATGATCAATATATATATATATATATATATATATATATATATATATTGTGATAGGATCACTGGTAAAGTGGTCTGTGGCAGGGACATTTATCCCAGATTCCTGTCCTATGTGTTTAAAATCCCCAGGAGAAAGTCTGCAGTGTAGCAGGCTTGAGTCTCGGCTTTTTGAAAAGCCGGTTTGGGACCTGGGGGTTGTGGGTGAGAGGAGAGGGAGGGCTCCACCCATGGCCACTCCAGGTTTTGGTTCTCGCAGCCTGGTAACAGGCTTGTTAGGGTTTCCACCTGAGAGTGGCCAGTATAAGCCTAGTGTGTTGAGGGCTGATTGTCTCACCTGGGAGAGCAGACAGGGAGTTTGCTCAGAGACACTTGAAAACCTAACTGTAAGTGTTGTGCTGTGCCCTTGTTGCTGGTGAGGGCATTAGGCCCTGCCAGGTTCTGGTAGTGAGGGAACTACCTGTGAAGTTAGTGCCCCGACAGGGCTAGGATTTATGTTTATGTTTTCTTTATGTTATTTCTGACATTGTACAATAAAGACTGGCGCCGACCAGCTTGTACTCGCATCCAGACTGGTGTGCTGCTTCCCTGCTGCTGTGTGTGTGTAAGGAAGGAGTCCCCTACCCAGGAGAGGGACCTCCTAATCTGACTGTGTCACAATATGGTGGAGAATGCGGGCATCCACACACACTGAAGTTGCAGCAAGAGGAAAACTTTCCATTTAAAAATTAAAGGGACAGACACCCAATTTGCGAGTGTGGAAATAACACTGTGTCCTTGGAGTCCCATAGAGGAGGCGTCAGCCAATTCTCAGAGAGGCAAGGTTCAGCTTCCAACCTACACACCAGGACAAAATGGAGGACATTATTAAGGCCTTGCTCCAAGCTACAACAGCTCAGCAGGAATCTACCAGAGCTCAGCAGGAGACGAACAAACTTCAGCAGGAATCTACCTGGGCTCAGCAGGAATCTACCAGGGTGCAGCAGGAATCCACCAGGGTGCAACTGTTGGCCTTGGAGACAGCCCAGAGGCAACAACAGGTCGCCATCGAGGAAACCCGCCAGGCCTTAGCGGAAAACAGCCAGGCCATAAGAGAGGTGGTACAGCACCTGGTCGCCCGGCCCAGAGATGTTACTACTGGTCCTCCCACCACCACTCACTCTGTACGAGCCAGTCACTACCTCCAAAAGATGACTTCGGGCGATGATGTGGAGGCCTATCTTGCCACATTTGAAAGAACGGCCAAAAGGGAGAGTTGGCCCCAGGAGCAGTGGGCAAGTCTGGTGGCACCTTTTTTGTCTGGGGAGCCACAAAAGGCCTATTTTGACTTATGCCTGGCTGATGCCAAGGACTATAAAAAACTAAAACAGGAGATCCTAACTCGCTTGGGAGTCACCACCTTTGTTCGTGCCCAACGGGTCCACCGCTGGGAGTTCCATATGGACAAGCCTCCATGTTCACAGATGCATGACCTCGTCCATCTGTCCTCAAAATGGCTACAGCCCGAGACGCTGACGGGACCACAGATCGTGGAAAGGGTCGTGATGGACCGGTACCTGCAATCGTTAACTGCGACTCTGCGCAAGTGGGTGAGCCATGCAGACCCTAAGTCCACGGACCAGTTGGTCGAGCTGGTGGAGAGGTACGTGGCGGCTGAGGAGCTGAGGAGTATGCCCCACCAAGCCCCGATGGCGCACCGGCGAACTCCCACAGACACTGGTAAGACTGTTCCAGGGGAGAAGGGTGCTGGGCGGTGGGATGTACCTAAGACTGAGGGTGTAGAACCTGGAGACAGGCCTGCCAGGCCAGGAAGGTTCTTGCCCCGTAAATGACTAGACATTAATATGATTCAGTGTTTCCGGTGTGGTGACTTTGGCCATGTTTCCGCTAATTTTTCACTTACAATTGAACCTATGCAATGTGATACTGCTCATGTCTACCGCAGGGGGTCTTTCTTTGCACAGACAGCCTGTACGGCTGACCGGCAGGCTGAGACTGATAAGCACATGTGTGTACTCACTGTAGATGGCAACCGAGTAGAGGCACTGTTAGACTCTGGTAGCTTGGTGACACTTATAAAAGCTGAGCTGGTGAACCCCTTGAGGCATAAGGGGAAAACTGTTTGTGTGACCTGCATACATGGGGATAATCGATATTATGTTACTGCCGAGGTGAACATCGAGACACCATGTGGCTCTGCTATAGTTTCTGTGGGTTTGGTGCCTGGTCTGATGTACGATGCAATATTGGGGAGAGACTTTGCTCACTTCTGGAAATTGTGGGAAAGCCGTTTTGTTCCAGAAGTGAACAACCCCGGTCTACTTGAGAAGGTTGTCGATATAGTGGAGGAGGGAGTTTCTACTGAGTCAGAGTTATTCCCTTTTCCTATTATGGTTGGCGAACTAGAGAATGCGGAGCGTAACGGTGGCCCGCCAACTGATGTGCCTCCCATTGAGGTGGGAAGTGTTGTTGGGCCAGTGGATCATCTGCCTGATTTAGAGGTCAGAAGAGAGGTCTTTGCCGTGGAGCAGTTGAATGACCCTACTTTGGTAAAAGCCAGGGAGAATGTAAAAGTAGTTGATGGTAAACCCATAGACCCTGATAGTCCTTTGTCCTATCCCCACATGGCAATGTATCAGGTGACTAAGAAGGGGGAAGATGTTGTGGAACAACTAATAGTTCCCAAAGCCTACAGAAGAACAGTGTTGGATCTGGCCCATGGTCGTATAACGGCAGGTCATCTAGGGGTAGAGAAAACCACTGAGCGAATAATGCAGAGGTTTTTCTGGCCCGGGCTTCATAAAGAGGTATCTGACTTTTGCGCATCCTGCCCTGAGTGTCAGTATCATGCTCCCAGACCATGTTTTAAGGGACCACTAGTTCCATTGCCTGTTATAGAGGTGCCGATAGTGAGAGAGTACCTGAAACAGGCTCAACAGGCACAGCAGAGGGTATACAACCGCAATGCTCGGTTATGCAGCTTTGCTCCTGGGGACAGAGTGTTAGTGTTGGTTCCCACTGTGGAAAATAAACTTTTGGCTAAATGGCAAGGGCCCTTTGAAATCTTAGAAAGAGTGGGACAGGTCAATTACAAAGTTTACCAGCCGGGGAAAAGAAAGCCGGAACAGATATACCATATAAATCTGTTAAAGCCCTGGAAAGATAGAACGGTACTGTCGGCCATCCGAGCCCCTCCAGTAAGTCCATGGCCCTTAGTTCCCGAAGTGACAGTGGCAAAAACCCTGTCGGCAATTCAACAACGAGAGGTCAACTAGTTTCTGGTAAGAAATAGGGTGCTGTTCTCTGACGTACCTGGGAAAACCTCGGTCGTTAAACATGACATCATCACTGACCCAGGGGTTAAAGTTAATCTAAAGCCCTATTGGTTACCAGAAGCTCCAAGAGCATCGGTGTCGAAAGAAATTTAAAGTATGTTAGAGTTAGGGGTTATTGAAGTATCACATAGTGAATGGTCAAGTCCCATTGTGTTGATTCCAAAGCCTGACGGGAGTGTGCGTTTCTGCAATGACTTCCTAAAGTTGAACAGTGTTTCAAAATTCGATGCCTACCCGGTGCCACAGTGGAGAAGGAGGCATTGGCCATAAAGTGGGCGTTACAAACTTTTAATTTTTCGGTGGAACACAGGCCAGGGGGCCTGTTGCTTAAAGCAGACGCATTGTCACGCGTTCATTGTTTGGGGGCTTCAGTTGTTCCGCCCCATAGGTCGAAACAAAGGGGGGGATATGTGATAGGATCACTGGTAAAGTGGTCTGTGGCAGGGACATTTATCCCAGATTCCTGTCCTATGTGTTTAAAATCCCCAGGAGAAAGTCTGCAGTGTAGCAGGCTTGAGTCTCGGCTTTTTGAAAAGCCGGTTTGGGACCTGGGGGTTGTGGGTGAGAGGAGAGGGAGGGCTCCACCCATGGCCACTCCAGGTTTTGGTTCTCGCAGCCTGGTAACAGGCTTGTTAGGGTTTCCACCTGAGAGTGGCCAGGATAAGCCTTGTGTGTTGAGGGCTGATTGTCTCACCTGGGAGAGCAGACAGGGAGTTTGCTCAGAGACACTTGAAAACCTAACTGTAAGTGTTGTGCTGTGCCCTTGTTGCTGGTGAGGGCATTAGGCCCTGCCAGGTTCTGGTAGTGAGGGAACTACCTGTGAAGTTAGTGCCCCGACAGGGCTAGGATTTATGTTTATGTTTTCTTTATGTTATTTCTGACATTGTACAATAAAGACTGGCGCCGACCAGCTTGTACTCGCATCCAGACTGGTGTGCTGCTTCCCTGCTGCTGTGTGTGTGTGTAAGGAAGGAGTCCCCTACCCAGGAGAGGGACCTCCTAATCTGACTGTGTCACAATATATATAAGCGTCACTTCCTAATAACCAGCTTCCAGTATCAGGTTGCCATGGATATTATACTATATAATATATGTAAATGGCCTGATATGGATAAAACAGAATAGCTTAGTAGCTTAAAACTATAAAATCATATAAGATCTATTTCAGGTAAAAACTTAATCATATATAGAAAATCACATACAATATACAGTATATAAGATATGCTCCAGGTAAACCATCTTAATAGACATAGCAGCAATATATAGCAGCATATAATACATATAATAGTCAAATGAATCACATAATAAATAATAAAACCAAAAAGAATGTAAAATGTGGGGTATATACCCTTGATGGAATTCTTCCATATTCATCAGCATATAGCCACATATAAAAATAAATAAAACACAGGGAAAATATATAGGCACATTTAAAGGAACCATTTTACTTAGAAATCTTGATTGAGGCCAGAAGGTATTAATGTTCTATAGTTAAAAATATATTTAATTTCTTCCTTTGCTAAACGTGATTGAATCCTTAACCACCTTCATACCATAAAAATGATTTATATCATCTGTGGAGCAACGGTGTGTACTTTTAAAATGAGCGGAGAGGGAATGAGAATCTAGTCCCTTCCGTATATTCTGTAGATTTTCCCCTATATGTACTTTTAATTGTCTCAACGTACCGCCTATGTAGACTTTCCCAAATTTGCATTCGATAGCATAAATTACATTTTTTGTATTACAAGTAATGAAATCCATTACCCGATGTTTCATACCATTAATCCCAATTTCCATTATTTTCTTGCCATTCAGCACTTTTTTTATATTTCTACAGCCCACACATAGGCCGCATCTATAAAACCCCACAGATTTAATATGCATAATTTTTATCTGAACCCAAATTTTTACTTTTGATATCCAAACAGAATAAATTAATTTCTTAGATGTCACTGTCTATGTTGAAAGAGGCAATATACATACAAAAACATTGGGTAATGGATTTCATTACTTGTAATACAAAGAATGTTATTTATGCTATCGAAATGCAAATGTGGGAAATTCTACATAGGCTGTACGTCGAGACACTTAAAAGTACGAATAAGGGAACATCTAAGGAATATATACGGAAGGGACTAGATTCTCATGCCCTCTCTGCTCATTTTAAAAGTACACACCATTGCTCCACAGATGATATAAATCATATTTTATGGTATGAAGGTGGTTAAGGATTCAGTGGGACATAAGGATATTCAATCATGTTTAGCAAAGGTAGATATTAAATATATTTTAACTATCGAACATTAATATCTTCTGGCCTCAATCAAGATTTCAAAGTAAAATGGTTCCTTTAAATGTGCCTATATATTTTCCCTGTGTTTTATTTATTTTTATATGTGGCTATATGCTGATGAATATGGAAGAATTCCATCAAGGGTATATACCCCATATTTCACATTCTTTTTGCTTTTAAATATTACTATGTGATTAATTTGGTTATTATATGTATTATATGCTGCTATATATTGCTGCTATGTCTTTTAAAAATGGTTTACCTGGGGCATATGTTATATATATTGTATGTGTATATATATATATATATATATATATATATTAATCCCCATATAATACCCATAGCAACCCGATTCCTGATGCAAGTTATTAGGAAGCGATGCTTATATACATATTGATCATACAGCACAATTAGGAGCTGTTGGTAAGTCTATCTATACAAACTGCCTCAAAGATTTGACAGTATCAGATGCAGCGATTATATTTCCTGTCCTTTGAGTGATGCCATGTGGATTTCTGCTGTCGTGGCTTGAACACATCCAGTGAAGTATGTCACTTCTGGCAGAGGCACGTGGATTTCCGGGGATGCAATACGAAGTGCATCACTTCCGGTGACCGGACTGGAAGTAAGGACAGGATGGCTATTAGGACTTGCAGCATGACTGTAACATGGATAAAAATATCTAGCAATGTAGCAGTTTGAACTTTAGGTTTAGGGGGTTTTTGTTTTCACATCAATTATTGAATGAATGGGAATGGTATTTATAGCCTGCCCTTTTGTGATAGTCCCATGCACCTTGAAAAAGATCATCTGTTTTGATCAAAATGCCATGGTGGAGTAACTTGCAGATGATATGGTTTGAACCACTGTTTTTTACTTACTTTGGGAATGTCACTGATGGCAGTTTGAGGAGATCCGGAATCATATGACTGCAACTTTTAGTGCTTTATTTGTACCATCTATCACAATGTTACGACAGTGTTGTCATCCATACATTCTACACTTTGTTAGATTTTATTAATAAATCATCCTGTCTAATACTAGCTCCTTTCCTCCCTTTCTTTTTGTGTTATGGCAAACTCCATATACGAAGAAACAAGGAGGGAATAAGAGGAGAGAGGTTGAAATCTTTAGAAAGAAACCTTTATATGCATGTGAAAGCTGATGGAGATGTGAGTTTGGGTATGCTTGCCTATCATCTATGTACTGTAGATTGGTTGAATACTGGTTTGGAACAGATACTGTACCATTATGCACTTTCAGACCACCTGTTTTATAGTTAGTGGGGAATGCTATTTTTCCACACTACATGTCTCAATAATATAGACCTCTGAATTTTACAATTGATGTTAGACCAATACCTGGAAAAGGACTTGAACATTTTGCACATATTTTCTTCTTTTTCATGTGATGAACTATCCCCTTCATGTGTTCTGCATAATTTTGTTTTTATATATTTTTATGTTAGAGTGTAGCTGACATTCTTTTATAAGAAATATAAGTAGGCAGCAGGTACTTTTTGCACACCTTAAGTAATCAATTCTTCATTATGAAGCATTAACCTTGACCGCTAGTCAGACCAGGCTGGGAGTCATCTGGAACAGAGGACCCCCCCTCCGCTGGGCAGCCCAGGCCTGGGCTGATAGCCCAGAGCTATCCCTGGCACCCCTGGGTGGTGAGTTCCAGGTTGATTGTGTAAAGTGGCCCGTTCCCCCTAAAGCACAACCAACTCCGGGATCTTCACTGCCAGTCCTGGTTGTGAAAATACAGGGGACAAATGACATAGGGGTCCCCTGTATTTAACACAAACAGTACCAGGCTATTCAGAACCAGTCCTAGTTGCTAAAAATACAGTGGACAAAGGGTCCCCTGTATTCAGCGCAACCAGCACTGGGCTCTGAGCCAGCTCTGGTTCTGGAAATACAGGGGAAAAAATTGATAGGGTTCCCCTGTATTTACCAGAACCAGCACCAGACCCTTTCTACCATGGGGGTATAAGCACACAACTGTGCCCTTATAATACTGTAAAATCTCAGTTTTTATTGCTTGTGCAAAAGAGGGTAAATTTCTTAATCTGCCAAACTTCTTCCATTAGGCAGTGTAAACTTTTACTCTCACAAAACTGTAAAAGTCTTCTAATTCCCCTTTAAAATGGATACATTTGCACACCCTTACACAAAAAATAGCATTTGCAAAAATTCATTTGTTGCATTTCTTCTATATGTGTAGAGGCTGTTTAATATTATTACATGTAGGTATTACATATGTTGAAGTTTATGACTTTGATAGGCATACTTGTAACTCTCAAAAGGTTAACGCATTATCATTAATATCAGTAATAATCTGAAGTCAAAATTGTAGTAAAAAAAATAGAAACATAACTGTAATAATATATCAGCATACATATTAAATGTGATAAAATGCTATAACAAATCTGACAATAAAGCAAAAATAGTTGGAGTCTGTAGTGTAGGTGAAGGTTTGGAATGCTGAAAGCAGCCCTAGAGCTGCCTGTTGTCAGTGGCAAACGCAGGATTTCTAGAGGGGGGTTTCCAAATGCTTGATTTTAGAGTGAGTGTGGCCAGTCCATGAAGAGGGCAGAATTATCACTTAACCAGCTTTAAAATGCATCATACATAGTATATCGTGTATCATAATTGTAGCATATACAGGACCAGCGATCACAGTAAGCCATTATATGCGGCAGTAGGGCCATCCTGCCTGAGCTGAATGTTTTTATTTTAGATGTGGGCACCATTCCAGGGCATGGGAGCAAGTCTGGGGGAGCAGCAGAATAACCTAGCACTGCCCTGGACATATATGTACATATCGGGCTCTATAGCAGCATATCCCTAACAGTGAATGTTTTCCAGATCTCCTAGTTGGTGCACAGGTTATTTATTACTGACTGCTACATGATAAAGATCCACAGGTGGTGCTAATTACTTAATTTGTGATATTGTGAAGAACATGCAGCACTAGTAAAATTCTGTTACATTACTATTTCTATTGTGGTCATGGTGTGGGCTTGGGAGGGGGGTTTCCAGGCAGATGGAAACCCCCCTGCGTTTGCCTATGTGTTGTCCATCACTCTATTAGGGAATATTATTGCTCTTTTGCAATAATGGGTTACTTACTATCTTGCGGTCTTACAATACACAAAATATGTGTTTTCATTATAATATGCCAAATTGTGACAGTGCAGTATAATATAAAGCATACATTGCAATAGTACTTTGTTATTTCCATAAATTCTTTTGTTCCATAAAGAATCAATTGGTCTCATTTTAGGGAAACCCCTGATATTACTTCTATAATAGTTTTGTAACTTTTCACATGTGTTTTGTCACAAGCATTTTTTATATGGTTAAATGATTTAATTATAGAGGTTTACTGCATTGGAAGAGCTTCGAGGTCAGACAATGCTGCTTAGTCTGTGCCTAATTCTTCACAAGATGAGACATACATGGATATATAAAATATTTAACACTGCTGACACTCTGCATTGACACAAAGGACAAATATTGTCTTCAGGAGATAAAAAGCTCATCTCCTCGGAACAACTGCTTCAGCTTGCACAATCAATAAAAAACAATTACATACATTGATTTAGGTTTAACAGAGGAAGCAATGCTGATAACAGGCATTACATTAAGCAAACTGCTAGTACCATGGCAAAACATTATAATTATATAACTGGTAAGGAAGAATTTTGCTTTTGCTTTTTTTAATTTGATCCTCACAAATAAAATCAAACTAAATGTAAAAAGTAAACAAAGGCACACAAACATATATAATATTAATAACAATTTCATAACAGATATAGTGGTTTCAAAAGAGAGCCCTACTGATGCCAAAAGAAAAATATATAATTTTTTTAGTCAAAATAAAAGTTATTCTCAACTAAATCAAGGGCAAAAAACTAAATATATATGTCCTCCTGAGGTGCAAATTTGGCACAGATTCCTGGCACTGAATGTTATATTAATTAGGTATAACATACAGTATATTAATCTGATGCTGAATGAATGTTTACTGCAAATTAGTTACTATAAATGAATAACAAAGTTCTGTTCATGACCTATCACGTTTCAGTATCACATTAATTAAGTTTTAATGAAAAGACAGTTTTTATATTAACTCACCAACAATATAATAAAATAAAATTGTACAGCTTTAAAATTGCTAAGTATGATCTCAGTATTCGGTTAGTTAACAAATGTAGCTTGAAGGGTTAAAGTTCTATGTACTACTTTTTTTCTATGAAAAAAGTAGTGCTATCCAAATAAAAGGTACTATTACTTGTCTACCGTTAAAACTTGATATAAATATATATATTGGCTTCCATTTTCTGGATAAGACTTCAGACATTTATTTTATTAATTTCTTGTGCCAGGATATTAAATGTATCCCTCTGAAATAATTTGAATGATTCTGGAACTAGTTAAAAGAATTAGAAATTATACCAGAAAAAAAGGTGCAGCTTCTGGGTATCATTGAGTATCAGCACAAAAAAGCACTAGCAATATGTCAATTTGTTACACAAATTTATTTAGGTGAAAATTAGAATAAGTAATAGACATTCACTGTAAACGGATGAAAGCTGTATATCTGATATTCTAAAAAAAAACAATCCAAAATGCCATGTGATATAATGCATTTCATCACCTTGGGATTACATCAGGCAGATAGACACAGTTACAAAGCAAAGATATGTCTTCTCAGAGGTATATCTAAGGATGCACTCACATCGGATAAACCTGAAATTACCTGATTGTGTCTTAGCATTATTAGGGAACAACAAGTAACTATGTTTGTTTTGGTGATTGTTGAGTTGTTGAGACTATGGGGTTAATCCAAATAGCCGTGATGATCTCGCAGGTGCAAGTCATCACGGCAATGGCTGCACTTTATGGCAGCCAGGATTTGCTAAAAAGTGCTCGCAGCCCCATAGGGCTCAGAGCAAAATTAGGCAAATTCATGCTCAGAGTGTGCCATGAAGGGTGCGAGGGGCCCGTCCATTGCCGACATTTTAACACTGTTGCAACGGCAACTTTCACCCTTTGTATTTAATTGGATTGACCCTTGTGTGTGGTTGCCTTATACTGCTGCCATTTGTGTTTGGATTCTCATACATGCTAAATGCCTATGATCACATGTATTTTTTGTACTTTGCACTTATCTTGGGGTTGGTGTAATTATGGGGTTGGATTGGAGTCAGCTGCTTTCTGCTTTAAATAGCAACCTTTAGTGCAGATTAAAGTATTCACATGCATGTTTTCCTGTGCTCAATGTCTACTGCTCTGCCTGATTTCCTGACCCATACTTGCAGCTCTGGCTCTACATTAATTGTTGCCTGAATTGACTTTTTCCCTTGTTATACCAATTCTTTTCTGTATTCTGCCTGCACCAATATTGCTTTGGGACCCCAATTCTTCACTATATGTTTCCACCAATGTTTTACTTGTGAACTCTACCTTGCTTGATACTCTACTAGTACTGATTCCAGCCCTGGCTACTACATCCTGTATCTCTACTGGAACCTTGGAGTGGTACTTGGAAGATAGTTATTTGATTCTTCAGTTTTCATCATATCTGCTGTGAAACTGCTTAATCTGATAAATTATCACAACTTTGAATTTAAGTTGCAATAGAGTTCTACCTGGTTTCTTTCATTTTCATTATTACTGTTTGTCAGTAGTGATACTGTATCTGTACTGTTTTAGTGCTATAATTCAAGGCTATTCATTTAATATTAATTACAGTCAGAAATAAGTATTCTGTTTACATTGGTCATTTGTGATGTGGAGGGCAGATTGTGTATTATGGTGCATCAACTACCTACAGACAGAAATTCCTGAATATATTATTGTAGTTCCTGTGCCAAATCAATTAAGAAATCAAGACTTAAATCCCAGATCACATAAATTAAATATATAGTTTCAAATCAAAGGGAACATAAGAAAAGTTCTGGTGTCATGAAAGGTAAATTTGCACAAAAGGTCACCTTGACTGTATTAGAAAGGGAACAATAACTAATTGAGCGAATTGCACCTGAGAGAGTAAGCATTAATAATATTTCAACCTTTGATCTGTAAGATAAATCCATAGTAATTTTTGTTTTTAAATCATTCCTAATTTAATGACCATAATTGTTTTCATATTAATTTGCTGTACACCTGGGCATGCTCTCTTTAAAAAATGCCAGTTGCACCTGAGAGAGTAAGCATTAATAATATTTCAACCTTTGATCTGTAAGATAAATCCATAGTAATTTTTGTTTTTAAATCATTCCTAATTTAATGACCATAATTGTTTTCTTATTAATTTGCTGTACACCTGGGCATGCTCTCTTTAAAAAACGCCAGTGGTTTATTTTTCACAAAAAATATTGACCCTTGCAGGGGCATTTCAAGAGAGTGGGGGGCCTGTGTGCAGTCTCCATCATGGGCCAACTCCTCTCAGTCCGGCGGCCATCAGCGCACTGAGTGCAGTGCGGCCAGCACAGTACTAATAGACTCTGGGCACTAGAATGTGCCCAGAGTCTATAGCGCATGAACTGGTAACCGGGAAAATGGCCACAATGGGCATTTTTCCTGTACTGCGCATGCGCAAAACGATGGGAAAATGGCTGCGGCAGCAATTTTCCAAACGTTTTTACAGCGCTGATACTGGGTGCAAGGTGTACGGTGTGGGCCCTCCTGGACCCAGGGGCCTGTGTGCACCACATACCTTGTACCCATTATAAATACGCCCCTGGACCTTTGTTTAAAAGTGCATGTCCAGGAAAACAGAAGATTATAAAATAAAGCTGGTAATCAAATAAGACAAATGAAAGCCATGGAAGCATTTTGTAAACAATCATTAAATACATTGGAATTTACTGTATGAACTAAGGCAAATATCACCCCAAAACCACACCTGCTGCAAGGGTTGGACTGGCCCACAGGGGTACAGGGGAAATCCCTTGTGGACCCCACTGCCTGGGGGCCACATCCTCTCTTCTAGGCTGCTTGGTGAAACAAGACCATTGATGAACATGTGTGTTTGGCTTATTTCTATGGAAACTACTACATAACTGTTAGGTCTGTTGACAATCCTCTGTATGGTACCCAATTGTTCAAATCTCAATGGTGTTCTTCTTTGCACAGCCTGACCAGGATGTATATGGCATAGGTGATGTGATGAAATGTCATGGCTTACTTTGATTCACTGTCTGGTGTATGCCAGAGCAACTTGTATGTTGTGTTGTATCTTCGGATCTTGGTCACTGGTCATGAGCATCTAGAGAAGGGGTTCTATGCTAGAGAGGGGAAACCATTCTTTGGAGTATTTATAAGGTTGAGGAGCAATGAGAACACATCTGTGCCACCTCTTGAACAGCTTTCAAGTAGGTGCTTAGCAGAGTGAACTGCTCAGTGAGGCCATTCAACTGTGGATAACTGGGGCTACTCATCTTGTGGTTTATGTCCCACTGTGGTGTTAAGGGCCTAAATTTGCTGTTCAGGAATTGCATTATATTGTCAGTGAGGAGTTGCTGAGGAATGCTATGGACTGAGAAATGCATCTTCAATTTGTTCATCACAGAGCTGCTTTCAATGCTGGGCAAGTCGTCCATCTCAATCCAACTCATGAAAGGAGGAGGGCAAACATTTTAGGACAACCTAGGACAATCTGGGACATAAATCATCATTGAGCATAGTATCACAGAGCTCCCCAAGGTGCCAGGAAGACAATACATCCATCTCCATGATTTCAAAATGATCCTCACACTCAAAAGCTACAGAACGAGTAAATAAAGCATGGAAAAGGACTTCGGCCACATGGAGCTCCTGAGCCTTTCTGTACACAACATCCAGTTGATAGCAAAGCAACTTCAACATCAGGTGCTGAATTCTGGAGGCAGTGTAGAGAGGCTTGCTGTGGTTGTTGGTCAGTTTCCACAACATGTTGGCCAAAGATAAACTCATGAATGTCCTGGAAAAATTTACATAATAAGTTAGTATTAGGGATGTTAGGGACCCATCTGATGGGGTTCATCATGACGTGGTGGATGGGCAAGCATTTTTGGACAAACATGTACTAAGAACATCACTTATACTCCATGTTAATTGTAGAGTTTATCAAAATTATTTTGACTATCATTATTCTTAGTGCTTAGCGTATGCACTTGCATTTTCTTTTTCTTGCACTGTACAAGTCTCAGCATGGTAGCACCTTTTATTATGTTTCAAATTTGCACAGTCCAAGACACCTCTCCCTTTAGTTCCTAAGCATTCTATACTCACACTTTTAATTAGTGTATTTTATATTCCACATACCTTTTCTGCTTTAAAGCTACTCTATTGGCCTCCTATTTTTTATTGTCTGAGTTAATAAATTCTCTTATACATGAAGATGACCACTCTCTTTAGGGTAAATTTACTAAGAATGTTTGTAAACACGCTTGACATCCCATGGATACGAGTGAGTTTGTTTCACATAAATATGAAGATCCGTGTTTGCCAGAATAGTGTTTGCCAATGGTGTATGCAATTGTGTTAAAATAGCCGTGTTTTCTCTGATCTTAGGCAAACATGGTAGTGAATTGTCAAATCTAATTCTCTTTGTATTTTGCATAAACAATTGAATACGGAAACCAAATCCTCTTGTGTTTTCATTGGTAGGAGCTGTCACATGTGAAAGTGTCATGACTGAACCATATAAATATGCCTCATGGGGTTAGTCAGAGAAGATTGTAAAGGAGCATTTGATTGTTGGCGGCTTGGTGTTTTTTTTCGATATCTGAGTGCTAAGAATAAAGTGTAAGTTATCCTGTCTATTTTGTTGTCTTGTTTGTTATAAGTTTGTCTATTTTTTCAGTCTTATTTGTCAATTTTTTTGGTCAAATCAGTACTTCTTTGTGTGTGTCTGTGGTGTGTATATAGTGTAGTGGTGGAAGAGGTTTGTGTTTTTGTATTCTAAGTATTTTGTGTCTTTTTGAAGGGAGAAGGAGAGGAGCATGTCTAGAAAGGAGGTAGACAGTGAGGTGGAGGAGGTGGCATGCCAGGAGCCCCATGACAGTGATGGGTAAGTGAGAAGATGCCCAGGCAGAGGGGCAAGACAAAATGTAAAGTTAACATTTGCTGATAATCTTGCCCTGGTCCAGGAGGTAATGAAATCACACCACTCCCATTTTGGACTACATGTTGCTCATGTTTCTGCTCACTGCAAGTCAGCAATATAGCAGGGTGGTATACCTACAGTGAATGCTGAGGGTCATGCCCACCAAGTGAAGACACCTGCAAGAAAAGTTTATTTGATATCAAAAGGCGGGTGAAAGCCGTAATGTCAAAGGAGACACGATCAGCACATCATAAAGGTAGAGGCTCCCAGGGTTGGACTGGCCCACATGATTACAGGGGAAATGACTGGTGGGCCCCACTGCTTGTGTTCACACTGCCATCCCCTAGGTGTCAGGTTCCATACCTCAAATGATAGATTGTTACTCTATTAGACAGTCAGTTACCTGTTGGAGCAGTACCACTGGTCAGCATGGGGCTTGGTGCCCTACTATAGAAACTACACTAAGATTTGCCTAATAGTTAGCCTAGCATCTGTGGTGGTTGGCCACACCCAATCTGGAGGCTGGCCACACACCTTAAGCATGGCCCCTACCACTGCATTCCCCCAGTGGGCCTTTCATGTCCCAGTCTGACACTAGGCTGATTATCTGGAATATGAGAAGCCATTGAAGCTACTCATCCCTCCAGATATGATATCCCGTGTGACCGTGCAGGACACATACGGTATGCACTCAAAGGGGTAAATTTACTAAGAGTCGAGTTTGGGAGAGTTTGCAAACACTGGAGAGTTTGGGCATTTTTCCCCACTTGCAAATTGTTACAGTACACTAATGATAGCAGCTGCTCATTGGCTGGGACCCACATGGATTTAGCCAATGAGCGGCTGCTAATGTTAAGCTGCCGCTGATTGGCTTGTGGCCCCGCACTAATGATAGCTCATTCTCCATGAACTGTCATTAGTGTTCTGTAACAACATGCTGTAGCGTGGTGTTACAGTGTGTCCAGGGCCCTTATTGGTTTTCTGCGGAGAACATCATGGGACAAAAGGTGAGTATTGGATCTTTTTTTCAGGTACTTCCATAGGATACTTTACGTTGAGAAGGGGCCGTGAACATCTAGGAGCAGGTGAGTATGTGTGTATGTATGGATGTAATAAATCTTTATTTTCATGGTGTGTGTGTCTTGTGTTTTTTACACATTTCTTTACAGGTGAACTACATGTACCAGCAGTCCCTTAATGCCCTGCATGTTGGTACTTGTGGTTCTCCATGTACCAGCATGTGGGGGAGGCTTGCTGGGACCTGCAGTTCTACTGTAAAGACAATGGCCCTCATTCAGAGCCGTACGCTCTGAGCAGAGCGCACGCTCTGAATGAGGGCCGTCCTCCATAACTATGGAGCGTCCTCCTGGACACTCGTATAGCTGTGGGTCACCACCCACAGCCTATACGAGTGTGCAGTTTGATGGCCGCGATGGTATTGACCATCGCGACCATCGAAACTGTGAGCCGGAGCCTGCGGTTGAGGTTTTCAACCGCAAGGCCCGGAGTGATTTTGGCTCTATCAGTGCCAAAATCACTCCCACTGACATCACTAGTGATGTCAGTGGGCCGGCTTCTGACGGTAGGCGTTCCCTTAGGAATGCCCCCATCAGGGAGGCACGCCCCCGGCACGCCCACCGAAGGGGGCATGCTGTCAATCAACATCGACAGCATGCCCCCTTTGATCAGACACAACGAGCGAAGGAAAGTCCTTCGCTCGTCGCGTCTGGCGCATGCGCACGATGGAGCTCCCTCCGTCGTGCGCATGCTCAGTGCAGAAAATCGACCCACTTGCGAGCGGACAGCCACTCGCGAGTGGGTCTGAATCAGGCCCAATGTTGTTAATTCTATTTTTAACACTAAACCTATACTACACCTACACTATCAACCCGCCACCCACCACCCAGGGGTAGCAGGGATAGCCCTGGGCTATCAGCCTAGGAGAGGGGTTACCTGGAGAGGGCGACCCCTTTATTGAGGGATCCCCAACTCCCCTGGGATCCCTGGCCTGTGCTGACTAGTGGTCAGGGCTGATGCTGTGGCTGGGGGGCCCGTGAAAGGGCGCCCCTGGCTGTGGCATCAGTCCCCCACTAGAAAGGGTCCAGAGCTGGTTTTAAATATAAGGAGAACCTCACACAAGTATTTTCTCCCTATATTTAATACCAGTTCTGGTCCTGCTGCCTGGTGCTGGTTCTTAAATTACTGTGGAACCCTACATATTTTGTTCCCTGTAATTTTAAGAACCAGGTTAGGCTTTAGGGTGGGCCCTATGTCATTTTTCTCAAAAACTTTTAACCCATTTTTTTACAGGCTAGAACACAAGCAGCTTACCCATATCTCACTGATATGTGCAGGCTGCTTGCTCGGGAGAGTTTTGCAGAGAGAAGACACTGCAGTCTTGGGTGAGTAATCTCCTGCAAAACCTGCTACTCGGGGGAGAAATCTCATTCTGCTTCACCATCAGCCATCTTACTCTCAGCTAAACTCACTTCTTGGTAAATTTGAGAGTCTCAGGAGCCTCAAATCACCCGAGTTTCGGTGAAGCTAATCGAGTTTAAAAAAAAGCAAACTCTCCCAGACTCGATTCTTAGTAAATTTACCCATAAGTGTCCATATTTGGATGTATAATTTTTTTTTTACAAAAAGAAGTGACAGTAAATCATTATTACAGTGCTGCATGTTTTTTATCCATTCTGCAATGCATACTTGTAATGAATGTTTGTGCATTTTAATTGCAATGCCATATACTGCATTATATTATGTTGTACACTCTACAACTGCACAATAATTGTTTTTTGTCAGTATATTGCACACATTAATTTTTTTGGTGTTAGCTCTTGAAAATAAATGGCTACAGTTTTTTAAATTTAGCCTTCCATTACTATAGTAACATAGCAAGACCTATCCAGTAGCAGCAAGAATAGATAATTAGGGATGCGCTGATACAAGAGCTGCTGGTAAAGGGGTAGTCACACCCTGAAATACACACAATAAACAATACAAAGAAACCAGCGCTAATGAAGATGGACGGTGATCTTAAGTAGCACAATAAACATTTATTACATAGACACATGCATAAAAAAAACAATTAAATGAAAAATGCCACACATAGTATGAATAATTGGACAAGTGACCAGCACTGTCAAAACATGATTCCCATGTGGGATATTTCTAATGGATATCTGATCAAATGTTCCAGCACTTTCAGTCCAAAGTTTCAATAAAGGAAAAGATAGCAGCAATGTCAGTTATAATTCTGTTCCTGTATATGCTGTTGGACAGATAATAAAGGACCTAGGACTCCTTTCACTTTATCCAGGAGATATCAAGAAGCCATACACTATTCAAGTGCAATAGGTTTCAACAGAGTCTCTAGCACAACAGTGCAATTAGAATAAGCTGTTATTAATCCACCTTATTGGGTTTTGGCGCTGCACTCAGTCAAAGGATTGTGGGGGTCCAACGTAGGGTCCAATGTCATCAGGATTCTCAGAGTAACCACCTCAACGCGTTTCACTAGGTAAGAGGCACCTAGCTTCCTCAGGAGTATGTGTGCTGATTCATATTATGAGGGTGGTTAAATACCCATAGATAATTAGTTGATTAAAAATACATGTAGTGGCCAAAACATAAAGAAAACACCGTCCATCATACATATTTTTAAAAAACTGAATAGAACTAGAATTAAAATTAAAACTAAAACAAGGCAATCCTACTTACCCGTGAAGCAAGTATTCTGAAAAATATATCCCCATTAAAGATGCTAATTTTAAGTTTTCTGCACTGAGATCATGTGACTACCTATCGTCACATGATCGTCCGCCGACCTCCCATTGGTCTGAAAGCTAGCATCAGTGAACCGCATATTTCCATTCCTGAATAGTGTGAACATCTACCAATGGGATGATGTGTTCCGGACATAATTTGGAACTCCGTCAGCGGCACACAGATAGAAGACAAAAGTCTCCATAGTTCCAGTGTGTATACACGTCACAGTGCATGTCACCACAGGACCACATGGCCGCTGATGTCCAATCTCCCCGAGGAAATCAGCGACTCCCCTCCCCCCCAGGGTGCTGCATGACCATTCATGCTGTTATGTGGGAAAAGCAGCATGAGTGTCTGCAGAGAGACGGAATTAGGATGGAGGATGGAACATCAACCAATCACCACTGCACATCATTATAAACTACAAATCCCAACATTCCCCCTTCCGATCAAGTGATGTACGTCACGTGACCGGGCAGAGTATCCTGAGGTAATGTGTATCTACGTCACTGATGGTAAATGAAATTAAATTGAATAAACAGACCACATATGGATAAATCATGTGATCAAAGTGTACATATTCTTTCATGATATGTGCAGGATACAATTTATCAATCGGTATTACTACATAAATCTTGAAAATTGCAGATCCCAGCATTCTCACTGCTGATCATGTGATATATGTCACATGAACGTGCAGAAGGTTCAATGGTTATATATATCCATATAACTAATGATAAATAAAATTAAAATTAAATAAACACACCACATATGGATGGATCATATGATCAAAATCTAAATATACTTTCATTACATGGGAAGAATACAATTTATCAATCAGTGCTAAATATAGACTGAGTACCTTTATGAATTGTGACTCTAAATTTATTATATATTTATTAAGCTGTGATTGTAATCTTTTCTATGTGGGGCGCACTACCAGAACATTAAGAACGAGGTTCATGGAACATGCTTGATATCTCCATATCCTGGATAAAGTGAAAGGAGTCCTAGGTCCTTTATTATCTGTCCAACAGTATATACAGGAACAGAGTTATAACTGATATTGTTGCTATATTTTCCTTTATTGAAACTTTGGATTGAGAGTGCTGGAACATTTGATCAGATATCCATTAGAAATATCCCACATGGGAATTATGTTTTGACAGTGCTGGTCACTTGTCCAATTATTCATACTATGTGTGGCATTTTTCATTTAATTGGTTTTTTTATGCATGTGTCTATGTAATAAATGTTTATTGTGTTACTTAAGATCACCATCCATCTTTATTAGCGCTGGTTTCTTTGTACTATCCAGTAGCAGGCCTGAACTTAGTTTAAGTGTTTGTATTATTAATTTCCATCAGTGTTGGGTAACCACAAAGGTGTGAAAATGTCTTAATTCATATAGTGGTTAAAATACCATTTTGGTCATGTAATACTATTTTTTTTGCCATGTTAAGCTTGTAATCAGATTTCAAATCATGTTATAATGGCAATCATAGAATGTACAGTAGTCATAATAATTCTGACAGTTTGTTGGTTGAATTTGCAAATCTTCAAAAGTGTGTTGTACTACAGATTGGCTAGGTATTATGTTTAATCTGCAATATTGAGCACTCACTACATAATAATTGAATGTTATTTTAAATATTTAATGCAACCATTTTAAACAGACACTGCATCATTCTAGTGGTTGTTTTTTTTTTCAGTTTCCCATTATAGTCTTAATGGTGGCCTTTTAAACTGTTTGTTTTTATTTGATAAACAAAATCACTTTAAATTAGCACCCTTTGCAAATTACCACAATTAAGCACCCATATTTTACCAGGTTTGAAATAGTTTTTCCAAATGTTATCCTGTATAAGTTTTTTTCTTACATATATAAAATATGGATGATCCAAAATAATGACATAACTTGCATACTGACAAAACAGATTTATTATCACCAAAATTTGCTCTAATCTATAAATTCAACATATACTGTAAATATGCTGTATTACTCTTCACATCTATAATTCTATAATATTTTGCTATGGGTTGATTTATTTTCCAATATTTTAATATCTCTGTTACAAGTCGCGGTCACGACTTATCTCCCTCTAGCAGTTTACATTCCCATGACACTGTTGTTCCAGTTCCCTCAGTTGCTAGGCAATCTGCACGCCTCAGGAGGTCACGTCTTATCCACAGCATGGTGTGATTGGTTCCTCTTGCTATTTGTGCACGCTGGCCTTTTGCTGCCTCGCCAATTATAGCATTCCTATAGGTTCTCTCAGCTCAGCTGCATGGCCAGTATTCTGTGTCTCCTCATGGTAGTGAATTCTGGTTCTCCAGCTTCCGTGCTGCCACCGGCTCACCAGCCTCTCCATCGGCTCCCTAGCCACATCAGCAGCTTCCATGCTGCCACCAGTTCACCTGCATCTCCATTGGCTCCCTAGCTGCACCAGCAGCTTCCGTGCTGCCACTGGCTCACCAGCCTCTCCATTGGCTCCTTAGCTGAACCTGCAACTTCCTTGCTGCCACTGGCTCATCAGCCTCTCAGTCGACTCCCTAGCCACACGAGCAGCTTCTGTGCTGCCACCATCTCCAAAGCCACACCATCAGCTCTCAAAGCCGCATCGCAGGTACACAAACTTGTGTACTGGCTCTCAAGCCATACAATCAGCTCTCAAGTATTCCAAACTTGTGCACCAGCTCTCAAATCACACCATCACATCTCAAAGCTGCATCGCAAGTACACAAACTTGTATACTGGCTGTCAAACTACACCATCATCTATCAAAGTCAAATCGCAAGTACACAAATGTGTGTACTGTCTCTCAAGCCACATCATCGGCTCTCAAGTATGCAAACTTATGTACTGGCTCTCAAACCACACCATCAGCTCTCAAGCTGCATCACAAGTACACAAACTTGTGAACTGGCTCTCAAGCCACACCATTAGCTCTCAAAGCCAAATCTACAGTAGACCCATTGTGTACCGGCTCACTAGCCACACAATCGGCTCTCAAAGCCATACCAAACTTCTGCTGTTCCTCTCACCACTGGATCCCATAGTATATTCATTTGAACCACTACTACTCTGTGTATTAAGACTAGGTGGCCACCTACTGATGGGAATGGGTATGAAATACCACTGGCCGCATGGCTGTCAGTTTGATTCCTGTCAGCGGCAGCCCAACAGGAGCATTGTGCGACGCAGCGGAAGCCCAACAGCACTGGAAATCCCGATCATGGATAGGTAAGTATCCACTAACCTAACCCCCCTAACCCTAACCCTCCTTAGGGGTGCCTAACCCTAACTTCCCCCCCAAGTGCCTAATCCTAATCCCCCCTCTAAGTGCCTAACCCTAACCAACCCCTTCCCCGCTACCTAAACCTAAGTCCCCCGGGGGTGCCTAACCCTAACCCTCCCTCCCCCTAGCCTAACCCTAACCCTCCCGGGGGGGTGCCTAACCCTAAGTCCCCCCGGGAGCCCTAAACCTAACCCTCCCCCGCTGCAGCTGGCCGCTCACGGCACCTGGCATCACTACGATCGGGATGCCAGGCACCGGTCTCCCGGCATCGGGGAAATGCGGGTGTCTACATCTAGACGCCCAGCATTTCACCCTTGCCGGGATAAGACAGTCGGGAAGCCGGCTGCCAGTATATAGGCAGTCGGCTTCCTGATTGCTTTCCCTACTGATGTGCCCAGCTATAACGTGGCATCACAGTGTTATCTCTCATGCCACGCATGGTGTGCCACACACCACACCATGAGTCGCGCCACAAAGAAAGTTTAATGTACCGTATGGTATGTTCTGTATCACCGCCCGATGATTGTTTGACAGAAGCAGTGATTCGGTACACTATACAGTATTACAACGTTTTCCACATGGAATCAGGAATGTACAGTATAATAAAGCGGTAGAAGAATGTCTAATACAGTTTGAAATCATTAAGCTCTGTATTACCCACTGACTGTGCGGTTGAAATCATACTGTGTGTCACGCTCCAGTGCAAGAATTCCTCTGTGGAGGATGGTGAGCTGAGGGGTTCGGGTGACTAGACTAGGTCTCCTAGTTGTGGCCAAACCCAGGTTTGGCTAGAACTGCCCAGAGGCGCGGAGTCTAACTCACTTGGTGGTTTTCTCCAGTGACCCCTCCAATTGGGATTTGGTTTTCAGCTGCACCAAGTGAGCAGGTCGCGGCCCTCTGGACAGGTACCTGGGAATGGCAGAAGACCAGAAACTATAATGAATGCAATATGCCTGGAGGTGAATGGAATGAATGAACTCTGGAAATGGAGCTGAATGCTATAACACAGGCAATGACTGGAAACAGTTAAGTATGCAGAAAAACACAGACATATACTGGGGATTGCAAAGGCAAGAGCAGAGAGGACTCAGGGAATATATGGGAATGCTAGAAATGATTGGAGCTGATTACCAGAGACAAGACGCTGAGCAAAGAACACAGACATATACTGGAGATTGCACAGACAAGAGCAGAGTGGACTCAGGGAATATATGGAAATGCTGGAAATGATTGGAGCTGATTACCGGAGACAAGACACTGAGCAAAGAACACAGACATATACTGGAGATTGCACAGACAAGAGCAGAGTGGACTCAGGGAATATATGGAAATGCTGGAAATGATTGGAGCTGATTACCGGAGACAAGACACTGAGCAAAGAACACAGACATATACTGGAGATTGCACAGACAAGAGTAGAGTGGACTCAGGGAATATATGGGAACACTGGAAATGATTGGCAGAGACAAGACACAAAGAGAAGTCAGGCATACACTAGGAGAGTGCTAAATGCAAGTGCAGATTTGCAGTGACAATACACAGGGCAGATTGACACAGATATGTGCTGGGAGGTCCAACTGTGGGCTAATTAATACCAGCAGGTAATCTGACACCTCACTGACACAAGGAAGCTGCAATACTAGCAGCACATATACAAAGACACACAGACATAGACATAGAAAACAAAACAGTCTGGATACTGGGAGAGAACTACTCTCAGACTAAGAATAGCTTGGAAGCTACTACTGGAAACTGGAGAACTGTGAACAGGCTGAAGTAACTCTCTGAAAGATTAGCATAGAGCAACACTGGTATCACTGGAACAGAAAAGAAGTTGAACAGCAACTTCCTGGAGTTCTGGAGGCGGATTTATACCCAGGGGTAGCAGATTACTGGAGCACAGCATCAGCTGACTGAAATCATGCTACCATAGGTTAGGAGTACTGTCACATGAGAGGATCTGTCATGGCGGTGCCCATGATGGGAACTCCAATCCCCAGCACACACAGCCGACCATGGAAGCTCGCAAAAAGCACCTAAGGCAGAATACTCAGCCCCACATTAATCACTGCACCAGACGTCTGACTGCAAGGAAGTCAGGGGAAGCCGGCAAGGAGGTGAGAGAGGCTGATCCTAGGCTGAACCCTGACAGTACCCCCTCCTTTTAGGGTGGGCACCGAACACCCATAAAGGCTCAACTGGAACTCCTCAGAAAGACACAAAAAATATATTTGAAAAACACAGGAAACTCGAAAAACTTGATTGAAGATACAATAAGAACTGGAAAATTTAGAAGAACAAGGTTCCCAATACCAGATGGATTCTGAGACTAATAATTGGAAGATATAGTCAACTTGGTCCAAAAAAGGTTGGTCACCAGGAAGTCATCGATTCTTCTTCTTTTTCCGAGACTTTTTCGAACCACTTGAAGAAGAAGAAGACTTAAGTTGCAAAGTGTCTTTCATGGGAACTACCAAAATTGTTTTTTCATCGTACTCAGGATCATAGTCAGAATCTGTGTTATAATTCATCATCCTTATGCCTCCTTGAGTCTTATCCTTCTGGACAGGTTGTTTTTGTACTGGATCTTTTTGAGAAGGACTCAAAGAAATGCATCTGAGCTTAATAGCAGAGGGTGGTACCCCAGAACTTGAGACTTTGTTGAGATGAGTATCCTCGAGAGAACTGTAAGGATAAGTTGGACCAAATTCTTTAATGACTGCTGCAGTAAAGGCTACTAAATCTGACAGCATCGGATCCTTTGAATCATAAATAGGCTCAACCCAGTCCCAAGCTTTACCTCGGAAAGATGAAATTATAAATTTTACTACATTAGTAGGCTTGATTTCAGACCATGGAGAGGATTTCATAATAGCGATGAAATTATCCACCAAAGCATAATACTGCATTATATCTCCATAAAAAAAAATGGACATAGAAACATCAGATGGATCCTGAGGTATACCTTTAAATGTAGTGGTAGCATCATCTTGTGAACCTCTTAACGGATTGAGCACTAAAACATTTGACTTTGACACAACACTAGAAGATTCTTCCTTGAGTAAAGAACCGGAGATCTTTCCTTGGGATACAGATTTTGAAATCCCTTTTTGAGATGTAAAACTTGAGACTTTCCCCTGGACTATGAGACTTGATACCCCCTGCCGGGATACATAACTAGAAACCTCCTCTGGAGGTATAATGCTTGAACCCCCATCTTGGGGAGTAACACTTGGAAACCCTTGTTCTTGGGGTACAAGACTTGAGACCCCCTCCGGGGGTAAGACACTTGAACTCTTCTTCGGAAATGTAATACTCGAAATCCCCCCCTGGGGGATGGCACTAGGAATCCCATCCTGGGGTGAGACACTTGAAGTCCCCTCCAGGGGAATAACACCACGAACCCCATCTTGGGGCATTACACTGGGAACCCCGTCCTGGTATAAACCACTTGAATTCCCCTCCTGGGGTAGAACACTGGGAACCCCATCTTGGGATGAGGCACTTGAAATCCCCTCCTGGGGTATAACACTGGTAATCCCATCTTGGAGAATAACACTTGAAATTCCCCCTTGGGGCACAACACTGGGAACCCCATCCTGGGGTGAGACACTTGAAGTCCCCTCCAGGGGAATAACACCATGAACCCCATCTTGGGGCATTACACTGGGAACCCCATCCTGGGGTAAGACACTTGAATTCCCCTCCTTGGGTATAACACTGGGAACCCCATCTTGGGATGAGGCACTTGAAATCCCCTCCTGGGGTATCACACTGGAAACCCCATCCTGGGGTGGAATACTTGAAATCCCTTTCTGGGGAAGAATATTTAAGGCTCCCTCCTGGGGCGTAACACTAGGAACCCCCTCTTGGAGTATAGCATTAGAGGCCCCTCCTTGGGGTACAACACTTGAAACCCTCTCCTGGGGTATAGAGTCAGGAAACCCCTGTTGAGGTACTTGACTTGAGGCCCCTTCCTGGGAAACAAGATTTGAAACCTTCTTTTGGGGTGAGAGACTCAAGGCCCCCTCCGGGAGTACAGAACTTGACACTCCCTGTTGGAGTATGGGACCTAAAACCCCCTTCTGGGGAAGCTGACTTGGCTTTTCCTTTTCGGGGTACGCAATATGAAACCCCCTTTTGGGATGCAAGAACACAGACTTCCTCCTGGGGTGAGTGGCTCAAAACCCCCTTTTGAGGTATGGAACTTGAGACCCTTTCTTGGGGAGTAACACTTGAAATTACGGCCCGCTCCTGGGGCATAACACTCGAAACGAAGGCCTCCCCTTGAGGCATGAAACTCGAAATGAAGGCCCTCTCCTGGGGCGTGAAACTCGAAACGATGGTCTCCTCTTGAGGCATGTAACTCGAAACAAAGGCCCCCTCCTGGGGCATGAAACTCGAAACAAAGACCCCTGGGGCGTGAAACTTGAAATGAAAGCCACCTCCTGGGGTACAACACTTGTAACCCCCTTCTGGGGTGAGAGATTTGAAACCCCCTCCTGGGGCATGAAACTTGAAACGAAAGCCCCCTTCTGGGTCATGGAACTTGAGAACCTCTCCTGGGGTGCGAGACTTGGGGCCCCCTCCTGGGGTGCAAGACTTGGGACCCCCTCCTGGGGTGTGAGACTTGGGACCCCCTCCTGGGGTGCGAGACTTGGGACCCCCTGCTGGGGTGCAAGACTTGGGACCTCCACTCGGGGTAAGGAAGTTGAGACTCCTCCTGGGGCTACTGACTGGAGTCCCGTATTGGGAAAAACAGAATCCGGACTGGGACTGATGGAAATGGAATCCAGGCCATGACCAGTAGAAATGGAATGAGTAGTGTCCCTGACTTTAGAAGGTTGAAATATCCTCCCAATATTTCTTAGACGAGGGTTGAAGCATCTTGTAGCAGGGCCCCAATCAAAAACTTGAACTTTCTTTTGCTCAGTGGACATCACCTCCTTATCTGTAACTGAAGAAACTGGAATCACTGATGGATGATGGGGAGCACTGAAAGCACAGACATTGAGAGTCACACACTTGTCACCACTTCTCAGTGGGCGCAGAGTACAGTCCTTAAGAAAGTGATTGTCATAACCGTAATATAAACAGAGATGCAGTTCCCGGCGTCGCTGACGTTCAACCTCACTAAGTTTAGGGGCGCAGGAAACTTTGATGCTTTACTTTAGTTTGTTTGGAAAAGCTGTTAGTGAAGTCAGGAGTAGCACTAGAAAGCTTGGGAATAACTTGAAAAATTTTGGGATGGAGATTTTGTAGTTGTTCTAGAAGCCAGTACAAACTCTTGAAAGGTTCAGGGTCATGCATATCAGAAAATTGGGGAACCAGAGGACACTTGAGAGGTTCACTAGCTTGCACAGAATATTTTTCATCTGTAGGTGTAATTGAAACTTCAGAACAAAACTGTGGAAAATTCACTGGTGGAACTTGTGGTGTGTCTGGGGACAAAGCAGCTAGAACTGAATGAATAACCATCATTTGACTAGAGAGTTCCTGCAGCTGCTGTCTGACGGATTGCAAAGCTGTCTCCTGTGAAGTCACACGAAAGAGTAAATCCTGAAAACCTGCATCACCCTGGAACCCGGCGGCTTGCATATTGGGCTGTTCAAACTGTCACGATCCAGTGCAAGAATTCCTCTGTGGAGGATGGTGAGCCGAGGGGTTCGGGTGACTAGACTAGGTCTCCTAGTAGCGGCCAAACCCAGGTTTTTCTAGACCTACCCAGAGGCGCGGAGTCTAACTCACTTGGTGGTTTTCTCCAGTGACCCCTCCAATTGGGATTTGGTTTTCAGCTGCACCAAGTGAGCAGGTCGTGGCCCTCTGGACAGGTACCTGGGAATGGCAGAAGACCAGAAACTATAATGAATGCAATATGACTGGAGGTGAATGGAATGAATGAACTCTGGAAATGGAACTGAATGCTATAACACAGGCAATGACTGGAAACAGTTAAGTATGCAGAAAAACACAGACATATACTGGGGATTGCAAAGGTAAGAGCAGAGAGGACTCAGGGAATATATGGGAATGCTGGAAATGATTGGAGCTGATTACCAGAGACAAGACACTGAGCAAAGAACACAGACATATACTGGAGATTGCACAGACAAGAGCAGAGTGGACTCAGGGAATATATGGAAATGCTGGAAATGATTGGAGCTGATTACCGGAGACAAGACACTGAGCAAAGATTACAGACATATACTGGAGATTGCACAGACAAGAGCAGAGTGGACTCAGGGAATATATGGGAATGCTGGAAATGATTGGCAGAGACAAGACACAAAGAGAAGTCAGGCATACACTAGGAGAGTGCTAAATGCAAGTGCAGATTTGCAGTGACAATACACAGGGCAGATTGACACAGATATGTGCTGGGAGGTCCAACTGTGGGCTAATTAATACCAGCAGGTAATCTGACACCTCAGTGACACAAGGAAGCTGCAATACTAGCAGCACATATACAAAGACACAGACATAGACATAGAAAACAAAACTGTCTGGATACTGGGAGAGAACTACTCTCAGACTAAGAATAGCTTGGAAGCTAATACTGGAAACTGGAGAACTGTGAACAGGCTGAAGTAACTCTCTGAAAGATTAGCACAGAGCAACGCTGGTATCACTGGAACAGAGAAGAAGTTGAACAGCAACTTCCTGGAGTTCTGGAGGCGGATTTATACCCAGGGGTAGCAGATTACTGGAGCACAGCATCAGCTGACTGAAATCATGCTACCATAGGTTAGGAGTACTGTCACATGAGAGGAACTGTCATGGCGGCGCCCATGATGGGAACTCCGATCCCCAGCACACACAGCCGACCATGGAAGCTCGCAAAAAGCACCTAAGGCAGAATACTCAGCCCCACATCCATCACTGCACCAGACGTCTGACCGCAAGGAAGTCAGGGGAAGCCGGCAAGGAGGTGAGAGAGGCCGATCCTAGGCTGAACCCTGACACTGTGTTTGCGCAAATGTAAATACTGTCGGCACTGTCCCAGACTTAGACATTGTAGAGGTTTCATTACTTTACAAACTGCAGAACTCTAGTAATGGGTGAAACGTGTGACCTAGCGGTCTAATGCCTAGTCTCACTGCTTCTCCCCTCTTCTTGTTCCGTGGGTTAGAGACCTTGAAAATATGTTTTTTTAAATTATTTTTAAAATCTTCACTTAAAATATTCAGTATTCAATACAGTACATGTGGAGCGCATGCCCAGTGCTTCAGGAGTCAAACAGCGAAAATAGGATTTTTATTATTTTACATACAGTACTGTTCCTTAGAACACAAACTTGCGTCAATGCTGGCGCTGACCCAGACGTGGTCATTATAGTGATTTTTTATGACCGTCAAGTGGTAATGGGCTTTGTTAAAGAGAGTGGTCTCTGTATAACAAACTGATTGTGCGTTTAAACCGCAAAATTGCGTCAATGTCAGTGCATGCCCAGTGGATGGGTTGCAATGACAATGGAATATGTGCCGCATGTCCAGTGGAGCCAAGCCATAAACCAAGTAGCGCTATGCCATGGCGCATGCCCAGTTGTCTGTATTGCTATAGTACTGTTGAATTTTCACACTTGTGCCATTCTGCACTGTCCGAGACTTACAGTATACACAATAGTAAATTCATGACTTCAGAAAGTGCTACAGTAGTGGACTTTGTTTGGAGGGAAGTCTCTGTATTACAAACTGACTGTGCTCTAGAGCGCAAACTTGCGTCAATGGCAATGCTGTCCCAGACTTGGAAACTTTAGTGATTTAAAGTGTTCAGTAACTGATAGTTGACTCTGTTTGAGAGAGAGGTCCCTGCACTACAAACTGACTCTGCGTTTAAACCGCAAAATTGCATCAATGTCAGCATAGTTGGTGCTGTGGTGACTTATAGCCAGTTCTGAGGGGTTATGGTACAAATAGGATCTCTGGTGCGTGCCCAGTGGCGGGGTTGCAATGCATTGCCAGTGGTGCTGCGCCATAGCCATACCCTTGTAGCGCTATGCCATGGCGTACAGTATGGAAGATCATACAGTAGCGGGTCATGATTCACACACAGTGAAAGTGGGATCTCCGTATTACACACTGACTGTGTGTAAAATCCTGGCCAATAGGATGATACACCCCTGCATCTGTGTGTTATTGACTTTTTGTACCTTTTTAATGACAGATGCACGTGTTGGGTCTCAGGCGCACTTAAAGACTGAATTACATACAGTACAAACACCAATTTTATAAATTAATGACAATTTTTATTTAACCTACAGTACAGTAACAAGCTTTACAGAGGGGGGGAACTTCTTTAGCTTTCCACCCCCGTAGTCCTCTACTGTCCCCCGCTTCTTTCTTCTGCCACTGGCATGTCCTGGAATTCCAAGCTGGACACAGACATGACTACTGTACAGTACCTAGGAGGAAAGAGGACGTGAGAACTGTCCTTCCTCAATGCCGACCGATACGCCCTACTGGACCGAGGAGTACACAAAAAGATTAGGCTTTTAAATTAAAATCATCACTGGCACTTTTGGCCTCAGATCCAGAGTTTCACCTATACCATGTGCAGACTCTACCTTGCATCGGAGTGCAAGGTCCACTGTACGCCCTGAAGAAAGGAGGATAGGCAGAGATGAACAGACAGTAAAAGACAGACACACAGGTTCTCACCGGAGATGCTCTTGTTCTTCATCCTGCTCGATCCCACACACCCTGTATTGTAGTAGAGAGAATCCGCTGTGCAGGGCCCTTTCCTGCTCTAACAGTGTCACACTAATCCACTTCTCCACATTAATATACTGTATGCCCTAACTAACCAGCCTAACAAATTTATTAATAACAAATTTGTATTATGATTAAGCCTGGTGGTGAAATACTGTAAGCAGTGCCCCTAGGCCCACAGCCCATATAACGATTAAAAAAAAATACATGAAACAAGACAGTATTTGGGTGCCCCAGATGGAGGTGAACACCAGCTGTCATTTTGAGGTCAAAAGTGAAAATAACTCCAACCCCTCAACCCACCCCCCCCCTACTGTAGCAGCAGGTGGCCCTGGGTTTCCCAAAGAACAAACTGGCAGGGAGCTAGAAGTATCAGAAGATTCATCTGAATGCGATAACAGAGCACTAACATTAGTAAAAATGCTTTTCTCACCTGATCCTGATGTCGAAGGGACCGCCACTCCAAACATACAGTAGATGTACAGTAGAAGCCTGTCTCTCAAAGCAACGGTGCACCCACTACTGTACAGTACTGTATGTCTGCAACTATGGATGTGGATGTTGAAGCAGCCACTACTACTGTACTGTATATGAACCAAAAGAACCTGAAAACTTGAAACATCTACATTACAAACAGCAACATGAAGCGCAGTAGCAGAAACTGGCAGCTGCAGCACAATCTATGATGATGCCAATGTGTGCCTTGGAACAGGGGGCAATGTACAGTAAAAGTAGGTGTACTGTAGGAGCCAGTGGAAGGGGTGATTGAACCATTAGCTGTGGGCTTGCACACTGACTAGGCACATACTGTACTGTACAGTATTGAACCTGCTGTGCACATATTTGTACTGGGCCATGAGGAAAGGAGGGGGTGCAAAACTGCTGATTAATCTCCACTAATTATGGTTGTAATGACCATTAGAGGTCTCACGGCTTTGACCAGGTGGCCAGGAGGAGGAGCAGTGCGGTGGTGACTGGGCATGGCTGGGGAATAGGGTTAAATACTGTATGAACAGAGGTGTGCCACAGCAGAAATACAAGGACAGGGGAGGGGAAGAGAGAAATTAATGAAATTAAAGAATGAAAGGAAAAGAGGAAAAGTATGAAGTACAGTACATAAGGTACAGTAAGGGAAAGTGAACTCACAAGAAACACCTCAGCGCTAATGGGCCAGTAATTCAAATACCAGTGCACCAGTGTTAAAAGAGGTGATTGCCAACCTCACAAGCATATACAATAGAGAAAATAAACTGCGCTCTGATATTTATGTTGGGACATAGGAACAACACATTGATATGTTAAAAGAATTTAATGCTTAAGATTTGTTTTTTGTTATTATTATTATTATCTTAAGCATTAAATTCTTTAACATATCAATGTGTTGTTCCTATGTCCCAACATAAATATCAGAGCGCTTTTTCTTTTCTTTACAGTAAGGGAAAGGTATTGTAAATAATGAGCTTATAAAATAAATTAGGAGAATACTGTATACTGTATAATGTATGGACAGAAAGCACATCCACCAAAACTGTACATACAGTATGGACACAGTGTACAGTACTTAGCAGTCCGGATCACAAACTGAAAAGAGGAAGTTAAACCCCTCCTCCACATTACTAATTATATACAGTACAGTATAAGCTACATAGCAGTTGCTTGACCGTTTCTTTCGATGACAACTGGTAAGACTCTATGGAGATGATCAATATAATTGTTACACTGGGCACGTGTCAATACTGTTCTCCAAAACTTCATTATCCCATCCAAAAGTTCCTGTTTAGTTGTTGGTTTCACATCAGACCTGATGAACCTCTTCAACTGGGCCCAGACCAATTCAATGGGATTCATGTCCGGTGACCTACAGGAAAGTAAAAAAAATCAAATATTCAGTCACAGTACTGTACTTTAGTAAAAAGTGTACTTGAATAATTACTGCTCGGTACTGTACATACAGTACTTTTTTGTACAATAAACAGTTAATGCAGTACTATAGGACAATACTCACTCTGGTGGTGTGCGTTCCCAATTTATCCCTCTCTCTTCTATGAATTTTGCTGAAGCCGAATGTTTTGGATCATTATCCTGGAATAATCGATGTCCTGATGGAAAGCATTTTCTCACAAATTACACCATACAGCAATCTACTATTTTTTCTTGGAAGAAGGTCTTATCCATGATGCCTAAAGAGATGAGAAATTATTGTCAGTAACAAGCGTACACTGTACAGGACTGTAAATAATTTTTACAACAAACATTACTGTACTGCACCTTCAAAAATATAGATCGGTCCTGCACCCCAACGAGATATACCTCCCCATACATGGACCTTTAACGGATGCTTTGGACGTGGTTTAAGTGAGAGATGTGCACGGTGTCGGAAGGACAGTCTTGAGAACCTCTCGAGAGAAACCGAAGTTTCATATGTGAAAATTACGTCATTAAAATTCTCTCCACTCTCTATCCACCGTCGTGCTTGTTCAACTCTCTCTACTTTATTAACATCCCTTATCATGGGATTTATCCTGTGGAATAAAAACAAGTTTTAGTTTACTGTCATGTAAAATCTGTGCATTATTAATATATATATATATATATATATATATATATATTTTATGTACAGTACCTTGTAGGGCCAAAAGTCCATCCCAGTTCCTTACGCATCCGTTTGATGCCTGAACAGGAGATGTCCAGGTCACATTCTGCTTTTAGAATACGTTGGATTTGTAAAGCTGTACACTCATCATCCTCACAAGTCAATTTGTGCACAATCTTTTTGACGCTCCTACGGTAGAACACATACAGAGCATATACTGTAGCAATTATTGGACAGTTAGTGTTAAAATTGGAACACAATACAGTAGCGATCTAGCAACATACAGTATAATAAAGAAAAGGTTGCTGTAAAGTACCTACCATGTGCATTTAGAAGGAAATCTATATCTGGTCCGCGTTCTCTCAAATGCATGATAGAGCACAGTCTGTAAACTAACAAGAACACCACACTCTTTCAGCCAGGCCTGGATCTGTCGTGTTGTTTTGTGTTCTTTTTTCATGCTTGCAATTATCTTGCCGATGGCTTTGCTGATTTTTGCCATGTTTGACGACAAAATCTGTGGAGAGAACAAGAGAAATACGGTACAATACTGTTGCTGAGTATACAGACTGAGTAAAGTATACAGTACATAATTTAATGTTCAGTATCTTAAAAAATATACACTGTATAACACAGTACTGTACAGTCTTTTAGAACACAGGGGGGTATTACATTCTTACTGTACATCAGCCGTAACATGTGTACACCAGTATATACAATATAACCAGCTAGTAAATTTCATTTTGCAGGCTGTGTTTAATAAATGATAGTTTTGAGCTAATTAGTGATATATAATTCCCAATTTAATCTCACATCAAGCTTTCATACAGTACATACAGTATGCCCCTTAATACGCAAATATGCATCTACCGTATGAAGGAGACAAACAGGACAATAAACACAGCAATATTGCGACTGAAACTAAGATGGCCGCTGAGCAAAACAAGATGGCGGCGGGGACAGAACGGTCACTCACAGGAGACTATATGGGACAATGGGTGACTAGGAATCGATCAATGGTATACGGTGTGTTTAATTGAAGCTCCATACGCAAATAAGTGACTACAGGGACGGAGCATGCCGAGGCAGCGGGATATTAAACACAGCAGTTTTGCGACTGAAACTAAAATGGCCGCTGAGCAAAACAAGATGGCGGCGGGGACAGGATGGTCACTCACGGGAGACAAAACACAGCAAAATGACTGTGAACCATACATATAGTACCATACAGTAGTAAGCTACCATACTTACAGTACCAGCAGGTTGATACACTGTATGAAACAGCTGTAGAAGTTCAGGGTACAGCAACAAAGGTGACTCAGTAGTCAGGCAGAGTTACAGTAGATCACGGTAATGAGCAGCAACAACAGCAACTCGGAAGTCAGGCCGCGTTGTAGACAGTAGTATCTCAAATGTTCGTACTGATGATATGAGCAGCAGGTCCGTACGGTTAAGTAACAGATTCACGGTATGGATTGGGAGGCCGGTCTGAGACGCTATATTATACTACCAGAGACAAAAGAATTCCTTCCCGCTGAAAATCTGGCCGCTGACTGGTGTATTTGAAAAATGCACTTCCTTGTGGTCCAATGGCATGGCAGAGTTTCAGCGGCAAGGTTTACTTTGTCTCTGGTAGCATAAAAGAGCATCTCAGACAGGATTAGCTATCCACACTGTGAATCTGCTACTTAACTGTAAGGACTTGCTGCTCGGATTGTCTCATCGGCACGTATCAACAGTACGAACCCTTGAGATACTACTACTATCTGCAATGCTGCCTGACTTCTAAGTCGCTGTTGTTGCTGCTCATTACCGTGATCTACCTCTGCAACTTCCGAGTCACCTTTGTTGCTGTACCCTGAGCTTCTACAGCTGTTTCCTACAGTATCAAACCACTGGTACTGTAAGTATGGTAGCTTGCTATGTTATGGTTCATGGTCATTTTGCAGTTTGCTGTGTTAGACGCTGATTTGCGTAGCGAGGTTTCAATGCATACGGTACCATTTTGTTTTGCTCAGCGGCCATCTTAGTTTCAGTTGCAATATTGCTGTGTTTAATGTCCCGCTGCCTCGGTATGCCCCGTCCTTCACCCATCCCCGTCGACGCTTATTTGTGTATCGAGTAACTATCACACACACACCGATCATTTCCTAGCCTCCCGCTGCCCCTCATAGTCTCTCGTGAGTGACTGTCCTGTCCCTGCCGCCATCTTGTTTTGCTCGGCGGCCATTTTAGTTTCAGTCGCAATATTGCTGTGTTTAGCGTCCCACTGCCTCGGTATGCCCCGTCCTTCACCCATCCCCGTAGACGCTTATTTGTGTATCGAGTAACTATCACACACACCGATCGTTTCCTATCCTCCCGCTGCCCCTCATAGTCTCCAGTGAGTGACCGTCCTGTCCCCGCCGCCATCTTGTTTTGCTCAGCAGCCATTTTAGTTTCAGTCGCAATATTGCTGTGTTTAACGTCCCGCTGCCTCGGTATGCCCCGTCCTTCACCCATCCCTGTAGACCAGTGATTCCCAACCTCGGTCCTCAAGGCACACTAACAGTCCTGGTTTTAGTGATATCCATGATTATGCACAGATGGTTAAATCAATATAACTGAGGTACTAATTAAGTCACTTGAGCTCAAGTATGGCTATCCCTAAAACCAGGACTGTTAGTGTGCCTTGAGGACTGTGGTTAGGAACCCCTGCCGTAGACACTTATTTGTGTATCGAGTAACTATCACACACACCGATCATTTTCTAGCCTCCCGCTGCCCCTCATAGTCTCCCGTGAGTGACCGTCCTGTCCCCGCCGCCATCTTGTTTTGCTCAGCAGCCATTTTAGTTTCAGTCGCAATATTGCTGTGTTTAATATCCCGCTGCCTCGGTATGCCCCGTCCCCGTAGTTGCTTATTTGCACATATACCTACAGTACTGTATCATTGCATTATTGCACCACTTTGCACATTTAACTTTTACACTAATGGTTCTAATGGTACTGTACACACTAAGTTTTGATTTATGTTATAAAAATAGCACATTTGGCGCTCTACTTTACAGTACTGTACTGTATATCAGTTCAGATATTCACACATTTTATTACTGCTGAGCTGACACCTACCGTACAGTACTGTACAGTATATAATTAGGGAGTGTTTTTTAGACACCTGTATTATGTATCATATTTATTATCTTGTGCCTCTATACAATCTCACAATAGTGGTTAGTGCTTTAACAGTTGGCGCTGTAATCTCCTATATTTACCTGTATATACTGTATAACACACGCACAGTGTTAGTAGACAGTAAAACTGTAAGGTACTTTACCAACCAATCAGCTCCCAAATGTAATTATTCAAATGCAACATTGAAAAATTAAAGTTGTGAACTGATTGGTTGGTGCAGTACTGTACGGTACCTTACAGTACCGTATCTCTTTTCACTGTCTCCTAACACTGCTTAGTACTGTGTACAGTACTGTACCGTACAGTATGTACTACGGTATATTTGATTGAATCTACGGTATATTTACTGTTGAAAAAAAACGTTCAAAATGACCAGGTTAAATGTAAGGTCAAAGTGACCCTTTCACACAGTAAAAATCATATCAGCAAATTACTGCACTAAGTACAGTAAAGTGCTTTACTGTAAATGCTACAGTACTGTAATTTGCTTTTCTGTGTGATAGGGTTATTACTGGAGTTGTATAGAGTACAGTAGCAGCACATTCTTGAAAGTGCAGTATGAGTACTGTAATTGTTTACAGTGTTGTAATGTGAAACATTTACTGTATACAGTACATGTATTTCCACTATTTTACTTCACATTGTATTTAGTGTCTTTATACTTGTGTATTTCAGAGTGCACCGAACTGTCAAAATGGTGAAGAGCAAAGGTTTTTACAACACCGGAAACTAATCTTGCCCACTTCCAATGACCAAAAGGCTGAGTGCATTAGTCCCACAACTGTCTACAAGCAAACCTTCCAAGAAGAAAACAGGTAAGGAAAATTTACAGGTACCTCTTCTAGTCAAGGCAAGGAAGAATGCAAAGCCCAAGAACAACTCTTTGCAAGTGGACATTGGAGAAAATGGACCAGGGAACGTGGAGCAACCCATGAACTTCCAGAACCAGGAGCAAACACCAGTGATTTATATACCCGAAGAATTGGACACCTTTGAGCCTCTTGTTGAAGATGTATCCCGCTCACCAACTCACCGAAAACTGTCATTCCAAGAAGATAATGCATGCACATGTAGCTGTGCTAGGATGGTGAGAGACCTCGTGGGAAAAGTTGGTCATCTGGAAGCGAAAATTGACAACTTGAAAGAAGAGATGAAGGAAGGGCTGAAGGACACCATTGCAGAAGCAATGAAAGAAGCAATCCGGCAAAGTAAAGAAGAATGGCAAGAGGCCGCTGCCCAGAGTACCAGGAAGAGACATGACCAGGCAATCCAGTATGAAATGGTCACACCGGATGAATTTGAGCCTGAGGATAACGACGATGATTTCAACTTGGAGACTGACCCATCCTTCCACTTGCTAGATATGGACAATACAGTGGCATCAGAGCACTTGGACATGACACCAGTGCCATCATGCAGCCTGCCTCAGTGGGAGAGTACACTAGTGGCATCATATCGCCTGCCTGAATGGTCAGTTGAAGAATCGAGGATCAACAATGCAAGCATGCCTCTACTTTCACCAGGAACGCCTGTCATGTCGAGCACCCCAGCACCACTGACTGTATTTGGAACACCCTTACCAGATATACCACTGGCTGTAATCAACGTTGACAAGTACAATGAAATTTACAGAGCTGTCAATTGTGAGATGCATCAATATGCACAAGCAATATTTCAAGAACACGTGCCCTACGACCTGTATTGCAATTGGACCAAGCGGGTGAACTTTGATGGAAGTCGGAAGAAAGTGCCAATCCCCAACAACTTAAGAGAAGATATTCTTTCAAGATGCCAGACAAGATTCAGGATTGGAAAATAAGAACTTACCCAGATAAAGGACACGTTGAATGGGGTGCTGTGCATGCCAAGGAAACATGCATGGAGGACGGTCACGCATACAAGTACAGATCTTCAATCAACAAACACGACTTGAAGGGACTTGTCAGAAGACATGTAGATCCAGCACCGCCGCTGGCCAGGACGTGGCAGCGGCAGAAGAAAGAAGCTGAGGACATGAGAGAACTAAAGGGGTGGAAAGCAAAAGTGCTAAAGAAGTTCCCCCCCCTCAAAGCCTCTTCCACCATAACAGATAGGCTCTATGTGAGGCCAACAGAACATTATACCCAGCCTACAGTAGACCAACAGGTCTGAAGAGAGGAAGACCCTTGTGAAGAGAGAAGCGGAGGACAGGAGAGGATTACAGGGGTGGAAAGCAAAAGAGCTAAAGAAGTTCCCCCCCTCAAAGCCTCTTCCACCATAACAGATAGGCCCTATGTGAGGCCAATGGAACATTAAACCCAAACTACAGTAGACCAACAGGTCTGAAGAGAGGAAGACCCGTGTGAAGAGAGAAGCGGAGGACAGGAGAGGACTACAGGGGTGGAAATCAAAAGAGCTAAAGAAGTTCCACCCCTCAAAGCCTCTTCCACCATAACAGGTACCGGTAGGCCCTCTGTGAGGGCAACTGTACTGTACATTAATATTGTAGTTTGTTAGGCTGGTGAGATACAGTATGGCTGATATTAATGTTACAGTAGATTACTGTGACACACTATTAGAGCAGGAAAGGGCCTTGCATGGCATATTCTCTCTCCTACAGGGACCTCTGTGTGGGATTGAGCGGGACGAAGAAAAAGAGTATCTCTGGTGAGTACTGTATATCCCGTACCTGTGTGTCTGTCTTTTACTGTCTGTTCATCTCTGCCTATCCTCCTTTCTTCAGGGCGTACAGAGGACCTTGCACTCCGATGCAAGGTAGAGTCTGCACCTGGTATAGGTGAAACTCTGGATCTGAGGCCAAAAGTGCCAGTGATGATTTTAACTTAAAAGCCTAATCTTTTTGTGTAGTCCTCGGTCCAGTAGGGCGTATCGGTCGGCATTGAGGAAGGACAGTTCTCACGTCCTCTTTCCTCCTAGGTACTGTACAGTAGTCATGTCTGTGTCCAGCTTGGAATTCCAGGACATGCCAGTGGCAGAAGAAAGAAGCGGGGGACAGTAGAGGACTACGGGGGTGGAAAGCTAAAGAAGTTCCCCCCCTCTTTAAAGCATGTTACTGTACTGTAGGTTAAATAAAAATTGTCATTAATTTATACAATTGGTGTTTGTACTGTATGTAATTCAGTCTTTAAGTGCGCCTGAGACCCAACAAGTGCATCTGTCATTAAAAAGGTACAAAAAGTCAATAACACACAGATGCAGGGGTGTATCATCCTATTGGCCAGGATTTCACTCACCAGGGGCGCGCCGGCCGATGGTGGTAGCACTTACAGTAGTATACAGTACAGTAGACATACAGTACTGTATACACTGAGGGCCATTTTAAATTTTATGGGTCTATTTACTTTTTTAGCCGGTCTTTTCACTCCAATGGGTCTATTTACTGTACTAAGCAGTGTTAGGAGACAGAGTGAAAAGTGATAAAAAAGTGTTAAGGTGTCAGTCAATCAGCTCCCAACTGTCATTTTTCAAACACAGCCTGTGAGATGACAGTTGGGAGCACATTGGTTGGCACTTTTTCACCCATTGGAGCAAAAACATGTGATTGGCTAAAAAAAGTTTACTGTTGTCATGTATTTATTTAGTTAAAGCTTAGACAGAGATAAAATTGTAGATAAATAGCACCAACCAATCAGATCCTAACTGTCACTGTACAGGCTGTGTTTGAAAAATGACAGTTACTGTAGTAGCTAATTGGTTGGTGCTACTGTATTTACAATTTTTCAAATTTTATCTCTCTCCAAGCTTTATTAAATCACCCCTTTAGAGTGGTGTGCAATTAATAAAAGTACTGAATGGGTGACTTACTGCACTGTATTTTCTTACCGTATTGTTGCTACAGTATCAATAAATTTAAATACAGTATACTGTACTTTATTCACAAAACCAAGTAAAGACAGAAAACATTGTACTGTATATAAAGAATTTTAATAACAATCAAAAATAAACAAAAATAAAGTAAACAAAAAATTAAAAAATAATTCGACCAGGTGGTGGGCCATCTGGAGATACAGCCCTAAAAAAAATAATTTGTTCTGTAGGGAGAAAAAAAAGGGTACAGTATTACAACACTAATATACAATATTGTACAATCTTGACACTACCGTAAATGCTGTACTCTACCTCGAGTCAGGCGTGGTCCCTGCCTCCCTTGGGGTCCCTGATGGAAGACTGTATTGGAAAAAAATATATTCACATTAACAGTGCTGTATTTACCTTTATATGGTATGGTGCTACTGTACATGGTTTGGCTACTGTAGCTCCTAACAAAGTACAGTACTGTACAGTACATAAACGAACAAAACAATACAATGGCTACAGTACTGTACACTAAAATACGGTACAATGCAGGAAAAGTACTGTACAGTCTAAACATTGCTACACCAAAGGTCATTATACTGACTGAAGCTTCAGGCTGGCAGACAGAGGGATACTTTAGGTGCGGTGTAGATACAGTACAGTAACCTCCCACAATTTAATGACTATTACTGTACAGTATCTGCAAAGCATGTTTGCAAATGATTGATGACCCTGCACTGAACAACTGCTTGTTCAGAGTAGGCTTATCACATACTATACTGACAAACGACTGCATGATTACAATGTCGTAATCATGCAGTGGTTTTCATACCGGTATCTTTAAGTGGATGGGCACCTTTAGAGTGATGTCCTTTTAAAATAAAATAAAAACACAAAGTGTGTAAGGAGAAGAGGTTGGAGATGCGTCTTTGTAGTACAGAAGAGAGAGAAAGAGAAGCTGTGAAAACAAAAAAAGGAGAGACAGTACAGAAGAAGACAATGTACAGTTGTGTAGGGTACAGTACTTACACGGCCTGTGAGGCCTTCTTGGCCCAGGTTCTGGCAACTGGCTGGTGGGGGGCTGTGGCTGTGGCCGTGGCCTTCCACGTTCCCGCACTGTGGGGAAAAAAATATATTCCTGTTACACAAGTACAGAAACAATTAGTGTGTAAGGAGAAGAAGTTGGAGATGGGTCTTTGGAGTACAGGAGGAAGAGAGAGGCACTGTAAAAAGGAGAGCACAATGTACAGTACAGTAGTGCATGGTACTATCTCAGGGCGGCAAGCCGCATTTTAAAGGGTGCAAAGGACTGGGTCCCTTCAGTTGTTGATGCTGTTGAAAAAAAATTATGTTTCTGTTACACAAGTACAGAAGAGGGAGGGAGGAAGAGAAAAAGAGAGAGAGAGAGGGAGAGAAAGAAAGAGAGAAGTCGAGAGAGAGACTGACAAGGGACAAAAAGGAGAGAGATACAGTGCTGTAGAAAACAATGTGGTGTACTGTACTTACGTGGTATGGAAACGCCACTGGGTGGTGGTGGCGGTGGTGCTGCCGGTGGTGGTGATGGTGGTAGGACTATGGAAAAAGAACAGTTTCCATCAAAACCATTTGGAAACAAATAAACTGTATAAATCTTGAACAGAGCCTCCATAACAACAAAAGCAAACACAGACAGAGAGAGAAAAAGAAAGAGGGAGGGAGGAGAGGGAAGGGGGGGAGAGGGAGGGGGGGAGAGGGAGGGAAAAAGACAGAGAGAGAAAAAGAGAGAGAGAGAGAAAAAGAGAGAGGGAGGGAGAGAAAGACAGAGAGGGAGAGAGAAAGAGAAAGGGAAAGAGAGGGGGGGAGAGGGAGGGAGAAAGACAGAGAGAGAAAATAGAGAGAGAGAGAGAGAAAAAGAGAGAGAGAGAAAAAGAGAGAGGGAGGAGGAGAAAGACAGAGAGGGAGGGAGAAAGAGAGAGGGAAAAAGAGAGAGAGAAAAAGAGAGAGAAATAGAG